>OZ004590.1:6009811-7209811 GCA_963924555.1 Crambe crambe | reverse complement strand
GATTTTGCCACTTCCTTCACAAAACAGGTTCTTTCTCGCACTCCATATTATAAGTCCCCCACTAGAACCTCAGCGATGTCCAATTTCATATCGAACGTTTGCAACCAATCCCTCAGTCTGCTACTCACTCCAGATCACCAAACACAACTAGCGCTCATCTGGCTCTCATTTCTTTTCAGCCAACTTATTGAGAACCATTCCCAGCCTTCTGGTGAAATTGTACCAAGGCAAGACCTGAAGAATGAAATTCGTATGATCCATAAACTTTTAAAATCCTTTCTTCGACTTGACCAGCACCGTAATGACCTGGCCTTGTGGAACTGGTATGCTGTGTTTGAATACTCTGTTGGAAACTTCAAGGAGTCCAGGAAACTATACCAGTCTATCCTTGCCCAGCAAGTCACACCTGATGCTAGTCTCTGCTCGACTTTGTGTGAGTGCTTCTTGGGACTGAATAAAAGTCTGTGGGGTGACGTTGAAAGAGATCCCACTCTCACTCTCCACGCTCTCGTGTGTCTTGCAGAGGGGAAGAACTCTCCCCCTGCCAGTTCAGCTCCCTCTCCAGCAAGGCTCCTCAAAGCACGTTCATATTTTAACCAGATGACCAGTTCCTTGGAAGGTGACCTAACAGGAGCAGTTTATAGTGTCCTCTGTTGTGCCTATTTTGAGTATGCCACTCGAGGTCTTACTGATGCATTGAAAGTCTTTGATGAGAGTGTAGAAAGACTGAAACTCTATCTCGAGGAAATGCATGACAATGGCCAGGGTAAGACGTCTATCCTACACTGTTTGAAGAAAGTTTACTCCAGAAAACTGAAACTGCTTGAAGAGTGTTCACATTCCCACTTGGTAACACCTTCTCTCTCCAGGAAACTCTTGGAAGAGGCTTTAGAATTATTTCCCAATGACCCCTCATTCATGACTGCATTCATCAGAAACGAGCGTCAGACCTTCATCAGTGGTTGCATGAGACGCCACTTTGACAGAACTGCCCCTCGGGCTGGCACACCTCTTCCATGGCTGTTTGCTGTGGTCTCAGAGTTAGACAGGTATGCTCGAGTGACCAGCAGACAAGATCGGGAAGTGGAGGAGAGTTCTATAGGCACTGTCCGTAGGATAATGGGTCTCCTGAACAGAGCTTCAACCTCAGATAATGCACGTCATTGTCCTTTGCTCTGGAGGATTTATCTCTCTCTTCAAGTGAGTCTTACTTGCTACAATGGCAACTTAGTTTGTATTTACTATTTTCTTTATTGAAGATGTATTGTGACCCTAAAAGAGTTATGGAAGTTTTTTATCAAGCAGTGCATAACTGTCCCTGGTCAAAGGTACATTAAATCACCTATAAACATGAAGCAGCCTTGAAGTGTTTGTTTGCATCACAGGTTCTTTACATGGATGCAGTGCAGTTGGTGCCACATGAACTGGAAAAAATCATGGAGCTTTCAGAAGAGAAAGAAATCAGACTGTGTGCACCTCTTGAAGAAGTTAAAATACTGCTACAATAGCTGGAGAAAAAACAAAACAAAACCCAGAAAAGTTACTGCGCATGCGTGATAATTGGGCGGTCCTAGAACAGCTGGTTACTTCTATGCGTTTCTGCAGGAGATAATATCGAGCCATTTCCAGGACTGTGGACACCAATAATGGTCTGGGTTGAGTGAGGCTTAAGTTTGAAGGGGGGAAATGGCCACAAGCTGCCTTATAAAGAGAATACATGGGTTCAGAGGAAGTGGGTTGGGCTTGAAACGGAAGTGTTCCGTTGCGTCTTTTTCCGAGGAAGATACTAGTGGGAGTGAGGCCCTTTCAGATGAAGAATTAGAGTTGGCCATAACATCAAGGTCTGGAAATCACTCCAACTCTTATTATCATCATTGAACTTTGACCTTTTCTTAGACCAAGCAGTTACTTTCAAGAGTGGCCCAGCAAACACCCACGCATACTCAACCCTTACCTCATTAGTTTTCTGCAACTGTTTGGTGAGTTATGATTAACCTCTATCTAAACAATAGACTCTCAAGTCTTTATATGGAAGTGATGTTTATGTGGTCCTCTCCCTAAAATTATAGAAGACAAAGTAATTCAGGATTTCCTGTGGGTAGACTCATGTGCTCGACTGGCTGATAGGGTAAGTGGATTGGGCTTCCCCTTCCCAGAAGGAAACTTCAATTGTTCTGCCATGATTACTTGTACAGTATCTCTTGGCTATGGTATATGTGTACTTCAGACGAGCAGGGCTCCCTGTGGATGCTTATAACAAGATGAACTTCTTTACTGCTCTGTACGTTTTAGTGGTTACCTTTTACATAATAACAACTTCTTTCATTCAGCTATCTGGCCAATGACATTGAGGAAGATGATGAGGACGAGAAATATGAGATCTTCCCATGGGCACTTGGTAAAGGATGGATGACACAGTTTCCTGAATTTTTGAACCACAGAGATCAACTCTGGCATAACATGGGATTCAGAGCTGTGGTCAGTAGGAGAACTTGTGAAGAGGTCAGCTATTGTTTCCAGTGTCTTACCCTTTTAAGTGCATTCAGTTGTCATTTGAGAAGTACGGGGTTATTTTTGTGCATGACTTCCTGTTTACTCTGTCTGGCTCTGTGGTCAGTTGCTAATCATATTTTGTAGTGGTGGGGATTACCTGACTTCTGGGCTTCTAATTGTGCACTAATTAGCCTGATTCTGTTGTACTAGCTTGTGGGCGAAGGATTCTCTGTGAAAGTGCATAGATTGGTACAACTCTATTGGACTGACACTTTGAGGAAAGCTGTGTCTCCTTAATTAGCTATCCTATGGTCATGAGGAGGGAAATGGGAGTAGCATTCCATTATAGAGTTGTTTATTTCCAATGTAATCGATGATCTAATGGCATATGGTCACAAGAAAGAATTCACTGTTATGTTAAGTATATGGAGTTGAAACTCCTTTACTGTACCGGGGTACATTCCAATTCCACTGGATAATATATTTTTAATCATATTTCCCTCCCTCCTCCCAAGGTTATCGACATGGTTCCACATCATCTAATATGGCAAAGAAAACGTCGGCCTCATCATGGGGGAGCGATCAGACCTTACCTGCGTTCTCCCATCCCTCCATATGGACGCAGTTCACCCCAGTACTGCACTTCTTGCACGCAAGCACAGGTAAATCTAACTTGCTTGCAAGAGAACACCACTAGCAAGCTGGATTTCATCGATGAAATTGACCTCAGCCTGCAGGACCCCAAAGGTCAGAGGAAATAATTTGTAGTATGTAGTAATGATGGATGATGATGCTGCACATTTTAGAGGTCGTGTTGGTGCAGGTTATATCTGCTAAGATATTAGTCTAGTAGATATAGTAGCAGGGGGTGACTCAGTGGTTGACCAACTAGCAAGCTACAACTAGTTAGCATCTGTTACTCTCCACTCCATTATTTACTGCATGGGAACCAACCACTTATCCCATTTACTAGTTCCAGCATCTGTTACTCTAACAAAATGTGCACCATCATAACATTAGACTTGATAAGAGTCTGTCAGGTTGTATGTAGTAGAAATGTGTACTCCAGTCTCATAGTGAAGTGTGTGTGGTTGGATCTGAAAAGAGATGAGTTGCCTGTGTGGCTTTAAACACCTTGGGAGTGGTTCCAACTACTTACTCTGCAGACAGATTTGAGACACTTTTGAATATACCAGAGCTTGCATTTTTGTGTTGTCTATCCAGAAATACCTTTTCTTGTTATGGAGATGCTGGTTTTAGTAACAGAGTGGACCTGGTATATGCTGCCGCTTGGTCTAGTGCTATCTCCTTATGAAGCCTACCTCAATTAGACCTCAAACACTCCTTATCCCATACTTAGCCCCACTCCCCCTAGCACACTCACGCTATGGGCTATTGTCTCTCGGCAAATGCGTGGATTGCAAATCAAGCAGGAGTGTCAACATGCTGACAACAGGGGGGAGGGTGCATTGGCACAGTTCCAAGTCTTGCACTCTTACGAGCAACTTTGTTTATGATCTTTTTCTTCTTTTATTTACTATGCGTGATTCACAGAGCACCACCAGTATATGGCACTTGGGCATGTGGGAAAAACCAGCTTGTATCGTGAGGAGTAACCATCAATGCCATGTACAGAATTTAACTATAACTTCAAACAGTTCAGAAATATTTTATTTTTTAACAGCCTGTGATCAGATGTGAAGCTGTTTTTTTCCCCCCCCTCTTGGCTGTACCAAATATCACAATTATTAGCAAATTCATTGATCATTTTACTTTTACTTTGTCATCATAAAACTTTCAAACATCACAAAAAATCATCGGACATGAAGTCATTCATCAACACCAAAACATCCTTGCAGTGTTAAAATTCTGAATTTCCTTTAACTTTGATGTGCAGAGAAGTAAAGTATGTGTGTTATATAATTTTAAGTTGTCATCCTGGCAACCAGCTAGGCAGGTTTGCTTGTGGTTAGGTTCTGGGCTGAAGTTCCCATAATAGCCCTATCCATCTATATCAGTCTACATTGCAGTCCAGCTTTCGCAGTAAACCAAGAAACGCTAACAAAAGAGAAAAATGGAAGTTATAAAAATGTTACTCTAATGATATGGTGTATTCGTAACACTAGAGAGATATTGGATACTGCTGTAATGGGATACGGTATAGAATAACATTTAGAGTAAACTTGCACATATACCTTTTTAGAACTAAACTTCTCTAAAAGGGGATAGAGCTGCTGTCATTTTATGCAATTAAAATTATTGCACAACTTTAATACAACGCTTTGTACTGTTTATGACTGCCTTATTCTGCACAATACAAGATTCTTGGTTGTACACGTCATCCAACCTTCTATGGAAACCCCAATTGTTCCGGGCCAGATATGAATCATTCATCTCTTGTGCTCAAGCCAATCTGAACTCATTATAACCATGACAACTTGGTATCTTACCACACCTGGACTAACAACTAGGCTACAACGCAATTATACATGTTCTCCCACCAGCACAAAAGATTCTGTTTTTAACAAAGAATGTCACCCTTGAACTGTAGCCTCAACATCAAAACTGTGCTAAAGTACAGTGTCTCGGATTACAATGATTATTGGTAGTTAAAATCTCACTCACCTGTATGGGGTTGCTGGTGGTGACTAGGTCTACATATGTACTTCTGAACAGAGTCTTTAGCCATCTCTGCCAGTCTATGGTGCTTGCTGGCAGCTGGCTTCACCGTCCATTCTTTGTGTGTCACTTCTATCACTCTCTCCAGGTGAAACGGTAAATCATTGGAGTGGAGGTGGTCCAATAACATGATGTACTGAGTGATACTGCAGATCACACAAAGACGGAAAAGGCGATCAATATTACATCAAAATACTCTGCCTTAAATTGGGCATGTCATTGAATTACAATTAATGATTTCAAGAGAAATACTAAAGCAACATTTGGCATAGTTTGCCGTGCCTTGTGAACTTGAGAATGCCCTCGTTAATTTAATTGAGTGCTTTAAAACCATAGCTGTGCACCATGCAGGAAAGGGAATCTTCACATCTGAAAGAAGCAAGACGAGTGTGAGACCAGTTTACTACGTGGTTTTTTGTGCAATCACAATATTATCCTTTTCTCAAGGACCCATTGAAATACTAATAAATAATAAATAAACTGAGTACAGATAATATATCCCAAGATCCTTACAGTATATCACTCCCACATCACTATAGAATTGTTATAGCAAGAGTGGTATTACAATATGTACATCAACAAGCCAGTCAATCATGTCTAATCACTCTTCACCATGTGTCAGTGCTGATCTGTTAAGTGTGGATACTTGCAGTGTGGAGAATGATAATGGGCTCCTAACATACTGCTAACAATTTGCCTCATCTGAGAAGGCCAGCGGCAACCCAACTAATTTGTTCACAGTTGACAGGAAGAATAGGCAACTTCTACACCTTGCAAAGAAGAATTCCGACTCACTTTGGGAAATAAACCGACACCAGACCACCGGGTTTCAGGATTGGCAGGAAGTCAATGAACAAAGGTCCTGGAGACATCATATCCAGAGCCACCTGTTAGCAACAAGAACAGGAGAACATGACTTCAATAGAAATTAGGAACATAATTGAGTAATATCTGGCATATTATATGCGTGATTACCAACTAGGAACAACGTGCAGATGAGCAGATGCTCGCAGTTCCAACTTTGTTTCTGTAGCCTTGTAAGGGTACTGATGGAGAGAAACATGGAGCCAACTTGTAGTAAATAATCATTGTAGTATGGCTTTTATCCACCACTTCCCTCTAGGGGGAACCTCGTCAGTATGTGATTACATTGTACAAGTGGAACCAAAGGATATGGACACATGACCTGTTAAGCTGCAAACACTTAACTTGTGTCGTCTGTTATTTTTAGCCAGGCCTGTATTTATGGTGCATTAGTACGACCTGCAATGCACAGAGCACGAGAACCACAGACGGTACCTGATGGTCATACAATGTTGGACGTGATTTCCTGTGGGTGGTCTGGCAATCACATGATATGGGAAGTCACTTCCTGTGGAAACTCTGTACCTTTTTATTACTTTTTATGGCATGAATATTTCAATAGGTGAAGAAAAATAATACATAAAATGGGGGGAATTTGAATTCAAAAGTGAAAACTCAATAGGCCATTTCACTTACTGCATCAACTGGAGACTTAACATGTTGGTTCACAGTGGACAGGCAAGCTTCTGTGAAGCGGACATTGTCTGGCCAAGACAAGCCATGGCTGAGTGCCCAGTTGGCACGCCACTCATCGTAATTCATCATGCCATTCTGCATGTGACGAGGGTTATTCTCAAAGCTATACACCTGGCCGGTTGTCCCAACTGCATTCAGTATAAAGGTAACACAATGGCTATATCAACACACTACTACCCTGCCAGATGTGTGCGTAGTTTTCTTTGGAGATAGAGTACAACTCAACACCCAAGGGACATGGACATGTATCCCCCAATTCACACTACACACACACACACACACACACACTGGTTACTATCTCTAGCATGAGCAGTCACGTACTTCACCACAGCACACTTCCTGTACTACGGGGACCTTCCCACTCACTTGTTTCTGTCCACCAGTTCTTCCTGTGAGTTTGGGGGATCAATGTCCTACCCACCTACACATATCGGCGCCCTTGTTCCCCGCCTACACCAATTTACACCTCATTCCCAGACACTTTCCTTTGCAGGAGGAACCTACTGAAGAGGAATCGAGTCCCAATATAGATTATCTAGTCAATAACATTGTGGGAATTTTAATGGCTTGGGGACTACTATGGGTCCCAAGGAGATTTCTGTGGATTATTATATAATTTACAACATCACTCCATTTTTAGCCACCTTCCTTAGAGAGGTGGAGAGTCAGTCCTCCAGATCCTGTGCCGGCCTCCAACACTCTACTTCCCTCTCCCAACCCCAGCATGTTGATCATTGTCTGAGCATCTTTGGGGTAAGCGGGTGCTGCCACTCGATTCATTAATACCACATACTCTTCCAGAGTCACTCTTCTGAAAAGTATCCCTTTGGTCTGGACAGTGGCTTTGTTCTTGGACACAAGATCACTATGAAGTATCCCTCTATCTCTCATGAAACCTCCCTCCCTCAGTTTAATAAGGGATCTTTTACCACTATTCACTCCAATTGAAAGTACCAGTTCCCCATACTGAAGGCCCACTTTCCCTGTTTGCATTGCTATTAGTGAGCTATTGTAACTAACGAGTTTGCTAACTCAAATCATACACGTGTTCAATGAGTCATAACGCGTCATAACGAGTCGTTCAATTGAGCATGTGACTGGATAACTTCCATAAAAGGAAATGAAGGAATTGCGGAATTGGAAGTGATCAGCGAATTGAAGCCTCGCCTACCAAGTACTACCTGCTCCAAACAAGGCAAGTCCTAACAAGCTCCTGCAGCAGATATAAAAGGATGAACTCTAAAACAAAATCGCAAAACGCTACTAAATTTAGTAAAGCTAAGTTAGCTACACTTGCCGATCAGACTCTAACTAAGAAGTTCAGTGCTGCCGGACAGCCTGCTGGAATAACTTCTACAATGCTTGGTGAAAACGTATACAACCCTCAGACTACAACCGATCCCTTCTCCATTTCCCATTTTTCCCCCAACAAAATGCACGAATTGGAAAACGACGACAGAAGCTCAAGCATAAGCGATACAGACGACAGCTACCCACAGCTGAAGGGAGACAAACTTGGTGCAAAACCAGCACCTGGAAAAAAGACCAGAGGTCGAGTCAAGATCCAAATGGAATACATCCAGAACAAACTCAGGAGATACACCACCTTTTCGAAGAGAAAGTCAGGAATAATGAAGAAGGTGAGCTTGCGGTCTAGACAACAAAACAATGCAAAAAGCGCTTCGGTTGATTGTAATTTACTTTTTTACTTTTCAGGCTTACGAGTTGAGCACTCTGACGGGGACACAAGTGATGCTGCTTGTCGCTTCGGAGACTGGCCATGTCTACACCTTTGCTACTCCCAAGCTGCAGCCAATGATCACCTCGGAGACTGGCAAGGCTCTCATCCAGACTTGTCTGCACCAGCCTGACCCGCCGAACTCCGTGGTCGGTCCCAACGGCGAGTACGACATGAGAATGTCTGCGAATGGATACGAGGAGACCGAGTTGGGCTACCAGATCCCAGATGAAGATTACAAGGTACATTAACTCGCTGTTTATCAGCCAACAAAGTGCTAAGTAGTGGAAATAAAAGGCTCTAAAAGCTGCAAAGTGCTACTAAAACAATAGGCTTTACAAGATTCTCTTTTTTTTATTCATTCAGGGTAACATTCATGATCCTTGCCTGATCCCTGTTTCCACAACATCTGCTGTTGGGATCCCGATTATGCCTAGCAACAACATTCCCCATGGAATGATCCCCATGCAAGGATTTGCTGCCATGCCACATGAGATGCCCATCATGACCCATGCCCAGATGGTCCACCCTCAGAGCACACAGGTCATGTCACCATCACACTCGTCTCCACCTCCCAGCTACTCACCAGGGCAACCAGCCAGTCCTCATCGTGCCAACACCTTCACCAACGGCTCATACCCTGCTAGCCCTCCGAGTGCCACCTCCTTCTCTCAGTCATCGCACATGCCACCTCACCACCAACAAGTGATGATGGAGGAAATGACCTACGATCAGAGAAGTCCGAGTAACTCGCCCAACCAGCATAGATACTCGCATTCGCCTCAAGGACTGTACTCCACGTCCAACGGGAGTCCCACAATGACAAGGATGTAAAATAACTTTTATCATCTCTGTTCATTTCCTCTGATTTCCTGACTTTTAAGTTTGTTCCTTTTTTCCCTTCCCTCATTCACGAGCTGGACTCGCTGGTCAACCTTGTCTTGTTCTCTCACGACTGTTTCTCTGTGTTTCTGCACCACACACACCTCCCTCACAAGCAAACAAGTATCATCTCATTTGCGCTGGCGCAAACACTAGCAGCAGGTCTGCAACAAATTATAAAAAAGAATTTTTTTGATATTAAAAAAGAAACATTTGAATTTTCGCTATAATGCGCATTGGTGACTTTTCTTTCAAAGGTTAAACAAGACTTCACTTGATGCCAAAAATTGTTACCACAGTGATCAACATGCTCATTGAGCAGTCATAACAGAGAGTCACTCCTACCCCATTACTAGCATTCCTGGCAACACAATAAGCTGAGAAGCTGTAATTACATGTATGGGGTTGTGAACACCTCTGTCCAATGAAATCAATAGTGCCAGCAGTGCATGGACTGAATGGGAGTGGAATGCTGTTGGCTTGGTGGTCAATCTGACACTAGATTCAATTCCTGGGATTGGAGGAGTGCACGGGGATATATATACACCCACAAATTGAAGCAATGTTTGTACGTGACTCTGAACATTGATCTTACAGGATGGTAATTATTAATGATGGTTTTGTTCAAAGAATAATTCTATTTTAAATGAAAGTATTCATGCAAGAACACCATCATGATCTTCCTGAAATTTGAAACAAAGGTCCAGTTTATGGCATCAGCATTATCGTACTCTGTATGCCATACTCGAGGGAACCCGTAAGTGATCAAATGGACCACAGGAACTCCTGCAGAGAGAGAGAGAGAGAGAGAGAGAGAGAGAGAGAGAGAGAGAGAGAGAGAGAGAGAGAGAGAGAGAGAGAGAGAGAGTCTTATCAGTGCTAAGGTCTAGAGACAGAACCAATTTGGTCAAATCTCCACATGGTGGTAAATCCCAGTGGAGATTGGGCAGACCCCATTCAGATAGGTCACCCGAAAGACAGCTGCCGACAGCTCGCCAAGAAATGGGGTCATTAGTTGGCTTCAATTAAGTTGGGTATCTAGAAGGTAAACAGAGAGGAAGCCCCTGCATATCAAAGCTAGTAGTCGAGCTTGTCAGAGTTCATAAGATGTAGGAGGAGGCCAGACAAGGACATCTCCAGTACTTTGAATTCTGACCACATCCTCTCTTCTAAGGTTTTAATGTTTCATCCTCGGCCATGGTAGCTGTGGTGATATTGCTCACATCCTACCTTATAATGCTACTGTTTTTTTTCTTTCCAGATTATGCTGAGCTGTATTAATCATATTCATAGAACTACTATAGGGGGAGGAGGGCAATTAATTTTTGAACTTTTGAAAATCATTGGTTATTTCTAACTTGTTGCTCTTCACGTAAGGAATAATCAAATCAATGTTCAGACCAATGTAACATATTGTGTACTACATTAAACCTGGACACTGGGATACTGGCTAGCTAGGCCTATAATCTTTGTTTCCTCTACCAGAACATGGTGACAGATTGTGTTTCTGCCTTATAGTTTAGGCCTGCATACGAAGGACCACTTACCTAGTGCAAGAAAAGGCTTGTGGTCATCTTCGATACCATAGAAACCATGAGCTGTCTCCCTCATAAAGTAATTCTGGGAATGAGACTCTAGATATCCAGCATCCTTCAGACGCCTCTCTGCAGTGGGATTCAGAGGAAATCACATCTTCATTGCAATGTCTGAAAAGGCTTTATGCTCTTAGTAACTGAAACATGTAACTGATTGCATCGTTAAGGATACTAGTCAGAGTTCAGAGTTCATTCAGCCACACAACAGCTGGGCTAGATTGGACAACAACTGAGTCTCACATAGCCAGACCCTTACTTGCAGCGCGTGCAAATGCATCACGTAATGCGAGTAAGGGTCTGGCTACGTGAACCAGCTCAAAGACATAAGTCCTCATGACGCTAAACTGACAGTACCTGACACACTTTTCCTACTCAGCCATCATTCCTCTGTATATGCAAACAACATCCATTGCATGCACGCACACAAACACATTTGTACCCAACGTACACACCAAGTGTATGTATAAGCTTAAACACACACAACACACGAGTCGAGCCATTATTTGAAAACTGGCACAGTTTCCTCTGTTTGGCTTAATGCTGTTAGCTTTGGGCCCTTTCAACAATAAGCAACAAGAGATCAATGCACCGACTCACTAGCTGGCCCAGGCTCCAGACTGTGCTTATTAGCAGCAAATGAAATGCTTTCACTCCAGTGAAAAGCAGACTCGTTTGGACCTCGGCAGTGGTAATGTGTGCATCCTGCTACTATTCATAGAGCCAATCTAGTCTATTTATACATAGTCATGTGATATAGCAACAAAGGAATTCATAGAGGCCACACAAATATAGTCGTCTCATAAATCATTTGTGGTATTCCAAGCATTAAGGTCATGCGTACACACTCACGTACTTGCTAACTTGATCCTTCCAACTACAACTAAGCAAAAAATGGCATCCACCCAAAGATGAAGAACCTTTCATCTAGAAAACAGTTTCTAAAAAGAGTCCTTTGGGTGTTACACTATGTACCGAGTGTGTACAAACTGTACAATTGATTGACCATTTAAACTTTAAGTAATAATGAGATCCTATCAATAGATAATGTTTTGACATCTTAGAAAATTCCAATGTAGTGAATCTTGCTATAGAGTCAACAGTGTCAATTTCCCAAATGTACAGAATTTGGTAAAGGATCACCAATTTCAAAAACTCACTAACAGGGAGTACTCTATTTATGTACCTATTTTGACGAATCTCTGGAACACATCAGTGGTGGCACTAAAGAAGTCATGGAAGGAAGGGTGCGGGTCAATGGAACCAATCAAATCCAGCAGAACAAATGCCTCCATGGCTTCTATCCCTGTCTTGCCATTGACACTGAGCAGTCCATCTTGTCGGTTCATATCTGTTGCCAGGCGACGTGCTCCATATATGGAGTCTGTGGAAGTCCACCTAACAAATGCTTCTTCACCATCTGTGAATATCAGTTGCAAAGAGACGTCCATCAGCTGGTAAAAGAAGTCAAATTAAGGATAGGTTAGAGGTAGGGTGGTAATGATTACCTGTCTGTCTTGCAGCTTTGTGTCCAGAGCCAATGCCAGGTCTATAAGAAGTGCCACTGGAAGAGCAGAGTCTGTTGCTCCAAGAAAAACTTTATTTGTTAAGATCTTGGAGTCGTAATGAGCCACAAGAACAAGGCGTCTATCAACCTCAGGGTCCAAGGTAGCAATGATGTTGGTAAAGGGTTTCCGACCAATGACGGTGTTTTGTTCAAATGAATGCTGAGTGATGTTCCAACGAGAGCAGTTCAACTGACTCAGTCGAGATAGGATGTACTATTGATGTCATACAGAAAGTGAAATTATTATGATGAAGTTTCTGATCGTAACTATGGCTACAGAAGAAGTAACAAGGAACCCAATGATTTGGTACTTACTTGCTTCACTTCTTCATGAGTCTGAGTTCCTGGGATTCTGGGCTTCAGGATATTTGGGAAATCATACTGACGAAGTGATTCCACGTCATTGCAGCGCATGATCGACTTGAGTCGCTGGCTAGTCAGCATCTTAAACTGGTGCTACAGAGGGAGTGAGAGTGAGAGTGTTTAGGTTTAGAGTAAGAGTTAATTACTGTAGTCCTCTGAGCCATGGCACAAGTCATCAGGACCACCACACAGAGTTTGAGAAAACCTAGTCTTGAACAGCAATCTTGGAGGGTATAGGTAAGGAGTCTCATTATTCTTGATCAATCCTTGTTTATTGTATATCCAGGGTGATCTTCCACGGTTCGGTTTACAAGGCCTAGGGCCTAGGGCTAGATAATAATACGTGACGTCACTGCTTTGGTGCGCTCTATATAGAATCGACAACAAAGGAAACAATGGTGTCCATGAATATGTGAAGAAGAGGATGTGGCAGCAGGACACAAAAACCGTTACCCATATCACGAAGAGAGACCTGACAATTTACAACGATAAAGTAGAACTTCGTTTCTTCTCTTTTTAATGCGCACCAAAGTTCCGCCAAGTTTGGATAATGGAAAACCAGCAGCAAAAGGAGCGCCCTTCAAGACAGGTACATCTCTCAAATTTTGACTCCCAAGGTGTGGATGTGACGTGGAAGAGCAAAGAGGAGGAAGAAGATGCTGCTGCAACCCTTACTAGAGTAGAATCAGCCTTCTCTGATATCATTGGAGCCCTAGGGGACCCCAACCCTGAAAGAGAGGGGCTAAAAAAGACCCCACATAGAGCCGCAAAAGCTCTCTTCTACTTCACTAAAGGATATGAGCAAGACCTGAAAAGTTTGTGAGAAACTGGGTTCATGCAATTAGCTATGCATACCATTTCATGCAGATGTGGTTCAAGATGGAATTTTTGACGAGAACCATGATGAAATGGTGGTAGTCAAAGATATTGAGCTTTTTTCACTATGTGAGCACCACCTAGTGCCTTTCTTTGGACATGTTGCTGTGGGTTACTTGCCTAGAGGCAAGGTCCTGGGACTCAGCAAGATTGCAAGGTAATCTATCACATGTGGTTGGTTGATTTCTAATGGATCTCTCTCTCTCTCTCTTTGTGCAGGATAGTTGAGATGTACAGCAGGCGATTGCAAGTCCAGGAACGCCTGACAAAAGAGATTGCAGATGCCATCTTGAATGCCATCAATCCCACAGGAGTGGGGGTAGTGGTGGAAGCAACGTGAGTCAAGTCACGAGGTCATGTGACTATCATGTTATATTGTGTGCAGGCACATGTGTATGACCATGAGGGGAGTGTGTAAAGTGCAGAATAAAACCACCACCAGCTCAATGATTGGAACATTCAGAGATGACCCCAGAACCAGGGAGGAATTCCTTACTCTCATCCATAAGAGATGATCATTCAACAGCTCTCTGAATGAAATGCAATACCACCCCTGTTATTTATTCTCTATTTATTTGCTGCACCAATTCCTTTTTTAAATGAATTTTTGACAAATTTATCAAAAGAAAAAACAACGAAAACAAAAACAAAACACTGTTTATGAAGGAAAAATTGTATGCAATTCAATCATTGGAAGGAAAAAAAGGTTAAATGCAACAAAGTAACGGTTAGGGACCAACATCAAAATGACAAACAAAAAAAAGGGGGATAAATTTTGAGTTCTGCCCAAAAAGACAGCAGTCAGTGTGAAGTTATTACGAGTGTACGTACAAGAGATAAAAAAAGCCAAAATAAGAAGAAAAATTATAAGCTGCAATGCATAGTAAGACAATGAGTGAAGTGGTTATTTTTATCGATCAGCGATCAGAAAAGTTATGAAGTTATAGAATCAATCTGTTGTTTAATTTTTTTGTTTATTTTTGATTCCCGGATCCAGCCGTAAAATGATTTACTTTCCATTGGTTAACAGGTACTACTGCTCTTTATGTGAAGGTTAAACTAACAATTGATTTAATTTGAATACTTGCAGGAATAGAACAATCGAATCAACAGTCTTCAAGAAAAGATTTCCTCTCTCATTTTCAGTTAATTATCACTGAGATCTGCAGGGAGACAGAGACACAAGCAAATAAAAACAAAAATGATTTCTACATCTAAAGAGGGTCAAGAGTTAACATACCATCTGGAAGCACATGATCTGTGACCCTCTTGCAAAGGTCGTCCATGTACATCTCATTGAAGTCACAGCTTCTCGGGGGGAGAGGAGGAGGGAGCCCCGAGACCAGGGAGGAAGTGGAGGTCATGGTGAGAGGGGTTTGAAAAGATTGACTTGTTAACTGCCCCGCACCTGGTGCCGAAGGGGGAAGAGGAGGGGGAGCAGAAGGAAAACTGGTGGAGCTAGGACGCAGGAAGGACGGGGAGCTGTGAGGGATGGGTTGTTGGAGCTGTCGAGCACTCATTCGAGGGAGGGTACTACTGGCACGTGTGGAACCTGGGAGGGGCATCCCCTTGCCAGCCAAGAAGTTCCCATTCCTCATTGCCACACCTCCCCGGAGGGATCGACTCTTGCTAGCTCCACCCCCTGGTGAGAAGGTGCCACCTGTGCCACGTGGAGTAGCTGGCATTGTGTATGCTGTTCCATAACTGCAGGGGGAGGGGGGCAATGTCACATTAAGGGGATGTCCCTTACTATTAGATCTCTAATTAGTGCACACTATCACAACATTCACTTACTGTCTTCCGCCTCGTGAGCTTTTCTTTGAAGAGATGACACGAAGGGTTTGATTGCACTGTTGTTTCCAATCAAAAAACAACTTCTTCTGGTCCAGAGTGAAGACCTGTATGTATGACGAGGCATATTCATGAAATTAGCACAAAGGGGTGTACAACAGAGGCACAATAAATGGAAGCATCTATCTAGACGGACATTAATAAAAAGCTTACAAGGACAGACATAAGTCTACATGGACAGACAGACATCAGCTTTCTCCTTGGGGGTGATTGTATTCATTGTAAATGGACCCAGCCCCATTCCCTGATTAATGGTCTTGATCTCAATAACAACCACTCCCCACTATAATCACAACATCTAAAAGGATTTATTTTTTTTTCTAAGCATAATCCCAGCACTTCCAGCCTAAATTGGCCCATCCCATCCCATGTATGGCCACACACTAATGAGCTAGTGGACAGACCTCGTGTTGGAGAGCAGCATCCAGCAGTTTGATGTAAGCTCCTAGGTTTTCTTCATTGGTGTCTGTGTGCATCATGAGTTGACTGAAGCCTGTCAGAGAAAAGAGAGAGAGATGAGAAGAGTGTATCCAGCAATTACGGTGGCATTCATAAACAGAACCCTCTATCTCTCACCACATCCTCACCAGATGACCAACCCGCAGGAACACTCCACCATAATTACACTAGAAATCCACACCCAGACTTGCCCAAAATCAATATAGAAATACTGACTCCACCCCCACACCACAAGCCTCACGTATGACACACCTTTCCCCATTGCCCGTGTGATGTGGGAAGGAAGATCTTCCTGTGGAAACTTCTTGGATAGCAGCTCCTCCAGATCGGACCCACCATCGGAACTAGAGTGCTGAGCTTGTGGGGACCTAGGACGCTCCATCCCCTCCTCGTCCTCGTCACCTGATCCCATGCCTTCGATCACCGATGGCTTATCCATTCCTTTCTTCTTGGTGTGGGTCTCTGTCTGTGAGTAAGACTTAATTGGTGTCTGTAGCATCTGACGAATTTCATTGAAACACAAGACCAGGTGACCATGCTTCTCCATATCCTACAAATAAACATTACAACAACCGAGTTCAATATGACAAGTTGAACAGCCCCTTCTATGGAGACAGTGTATGGACTTTGTCCTTATATATGTGGCCATGAAACTAAGAAAGAGTCTTATATAGACTGCAAAATGCCAACACATTACTATGGAAACACCTGTGCCTCCTGTATATAGAGATAGTGAGCCAGCCACCAAGTCTGGGCCATGTCACATGATCCCTAACTTGGTATGTTCTATATCATTAAGACCAGCACCCAGCCCTTGCCCTGCCCTAGTCTTCACCCATTGCCAAGCTGGTAGGACCATTCCTTTGACACTACACAGTGTAACTTGACCCCATAAGTATTCTGCCTCCAGCACTCCACCAACTGCTGCTCCAAATGGGTGGGAGAGACTCTTAACCAGATTACATCAGAACAAAATAACATTCCTGGGTCCTTTTGACCTATTAATCTCTCCCCAAATAATAAACACTAGCTTCTTCTTTGTGTGTGAATGGCTCTACTGCATTCCAAACTCCAAAAATGGGGACACAACCCACTAGCATCCGACAATAACAAAAGGGAGAAGAAGAAGAAAACATCTTGTAGTTACATTTCCTTATTCAGACAGATAACTCCTATCGACTCAGAGTAAACATTATTGGGATGATTTCAGTTGGGAAAGAAAGAAGGTTGTGACTAGATTACTCACCTGCTCTATCTCTTGGAGGGTCTCTGGCCTACGCACTAGTTTGCGTATTGATAAGGTGAGTTTAGTCCGAGCTCCTCTAGTGACATTCTGAATATGCGAAAATATATAAAATTACTATGGATACATTTTCTGCTGTTTAGGTACAGAGATTATTTCATATGACCACTGTAATAGAGTGGGTGCCTCCCTCCAGACTGGCCCTTGCATGTGCCCAACAAGTAAGAAACACGAGATCAAACATTTAAAAGTCCAGCTCACCTTGGACTCCAAGTACTCCTCCCCCATGCTGAGCATTTGCTCATAGGTGAGGTCATCGAAGAGTGCCTTATACTTGTGCAGCCTCAGGCTCTTCAGCCACGCCGGAACATCTGTTGGAAAATCTCACATTAAAGTCATTCCTATTATATCATTATTAATACATTAATGGGGCAAAATGATTCCTTATAAAGGGTTCTACAGAGTACTGAATAAGTACATGTCAAAAGGGACTACGCCCTCTCTTAATACAATAAGGGTGGCAATTACATGCAAGAAGCAACACTACAGACATGGCATTGGCTGGGGCTGCAGCCAGCCACCTGCAGACAGTTAGGAGGCTGGATGTTATTGTGTAACTAGTTCCAGAATGCAAGTCAGTTATTGGCAATTTGAAAGGATACCAAGAAAAACACTACAGTTAGTACACATTGCATTGCACAGTACAAGTAGGAGTGGACTGATTCCAGCCAAAGCCTGTACATCTGATTGGAGAGCAATAAACAGCTCATTCCTGTCCTCTGGGTTTGCTAACTCTGGGGATGTGGCAGGAGATATGACCATATGGAGGCTTGAAGCTAAGGAAAGTCCAGACAGAACACTCACCACTGTCCAGCCAGCCAGTCAGTCAACTAATCATACACCCCTTATCAAAGTTTGCCAGCAAAGCCATAGCAAGTTGAACACCCAGAAAAAATCACTCTAGAACACTATTGCTAACATCAGGCCACCTGGAGCATAGATGGAGAAGCAGTATGTTTGTGGCCAAATGAGATCGAGTTCTTAGGACCAAATGAGCACAATTGAATTGAAGATGCTAATTGGATGGACACAGTCCAGTGCCTGGTGCTGTGTTGTACCAGTGCTTGCCATAAGCAGGCCACCAAACGGCAAATATGCAGAGGAGTCTGGACTCAACATGTCAAAACATAGCAAGTTGACATCAAGGTTAAGCACGGTTTCCATATAGGAACACCACGCGATTGTAGTTGCTGAAAGGGCAACACAGCCACTTGCGTTCTTTATGGGCACACACTGAACTGATCAAAAACAGCTCCATGCAGCGCTAAAATCCCTCACCTTTCATTCCTGCTTCACGCTCCATGCTTCCAGTTGCAGTGGAGATCGCTCCATTTCCACCCTGGAGTGCATCATCCTTGAGTCGAGGGCCTGTGCTGGACCTCTCACCAAAGGAGCCACTCTCCTCACTTCTTGAAGGCAGTGGGGAGGTATGATGGTCTCTGCTCCCAAAGAGACCAGGCTGTCTGGGAATGAAGGCCATTTTGGAAGGGTTAAACACCCGTTGGACTTCTTTATCGTCAGCTGTGTATGGATCAGAGGATGAACTTAGCATCTCTGGAGGGAGGCTGTGGTTCAGGTCCCCTTCAATGTAGATCCGGCCATTGGTAGGGGATAATCTGACGTCATCATTGGTCTCAATCTGACGGATTCGTGGAGGGACAGGAGGCATGTGTGGGGCTGGGGCTGGGGGGTAAGAGGATGGAGTCTGCCGCTCAACAGGGGCACTCTTTTGCTTTGTATCCAACTGAGTGAGCCAGAAAGTCAAAGCCTCTCTATCATCGTGGGGGAACGCTGGATGCACCAGAGCTAGGGACAACAGCTGTCGACACTGGTCCACATAGTGACAGTGATCCAAGTAGTCCAGTTCTTTACCCGAGCTCAGCATGACTTTGGGGAGGAGTTTCATATACTCAGCTCTGGCATCGCTGTTACCTGGATTCAACAGGGGCAAGTGGGACAGAAGTTGAGAAAGAGCTTCCTCTTCCGAACTAGTGTGCAGGGACTTGAGGTAACCTGCAAAAAAAAAAAAAAAATTTTACCTTTCCCCCAAGGTTCTGTGGGTAGCATATACTAACTGATATGGGGCACACCTACTCCAGATGGGACCAAAGGTCCACCACAATGCCCGCATACTAGACACTCACCTGAGTCATTCGCCTGCATCTCCAGCTTGGACAATTCTTGCGAGTCGCATCCATTTTTGAGCGAGTGCTCCAGGACGAAAGAGAGGAACCGTGCCTGCGTAGCAGAGACTTTACTGAGTAGGGAATACAGGGCTATAGTCTGTTCACAACTGTTCCAGTCTTGAAACCACTCCACCAGACAGCGGGCCTTGTCCCCAAAACCATTCCCTTTCATCTCTTCGCCCCGTTTCTGTATAGTTTAAGGACTACAGCGCCAGCTAGCTAGACAGCTTTGCACAGCAGGGTTGGGAGAGAGGGGGTAGCAAACTGCTTCTTTCTACTTTTAACTTGACATTTGTCGGCTGTAGTACTAACGTAGTACCGGTTATATAACTCTCCAGCGTCCTGGCAAGTTGCTCTATTAGGAATCTGTGTTAAACCACAAAGACAATCCAAATAGGGGAGAGCGTGCAGATAAGCACAGCCAAATTAGCCAATCCGGAAGCAAACTTTCTGTTGGTTAATGAATATTCATAAGCTTAACTGCCACGTGGGTACTTTGAATAAAGATGTCTGAGGAAAGAAGTAAGCAACAGACACACAAAAGTGGACCTTTGAAGCAACACAACAAGTCTCACAAGAATGGGAGGCACAGGAGCAAGGGAGAAATCAGCTCAGCACATAAAGGTGGCAATATGTCCATGAGTGGGTGGGCTCAGGCGTAAAAATCTAATCTTGTATCTTAAAACCCTCAGGACGTGTAGGGGTGAAGGTTCACACCCAGAAGGGCTTCAAAGAAGTCAGGAAAGCAGATCGACGGAATCAAGTATGTTTCTTAATGGGGTGCACTTTCGTTTTGTTTTCTCATGAAAAAACACCGTTTTAAAACTGTTTTCTCACATTCACAGCAAAAACAGTTGCGAGCTAATAAACGCCATGAAGCATTGTCTTCCAAACGAAAAATTGGAGTGTCTGGACACCCTCCTCACTTGGTGGTGGTCATCCCCCTCTCAGACACAGTAGACCTGGAGGCTGTCCACTCCCTCTTGTGTAGGGCATGTGATATGGACGACCCAGTACCCATCTCTCCCCTAGCACCCCCCACGTTGATCAGCTCCTCCCTGAAACACCGCTTCACACTCCTCTACCCTTCCACCAGCAACTTGTATGCACTGCTGGATGTTGCTAAGGTGGGGGCAGGGTAGTGACTTCATTTCCAACCAAAACAGTACCACCCAGGATTAATTAATCCAATTAACACCTAACTCATAACAGCTGTAGAATTCTAATCTTTTACAGCCATTATAACACTCGGTGATTTCACTGCTTCCTTGCAGGTGGCGGATGCTTTGCTGCTGGTCCACAAAGCTCAAGCTGATGTGTCTTCCCACTGCGGGCTCTTATTGGACTGCTGCATTGCGCAAGGTCTGCCCACAACCCTCCACTTGGCCCAGGTCAGTCTATCCAGGCCCTCCCTTAACCTTGTAGCCAGGCCCCCTTTTAACCTCTACCAAGGCCCCCTTTTAACCTCATACCCAGACCCCCTTAACCTTGTACCAAGGCCCCCTTTTAACCTCATACCCAGACCCCCTTAACCTTGTACCAAGGCCCCCTTTTAACCTCATACCCAGACCCCCTTAACCTTGTACCCAGGCCCCCTTAACTTTGTACATCCAGGCCCCAGCACCTTGGGTACAAGACTTATAACACGAGCATTCTTTGTGGACCTGACATCCTGAGCTGCTGTACTAATCGTCAAATAATGATTATAGACCACCAAGTCCTTCAGATAAGGACCTGTTATCCGTAGGTACACTTCAGCTTGAATGTTTAGGGACCACGTGGATGTTTATGCTATCAAACTCTGAGGAAGCCAACATATCTGTGTAGTCACCATGTTGTATGGAACAGATAAGGTGCTGCTGCCATAACTCCACCTTTATATAAGGCTGTTGCTGTGCTAAACAGTCATAACTATAGCCTTAAAGTTAACTGTGCTTACTCATTTGAGAGGGCAGTTTTAGCACATTTGTCCTTATATATTATCATTACTTCATAGATGATCTCTCACCACGTCCCAAATATAACTACAAGCTATTAATTAACCGGTTTCTATGTAGGGTCTGGGGTCTCTCACTGGAAGGTCCTTGAATGCTGCCAAGAAGGCAATAGAAAGGGACATAGAAGCAAGGTAAATGCCTCCAGTGTGACCTGTTCTCTGTGCATGCATGAATAGATGACATGATAATGATTGTGCTGTCTGTCGTTTTATGCTCTCCTCGTTACTGCTGCTTTGTGTCTGTTACTTGCTCATCCATATGCAATGCACACACAACATTGTTAGGTTTCCTAAAGACAAACTTCTACAGATTGACACGCCTCAGGTAATCCATCATCTGATTATCCTTGTTCGTCATAAAACGGTCAAGAGGTTTTCTAAGAAGTCATAATGTTCTGAATTGAATGAGTTTCCTGAAAGGGTATTGAAGGAATATCCCTCCTATGGATTGTTCCCCCAAGCCAAAGTAGTGACATTCCTCATTGCATATACATGATGTAACATGTACAAGTAATCATTGTAACATGTACATGTAACATGAATGTATGCATATTTGTATCATGTACATGTAATACTTGTATCACTTGCATGTAATGTGCATGTAATGTGCATGTAACATGTACCATATAACAGTTAATGTGCATGTAACATGTACATATAATATGCCACATCTATATTTCGTAGAATGCAAAGACTGTCCTTCGAGTGGTGAGTACTCACAAACGACAGCAGGTGCTTTTCCGGGACCAGCACTCCCATCTCTTGGTGGACAAACTGTGCTTCAGTCCCTACGGATGTGCAGGAGAGGGAGAGGAGGACAGAGGGACGCTCCTCCTCTCAGGATATGTCCGAGCCAAACCCCTCTCTGTCAACTCATTGCTGCACATTCCTGGTCTCGGAGATTTTCAGATGAAACAAGTAAAAATTATAATTATGAGTGGGACTCTTAAGGGTTTTCCCCTAGTGATAATTATGGGGGCTCCACTCCTAAAGTATTGTGTGTGTCTCTATAGATAGACTCCCCACGCGATCCAAACCCTTTTACTGGAGGAGGTCGACAGAGTGTTGCAATGGCTGTGGTAAGGGAGACCACCATATTCCTGCATTCCAGAGTTATGATTGATGATCCCCATTTAAGGACACGGCAGATGATGAGATGGAAGAAGATGTTAAAGTTCTTGAAATTGCTGATCCAGCAAAGCAGGTATGGAATGGAATGTTAGCGCTACAAGTTTCCCTATCTACTTCCTCTTCAAAACATTTTTCGTGTACTTCTAGTTCTCTTTCCTTATCTGTCCTTGTATGGTTTTCATCTGAGTGTTCTTTTTGTGCAGGTGAGTCTTGAGTCCGAGGTTGTGCCCAACCCTATGGAGGGTGAACAGACTTGGCCTTCTGAAGAAGAACTCCAGAAAGCAGATGGTATATCATGTCGGTCTCTCTAGACATTATATGAGCAATGTTTGCATGACTTACAGCTGCCAGGAGCGAGAAAAGGGTTGCTAAGAGAGTGCCCAAGGGAACTTCAAAGTATCAAGCAGCTTGGATCATTGAGAGTGACACTGAACATGTGAGGAGTGCAAATATGTCTTTGTAATTTTTCAATCGGTACACAACTCACACGGCTGGTTGTTCCATTGGGGGTCTGGCTTGGCATCTCCCTTAACGAGGTGATTTGCTAACAAATGCTCTGTTTGTGATTAGGGAGGGGATGATAGTGATATGGAGGAGGAGGAGGAGGAAGGGACTTATGCTGAAGGGGAAGGGTTAACCAGTGAAGAGGAAGAGCTGGAAGATCTCTGCTCGGACACAAATGTTGATACAGTGAGTCCATTCTATTAACTTTGCTAACATGGTGAACCAACTCTTTCTTTTCCAGATGACGCTTCCTGATACTGACCTATACGATGCTGACTTTGATGCCGATGCTGAAGAAAAACAGTGAGTGTGAAGGTGTACTCCACACACTTGGAATCATTGATTAGAGTATGTCTCTGCCTATTACCGTGTACATGTACGTAGGTTGCAGCGTCTGAGAGCAGAACGGGATCACTTTCTCTTCCCTGATGAAGTGGACACACCCACTCACATAGCAGCTCACACTCGCTTCCAGAAGTAATTCTGAGTATGCCTCCTCATGTACACGCAATCACCAAAGGATTAATTTCTGCATAGATTTCGTGGATTGAGGAGCTTCAGGACATCGCCATGGGACCCAAAAGAAAATTTGCCCTCTGACTATGCAAGGTCCTTTTCATCTGAAATTTTCCGAGTACCTAATCCAGTTTATTTTTTGTTGTTATTTTTTGTTTATTTTTTGTTGTTTTTTGTTTATTTTTTGTTTGTTTTTTGTCATTATTTTTTTTGCACAGAATATTTCAGTTTGAGAACTTTAATCGTACAAAGAAGTGTGTCTTTCGGAGAAGAGAAGAGGAGGAGGGAGCATTGGTAAGTAATTAATGGACAATTTGTCTTTGATTGAGTGGTGTTGTGTTACCGTACATCTCCAGCCTGGATGGTATGTCACATTGCACGTGTCCAATGTACCAAGTAACTTCGCAGGTGAGGAGTGGCTAGTAGGTCGTCCATGCATCACTTGATCCATGTAATTACTTGCGTAGAACGTGTTAGTTCTCCTCTGGTGGTATATTGCCTTCTCCCTCATGAGAATAAGATGTCAGTGGTGCACTTTGTCCTAAGGAGAGCTAAAAACTACACACTTCCCATTAAGTCAAAGGTCAGAGTTCACTTCTGGTGGGCACTATATTGAATATTATTGTGTACACAGGATAGTCTGGTCTTCCACACTGGAGTCAGACGATTCAGTGCAGGATCAATCTTCTCCCAGCATTCTCCAGGAACCAAGCACAAGGTGAAATATTTTAATCAGTGCCCCCTCCACATATCTCATTCCTTTTGGTTGTAGTTTGAACGTTTCTTCCCAAGCAAGGGGTGTGGTGTGGCCAGTGTGTATGCACCCATAGGCTATCCACCTCAGTCTGTGTTGGTCTTCCACCACCAGCAACTGCAAGGTAAGGGAAGCATGTGCAGGGTCTGTGCGACTCAGATGAGATATAAACTGTAGGAGGAGGAGAGAGAGCAGTGCTGGTAGCCACGGGAACTCTCTACCGGGTCGACCCTCAGAGAATAATTTGTAAGAGAATCATCCTCAGTGGACATCCATTCAAAATCAACAAGCACTCTGCTGTCATTAGATACATGTTCTTCAATAGAGGTATACAGAGAATATACAGAGCTTGCATATTTTGAGTATACAGATTCTCCTATAATATTATAGAGGATATTCTATGGTTCAAACCAGTGGAGTTGAAGACAAAGTATGGGAGACGAGGCCATATCAAGGAGCCCCTTGGTAATTGAGTTAATTAATGGGGATGCAATTGATGGCAATGTTGTTGCATGTCCAGGTACACATGGTCATATGAAGTGCGTATTTGATGGGCAACTGAAGGCACAAGACACTGTTTTGATGTGCCTCTACAAAAGAGTGTATCCTAAGTGGGTCTACAACTCTAATGTACCCACACCACAAGACTGGTCCTCTGCACCTGCAAAATCTCAGCAGGAACCGGATGTCATGGAACAATAATTATGCATTCATTTAACAGCTTGTGAGCATGCGCAATCGGTGGACGCTCCATATTATGTACTTGCAGTCATGTTTGGGTTAAAGTTAGCTCTTATTCAAGGCAGCGAGAATGATATCGTTGTCAGAGACTTCAAATGGCGAGTAAAAAAAATTAGCCCCCGATAATAATGCGCTATTATCAATGCTTTTGCAGGAAAGCTCGCCTGAAACGGGAAGAAGAAGCAAGTCAGAAATGGTCTGAGAGGTGGGGCTACATGTTGGTAAGTTAAAAAAACATCCACTTTGCTTCATTAAATCTAAGTATTGTATTGTGATTTCATTCAAGATGAAAGAAGATGGTGTTTCTAATTCTCCAGCCAAAAACTCCATAGAGGAAGAGAGAGAGTCAGTGAAGGGAGTGAGGAAGGAGAATAAATACCCTCCTACCACCTATGCAGAGATTGGATGGAGACATGAACACCACAGGCACTTTCGAGAGCTGGAAAAGGCTTGTCTTCAACACATCCACTTCACTGGAGTCAAGAAACTGAAATGACAAAGCCAGAAAATGCACTTGATATGTAGCAGAACAAAAAAGTTTGCAGAATAAATAAAATATTGTATCACAAAAGGATCAACCAGTGAGCCATTAATGCAATAGTGTGACTTAATTATATACACAGAAATAAATACATAAGACACACACACAAGAACTATTAGAATAGTCAGAACTACAACTCAATAATGATACAAAACAAAACACACTTGGTGCATTTAACTTTTGCTGATAACCACAAATTTACATGGTGCAGAGGAAAGGGAAAAAAAGTAGTAGAAAATATAAGAAGAGAAAATTATGAGGAAAAAAAAAACCGCTCTAAATGGAAATTCTAGCTCCACCCACCAAGGCTGAGTGAGTAGTACCTAAAGTTTAAGTGCAGCTTCCAATCCTTTAGTGAGATCTATAGGCTGAGAAGAAGTAGGCGATGTCTTACTTCCCTCACTTGCCTCATCCAGTAAGTCGAGAGATCTTTGGGCCCCAACTGCTAAATCCAGTGGTATGCTAGCATTGGATGATGATGATAATGTCTCTTCTCTACCTGACTCCGCTGATGATCCAACATTGTGTGCTGTGGTACCTACTAAATCAGGAAGCTGATCGGCTGATGGTGGCGATGTGGGATTGGATCTCAAAGATCTGTCCAGACTTGTGGCATCCTCAGGCACTGGGGAATCTGGTGCGTGCTCAACAAGAGCCACCATTGCATCGACTGTCTTTTCCATTTCTTTCATAGACGATGGCTTGTCATGATCATCCATCATTGGTACTTTCTTAAAGGGATCCTCCTCTTTCATATCTGCTCCTGGTTCATCTTTATAAACGTCATCTAACGAACCCACAATTGAGGGGTCTACTTCCTTTTCCTCCTCCTCGGTTTCTTGTTTTTCCATTTCTCCTGCGGTTCCTTTTTCCTCTTCAGTAGAGCCACAGAGCTGAGCATGCTGAGCTTCATGTTGTCTACGACGTTCGGCTTCAAGTTTTTCATCTCTCTTTTGGAGGTTTCGTGCACTGTAGCGGTCTATTTCAACCAGCAAGTCTTTGATGATGGAACGGTCCCGCTGGAAGGGAAGAGAAGGAGGTAATTTAGTGTTTTCTCCACTAACCTTTATCATTAAGTAACCTCAATTCTGAAGCCATAATGAGTCATGTAGTTTGTATGTATCAAAAGGGGAAGGATTATGAACACTAGTATCCTATGAACACCTAGTGGTATCCTATGAACACTAGTATCCTATTGGTATCCTATGAACACTAGTATCCTATTGGTATCCTATGAACACTAGTATCCTCTGAACACTATCCTCTGAACACTATCCTCTGAACACTATCCTCTGAACACTATCCTCTGAACACTATCCTCTGAACACTATCCTCTGAACACTACCTAGTATCCTATGAACACTAGTGGGGCTTCTCTGAAGTTTGTTAGCTACATGCCAGGACAATAGACTCGGTTAGTTGTAGTTTCTCATGCATACATGCATACAATGCTGGATAAATAATGATTAGCCATACTCACTTGCTCGACTCTATAGGACTTGGGTGTCTCCATGCAGAGGAGAGACTGATTCATTCTGTGCGCCAGTTGTAGAGCCATCAACCCTGCCACTCGAATATCATTGTCCTTCAGGTCTAAATGTGTCAAGTGCTTGCTCTCTGCGAGCACCTCAGCCAGTGCAATGGCCCCTGCCATCACACAGCACACATAAAACGTAATGAGACCCACCCTTATTATAGCAAGCTTTACCTTCACAGGTCATCTTGATGTTGGATAAGTTGAGCTTCTCAAGTGTTCTGTTCGCAAGGAGGCCCAACTTCAACATGAATAGACCAGTGTCTCCACACTTATTGTGCGATACATTCAGCTCCCGCAGGGACTTGGTGCAAGGCTGCAAAGTTGGGGGGATACGTAATAATATCAGAGAGAGAGAGAGAGAGAGAGAGAGATCCTCCTACTACATCATGTTTAACAAGTGACTTAGATCTACAGTCCCTTCAAGGCACACACACCAGCATTGCAGAGATGTGGTGAAATCCTTCGTGACCTATGTTATTAGAGGTCATGTTGAGTGTCAACAAGCCCTCATTCTGCTCAGCCACACCAGCACAGATGTACCGCACCCCCGAGTCCTGGAGATTGTTGTCTCGCACGTCCAGGATACGGAGGGTGTGGTTTGTCCTCAGGATGGAGCCCAAGTGCTGCCCGTCCTCAGGAACCAAGTGGTTACTACCCAGCCACAGCTCCTGCAGGTTCTCATTGAACTTCATGGCAGCCACTGGGAATAATTTTTAAAAAAGCCATGAACACCAGGAATAGAGTGAGGTAGCCATTCAATAGTGTAGGGTGGCCATCTCATCCTGAACCATCCATGCTCTGTAATAGTATCACTATCACATATCTGGATACCAAAGTGATCCATCGTGTAATTGACGGGAACTGGAGCACTTTGGCTCACACATTGTGGTGGGAGGTTTGTTCCACTGATCAATTATTGTACATCATTCCACGAAATTTGACACTATCATCAATATCAGCCCATATGTCTCAAACTATACGGAAAAGTTGTTTACGCTTCCCCCATTTCTCTAATCTCCCTGCTCCCCACCCCCTCCCCCAAATCAATGCTGGCACTAACTGAGAATGAAAGTTCCTTTTCCTGTGAGATTGTTTCCCTCCAGGCGAAGGACTTGGAGGGCACAATTGGCTCGAACTGAACGAAGAAGGAGAGTGAGGGTCTGTTCTTCCAGGCCACAATAACTGACACTGATCATGGTGATGAAAGGACTCTATAATGGCAGGAAAAGTGAACAGATAATGTTGAGTTTTCAGGTTAACTTGGTGGTCCAGGGGATTATTACCTTTTTGAGCATGCGTCCAATGGTGAGCCATGCCCTGGGACGCAGGCGACTGTTCCCACTCAGAATGATCCTTGAAGCACATCCATAGAATTCTATCATCTCACACAGAGCAATGGCTCCCTACAAGGAAGGAGATGTGAGAAGATCTCTCTCTCTCTCTCTCTCTCTCTCTCTCTGATCACATATTCTACATTGCATACTTACCTCATCTTCAAGATTCGTTCTTTGTAAGTCCAAAGTTGCCATCTGCATGCGACTAAGGACGGCCTCTAGCACCTCACAGCTCTTGCTATCCAATCGTACTCCTACAGATTAAACACACCCTCTGGAAACCCCTTCAATACACACTGGTTGGTACTACTTCTTTTAATTAAAGAAGTAAACAGTGAATCCCAACCCAGCTATAGGAAATGTTAAGGCTCCTAACTCGGGTGAAGTGACCTTTGAACTAACATGGTGCCCATGTCATATGACAAAGTGTTACCTTTGAGGTCCAGAGTATCGATTGGTGTATTCAGGTCATCCAAACGCTATGGGTAACAGTTAAAGAGAGTGAGTGAGTGAAGCAGAGAGGGAATTGCTCACCTCCAGTTGTTCCAGGAGCTTGGCTATTGGACGTATGCGCATATTGGCACACTCAGTCTTGTACTTATCCGTCATGTCTTTGGCTGTTTCATTCGGATCTGAGAAGACACATAGAGACTTTGTCTTATGGACATTCCTCACTTTGTAAATGTACCAGGTAGGATTATTTCCCACTATTCCAACACTCTGAAATCCAATAATACCCCCTCCATGTTCTACTCCATTTAAAGACCACCTAATTGAAGACTTAGTCATTAATAGAACATGAATTAAACAAGCCTACTACTGTTCAAAAAGTGGGAGTTGCATTTTGAAATACTATATGATATTGTATAATAGTGTACCCACTAGAGATCCACTCTATGATATATTCATACATATAACTATATAAGTCAACGTGAAAGTCTGCCTGGTATGTGGACAAAACTACCACACTGCCTCACCATGAATCCACAAGTGACTGTCATCAAACTCGTCCAAAAAGTTGTCTCCTTCATGCCATTTTATCCTCTTCCCAGACCTCTGAGAGGAGTCGTCTGTGTAGCCTGAATCATTCATTGCTCCACTGTTCTGTAGTCCAAATCATTATTGAATCATAATGGCTGGAGCTGTGTGTGCTGGAGTGTACTCACTTCTTCAAGGTTAGCCAGGTTCTGGAGTATCACAGTGGGAGGGTCATTCTCCAATACCGCACCCCTTCCACCACCACCTCTACTATCACTCACACTCATCATGGGGCCAATTCACACACTAAGTCCCTGGCCCCCTCACTGAGTGTCTCTAAGCTGTCAGGAGGAAGAAGGTTTTGGGTCATGGTTCATAAGATGCTATGGTACTGTTTAAGTCAGTGATTAGAACTCACCCTAAAGCTAAGAACTACTCTTTATAATCGCCAACACTCTCTGATGCTTTCTCCCAGCTATATATCACAGAAGACCTGTCAGAGGTTCTGTATTTTTTTGATCCCAACGTCACGTGCTCTTTAGGTGGGTGTGTCCTGACTGTAAACAGGCAGGATATACGCAGTAACTTTCTGAAGTGTTATTAAAAGAGCCACTGCACTGGATTAACATGGCCCAAGCTTCCAGAAGATTAGGAATACTGCTGAAGGTAAACCGGGGCTGGTCTTTTCTTTTGACATTAAAAAATTAAATGTTTCTAATTAATACGCACCTCAGAGATATCAGTCAAAAGTAACACATATACCACCTTATGAAGCCAGTACTGGACAAAGAGGAAGTGTAATCTCAGTGTATCAAGAACATTTTAGAGTAAGTCAGTTCTAATCCAGTTTTGTTATCTGAGTTGTTGGGTTATGAACACAACTAGATCAGAGGTGGTGATGCCCCAGTTTTCCTGCGAGGACCAAATGACCAGTTCTATTTCAGAGGTTCAATGGTCGTTTGCACTCTCTCATTGACATTTTCACTCTATGGCATCTACAAAATGGCTACAGGAACCATGAAGAAGAGAGAGAGGTCATAACTGCCAAACAGAACTACATAGTTGAATAGTTTGGACTCCAGTTTCTCATAGAATCAGAGCATTGTACATAGAATGTGCTGAATAATACTATTGCAAGAGGTGCTACTAAAGTTGTTGGTGGCTCAATACTATAAATGGTTGTTGCATTACTGTTTTCTTGAATGCGTTTTTTTGTTTTTCTGTGTTGGACTCTCTTCCAGGAACATGGACTTGTAATCTTTTCTTGTCCCTCTCCTCAGTCCATACTAATGCATGGATTAATTTACAATGTTGTAATGGTAATAATTATTGCTGCATTACCCGTCCTTGCTCCTCTGGTTGTTTTGATTCTTCTTTCTTTGCTTTCTTCAATTCTTTTTTCTTTGCTGTTTCCTCCTCTCTTCTGGTTTGCAAGCCCCGTTTCCTTGAGTTACGTGGTGCTTTGCTCTCTCCATCCACCTGGTCCTGGTTTGAATAGCCTAGTGCTTGGGGATAAAATACTTCTGGAAGACATTCGCTGTCCTTTTTTGGAGAAACTTCATCATTCATGTGTTCTATGGACTTCTCTCCCACTTCTGATTTGGGAGATAATACTTTTATTATCTATTTTAACAGAGTGATGTACCTGGTGCAGAAATCTTTTTGAGGGTTCGTGTGCTGCCCTTGGAGCTGGCATTAGAGCTGCCCTTGGAGCTGCCCTTGGAGCTGGCCTTGGAGCTGGCCTTAGAGCTGGCCTTTGAGCTGGCCTCGGAGCTGGACTTGGATGCACAATGCTTCTTAGGTGGTGGTGGAAGTCCTTCACTTGATAAATTGCGCTATCAAATAATTCATAACAGAATGAAGTCTCATAAAAACCAGCAATACCTTGCGAGTTGGAGATGATGAGATCCACTCTAGTGTCTTTGTTGGGTTACGAGTCCCAAGGTGGTCTGTGAAGAGCTTTTTCAGCTTGGAGTAGTTGGGGACCTCATTGTATTTCAATTTGTAGACTTCAGTCATATACGATTTTAGAAATCTAGGACCATTACAGCCAAAGCAAGCCTTCATCAAAGCTCCAACATCTTCTTTGTATCTGAAGGAAAAAAATGTATAGTATTTAATGCACACTTGTAGAGTCCCTTCTTACTTTATCTTTTCTTTCGCCACCCACGGTTTGTCCTCTAGCTTGTCTGCCTTCTCCCATGGTAATTTGCCACACCCCCAATGGAGGAGACAATACCCAAGGATCTCCAAGTCACCACGTCGTGACGGACCTGCGAGGAGTAATAAAAAAGTACAATAAAGAAAGATAATCATGACTCACGGACTCCATTGTGTGCATCAATGCTGGTGAATTCGATGGTTCCATCGTGTGCCTTCCTGGGGTCCTCCTGGTACTCCACATGCTGACCATCTGCATTGTAGCGGAAAGCAAGGCCATAGTCCACGAGGTACACACGATGTGCTTGGTCGCGCTTATAGCCTGTCATCAAGTTAGATCCCTTGATGTCTGCATGAACGTACTCATTCCCATGCAGAAATTGAAGTGCATCAAGCTGCAATCAGACAGTAGAACTATATATAAAAGGCATTGCATTTCCTATGATATCAGGAATTACCACTTTCAGGCCAATGTAACTAACAGTATCCTCAGAGAATTTTTTCCCAGCAGCTGCAAAATGTCTTTCCAAGTTATCACCGAATCTCTCCATTATCATGAACCTGTACTCGCTATCTTTGAAGGTGTGACACCCTGAAGAGATATACCGTGGGATGCCAAGGTAATCCAAATCGTTACTTCTGATCCATTCCCTGACTGCACATATTCAGGACAAGGATTAACTCTGAATACAGCATCAAGAACCTCTGAACTCATACTAATGACCACTACACTTACTCAGTTCCCCTTTTGCTACTCGTCTGTAATAGTTAAGTTCACTGAATAAAGGTCCATTTTCATGAGGCTCCTGAAAAGAGATATTGAAAATTTAAGCATACTGTGTTGAAATTGCAGCACTTACAATCTTTATCACATATTCAGCATTATCATCAGTTTTATTTTTCCCGCTTTGAAATGCTAAGTAGATCTGACCAAATCCACCCTTGCCAATTGAAGACCATATAACCCATTGCTTTTTGACAATATCTGTGACGGTCTCCCCTTTAGGCATGGAAGGGGCCATTCTCCTACCATTTACCAGCTTCTTTTTGGGGGGCATGTCGATATCAGATCCACGAGGGGTGGTAGTCGAGTGCTTTGACGCTTATTCCAAATAGTGCGCATTTTGACAAAATTTTAAAATAGGCGCCAGAAGAAAGGGAGAGTCCCCCGAATTCACAACACAGGTTCAGCTCTGTGGGTAAACATGCCAGTTAGTACTACTAACGGGAAAGAAGCAAGTAAAGTAAATGGAGAGGAAGAATCCTCCAATTCTGAAGGAGAATCGTCATCATGTAAGATAAAAACTCACCTCACTGAGAATGTTTATGGTGGGCATCATTTAAAATAACTACGATACACTTTTTTTAGATGATGAAGATGAGTCAGAACGAAGAAAAGGTGACTGTCTGGATGATATCCAGTATCTAGAACAACAGTTTTCTGACTTGAAGCAGCTGTAAGCACTCTTATGTGATGATAAATATATCTGGTAATTGTAATTTGTACTATTACAATTGCAATACAGGTTGTACCAGGAAAAATTGGAAGAACTAGACTACAAAATCCAGAGTGTCAATGAGGGGAAAGCTCCAGAGTATCTGAATCCTCAACAAGAGTTGCAGAGAACTCTATCCCAGAGATTAGAGATGGCTGAAGCCCATCTAAGATATAAAGTCAGTATAGCTTCTTTGAATGTAGGGTCAGAATCTGAATGTGTGTAATCATTATAGGTAAAAAATATCGAAAACAAATTTGAAGAAGAAATGCAGTCTGCAGAGCAAGATTTTAAGGTTTACTGGCTATTCTCTGTATTTGGAACTTTATGATAAAGACCTGCATGCCTGCACACATAGGAACTGTGTGAAGTTACCAGGCAGAGGATGATCTTGGAGACAAAGGACAAGATTTGCCGACTCCAAGAAGATTCAGTCGTATCTCACCTTTCACATGGTTAGTTACAATCATAATGATTGTATTATTGTGCAACTCCCCAATCTCCCACTAGAGAGCTCTTCCAAGAAGAGAAGATTCAAGGTGAATGAATTTCAACTGCCCGAGAAACGGAAAAAGCCAATCACTGTTACTGATATCCTCTCAATATTTTATGATCCCACACATACAAAGTTAAGCAAGTATTGTTGATTTCCTTGACTCTTCTCACGGCCATGTATGGTGTACATGCTGAGAGATATGGACATCATGGAAGACTTAAATGACATCAGGAAAGTGAGTTCATAGGATTTTTTACAGCATAAGCTCCACCCCCTCAATCCTAATCCCCCCTCCCTGAATTTCTTCTTTCTACTGAATTTCTTTCTTCCTAAAGTGGGGTGGATCTATAGGTTGTGAGTGGCTACTAATATATATTTAATTACAGGGACGTGCCGGACTGGAAGTCCAGTGCAAATGGGGGAGAAGTGAGTTTTGAAATAATCATAATTTTGTTTATCAATGGTTCTATGCTACAGGACAAAAAAATGCTACAAGTGACATGGAGGAGATGACATGACAGTTTTTCACTACACAGTTAGCATAGCCATTCTATCTCATTATCCATCAGATTGACAAACTTCAAAGGAATGAACGGCACCATTCAGCAAGGCAGTTGTAGCAATCCTGTTGTTGCTTGGAATTTGCGTTGCACGTCTGGTTAAGCCAATCTCTAAATAATTCCTCGTTCTTCTTGAGCACTAGAAATTGGCCAAGGACCACATAGGCTTTATCGTATCCTTTATCTATCAGCCTCTTCCCAAGTGCTTCACCGATTCCCGCCAATTCCTTCACGGATTTCTCTCCCATGGGTTCGGCCACGAAATCGCGGTGCTTCTGGCTAGTTGAAGACATTTTTCAATATACCTGCTACTATCTAGAGTGCGAACAGGAGTCGGATCGGGCGAACAATTCAAGGAACATGTGAATTTCAAATGCTAGTGACGTCACAAGATGCGCATGCGCACGCTGTTCAACTTTGAATAAAATTAATTATTGTGCATGTAAGGGGAGAAAATGTCTGCATGCAATATTCGTAGCATGTGTGCTGGATGTGCATATTAAGCTTTGTTATTTGTTCTATTGGGCTTAAGATTCAGAATGATTCCCTTTGATTTTGGCTGCTTGAGAGACGCCAAATTCAGTATAGTTGAGTCTGATAATTCACTATCCAGAGGTTCCATGACCTGCAGAAAGCACAATATCCGTAATAGCTCAAAAACGACAGCATGATACAGAGAGAGAGGAGAGAGAGAAAAGAAGACACTGGCAATCTCAAGACTTAGACACCTTGCGAGGCTCTGATTTAGCCTCATTATCGGATCCTAAAGATTCAGCTCTTCCCCCCAACTCAGCTACACCACTATCCTGCAGCATTAGGCAAGGGAAAGTAGAGAGTAAAATATATCTTTTCCAAAGTTAATACAGTAGAACCTGCTGAGAATATGGACTCAATAGAGATGACCCAAGAAAATAATACCTTCAAGTCCTTGCATAATCCCTAATGGCAAAGCTACAGGTTCTACTGTACAGATGATTTTGGTGAGCTAGGGCAAAAACAATTTCAACTAACTAGCCTTGCTGCTGTCAGGAGAGGGCTGGTAAGATTGGGCTTCCATGGACTCGACTGACTGAACTAGCGGTTGGTTGAGGGATTCCATGGAGGCTAGACTGCCTGATTGAGAAACATCCAACTCCAATGAAGACTGGGTCAACTGGATGGTCAGGTTGGATGAACTGGAGTTTTGAGTCGAGTCATCAGTCATAAAACTTCCATCTAAACCCTACATCACACAATAACATAACAGTAATAATAGGCTCCAGTTTGCTTCAACATTTGTTGTTTAACATATTAACTGCTCATCGATATTCAATCTAAAGTTCACAGTATATCTTTGTGAACTATATCATCATTATGGCTTCCTCCTCTATTACTTTGTCTTCTGTATTCTCCTTGAGCCTCTTTGCCATATTTGAATTGATCTCCTCCCCTTCATCCAAGTTGTTCCTACTTCTCTTATACAAAATAGGAGAGGGTGTCTCCATAATTAAAGAGTTTGTGGGACCTAGAGAACGCTTCTTCTTGGGAGGTGGTGTAGGGACTTCACTGGGTGGGAGGTATTGCGCTAACTCTCTCCTATACAATAGAATGGCACAACTTATATATGACCCTGAATACAAACTTATGTTCAATGATCTGACTCACTTTCTTACATGCTTTACATCAACAGATGTTCCTTCTATCAGGTCAGGATTACGGTTGCTGGCAGTTACTACTAAAGCAGCAAGATCAAAAAAATCAAATCACCTTACACAAGATGGCTAAACAGCAAGCAGCCTTACCTGCATTAATGAATGTTTGTATCTCGGAGGTGAGAGTCACTTTGATGGCACCATCACTCTTCTTCAACTCGAGTCCCACAAACCAACTCAAACAATAGCTGGAGGACGAGGGGGAGTTTATGGGGGGGTCATATGAACGAGGGTAGATGTGTGCCAACTCTATCCTTTCACTACTCTCCAGCTGACCAATCAGGATTCTTATTTTTGATTCAATGAGTCCAGCCCACTTCAATAATTGATCCTTGCTATCAGCAATGGCATGTATGACCAGATAGTGCCTGTATATGCAATCTCATTCTATCAAACACAATCAACCATTACGAATCTCACTTAAAAAGTGTGAAAAATTTCAGTGGCTCGAATAGATCTGCCCATGTGTTCTTTTCCCTAAGAATGCCGTTGCAGATTTCCAAGCCTCTTTGAAATTCTCTCTTCATGATATCACGTGTGGAATGTGTCACGTTGAAAGTCGAGTTCTGCTGGGGATAAGCAGGAGTGATGATCGGCATCAAGTGATACCTGTCCGAGGGGTTAATCTGTATAATAATAATTATGATAAATAAAATGAAGGGTCCACCTTCTTTCAATAATAGCCTGCTCTCACCCCACCCCAAATTGACTCACTCTCGGGTCCCAGACTGGCAATGCTAAGTTCAGTACATCCTCCTCCATGGCCTTGAGGTGAACTGGTTTGGGCCACTCCCTACAAAATTACAAAAAGTGTGTGTGGATATGAGGGGAGGACCAGAAATTTTCCTCTTTTGCTCACCACTTCTCAAAGACGAAGAAAAATTTATGGACAATGGTTGATGCCGCAGCATTGGGATATAATTGACATGTTCTGGCAACTAGCATAGCCCATGATACTCCTCCAAGGTAGCCTAGAGCATTGGAATACACCCCTCTTCCTACATACCACAAACCGAATTGTCACTGAATAGGCCCAATAATCACACCAACACACCCACTTTTAGCCCAGAGTTTGATAGCTCTAAGAGCCATTCTGAAGCTATCTTGAGAAGGAACTAGACTCAGGATAGCATCAGTCACACGACACCCATTCAAACTCCGCACGCTCTGAGCATCCAGATTCTTGAGCAGTGACATATCCAGCAAGTTGAGATTGCTAGGAACGACAGCTAAAGCCAAACGCGAAAATAGCAAATCCATCTGGAATGGAAAGAGAAAAATAAAATAAAGCCATTAAACCTAAGAATCAATGCATTTACTTCGATTTCTTCGTATTCTATCTTGATGACAGGTACAAAGGCATCAGGAATTGCTCTGACGTTAGTAATCCCCTTCTCTACCAGAAGCAGTTCATGGAAGGAAGTGAAGAAGTCTGATCTCTCGATATGTCGGGGAGCAACAAGCAAAGTATCAATATCAGCACCTATGTATCGGGTAAATTACCACCATGAAAAATTCTTCCTACCTCACCTTTTCCATGTACCCCTAAACGGTACGATCCAAAAGTGAAGATTTTCCCTCCCACTTCTTTTGCTTCCTCTTCAGACTTACCCTATGATTATACATTGACATCATATATATAGACCTTGTGCAGTATTGCACTGTGTAAGCACTTACTTTCTCCAAACTGACTTGTATTATCCATTTCTTCATAAGCTCATTCAACTTTCCCAGTATTAGAAGCCTATGACTTTGCCCTTCCTCTGTGTCAAACATGTTATGCTCCTTCATACAACCTACAAGTTTCTCTGTCAAGTCCAAGTCCTTCAAAAAAAAAGAAGAAATAAATAAATAAAACTCTAGTATCCAGTATATTATTACTCTTACAATGCGTGTTGGTCCCTGTAAGCTGAGAGCCGAAGTCACTCCTAGAGTTGGAGGATGGCTGAAAGTGAGATAGAAAGGGTTCATGCTTATTCTGTGGTGATGACAATCCTAGTTAGCTATGTACAATGAACTACATTACCTCTGCTGTTGAGCCGCCATGTCTTCCCAATAGTCTCCCTTACCCCCAGCATTAAGACTTCAGCTGTAGTCTTCCCACAGTCTTCCTAGTTTCTACCTATAACAGTCTGGTCAATAACAGCAAAACATTCATTTCAAAATTAATTTGCTGAACGTGGTAAATCCATGGCATGTGACTTCCACGTGATAGTCATGGCGCGCTCCCATGTTCTTTTGCGCATGTCCAGCTAGCACTGAGGGCGTGTCCGGTTCGCACAAAATTAATAAATGGGAGGGGTTGTTTTTGCTGTCAACTAGCTCACATCAGCAGCAAATTCATAGAACTAAGGTGTGTATCCCAGCGATCTGAAGCTCTAACGCTTCTATCAAACTCCACAGAAGATGGCACACTTTTTGGATAGACCCAAATTAGTCACTGAAGGTAAACTTTATTTCTGTTAATTCCTGCAGTGTGCATGCGACCGCAACGATGGAAGGGGGCGTAGCTGCTCTACTTATTTTACAAACTTTGATTATGCAGGTGCATCTCCAAAAGATGGAGTCCCTGATATGACAGTGATCAGTGAAATTGATGAATTTGGCATTAATGAGAACCTGAAAGTCAGATACAAGCATGACAGAATATATGTAAGATAAAAAACAAGTCAAAAATTAAATTAATGATGAATATCCCTTGTTCTTCAAATCCAGACTTACACAGGTTCAATTCTAGTTGCCGTCAATCCCTACAAACAGCTGTCTATTTATGAACAGGAGACTGTTAATAACTATAGTGGGAAAAAAATGGCAGACATGCCACCACACATCTTTGCAACAGCTGAATCCTCTCTGACATACCTGCAAGATGAGCGGAAGAACCAATCTTGCATCATCAGTGGAGAGAGTGGAGCAGGAAAAACAGAAACAACTAAGTTCATCTTGCAGTACTTGTGCAATGTGACTTGTAGTGTGACGAGATGGGTGGAGCAACAGATCCTGGAGGCAAATACAGTGCTGGAGGCCTTTGGTATGTATAATTTGAAGTAGCAAAGCAATCATTAACTAGTTATTATAATTATGTTGCAGGTAATGCTAAAACAGTGCGAAATGATAACAGCTCCCGTTTTGGCAAGTTCATTCAAGTCTGCTTTGACAGTCGCACTCAAATCAGCGGCTGCATCATCCAGGACTACCTCCTAGAACTCTCCCGCCTCAGTTTCCAGGCAAAAGATGAGAGAAACTACCACATCTTCTATCAGCTGTTGGCTGGTGCAGCTGCAAATCCTGAGATGAAGAAGGAGATGCATCTGGAGTCTCCTTCAGCTTACAATTACCTCAACCAAAGTGGGTGCTACACACTGGATGGAGTCAATGATAGGGAAATGTTTGACCAACTTAGACTGGCTCTTCAGGTTAGTGACAGGGTCCCAACTAGTGAGCCATAGCAGCCTTGACTAGTATAACAATTGTGGAACTTCTAATCTTCATTCCTTTATATCTTCATTACACAGTTGCCCTTAGCTATTCTAATCTTCATTTCTTTGATTGGTCTCTTTCAGGTTCTCAACATGTCTGATGAAATGATTGTTGGGATGTTCCAAACACTCTCGGCAATTCTCTGGATTGGGAATTTGAATTTCAGAGACACAGAAAGCGAGGCTTGCCAGTTGACCAGAGAGGATGATGCAGTGGTGAGGAAGATTGCCTCCCTCTTGGGGATCCAGGAGGCACAGGTCCGCAAAGTTTGCACTATTCGTCAGATAAGTGTCAGAGGAACCACGACTGATATAGCCCTCAAATATGCTGAGGTATTATCAAGTTTTAAGAGGAATTTCCGAAAATAATCGTTATTTTCTCTCTGCAGGCAAGAGAAAACAGGCATGCCATGTCTAAGGCACTATATTCCCGCACATTCACCTGGATCGTCCATCAGATCAACTCATGCACCAATCCAGGCAAAGAATCGGCTCGTTTCATAGGTGTGCTGGATATTTTTGGTTTCGAGAATTTCAAGGTACTTGGTAGTAGATTATCAGGCTCCTGCTATTAGATGTTATCAACGTACATGCGTACAGATCAACTCATTTGAACAACTCTGCATCAACTTCACCAACGAAAAACTCCACAAGTTCTTTAATCACTACGTCTTTCATCTCGAGCAAAAAATTGTGAGTTGGTGTTCTAGTCTATACTGGTGTGAATTTCAGTGTGAGTGGATTGATTATTGCCTAGTATGAAGAAGAAGGCATCAAACACTCCCACATCAGTTTCACTGACAACACCCTGTGCCTTGAACTCATCGAAAAACCACCAAAATGCGTTCTCAAGCTACTGGATGAAGAATGCCGTTTCCCTCGAGTAAACTATACCCTATAATTAATGATGACATTACTATTATTTCCTCTTCCCTCCTCCTCCCTCCCCTCCCCACCTCCTCCCCTCCCCCTCCACTCCCTCCCCTCCCCACCTCCTCCCCTCCCCCTCCCCTCCCTCCTCCTTCACCTCCGCCCCCTCCCCCTCCCCTCCCCTCCCCACCTCCTCCCCCTCCTTCACCTCCTCCAGGCGACAGACCAAACCTTCCTGGAGAAGCTGCACCATGAGCTGGCCAAACATCAAAATTTTATCAAGGGAGCTGATAAGCGTCTGTGGTCTGTGGAGTTTGGGATCCAACACTATGCAGGCCCTGTGACTTACACAGTCAGAAACTTCCTGGAGAAGAACAAGGACGTGCAGCAGGATCTGTTCTTTGACTATCTCGAAGGATCAAAGTGCGAATTCATCAAGGACATCACCAGATATAGAGTATGCCATAACTTATAACCACCTTTCAACCACATGTTTATTTCAATCACTCTACCCTTAAATTCCTGTTGTTAGATACAGCACAATTTAAACATATATATACAACTAAACAACTAAATAAATAAACAACTAAACAACTAAACAAATAAACAAATAAACAACTAAATAAATAAACAACTAAACAACTAAACAAATAAACAAATAAACAACTAAATAAATAAACAAATAAACAACTAAATAAATAAACAAATAAACAAATAACCTATGAATTATCTCTGTCAGGACTTGCTGACTACTTACTTGGAAAATGCGAGAGAGAGAGTCACCAAATCCAAGAGTCTTATTTCAGGCACCAAAACAGGCAAGGGCAAGCCGACGGTAGGGGATACCTTCCGGACACAGCTTCTAGCTCTCGTTGACGTTCTGGACTCCACAACTCCTTGGTATGTCCTCCATCACCATTAATGAATCAGTCACTCTAAAAATCATTTTATCATTTTGTCCATATTAAAGGTATGTGCGTTGCATCAAACCAAACAACGAAAAGTCTGGTAATAACTATGACGACGATCTTGTGGTGACCCAACTACGCTACTCGGGAATGTTGGATATCGTGAGGATCCGACGAGAGGGTTATCCCGTCCACGTCCCTGCCAGGGAATTTCTCAACAAGTATCAGTGCTTGGCAGCCAAGGACCCCGAGCCCTTGCCTTCAGACGAAAAAAGAGCTGCAGCTAAGATCCTTCGCTCACTAAAACTCCCTGAAACTGAGTGGCAAATTGGAAAAACAAAGATCTTCCTGCGAATCAGTGTCTTTGATCCACTGGAAGAGAGAAGGAAAAAACTCATCACGGAAAAAATGATCATAATCCAGAAAGTGTGGAAGGGATTCGTGGCCAAGAGACTCTTTATTCGCAAGAGAAAAGCCACAATTGTACTCCAGAAACGTTTCAGAGGGAACAGGCAGAGAGCGAGGTTCGTCAGGAAACGTCGAGCTGCTATTGTGATTCAGTCGTACTACCGAGGGATGGTCGCTAGGGAGCTAGCAGCTGCTCTCCGCAAGAAAAGGGAAGAGGAAGAAGCTGAGAAACGAAGGCTGAAGAGATTGGAAGAGGAAAGACTGGCAAAGGAGAGAGCTGAAAAGTCCATGGAGGAATCGTACAAAGCTGCCCAGATGGAGCTCCTAACTCTTGCTAAAATGGCTGAACACAAGAGCAAGAAAGCAGTCACAAAGTCCGGGGAAGTCGATCTGGATCAAATGTTCAAGTTCCTTACAGAAGATACAAAACCGGCAGGGAAGAAAGAGAAAGATTTCCTTGCTGACATCACTGCGGACTTAGAGGCAATGTTTGAGAAGGGGCAAGCAGCAAGTGAGCCTGTGAGGAAGCCAACACGGAAGGCACCTGTGGCTCCCCAAGGCAGAGGGACACCACCCATCAAGCAGCAGAGACCACCAGATCATGTGACACCAGTCAATGCTGGTCCTGTATCACAAGCCAGTCTCAGCAGGACTCAGAGGAGGAAGAGAAGGGTGGAAAAGAAGCTGTTAGTGGTGGAGGAAGAAGCTCACCAGAGAAATGAAATGTTCAATCCTGCGGCTTACCCTCTTGTTAAATTTGCTGAGATGTACTTCAATGATTTCCCCCGGGACACAAGCGGGTTCAGCACCATATCTCTCCGAAAGGCTCCCCGGGTCAATGACCCCTTACCAAAAGAAGACATGCTAGTCTTCACCAAATCCACTAACCTCCCGACCTCGATGGTACACATGCACGATCCAGAAAACGTTAACTTAGCATGTGGCATCTTCAAAGACATTTGCAAACTTTTGCGTGGGGATTTCAAGCAGGAACAGTACAACTTGACCATTCAAAGCACTGTGGCTTATGCCATCGAACGTTCAGAACTCAGAGACGAGATCTTCTGTCAGTTGATACGTCAGATGACTGATAATCCAAAGGAGGACTCTGTTATGAGGGGGTGGCACTTCCTCACACTCTGCACTATTGCCTTCCCTCCAAGCAAAAACTTCAATAAGGTATGTGATCGAGTAGATATCCTTTGCTATCTTTAAAATGTTTTTTTTTGTCCAGTTTTTGCAAGCATACTACCAGACCCAGTCTGGGGATCAGAAGATTGGGAAGTATGCTTCAGCTTGCTTGAAGATCATGAGACAGGCCAAAGTCAGTGCCAGGAAGTATCCACCGTCTTCCATAGAGATCGCTGTGAGTTCGTTGAATTGTAAGCCATGTTATACAGTGTTTATCACCCCTCGTTCCTCTTCTCTCTCCCCTCCCCCCCTCTCTCCTCCCCCCTCTCCTCTCTCCTCCCTCCTCTCTTCCCCCCTCCCCTCCCTCCTCCCCCCTCACTCCCTCCTCCCCCTCACTCACTCCCTCCCTCCTCCCCCTTCATTCGCTCCCCCCTCACTCCCTCCCCCCTCTCCTCCCCCTCCTCCCCCTCCCCTCCCTCCTCCCCCTCACTCACTCCCTCCTCACTCCCTCCCTCCTCCCCCTTCACTCGCTCCCCCCTCACTCCCTCCCCCCCTCTCCTCCCCCTCCTCCCCCTCCTCTCAGGCTGTGAAGAACCTGAACCCTCTCATCTGTCGTTTCTACTTCCTGGACAACAAAGCCAAGGCTATGGGGGTCAATCCATCTGCCACAGCTAACGACGTCATCAAGATACTCAGCGAGAAAATAGACCTGCAAAGTGTGGAGGGATGGGCCTTGTATGAGGTGAGTCATTAGAAACTCTCTCTCCCTTTTAACAACAACAACAACAATTTTGTAGGTGAATCCTGAGTATGAACACTTCATCAAGGGACACGAGTACTTGGCAGACGTCCTGTCGCAGTGGGAGAGGGACAAGCGTAGTTCTATGACCATGACCAAGTATACCACCGTCTCCCGTCGTCCCTCCTACACCTCTGCCCTGGGGGGCGGGGACAGCAAGTTCGTCTTCAGGAAGAGAATCTTTCACCGTCCAAAGGAGATACCGAAAGATCCTGTGGAGTATCATCTGATGTATGCACAAGCTGTCCATTCCACTGTCAAGGTAACGAGGGGATCATAAATTCTTCAAGCTCTTGGTCATATCGTTGGTATGCTCACATCCCATAGGTGGACAAATTTCCAGTGAACGAGGCAGTGGCCTTGCAACTGGCCAGCCTGCAGGCGCAGGTTCTGTGGGGGGACTATGAGCCTTCCATGTTGTCTCGTTACGACGAGATTGAGAACTTCCTCCCAGCAAGAATCATTGCAGCTAACAGGACCAGAACTAGGGATGAATGGAAGAGAATAATTGCAGAAGTCCATAAAGTGAGTGAGACCCTCTGAATTATGATTAAAATGGATGAGTAAACCCTCTTAATTGTGATTAAAATAGATGAGTAAAACCCTCTTAATTATGATTAAAATGGATGAGTAAAACCCTCTTAATTATGAGTGATATCACGGTTCCTGTCCTTAGAAATATGGAACGGGGAAATCGGAGATAGAAGCAAAGGTTTGGTACCTGACATCTCTCCAACACTATGATCTCTATGGCGCCATGTTGTTCCCTGTGGTCTACAAAGGATTCTGGTCCCATCCTAACAACATCTACCTCGCAGTGGATGTTAGTGGGGTCAAGTTTGTGAACAGTCGTACCAAGATGATCCTGGCCAAGTACAGCTACGCCCAGCTGGAGAGTGTCGGGGTGGATATTGTGGAGGAGGCCATTACGTTCAAGATGAAAGAGGGAGGACCCGAGGAGCAGCGGCTCTTCAATTTTGAGACCTCACAGAAGGAGGACATTGCCAACCTCATTGCAAGTTACTCTCCAGTGCACAGCAATTGGCACAGAGTTGGAGAGGCCAAGATAAAACAGGTGTGTGTGTGTGTCCCATTATTATGGCAGAAATTTTCAGTGAAGAAAAAATTTATGGAGGAAAAATATCCTTGTGAAGATATGACATCCTATTGATCACATAAAAACGATTTGGTAACTCTTTTCTTCCTTCACACGCACAGATCCATCTCAGTGATGAGGAGAAGGGGAAAATGTGGAATGAGATTTGGGAGTGTCGGAAGGCACTGGCTGTGGAGCACAAAATGCTGCAGGAACCACCAGACAAGGGGAACTTCCTGACCACCACACTTAGACGTTACAACAAAGCTCGCATACAACGTCTGAACAAAGCTCGGGAAGAGAAGGACTTTGAGAAGATATACAAACAGTCATTCTGGTCCTACAGTAAGAGTGGCCTCAAGCAACCTCTGACAATACTGGAGGGAGAGAAAGGAGATGAAATGGAGGAAACAGCTCTAAAACTCTTCTACACTTTACTGCAGCATGCTGGTGAGTCAATATACAAGTAGAGATTAATACATTATGCACCGCTCCCCTCCACACACCATCACCTCCCTCAGGTATCACCCCATCAAGTGGAAGTGGTTTTGAGCAGATCGACCCAGAGGACTGCGTGAGCATGGTCCAACTGGCAATTCAGAAGTGCCTAGAGAAGGAAGCTCTCTGTAATGAATTCTACCTGCAGTTGGTCAAACAGACGACTGACCAGCCTGACCCTAATGGACGCATCAATATCCAGAACTGGCGCTTCATGTGCCTCTTATGTGGAGTGGTTGTCCCGAGAAACAGAATCATCCTCAACTACCTCCAGGCACACTTGAGGAGGTGTGGCAAGGAGGCACACACTGAAGAGGGAAAGTATGCACAGTTTGCCATGCAGGTAAAGGGGTGGAATTTTCTCTATGGTAACCATGCATATTAAAGGGGAAATGTTCTCAGCAATAATTTGATTGCACCATATTTTATCCACAGTCACTAAACAGAACCATAGAGACAAAGAACAGAAAGTACCCTCCATCTTATCGAGAAGTACAGTGCATTATCAGAAGGTGAGACACCAAGCCTTTCATGTTCCCCCCCCCCCCCCCCCCCCCCCAATACCTCAATATCATAGCAATGGATAGCTCACTTTGTCAATTTTTACTGTAGGCGACCAATTCATGAACGCTTTTACTTCATGGATGGACAGTTCAGAGCCATCGAGTTTGATGCATCTGCCACCACTAAAGAGGTCAGGAATTATTCCCGAAATCCTATTCCAATCCAAACCTCCCCATTCCAATCCAAACTTCCCCATTCCAATCCAAACTTCCCCATTCCAATCCAAACTTCCCCATTCCAATCCAAACTTCCCCATTCCAATCCAAACTTCCCCATTCCAATCCAAGGTTATTTGATTGTACTGTAGGTGGTTGAGGTGGTGAAGGAGCGAATTGGGCTGCGCAAAGACGCATTTGGTTTCTCCCTGTTTGAAGTGTTCGGTCCACTGGAGAGAAACATGTTACCGACAGAGAAAGTGGCAGATGCCATGTTCAAATGGGAGAAATATGCAAGGAGCACTCATTCTCCCAAGATCCTCAAGCTGACATTCAAGGTAAGTGGACTCAGTGCTCTCTTTCTCAGCAGAAATCTGTTGTTTGCATTGTTTATTCAGAAACGTCTGTTCATCAAGCCTTACATGAATTTGAAAGACCCCGTGGAGGTAAACCTTCTTCTTCACCAAGCCATTGATGATGTCATTAGTGATCGCTACCCCCTCTCGTCCTCCGAGGCCATCTACCTGGCAGCCCTACGTGCCCAGGTCGTCCTGGGAGGGTTCAATGAGGACACCGACCTCATGGACTATATGTGAGTACACCCTCCACTAGCACTGGATGTTAGTGTGGACTTTTCCTCTCCCCTTCCTCAGGACAATCATTGAACGGAACATCCCCAAACACATGCGCCAGAAGGTGCGCCCTGAGGACATAGCTCGCAAACACCGGGAATATGCCGACCTCTCGGAACAGGAATGCAACCAGACGTACTTGTCGTTTATCCGACAGTGGTCCCTGTACGGGTCTACGATCTTTGATGTGTTGCAGGGCTACACCAGCACACTGCCCAAGAATCTCTGGCTTGCTGTCAACCAGATGGGAATTCACATACTCAAGAGGAGAGACAAAGAACCACTTGTCACTTACGACTATAAAAATATTGTCAACTATAGGTAAGGAAGAATCACTGTTACAGTCCCGAGCTATGACATTGTTCCATTGTAGCCCTTCTCTGAAGAATCTGATGATTGTAACAGAGAGCTTGACCAGAGGGACTAAGTTTGTTTTCAATACAAGTCAGGTGAGCGTGTTATCTCTGCCAAGTATTCTAACCTATACCTGTGTGTGTATTCTTGTGACTAAAAGTTGTTTTTTTTCAAAACCCACCCCCTGTATGATTATTGAGTCTGTTTGTCATAGCAATGATCTGTTTGCCATAGCAATGGTCTGTTTGTCATAGCAATGGTCTGTTTGTCATAGCAATGGTGTGTTTGCCATAGCAATGGTGTGTTTGCCATAGCAATGGTCTGTTTGTCATAGCAATGGTGTGTTCTTGTGGTATAATTACTCTTTACAATAATTATGCAGGCCTCTCAAATAGCACACTTGATCAGGGACTACACACACATCATTGTCGAAAACCAGAAAAGGAGTAGCATTTCTTCTCCCCACGCCACTACCCCCATCCAGTCCCTTTCCCGCGGTCCCCCAGAAACAAGATCCACTGGGAGACCCCCTGCTCCCAAGCTCCCTGCCTCTCGCAGGAGGACCACTGCTGCTCCACACTAAATCTCTCATTGTGACATCATAGTAAAACACTGCATGAGATTTCATCACATGGATTTTTTATTTTTTGTTTATAGACAATCATAACTATTATTTATGCTATTATAGTGCAATATTTTTCTTTGTAAAATGAAGTTCAGACTATGTCATGATAATATGATGAAAAGGTCAGGAGAGGTCACTAGTACAAAGGTCAGATACTAGGTTGAGAAATCAAACTCCTCCTCTTCCTCCTCCCCTTTCTTTGGCACTTCGAACTGTTCACTGGTCACACTCTCTTCGCTACTGCTAATCAATGCTGTAGAAAGAAAGGAATCACATAATGGTCCTTGTCTCCACTCCTGGATCCCTTACATGCAGAACTAATTGGATCAGCTTGGCTACTTACTTAAACGTTTCTTGAGGAGAGAGCTTTGGGAAGCCTGACTTTTCCCCATAACTGAGGCCGAGGGTATGTACCTGAAAGCACTCTCACTCTCACTGCTCTCGCTCCCTTCCTTCCCACGTCCCCCCTCCTTCCCACTCTCCCCCTCCATGTTAAGGGGTTTAGCAGATGAAGTTCCACCACCTTCCATAATGTCAAGAAGTTCCTTCTCTATGTCACTGGAAGTATCGAGTGAGTTCACAGATATGTGTTCATCTCTTTTGGTCAGATCAAAGTATGTTGGTGCTCGGCTGAGGGATTTTTCTTGGGAGGAGCTTGAGGATGAGGACGAGAGGGGAGAGTTGGGAGGGGAGGGGTGGTGCGTTAAGATGAGTTGAGGTGTTCTAGGAGGAGACAATTGTGAGGTATTTGTCAAGGATGTGATGGATATATCATCCAGAGGAGGTGCCACTTCACTGGAACGGTCACTCTTGGTGGATGTGGGTTCACACACTGGCAGTGGTTGCAACACACCTGACAGTCTGTCTGGGGAAGAGGGCACTTCCAAACTCAATGCGACATTATCCTTCTCGGTTACAGACCTTATCCCATCACCTCCATGGCGATCCTGGCCCTCTTCCACGACTACTCTGGGGGCATGGGTTTGCTCAGTAAGGGCTTGACTCCCTATCCCTTTGGGAGGATCATGCAGCAGTTCCTGCAGATCATGTGACAGGTCTTGACGGTCATGTGATGGCTCCTCATGCGACAGTTCTTGCAGGTTATGTAGTAGCTTTGGTAAGTCATGTGATGAATCTTTTTGGTCATGTGACAACTCTTTTCGGTCATGTGGCAGTGATGTCATGTGGACACCTTGAGATGACTCCAGGTGGGGGTGGTTAATGGTAGCAAGGGGCAAAGGGAAGGATGAAGTTGAGGGCAAGTCTGTATGTTCCAAATTGTGACCTCCCATCATAGGAGGAGAAGGAGGAGGTGGAGTTTCAAAATTATCATCAGCAGTGACCAATTTTGGTTCTGGAATCAGTTTTTCCTTTTTTGGGAGAGGATTTTGGTTTGGAGTTGCAGAGAGGATGTGGGTATATCCAGTGAGGGTGGAGGGTGATTTAGTGGGGGTAGATACAGAGGAGATGAGAGGAGAGGACGATGAGTAGGAGTTAGGTTGGTGCCCTGCAATATCCTGCTGGACCCTGGCTCCAAGGCTTAGTGGTGCAGTGTGGGTGGTGGGGTATATGAGTTTAGAAGGGGCTGGGGGGAGATGAGGGTCTTCAGAAACACGTACTTGTGTGCTCCAATTGGAATACTCAAACTCAACATAAGCATCATACTCCCTCTGTTATTATAATATAGATGATAGAGTTATAATGATAGCATCTCAACTTACTCTAAGGAGGTGCAATTGTTGAAAATTGGTTTGAGAGGAGGATAAAGTGGCCATCTTGTGCTTCAGTTTTGCCATATCCTTTAGCAGGGAGTCATTTCTGATGGCTGCCTCCCTCTGCCTCTCACAGACCTGCTGGTATTTGAGATGGAGAGAGAAGCTCCCCACATTTGGACTGGCCATCACAAACAGTTGCTTGTTTACCAGCGGCAATTTACCATACCGCCCCCTAGAATGTTCGGTAAAGAGCGTCAATAAGGTAAAGGTCGTCAAATCTGAAATGCCCAAAATGTCCTATGTACTGATCAGCACCCAAGTCAGACTGGTGATTACTGTAGATCACCATTTCTTCACCAGTACGTTATCTGCTCTGCTTCCCTGCAGGAAATAGGGCCCACCTTATGTGGTGACAAAGACAGTGACCCACACCTGATGAGTCTTCTGGATGCAACTCTCGCAATGGACTCCGGAAGGAACTTGTATGCAAGCACACACAGATAAATGGCAAGAATAACAGCATTATTATCTCTTCTCATGCAGTGAAATGTACATGACTGAGCACTCACCAAGGATTGTCTTGAATCGACTTGCTGAGGAAGGCTACCAGGTGGTGGCTTCAGCAGGTGTGGGACAGACGTGCATATGGACTTTATACAAGCCAAAAAACTTAATATCATAAATAGAATCAATGATGATATGATAATACACACACTGGTTTAAAAAAAAGATCAATTTAAAAAAAGTCTATCTCTCCACACAAAAATGTCAGTACTTGGCAGAGTGTGACTCATCCTGTCCCGCTTTCTCAAGTTCAGCCTTCATCTTTGTTATCTCAACATCCAATTTCTCATGTTCAGTTTTAAACATGTCTCTTAATCTTTCCTATAAAGATATTAAATCCTCTTCCTGCCAAGTGATTGGATACTTACTTCCCATCCTAATAACTTGGCCAGCTCCAAGCATTTTTCATCACATTTCCCTTGCAGGAAAACGTCCCTGTAGGCAGTCTCACTAAAATCGAACCCACCCCCTAGTCCCAGCATCCTCATAATGGGGTTACTCTGCCATGGGGTTAAGGGGGGTATGCAACCACTCGGGAGAGACACTTTCAACTTACTTCCTGTACTTTTTCCATATTGATAAGAAGGCGGGGGCACTTATCAGGAACCCTAAAATCTCATTTCATCATTTTCATGGGAAACTTTTTCACAAACAAACCTGTCGGCCAGAGACGCGAATGGGTGGACCTTGAGGGATGTCCCCATGATAATGAGTAATTCACACTCCTTGGTGTCCTGGATGAAGGGGGGGGCAGGGATTTTCACAATATAGCCACGCCCATGTCATGTGATGTCACCTCACCTGACCTGCTAGTTGTGCAAATCTTTCTGGCAGTGACTCCCCAAAAAACACTATATCTAATTATGAGAATTAGGATTATGAAAATTAAGCACAAGGCCAGGTGCACTTGCCTGGTTTGACCAATCCTGTGTAAGGCTCCTCCCCTTCTTGCTGAGGGATATTGACACACCCAGGCTCTGTACACAAGACCAGCTCATCCCGAAACACACGCTCTGCATAATAGTCCCCATAACATTATTCATGGAGGTTTACATGGGAACTATCGAATAGGGTTTATTTTGCACTGTAAGGTGATGGAGGGAGGGGGAAGAACGGAGGGAGGGGGAAGAACAGATGTAGTGGAAATTATGACTCTATAAGCATTGAAAGTGAAGTGGTTAGTAGTTAAGTGTGTGAAAATGCATTGTGTGTGTGTGTGTGTAGTCATCACTAACTGAACTGAAAATCATACTTATCATAACTCTGAACCATTGCAAGACCTTTCACATAGTCATGTGGATATTTCTTGCCACAAGTCAGGCAGTGAGCATGGTGGAAGCCGCCATGAGCCTCCACGAGATACTCCTCTTCAATGCCTGCACGACGTTCCAACGTGTCGATATTCTATAAGGAATTGGGGGGGGGGGGGGGGGGGGGTGAATTGAAGAAGCCGGCTAATGGACAAGGTGTTAATCACCTGAGTGAAGTTCCTGAGGAGTAAACCTTCCTCTGCTAACAAGCGAATGAAATAATGAGATATGGTTGGCTAGAGAGAGAAGAGAGAGATCCATGAAGGAAGTGAGACCTGTGCACAGCCCCCACCTTGAATTGGGCTGGGTAGAGCTCCTTCGCCAGATGAAAAAAAGGGCGTGGATTTCTGCAGAAGTAGCCAATCTCAAAGATTGCTTCAGGAACGGGCAGATTATATTTCTGGAGGTTGTCATAGAGACCAGTGCCAGGACTCCGAAAGTCTGGAATTCCTGCAGCTGTTAAGTTTATAAAGGAACAATTAGTCTATCCTGAAGTTCAGGATGTTTGCCATCCATTTAGGATGCTTACCTGTGGATATTCCTGCTCCAGTCATAACCAATATCTTACGTTCTTAATATATGGAAATACATGCTTAGATCATATCCTGATTGGAAGAGATCATATAATTCAACAGCTTACTGTTTTCTGATGACTGCAGCTTCTTAATATGGGTGACCACACCCTCTATTGTTAGATCCTCTAGTACCTTGGGGGGTTGATCTTCATTGCCTGCAACATTTAGCGAGCCCAACTCCGATGCCAACCTCTCTATCACACCCTCCGGCTCCATTTTTTCTAGTCTCCGATAATAATAGCGAGCGTCACATCCGATGAGATCCGGAAAAGTGCGGATATTCATGCATATGCATAGACTACGGAAATCTTTGAATGTCCAATTAATTATCAGCTTCATTCTGATCTGCTGCAGTTGACGTGTGTAAGAAAAGGTGAAAAAGAGTTTCTCCTGTGGTAGGAGAAGGCTAGCATATATATCCTGAAGAGGTTTAAGATTCGTTTGCTAATCATAGCTAGAGGCATTCTAGTTGCTAGCTACTCGCTCAAGAATTGAAGCTAATCTTTGGTGTCGAGGTACTTTTGAAAAGATACTTTGTAGCTAGAGCTCGAGAATGATGGCTGAAGCTAGCACTGAAGCGCCTCCCTTTATCTCCGTACCTTTCGACGGCAAAAAAAGAAAAGGAAAAGTGACAAGCCACGCCATTGTGATCAATTCGCTTACTCCTACACTACCTATAGTGATGCCAGAGGCGACTAACCATTTGGAAGACTCTTCCAGAAGCGCACCAAACAGTCCGGAGAGACATCAGGGAAAAAAGAAAGGTTTTATCAAGAAGCACATCACTAGGGCCAGGAGTCCTAAGCCTTCACATTCTGACCCAGAAAGTTCATCTCCCAGTCCTCAGCCCAGACCAAGGTGGCTCCCTTTTAAACACAAAAAGAGAAAGTCTCCAGGCTCAGGGTTGAATGGTGGCACACCAGCTGTTACTACCCAGATTGACAGCAGTAACTCTTCATTGGAGCCTGAGGCAACTCCAGTAGATGAGCTTCCAGGTACATCCAGTTTGGGTTCAAAAAACGGAGCCAACGTGCCTGAAATCAGAGTGTCATCAGAAGGACATGAGGAAACAGAATATTTGGCTTCATATGATGAAGTGAATGGGGCATCAGACCCTTATCGGAAAAACTCCCAATCTTCTTCAGGATCTGGTCTGATATCTGTAGGCACCTCGGGAATTGGGAGTCTGCTCTCTCCATCTGCATCTGGGGATGAGAGTTATCTGAGTTCTGACATAGAGTCCCCCCTCTCACCTTATTCAGGGGCCTCCAGCTTCACCGAAGAGACCCCAGGAGAGCTCTCTGAGGAGGAGCTGTGTAGTAGTTTGACCCGAAAAAAATCACCTTCAATGTCGAGTGTTGATATGAAAGATAACCTTGGTGTGACCACACCCACACCTACAAGAGAGAGTCCGCCCTTGATTGAATCTGTGGCGACAACCATCGGATCTCCAACATCCACAACTTCCTCCACAGATGGAAAGGAACTGAAGGAAAACAAGAAGGGAAAAGATAAACCGAACAAGGTGAGTATGTCCCTAATTGATTGACTTCCAGTGGTAGTTAGGACACTAAAGTTAAACCACCATACATAATGAAGAGTGCTTGTTCTAGGACCAAGGAGCCAAACATAGTACTCTTATTGACAAACTTTCATGAAATAAGAGCCAAGATTCTTTTGTTTATTTTCCTCCAACATGGCATGGGATCTCTCTCTCTCTCTCTCTCTCTCTCTCTCTCTCTAAAGGTGTTGAGTAAGAGTTATTAATGCAGGTATTGATATGGATGTGTGCTAAATTTAAAGCTCACAATACCATGTATTAACTTATTGTAAACATCTGCAAGCATCTCTTTGACTCCACTTGTTTCTCCTTCAGTTTCCTCTGAGGGATTCATTTCCTGCTGAACGTAGATACTACCATATCAAAAACATACCTTCTTTGAAAAAAAAAAAGGAATCAAGTGCTTATGCCTTTTTTCCCCTTTAGCAAACTGTGTGGCTGAAAGTGAAGCATGCAATGCGAGCCTGGTCACCCTTTGCTGTCCAGTTCAAGAAGCGGTCCTACCCGTGGGTTCAGTTGGCAGGCCATGAAGGTGAGTCATGTGACTACCAGCAGCATGTGATGTGCCTCTGAATGGAAACCACCATTATTGGGTGTGCATGTATGTGTGTGTATTATTCATGTGGATTCTTGTGAAACGTTGCATGCTTGCTTGCTAGCATGTGTGTACGAAGCATGCTGTATGAAGGAAAAAGGTTTCTGATGTGTTTCATATACCAACAGTAACCTCATGTGGAAGAGACACAAGTATCTCTCAGTATCTAATGCTTGGATATGGGGGAAGCCATAGGTGACTTGTGTGTGTGTTGGAAGAGCTAGCCTGGAACATTGCTTGCTTGGCTTCCAATAACCCGGCAAGTACCCAATAATCCACTCAACTTTCCACACAGTGTGTGACTTGAGCATTGTGTGTGTGCATTTCCAACACATTCTTTTGCTATTCAAGAATAAAGTAACCTTGTCAGGTAGCCATTCTGATTATCATTTTGTGTACTTATGTCTTTGAGTTATGAATGTTTCTCTCCTCTTTTTTTTATATTATTATTATTATTATTATTTTTTTTTTTTTTGCAGGGAACTTTATGCCTGGTGGAGAAAATGGGACCATCATGAAGCGATCTGTGCCCAATGAGCACAATGCCCTGCGATCCCTCATGGATGATCCTCTGCGAAACTTTGTCCCAGAGTTCAAGCGAGTGGTGGAGCAGAATGGAGAGGGTATGTATAGATGAACAGATAAGTCTGAAATCTATTTATGCCCCTAGGCTATCAATTATGTGGACAGGTACATCTGTATCAATTCAGGTGTGAAATGGCCTCCAAAATATTTCAATTGACAAGTGCTAATAGTTTGCTAAAAAGCTCTATGCCCTTTGCATGTCTCTATGTGATCATCTGTGTGATCATCGGTTGATAATGTAGCACTCTGGATGTTATGATAATGTTATGAAATAGCTGTTTGTGCCCTCAAACAGTTTAGTGCAAGCTTGCTTTTAAAAGGTGTTATGTTTTCACTCTGGCTTTTCACAAAATAATCTCTCCTTTCGCTTATGATTGCTTGAAAGAAAGTAACATTCATGACAGAGTGATAACAACTCAATTCAGCCCTTGCCACCATGAAACCAACATCCATAGCTACCGCTAACCTTAAGAGAAATATTCAAAAACATTAATTGAAGATACAGGATTTTCAAACAGAGGAAGATGTAATTTCATCTTCACCACCTTTGCTTTCTCTTTGACAATGACTTCACAGTAGGGGGGGGGGGGGGGGGGGTGGGTGGGAGAGAGAGAGAGACTAGGGGTAAGGCAGGAGGGGAGGGGGGCCTGGAATTCCACTCTTCCTTCCTGACCAGAAATCTAGCTCTTGATGTCATTCCATTATTATTTTCCCTTCCTCCTCAAATTCCTCTCTCTACCTTCCTTCTCTCTCTTCCTTCCCTTCCCTCACCCCTTTCTCCATCACAGTCTATGTAGAAATGACAGACCTTCTTCGTGAGTTTAATGACCCAGCAGTCATGGACATCAAGATGGGTACAAGGTGGGTAATCATCCATGTTGCTTGTCATTTGACATGGCCCTCCCAAAGAGTGAGGGAAACCAGCCTACTCTATCAGGCAGTCCTTGCTATTTTTAAAATTGTGATGTCTTGGTCCCTTGAGTGAATGCAGCGTTTATAATTTGTGGGTGGAAAGAACTAGACAGCATATCAAGTCATTAGCATAATGGTCTTGAATGCCAGAATTCATGGAATGTTATGCATGTGATTAAGGCCTGGTAATTGCATTGTACTGATGTAGCAGTCAACTAAATATCATGTACATTATAATTCATCTTTTTTGTTTTGCTTTAGGACTTATTTGGAAGAGGAGTTGGGTAAGAAGAATGCTCTGCGGAAAGTGAGTTGTTTTTTTTGTTGTTTTTTTTTTTGGGGGGGGGGGGGGGGGGGTGGAAGAGGCTGTGCTATCTGTGGGGAAATGTCTCATATTGAAACAAGATGACACACTCAGTTGTATTATCTGGCTTCTAAACTGCATAATCAATTTCCCGTATGTTGCAATCTTCCCATGGAAAGAAAGTTCCTCCAGGAATAATCATGTAACTGTTTGTGTCCAACAGTTGCTCATTGTGTACTGCTTACTTTATGAGGTGTTTATGTGAAGAAAACAGCAATTTTTTTTTTGTGTACAGCTCCCAAATAACCTGCTGTGGAGTTGATATTCCCCCAGGTGCTGCCACATACACCTTTTAAATTAGAGAATTGCTTTGTGGGTATTTAGTTTGGTACAGTAGCTCATTGTGTACTGCTTACTTTGTGAGGTGTTTATGTGAAGAAAACAGCAATTTTTTTTTTGTGTACAGCTCCCAAATAACCTGCTGTGGAGTTGATATTCCCCCAGGTGCTGCCACATACACCTTTTAAATTAGAGAATTGCTTTGTGGGTATTTAGTTTGGTACAGTAGCTCATTGTGTACTGCTTACTTTGTGAGGTGTTTATGTGAAGAAAACAGCAATTTTCTTTTGTGTGCGGCTCAATTGCAGGCCCAAACAACCTGCTGTGGAGTTGATATTCCCCCAGGTGCTGCCACATACACCTTTTAAATTAGAGAATTGCTTCGTGGGTATTTAGTTTGGTACAGTTGCTCATTGTGTACTGCTTACTTTGTGAGGTGTTTATGTGAAGAAAACAGCGGCTCAATTGCAGGCCCAAACAACCTGCTGTGGAGTTGATATTCCCCCAGGTGCTGCCACATACACCTCTTAAATTAGAGAATTGCTTCGTGGGTATTTAGTTTGGTACAGTTGCTCATTGTGTACTGCTTACTTTGTGAGGTGTTTATGTGAAGAAAACAGCGGCTCAATTGCAGGCCCAAACAACCTGCTGTGGAGTTGATATTCCCCCAGGTGCTGCCACATACACCTTTTAAATTAGAGAATTGCTTTGTGGGTATTTAGTTTGGTACAGTAGCTCATTGTGTACTGCTTACTTTGTGAGGTGTTTATGTGAAGAAAACAGCAATTTTCTTTTGTGTGCGGCTCAATTGCAGGCCCAAACAACCTGCTGTGGAGTTGATATTCCCCCAGGTGCTGCCACATACACCTTTTAAATTAGAGAATTGCTTCGTGGGTATTTAGTTTGGTACAGTTGCTCATTGTGTACTGCTTACTTTGTGAGGTGTTTATGTGAAGAAAACAGCGGCTCAATTGCAGGCCCAAACAACCTGCTGTGGAGTTGATATTCCCCCAGGTGCTGCCACATACACCTCTTAAATTAGAGAATTGCTTCGTGGGTATTTAGTTTGGTACAGTTGCTCATTGTGTACTGCTTACTTTGTGAGGTGTTTATGTGAAGAAAACAGCGGCTCAATTGCAGGCCCAAACAACCTGCTGTGGAGTTGATATTCCCCCAGGTGCTGCCACATACACCTTTTAAATTAGAGAATTGCTTTGTGGGTATTTAGTTTGGTACAGTAGCTCATTGTGTACTGCTTACTTTGTGAGGTGTTTATGTGAAGAAAACAGCAATTTTCTTTTGTGTGCGGCTCAATTGCAGGCCCAAACAACCTGCTGTGGAGTTGATATTCCCCCAGGTGCTGCCACATACACCTTTTAAATTAGAGAATTGCTTCGTGGGTATTTAGTTTGGTACAGTTGCTCATTGTGTACTGCTTACTTTGTGAGGTGTTTATGTGAAGAAAACAGCGGCTCAATTGCAGGCCCAAACAACCTGCTGTGGAGTTGATATTCCCCCAGGTGCTGCCACATACACCTCTTAAATTAGAGAATTGCTTCGTGGGTATTTAGTTTGGTACAGTTGCTCATTGTGTACTGCTTACTTTGTGAGGTGTTTATGTGAAGAAAACAGCGGCTCAATTGCAGGCCCAAACAACCTGCTGTGGAGTTGATATTCCCCCAGGTGCTGCCACATACACCTCTTAAATTAGAGAATTGCTTCGTGGGTATTTAGTTTGGTACAGTTGCTCATTGTGTACTGCTTACTTTGTGAGGTGTTTATGTGAAGAAAACAGCATAGCTCAATTGCAGGCCCAAACAACCTGCTGTGGAGTTGATATTCCCCCAGGTGCTGCCACATACACCTCTTAAATTAGAGAATTTAATTGCTTCGTGGGTATTTAGTTTGGTATGTGTCCTGCAATGGGAACTCAAATGTGAAGCATTTGTGTATATAATGGATACACCCCTCCACTTACTCACTCGCTCACTCCATATCCTGGCTCTCTCTCTCTCTCTCCCTTGTCCATCCCATTCATCCTGGATTGTAATAGGATATGTTTCATGGTATTCAGCAGTCATTTCTTTGTAAGATGTTCGTTTTTCAATAATTTTGCACTGGATTATCTAATGGTCCTTGGAAGCATATGCACATTAAGAGTTTTTTCTTGGAATTGAGGTGAGGCATGGTGGTTCACTCTCAGAATAAGGGACACTGTTATAGCTTCTTTTGGGGAAATGTGACAGATGATTGTCTTTTGTAAGGCAGGGATGTCTTTTTTGAGTGCTGTATAGGTCTGCAGTGCATGTGACTATGTATCCCATGACAACATCATTATAAAGCAAAGGGCACTTGGCTCCAAAGTTCAGTGGAGGGCATTGTTTGACTCTAGAGATTGCCATCTGAGGAGGCCCCCCTGTACTTTATGTGATTAGATAATATCAGCAACGTTATCTTTCTATTCCCATTAAGGCACAGCACTAGATGGTTATCATTTCCTGTTTGACGACATCTTTACTGGTTCTAGTAATAATAGTTGGTCTTTCAGGCAGTTTGCTTATCTCCACGCTATAACAAACATCCTGTTTTTGCAATATTCATGAGCAGTGCTTGCATCACTCTCCTCATAATTATCGACTCTTGTTTATGAGTGTGCACACATTTAATACTCGAGTTTTCTTTCTCTGTTCATGAATATACTCTCAACCACCATGACCTAAGCACCACCAAATATTGATGTCATTGCTCCTTTTATCCTATATTAATATCCCATATGACCCAATTCAATACATCTCCCCCCTTTTGTCCTATAGGACATGTATATTGATACAGTATCAATATCCTACATGACCCTCCCCCCTTTTGTCCTATAGGACATGTATAAGAAGATGATTTCCTGCATGACCTTATTCAATATACATCTTTCTCCTTTTGTCCTATAGGATATGTATGTGAAGATGATTGAGGTGGATCCTAATGAGCCGACTGCCGAGGAGCAGGCTCAAATGGCCATCACTAAGCCTCGCTACATGCAGTGGAGAGAGTCCCTCTCATCAACCTCCACTTTGGGATTCAGGATAGAAGGCATCAAGGTGAGAGGGGAGGGAGTTATCTCTCTTGGATTGGTTTCCTTCTCATGGTGGTTAGTGTGTTTGTTATCACCATAGCTGTTTGGTTGGTGAACTATAGGATGAGATCTTACTTGTAATAATCCATGGGGCTACTGCTGTGTAGACATTGGTTGCGAATCCTCTATCCCCAATGGGAGGTGCCCCCCCCTTTTCCATAGTGTTACTGTTGTGAATGGTGGGCATTATTAAGTACTGTGTTCTGAATGGGGCCACCCACTCATCCCACTTTGGGATTCACTGCATGGTAACCACACACTCTGCCGCCCACCCCACATGTGGCAGATAGAGCGATTTGAGGGGGCAGATGGACTTCCTCCATGGTAACCACTTTCACACTTCTACCACCCACTCAACTTTGATAGTGGTTAGCATGAAGTCCTGTTGCCCTTTTTGTAGATTATCTAATGGTGGGCACTAATTAGGAATTTATCTGTGGTTGATATGAGATACACCACACAGGTTGTAGAATCTGTTTTTGCATTAGTAATAACTAGGTAGCTTGTCTGGGTTAGTTCCAAAAGCTTACTAGACGTGGCTAAAGCTTTCATTAGTTCCATTAATGATACACTGATGCCCTATATTAATTAATAGAAGTTGTTTAGGACTAGTATAACAGACAAATTTTGCCCAACCCAATTTGAAATTCCTTCTCCAGCAGATAGAACCTTCTTTGGTCTTGTGATATTTCAGTAGTTTGATTTGTACTGCCCTATGAACGGAAATACAGCCGATTAGAGCTGCACACATCATTAAGCAAAGGGTGATTTTTTTGGTCATTTGAATTAGCTTTGCTACGTTAATCATCTCATTATTCAATCACATAGTGTTATTTTAAACACTCTCTCTCTCTCTCTCTCTCTCTCTCTCTCTCACACACACACACACACACACACACACAGACCACTTTAGGCAAGGCCCTGAAGGACTTTAAAAAGACAAAACAAGCAGAAGATGTCAGGGAAGCCTTGGAAACCTATTTAAGTGAAAAACCTTCAGTGAAAGTGAGTGCAATCTTGTTTAGTTGAAGTGGAATTTCAAGATTACCACTGCCCCTCTTTTCCATAGGACTCCTTTCTCAAGAGACTGCTGGATATCAGAAGAGCTCTTGATGATTCAACATTCTTCTCTAGAAATGAGGTAAAACTTGTGGTTGGTTGCTTACTCCATATAATGCACACAACACCTATACTCTATGTAATGCACACCATGGGGAACTTTGAGGCAGACTATGGGATGAGTTGATGCTTCAGTTAGTGTATGTCTCCTCCTTCATCTAGATAACTCCCACTTAAGGATATAGCCAGCCCATAGACACAGAATTCTTAGGAGGTCCCAGTGGGAGAGAAGGGAAGTGATGCCATATAATCTGAATTCCACCAGTTTATAGTTGTGACTGGCTTGATATTATAACCTCCTCTCCCTCTTATGCTCACAGCTGATTGGAAGTTCCCTGCTGTTTGTTTACGACAGTTCTGGTCTTTCAAGCATCCACATGATCGACTTTGGCAAGACCACACCTCTTCCCCCAGACATCTCTATCACACACTCAAGTGAGTGGGTGGAAGGAAACCACGAAGATGGCTACCTCATTGGTTTGGACAACCTCATACGGTTGTGGAAGGACCTATAGCCAAAATCTCTCACCTACTGCTGTGGGAATGGTCTCTCTAACTCTATCATCTGTATGTATAAGAATACATTGTCACCTGTACAATATTAATGTCTGCCTTCACACAGTAATCTCCATGTTTGTTTTACTGGTCACTCATTAATTTCCTCTATTCTTGACCACTCACTTCTCTTTAGTTGACCCATTCTTTGACCCTCTATTTTACTTCCATCCAATTAAAGGCAAATTTCTTGAAAAATTGAAATTATAAGTTGTACTTATCGTATATGTTTTTGAACATGTGGTAGCAGTTGATTTGGGCATTTAGTTTTGCACACAAAAGGAAAGCCCCTGCCGATTTCCGATGTATTGAATAACACTCCTCTGGGGGTGGAGTCAGGCGATCCTTTACAAGTGCAGGCATCAGTTTTTGTATTTTGGTGGTCGTGTTCTGTTTCCCAAAATCAAAGACTTTATCCTCTGCAAAAGGCTCTCCCAGGATCATGACAGCTTCCACATGTGCTTGTATAAGGTTCTACGTTCAAAAACAACAATATTGTGATGACATCACAGACCTAACACAGCAGACCTAACATTATCCATGCCATGTTTAGACACTAAAACTGTGATCTTTTGTTTGGCTTTATGCAAGGTAGCATTCAAGTTCAAGAGCAGGATGTGACTCGTAATTATTACGTAGGAAACAAGACACTAAAACTGGCTTTATGCACAGTAGCATTCAAGCACAAGAGCAGGATGTGACTCATATTACATAGGAAAACATTTCAATCTTGAGGTCATATTACATCACACATAATTATGACTCGTATCCTCTCCAGTGTGTATGTTGAAAGTTGCATCACCAATATAACATACACCATACACCTTGTAGATCCCATGCTCTCATCCGATTGACACTCCACACACCACTTGATTACCTCATCTCACCTTAAACTCTCACCTTCATACTCAACTCTTTCCTCCATCCCATTGACCTCTACACCCAAACACTCCTCTCACTCTGATTGATTTCCAGAGGGAATTACTTACCTTGGTTTCATAACCAGTGAGAAAACCAAGGTCCTTTGAGACTTCCTGTACGGTTTGCTCATCCTTCACTGCAGTAGCATGGATTATCTGTTAATACCACAACAATATATACTTAAATCCCAGAGAGAGAGAGAGAGAGATCACCTTCATGTAGTTGTTCATGAACTCCTTGGGGTAGCCTCGAGTAGCTCCAAAGTCGAGCAGGTAGATCTACAAATTCAAGCAATATTTAGTTGCACTGTCACACTGCATAGTCATTACTTTGTTGTTTTGATCATTGTAGTAGAAGTTGGACCAGTTTGGGTCTGTTTGCATAAAACGAAACTCAAACATCTCCCTCAAACAAAGATTCATTATTCTTTGTGCAATCTGAAGTGCAGATCACACAATTATCATGTGAATATTTTTAAATATACTTACGTCATTTTTTATGTCTTGTGAGAAGTGTGTGCACTCATCCAAGGGGACTCCACTGATAAGCTCAGCTGTTAATACTCTCTCAGTCGTCAGTTCCTGCAGAACTTCAGGAACTACAAATCCAGGGTCATCTGCCAACAGAGACCTGAGGATAAACAGTAGATCACCCCTTACCGAACAACATAAAGCAACGACCCTTTACCATAATAGATCAGTACCTGAACTTTCTGGAGCATTCTGCCTCTCTGAGATAGTTCACTTCCCATGCAAGTTCTTTTCTCATGACATCAACAGTTTCCTTCACGAATAAACCTAATGTGATGATAAAAATGCCTCACTCACTCCCTCCCTCCCCAGCCCCAGGGCCTGCCTCCCTACACTTACCCTCAGGCATGATATTCCATAGATTCAGCAACCCTATGATGTTGTCAATGTCACTATTGATACTCTGAGCCACTCCTGGATACTATATATGGTGATAGCTGATTTATAAAAGAATCAAGATTTTGCATGAATCTACCTGTATCTTCATGGCAACTTCTCGACCATCTTTGGTGACAGCACGGTGAACTTGTCCTATGGAAGCAGCTGCCAATGGCTTGGGATCAAACTCAGTCAACTTTTCCTTCCAGTCTGAACCTAATTCAGCACTCAACACACCCTGTATTGATCAGTGGGTATAGTTAGAAAAGGTATGTTCTCTTAAAATGTCTCTATGCGAATATTTGGTAAAGGGTCTTTATTCATACACTCTATACCTACCGTACCTACCTCCATTTGCCATGCTGGCATAATATCAGCATTGCTTCTGACTCGTTCAAAGATTTCTTGAACTTGAGGTGATATCACAGCACTGTCTATTTCAATATGCATCATGTGGTATGATATGACGTGAGTGTCCTTCTATGATTAACATGCACCCTGACCTTGCAGACTGATCATCTGACCAAGCTTCAGGGCTGCTCCTCGTACCCTGCACAATGTGTCAACCACACGCTCCAGATTATCTTCACTGAGCAAGACGTTACTAGCAGGGGAGTCTCCCTGATCAGAAATCCCCAGAGCTCTCTTGGCCAGTTCTTTAGCTGTTCCCACTCCTAGTCCAGCTGCCAAACCTACAGAAAAAACACTAATTATCATCATCATTATCTTGATCCACTAACCTCCAAATTTGGCTATTCTGCTTATCCTTGATACTGGAACTGGCCTCTCCTTTGCTCGACTGTGGAGCTGCAAGTACATATGCTCCAGCATATTAGAAGTTTTCTGGTATCACCCCTCCTTTACCCATACATACCTTGGGAAGTTTCTTTCTAACAGCTGCACCTTCAGAACCCACTGTTTTGCTTGGCGACGAGTCTGATGCATTAACCACTTCGTCTGTTCCACTGAATCTCCAGCCATGGTGAGTGTGATTATGAAGCAACAGACTCCTTGGAACTGTCAGAGTATGATAATGCCTATTACCAGCTACTTGATGGGGATGTGACCCGATAACACTAGAGGAATCTGATTGGTGGCTTGATGAACTCTTTGTTTGTGTTTCATTGTCATTAGGAATGTAGTGATAGTCCTCTACATGGTATGGATGTGGTGGTATTTGGAAGTCTTCCTTGTTTAGACCATGCAGTCCTTCACTGTAATACTTGAACCTTGCTTCAATGGCTTGTCTTCCGCCTAGGGCACCAATAATACTGAAAGCCTTTTGGAATTCGATGCCCAATTCCGTACTGTAAGCAGTGGCCACCTTTCCCAGGCCTTTGGCAACACCAAACACTTCCTTAGCAGACATGCACACACGTACACACTTTTGGTAATAGTGCGCTTTATTTAGAATTAACTCCCTTTGTGAGCATGCGCAGACAATATTCAAATCTCAACATGTGTACGTGTACTGCAGGGCTGTCGTGAGTACTACATTTTTCTTCTCTCCTAAGGTCCTATACCGGTATGATAAGCTACATTACTTAGCTCCGGGTTAGTGTTAGCCTAGGGCATTAATTACCTCTGGGGAGTTCCAAAAATATGCCTGATACCACACTAATTTTTAAGGTTACCAGTTGCTGTGTCAATGGATCCCACTTCGGAGACTGTGCAAACCCTTGTGACATACCTAACTCAAACCCTGTCTCCCGAGTATGACATCCGTAAACCAGCCGAAGACTGCTTGATGTCATTGGAGAAGCAGCCCAACTATTCAATACTGCTGCTTCAGCTGACTGATAGTGAACCTGTTCCCATGCACATACGACTGGCAGCTGCTATCAATTTCAAGAATTTTGTCAAGAGGAACTGGCGCGTGGTAGATGATGTGAACAATGTAAGTGGAATTGAATCATCTTCCTGGTTGGCTATAGAACTATTGAGCAATTTTCATCAGTACATGCATGAGTATGGTCTGGTATAAAATTATGATGTGGATGTTTTATTTGTAGATTTCAGAACAAGACAGAGGTTTAGTGAAGAAGAACATCATAGGCCTGATGCTCAAGACCCCTGAGGCTATTCAGCGCCAGTTGAGTGATGCCATTATGTTCATAGGTGAGGGAGGGAGGAGAAGAGAGGGAGAGGAGAGGGGTAGCCTAATAAAGATTTGTGGAATTATTGAATTGAATCTCGTATTTCCATGTAGGCCGTGAAGATTTTCCTTCTAAGTGGGAAGGGCTGATCCAGGAGATGGTAGGGCATTTCAAGGAGGGTGACTTCCACAAGATCAATGGTATCCTCCGCACGGCTCATTCCCTCACCAAACGCTATCGCCATGAGTTCAAGAGTCAAGAGCTGTGGATGGAGATAAAACTAGTCCTTGACTTATTTGCGGATCCTTTCTCCGAACTCTTCATTTCCACTATGTCCCTGATCTCCCAGCATGCCCAGAACAAGCAGGCCCTCCAGGTAAACCTTCGACCTTACCCACAGTGCAATCCTGTGTGCCTTTAGGAACACATTATTCTATCTGATCAGGAGAAAGTCAATAGTAATCATAACTTATTGTCGCATTTCCAGGTTTTGTTCAGTTCTCTGCTTCTCATCTGCAAGGTCTTTTTCAGCCTGACTTCTCAGGAGCTTCCTGACCAGTTTGCCGAGACTAAACTTGAGCCGTGGATGGTTCATTTCCAGACACTGCTGAGTACGAACATCAAGCTGCTGGAGACTGACGACGATGAAGAGGCCGGACCGCTTGAACTGGTCAAGTCTCAGATCTGCGAGGTGGCTGGAATGTTTGCTCAAAAATATGATGAAGATTTTTCCAGCTACATGCCAACTTTTGTCCAGGCTATTTGGAACTTGTTGGTAACGACAGACACCAGACCAAAGCATGATCTCCTAGTGAGTAATGCACTTGAATTTCTTGCATCTGTCGCTGAGCGCCCTTCGTACAAGGACCTGTTTGGTGAAGAAAACACAATGAAGTCAATTTGTGAGAAAGTGATTGTACCAAACATGCAGTTCAGAGAAGCTGATGAGGAGTTGTTTGAGGATAACCCTGAAGAGTATTTACGCAGGGATCTAGAAGGTTCCGACATCGGCACCAGACGTCACTCTGCTTGTAACCTCGTCCGAGCTCTGTGTAAGTTCTTTGAGGGACCGATCACAGCGATATTCAGTGGCTACATTACTGCCATGATGGAAAAATATACCAAGGATCCAGCTAAGAACTGGAAAGAAAAAGATGCTGCCCTTTACCTGATTGCAGCCGTTGCCACTCGGTCCAAGACTACCAGACAAGGGATCACCAAGACCAGTGAGTTGGTCAATGTGGCTGATATATTCACCTCCCAATGTCTGGGAGAACTCCAGAATCCCGACCTCAACCAGCACCCTGTGCTCAGAGCCGACGCCATCCGTTATATCACCACTTTCCGTAGCATTCTCCCCCGGGAGGTCCTCATCGGCTGTCTCCCTCTACTGGCCACCCATCTCACGGCATCTAGTCACGTGGTGCACACTTATGCTGCTCATTGCTTGGAAAAACTGCTCATCTTGAAGGGAAGTGACGGCAAAGGTGTGCTGAAAGCCAAAGACATTCTGCCCCACCTGGAAGTGATACTTGTCAATCTATTTAGGATTTTCAAAATTCAAGGCTCAGAGTTGAACGAGTATGCAATGAAGGCCGTCCTGAGAACTATGTCAACTGTTCAAGAGAAGGTCGTTCCATATTCAGGAACACTATTCACCGAGTTGGCAGAGAAACTTGCTCTTGTGAGTCAGAACCCCAGCAAGCCACATTTTAATCACTACCTCTTTGAATCCATCTGTTGCATCATTCGTTACTCCTGCAAAGTAGACCCCAAATCCGTGGAGCAGTTTGAGGAGAAACTCTTTCCTATAGTGGAGAATGTACTTGTTAGAGATGTCAGTGAGTTTCTGCCATACATCTTTCAGATTTTGTCACTTCTGCTTGAACTCCGACCTCTTCCGATTCCTCAGTTGTACATGATGGTGTACCCCCTCCTTCTGACGCCAGCGTTGTGGGAACGAAATGGCAATGTGCCTGCTCTGGTCCGCCTTCTTCAAGCCTTCATCCAGAAAGCACCTGCTGATGTGACCAAAGGTGATAATTTGAGTGGATTACTTGGAGTATTTCAGAAATTGATAGCTTCCAAAATGAATGACCACGAAGGTTTCTATCTGTTGGGCAGTTTAGTGGAGAATCTGGAGCCATCCCTTCTTGCTCCTCACATCAAGAACATTTTCTTCTTGCTCTTCCAGAGACTACAGAGCAGCAAAACGACAAAATATGTAAAAGGCCTTCTTGTTTTCTTCTCACTCTTTGCTGGCAAGTACGGTGGTTCATCCTTGATTCAGACTATTGAGTCTATCCAACCGAAACTCTTCTTGATGGTGATCGAGAGACTGTACATCCCTGATGTCCAGAGAGTGAGTGGTCAGACGGACAGGAGAATCTGTGCAATCGGCATCACCAAGATCCTTACAGAGACACCAGAAATGTTGACAGATCCTTTCCTGCAACAGTGGAGTAATTTACTTCAAGCTCTAATTAGTTTGTTTGAGCTTCCAGAGGACGACACGGTGCCTGACGACGAGCACTTCATCGAGATAGACGATACTCCAGGCTATCAAACGGCTTTCTCCCAGCTGGTATTTGCAGGTCTCAAGGACCATGACCCCTTCGGTGAAGTTGTCCCTAACCCCAAGGCCCACTTGGCTCAGTCTCTGCATAAGCTGTCCAGTGAGCATCCAGGGAAACTGCAAGGGATGATCCAATCTGGTCTCAGTGGAAACGCTACACAGGTCCTACAGAGCTACCTACAACTTGCCAACATTTCCACCTTGATGTAGCTGACACATACTGCTTAGTTGTTGTTGATGTTTGTTTGTTTGTTGACTATTTGTTATAATTATTATCCTTTGTGTTATAATGTACTCTATATCGTATAAAAGTAATATTTTTGTTTGTTTGTTTATTTTTGTTTGTTTGTTTATTTTTTGTTTTAGTTTTTTGCTGATTATAGTTTAACAACAATGCAAGAAATTGTCAATCCAACGCAACAAAAACTGCAAAGTCCGACATAGAAGTTGTTTATTGGCATTCTTCCGGTGGGATGAAGTGGTCAGGGTTGACACCAGCAACAACATCATAGAAGCTATAATCATTGCATAGCCATTCATTATGGGTAGCCATTTCCTCTGCTGAGTTATAGAGTTGACTCACCTTTGCTGGTTGAAGCCTACTGAACCTGGTACACCCCCAAATTCAGCAATTGACACAGGAATACAGTCTCCATTGGCAACAAATTCAAAGACTCTTCGTCCTATCGAATGATCATGAAGTAGCTAGTTACAATCATACTATAATTATAGTAGTAATCGATACCATCGGCTCCATAGTTGTCAGCCCAAGCATTGACTGTGACCCCATACTGTGGGTCTGCATTTGAACCAATCACGTAAGTGTCAATGAACAGAGCTGTTGCTGGAACTCCAAACTTCACAAAAGTTCTATTCATTGAGAATCTAGTGCACTGCCTCGTCATTCGGTTGAAGTGGTACCCATATTTCTGCAGCATGGACAGGAGAGAATTGGCATATTCACTTTCTCCATCGTATTGTTTACCAATTTGTAGAATAAGTACTCATCAGTGGCTGATGTTTCAGTGTCACCAACAAAGGTCTGCTCCTCGAAGGCTATCCTTTCATTAACTGCATCATAAAAGCGTCTACCAAATCGAGAGTAAGAACTGGCTGAGTTGGTCTTAGGAAAAAAATATAATTGCGATTATTATGCACAATCAGATGATCTGTTACCTACCTCATATGTGCGAGCTTCCCATGTGTCAGGTGTAGCTACAAAGATTTAATATATATTATAGCAGCTAGCTAGATCTATTATTTTTTACTTACTACATCTCAATGGAACCTGGGCATATCCCAGGGCAACGCAGGTCAGAGTAAGGAGAGCGACAAGGAGCCTCATTTTCCAATTTGTGCGGTGGATCGATCACACTCGCAAATAGCATCCACGCATTGTTTATTTCATGAATAAGTTAATAAAGCTAAACACAACTAGATAGAACTTGTCTACATCTATATAGGGCCTCCCTTAGCAATTAGGGGGTGGAATGAAGACGTCAGGGTCCAGAACACCAAGCCTTATGTCATACCACCTAATAATAAATAGACTCCGTCAAGCTATGAGATAAGGAACAATCAATTCAATAATCTATACCTCATCGTGGAAGAACTTCTATCAGATATCCTGGTGTAAGTCTCACTGACAGGAAAACAAGTTCCTTCTTCCGCAGGGATCCAGACACCAAAAAATTGTCCTAACAAATAAATATACACAGCTTGAGGTAGCTACTAACTTAGCCCTCAATATCATTACCTCTTTCATTGGAGCCAGAATACATTTGAACACGCACTCCATCTCTATCTGATATACTTGATCCAATGAACGCCTCTCCTTGATAAGAATCATCCAGGTATGGGCCGATGATAGGAAATGGGTCCGTCAAACTAAACTTGCTACATTCCTTGGTGCGAACATTGATGCGATAACCAACTTGCTGTGCATGTAGAGAAATACCCATCAATTGTGTATAATAATGTATGCACCTACTACTTACCTCCTCATGGAGGAAGATTTCATCATAGAAGTCAGTATAATTCAAGCCTTGTGTCACATTTTCTCTCCTTGCAATTCTTTTGTTATTCTCATCATAATAGAACCTCCCAAATCGTTCTTCCCTGCGACTTGGGCTAAACTACATACAGTGTGTATGGACATCATCTATTTAAAAAAAAAACAATCTATTCTTACATCATAGAAGTGAGCATACCACACTTTTGGAGTTTCTGCCAAATGAAAATAAAAAATAAAAAAAATAAAAAAAAGAATTTCGGACAAGGTTTTTAAATGAGTCTATATTACCGCATTTATACTCCTCTTGGGCAATTGCAACTGAAGTTATGGCTACCACCAGCAGAACGGCAACGAGCACTTGGTTCATTCTGATCTGGGACTATTACTACTATTACAGCTACAGACTGCGAACTGGATGGGGGCGTGATGCTCGCTCATTAATTTTGCGCATGAGTACTGCATGCATAATCAGCTCTCTCTAGCTAACACAACAAAAACGATATCCACAACACTAGCTAGACATTGTTTAGTGGCAATATTCTTGTGGTGGGATGAAGTGGTCAGGATTGACACCAGCAACGACATCATAGATGCTAATAAATCAAGACACAACCACATCAACTGTCAATTTCACTCCTGAGTTCTAAACTGACCTCTGGTGGCGATAACCCCTAGAACCAGACCCACCACCAAACTCAGTGAAGGCTACTGGAATGCAGTCTCCATTAGCAACAAATTCCGAGTATGTTCGTCCTGTATTGATCAGTTATAAGTCATTTTAAGGCAGCTATTACAATCGTACCATTAGGCCCATTGTTATCGATCCAACCATTCACTGCTAGTCCGTACTTTTCATCTGCATTTGTGCCAATGATGAAAGTATCAACAAACTGAGCTGTTGGTGGGACTCCAAATGTGTGGAAGGTCTCATTCAGAGTAAATCGAGTGCACTGCTTGGTCATTTGATTGAACCTGTAACCATATTTCTGCAGAAAAAATCGATTGTCGTTGTAACTACACAATACTACTGCATTGAATGACTTACCAGCTTAAAGAACAGGTACTCATCATAAGCTGCCGTTTCAGTGTCACCAGAAAAGAGCTCCTCCCGAAATGATACCCTTTCATTATCTGCATCATAATACATCCTACCAAGTCGAGCATAACCATGGGTTGGATCAGACTAAATAATAAAAATAAGATAATTATAGGGATGATTATAAACTTTATAGAGATGCACCTCAAACACGCGAGCCTCCCATGCACTTGGTGATGCTGTACGAAATATTAAGCATTATATAATGAGTTACAGTCAATTTCTAGATTCTACAGTACAGTACGTACTACATCTGGTTGGAACTTGGGAATATCCTAGTGCCACACAGGCCAGTACCAAGATTGCTGCGAGAAACTTCATTTTGATCTTGTACTGAATGAGATCTTCCTCCTCTACGAGCCGTAGAACTGTCACACCCCCTAGGCCTAGGCCTAGCCATACTGCGCACGCGCAATTGCTATTCATAGCATTGAAGTGGCATAATTAGCCAGCAGACAGACTATAGCAGCCTTATCTCTTGGCTATGATTATGATGAACACCGATGCTGCTCTACACGCTGCACTAGGCCTAGCCATACTGCGCACGCGCAATTGCTATTCATAGCATTGAAGTGGCATGATTAGCCAGCAGACAGACGATAGCAGCCTTATCTCTTGGCTATGATTATGATCAACACAGATGCTGCTCTCCACGCTGCACTATCAAAGTATCATTAATCAACATTACGTAATGGCTACAACACAACAAGACTTCAGTAGTCACTGAGTTATATAACTTTTAAAGGCAACTCTCTGGTGGAGTGAAGATATTAGGGTCGAAGAGGCCCAGTCTTATGTCATACCACCTAATAAGAGAGGAATACAATGTCACGAATAAAAAAACAGTAGCTAGTTACGCTATTATTTGCCTCATAGTGGAAGTGCTTCGGTCTCCAGAGAGCCTAGTGTAAGTTTCACTAACTGGAAGGCAAGTTTTCCCATCTCCCATTGGAATCCAGACACCAAAAAATTTACCTTTTATGGCATCAAACAATGATATTTTAGAACCAAGCCTAAAGCTAATGGTTACCTCTTTCGTTGGCACCAGAATACATCTGAACACGCACTCCATCCTTATCTGCTATGCTCGATCCAATGAATGCCTCTCCTTCATAAGAATCATCCAGGTATGGGCCGATGACAGGAAATGGCTCAGTCAATGTAAACTTAGTACAATCGTTGGTGCGAACATTGATGCGATAACCAACACTCTGTAGGCACATGAATACCAGTCAGTCATGCATGTAGTGTATTATGGAACAGTATAGGATTCTAGCTAGCTAGTAGGAAAGTAAAGTGTTCCATAATATACCCCACTCTTTAATAATGCCCTTAACAACTACCAAACAGAGCCTCGCTTACCTCCTGATGGAGGAAGATTTCATGGTAGTATTCTGTACCATTGAAGCCTTGTGTTTCGTTTTCTCTCCTTGCAATTCGTGCATTGTCCTGGTCGTAGTAAAACGTGCCTCTACGCTCTTCCCTGCGACTTGGGTTGAACTGCAAGGAGTAAACTCTTATATCTACCTTTCCAATCTACACTTTATTAAGACATACGTCAAAAAAATGACCGTACCAATCCTGAGGAGTTTCTGTATAATGTAGTGAGAACAATATGGCTCTAGTTGCCGACATGATATATTGATTCTTACCGCATTTGTACTCCTGTTGGGCAACTGAAGTGGCGATCACCGCCAGTAAAACTGCAATGAACACTAGCTTCATTCTGGATTCCTTTCCTCTGCAACAACCAGAGCTAGATACATAAGGGGCGTGACATACGTATGCGCATGCGTCTTAGACGTCCAGCCCCACCTCCTCCCCCGCGCTTCGAAATGGACTTGACTCCGGTCAGCGAACTCAGCTCTACCGCTGAGTATGAAGAGGAATGTGATATGCTTGGCATCATTTCAAGCTCAGAGAGAGGTCATTATAAAAAGAAACAGGAGGTAAGCGAAATGGGTGACTGCTATATATTATTAAATGGACTCAAAAGTATCCAATCATGATATACAGTATCTTTGTTGCATGCAGGAGCCAAATATACAAAGGAGCAAGCAACAACTGGAAAGTGAAAATGAAGAACTCCGTCGTATGTGTGGTTACCTTGATGAGGCTCATCGTAAGAGCAAAAGATTGGTAGCAGAAGTGCAAAGCTTTGGAAATTACACAGCTGAAGTCTTGCGAGAAGAAATTGCCAATTCAGAGTCCAAAGAGCAGGTCATGAAGGAGCAATTGGAGAGACTAATCAAAGAGAATAAGGAACTGAAGGAGATGTGTCTCTTCCTTGATCGCTCTCAAGATGGCAGTGCAGAGAACAGCCTGACCCCACCAGAAACAGTAGAGTTGATGGTGCATGCTCAGATAGTGGGGGAGATGAACAAACATCAAGGCAGGATCCCACGGTACATGGGTCTGACTAAAGGGAGCACACTGAAAGACAGGCAGGCCATCAGAAAGGGCGTGGAGCTTGGAATCGGCAGAGAAGTGGCTTTAGAGGAAATGAAGAAGAGACTAGACAGACTGGAGGCTGAGAGACTGGAACTCATTAAAGTCAGTAAGAGAAGTAGGAAATGGTATAGTGTAACATCTCTTTATTAATGAATGAACTCCTACTTTCAGCCTATAAAGACTGATTAGTTCCACAATTTTTCTTAACAGTCCCTTTCTGCGGCTCATATTCTTGCAATTGAGGCAAATGATGTTGGACTCCACAGAAGTGAAGAGGATCCCACCCATGATACCACACTGCCACTGAATCTCCGGAAACACTTGAGCAGTATTAGAAAAGCAAGACTTAATGAAAGCAGCGGAGAGCAGAAGTCAAGCAGTGGAGGACAGAGGTCAAGGGAATCATCACTGAGTGGAAATGGTGATGACCCTAAAATCTTGGTCCCTCCCCACATGATAATGAATGCAGTGACTGTGAGTAAAGAGCACATAGCTGGTCTAGTGATAGCTAAGAAGTTTGTGTATATATTTTATATTTTACACATTGCTGTGTCCAGCTGCTGGATGTAGTGCGGAGATTAGATGCTGCTACTGTTGGTGGTTTTTCAGATGGTTTGGCAGAAGGAGAGGCAACAGCCTTAAGACTATTAGTCAATGTCAGTGCATTTGCAAGTACAACATGCATGGTGGTGATTACTGATCATTATTTCCATACATGCAGATAGCTTGGCAGAAAATGCAAGAAAAGCATAACAATCCATAGCCAGCAGCTAATGAGAATAACTACAAAAATCATAATGTGTATGATAAAAATTACTCGTAAAAATTATGTGCAAGGCATTGTTCTGTTATTGGCACTGTCAGTTGTATTGGTAACTGTAATACTGCTGCTGCACTTCTCTGTTTGCTCTACGCTGGTCCACGAGTTTCCGCTTAGCAGCTCCTGACAGGAAATTATTCATGTGAGCATTCCTATTCCTGTGCAGCATCTTGGCCATGTCGTCGGAAATCCTCCCTCCACTTCCCCTTCCTTCATGTGTCATGAGAGCCTGATCCATTGACGTGATTTGTTCACGAAATATTGCATGTTCCTCTTGCTGCTGGTCATTCATGGCTCCTCTATGCAACATCCTCTCTGTGGCATGTCTAAAATAGCAGACAAAAACATACTAGCTATGGACATTTTGAATTCATCCAAGCATATACTTACAAGTTATGACGGGCTTCCTCCACTTTGCCTTCCTGGGCCAGTCTTGCAGACCTCTGTACAGCTGCCAACCCTACAATGGCCACATTGCTGGCTTTTTCTTGCGCATCTCTGTCGGGAGTCACTTGGCGAGATTGGGAGATGATCCGTAGCCACTTGGAGCCATCCTTACGGCGATACCGAATTTGAACCTTCAAATATTGATAGCAATTAAGGCTGAATTGTTGTCAGAAGGATCATAGTGCATCTCAAACCTGAAAAGGAAGGTGAGTGAGATTCTTGAGTTTTGTAGCATCTACACTGAAGGTGAGGCTGACATCACTTTCTCTGGTTACGTTGCCAACTTGCTCTCTCACAAGAGTGATCCGCTTTGACTCAGACTTTTTTTCTGCAGAAACAGCTGAACGCATGAGGAAAGTGAGCTCTGTTTCAGTGGCAAGAGTTGGGTTCTGGGAAATGAGACGAATCTGTCGCACCATTTCCAGAGGGTGCAAGATGTTGATTGTTCCATTAGAGACGGCCGCACACTGCGAGAGGGCATCCATGGCACAAGTGGAACCCTCAATACCAAGGATAGAGACAGCAGTGTGAGAGGCAGAAGCATGCTCCCCCATCTGAAAGATGATGTTTGAGTGTGACACAATACCTGCAGGATTGACATACTGTTGTGTAAAAGTCTGTATTTGTTGAAGAGCCATCCAAATTCCCCACGCCCACATTGGAAACCCCGTCTGTGCACAGAATAATTTCAGCAGTTGGGAAATTTGAGGTCATTCCTACACACATGGCGAGAGCAGGTCCAAGGGCTGTAGTGCCCCCTGTCGAAAGGTTCCCAACTTTCATTTTCAAGTCACTGAGAGAGAGAGAGAGAGAGAGAGAGAGAGAGAGAGAGAGAGAGAGAGAGAGAGAGAGAGAGAGAGAGAGAGAGAGAGACTCATGAAAGCACACATTAATTTTTTTCAAGTTTCCCTTACTCTAGAGAGTGTTGGATTTCCCTGAGTGACAAATCACTTCCAAATGTTTTCCCCTGCTTCATCAAAGCATTGTAGTCATGGAGAGAGTCACTGCTGAGTTGACTTCCTCCACCTTGCCCATCTCCATGGTAAATCACCTTATTATCAAACACCACCAATGCAACCTGGTATAGAAAAATTACTCATAACAACTGCAAATTTATCTGTATCTAGCTCTGGATTTACCTTATTATGAGGTTCAGTTATGGCCATGTGAGCCATATGTCTGCTTACAGCTTCCTTAATGGCCTCCAGACGTGAGATATACCTGGGGCCACTCTCTCCTCTAGAGCGTCCAGTAGCTGTACTCCACTCAGCTGTAGCCATAGTGATACATGATAATGGGTATAGGTCCTATGATAATTGGACAACTAATGAGCTCTGACTGACCTTGCAAATCTGGAACAGCTGTTGTGGCATTCATGGATCCACTGATATCCACAGCGAATATCACCAAATTGCTCCTCTCAGAGACCTTCTTCACAGCCTTTGCTCCATCTCCCTCCTTCTCGTTATTGGTAGTTTTTTCTTTATCCTCTTCTTCCTCCTCTTCAGCTTCAACTGGCTCTAGGAGGTAATCACACATACTATCCTTTGGAACATCTTCAAGTGACATATTGACATCATGGTTTTCTTCTCCACAAAATTCACTGAAAAAGAGAGAGAAAGAATCGCTAACTCTATACTCAGCCCTGGGCAAAAGTTATTTACCATTTCCACGATGTAATTTCTCCCATTTTAGTCAACTTTGAGAGCGAGGACACTGCCGCTTCACACCCACGGCAAAACCAAGGTTCCACTGAGATTGGAACTGGTTCCTCAGCCAGTGCACCTAGATGGACGACCATGGCATTGTTGTTGTTCCTCTTGACTTTGACAGTTTTTTCTTGCTTGACTGGCATAGGGTGAGGAGTGGGTGTGGACTCTACCTCATCATTACTGGAACTAGGCTGAGGCTCAGCAGCAGCAGTAGAAGACTTTTTGAAAATTCCACGGAGGAAACTTTTCCGTCTTGGTTTCTCTGAAATAAGCAAGATGAGTAATTATTTCCTATACACAATCTGTGGCTACTCACTCTCAGGAGCAGCTGATGCACTACTGGTCTTTCCCTTCGCCTTCTTTCCTTTCTGCGGCTTTGGTATTCCTTTTACCACCAGCTGCTTGCGATAAGAGTCCTCTATGGTTGGGTCATAACTATCCACAAAACATCCTGCCACAAACTGGATGCAAATGGCAGACTTTCCCACACCTCCTGCTCCCTGAATGACCAGCTTATACTCCTTCCCCCTGAGTCGGGGGGTCCTGCGAATCAACTCATGGATAGCCTCGTTCACATTGATGTTGAGTTTGGCTGAAGTCTCAAAGAATGGCCAGCCGATTTGTTTGGCAAATGCAACACCTTCCTCAGTGGAGACCACTCGCTCCGATTCAAGATCACACTTGTTGCCACAGACAACCTAAGTTAGTAAGTAGTTATACAAGATGGCTAAATATAGGAAAGAAGTTATTTTAGCTAAAATAATGACTCTTCATACCACAGGCATTTCTTTGTCTCTGATTCTTGTGATCCAGCTATACATGGCCTGGGCTTCATCGAATGAGTTTCTGTCATTTATGGAGTAAATCAACATGAAGCAGTCCCCAGAACGCACATACTACAGGCAGTGATAAAATGAGGATGTTTCATGATCACCATAATGATAGCTACCTCAAAATACCTGTTCTCGCATACAAGAATATTCTTCCTGTCCTGCTGTGTCTAACATGTCCAATAAGCAAGTCTAGATTAAAATTAACGTTGATAATAATGATTGTTATAGCTAAATAATTGCAAACTGACCTCTCCATCATCCTGGAAGTCTCTGTCGGCTTGACCTGGCGAAGCATAACCTGTTACTATATGCTTATAACGACTCTCAGGAATTGCTTCGTATTCTTCTTTGTGGGCTTTAGGTGGTGCAAAGACGAATTCACTTCCAAAATCCATACTTCTGATTATTCTCTTGCACTGTATCGCTCATGCGCAGGCTTTTATGTGCGCACAAACCTGGTGCTATTTTTAGATATTATACGCCCATAAAAGGTAAGTTTTGTTACTAAAAATAATCTAACGAGTCAGTACAGTATAAGCTTAAACGCGCGCGGTGTACTTTGACACCGGTAAAGTACTGACTGACATAATTATTTTGTTGATAGACTGCGTGCAGAAAAAGGTCATGATGAATCAGTATTTTTATAACACACATAAAAAGCAGACACAATTCTTATACACAAGAAAAAAAAATTATTGCAAAAAATCAGTTACTTTCTGTATGGAAGTATTTACTTTGTCTTCTAGCGACCAGTTTGAGGTCCTCTGCTCGTAAAGCATGCCAAGACATGATGACTCCACTCTGCTCAGATCCAGTGTGTGCCATGGATGAAATCTCACCAAATCCACCAGTCAAGACCATCGTACAATCCTGTTCAGCCGCCTCCACCTGATTGGGGATCTCCATGATTACTTTAGGGGAGTTTCGGTGAGCTCTGAAGTACGTGATCTTTTGGGGGTTTTCAGTGGCCGTGAGGACCACAATCACTCCACATGTGAGGCCCAGCCAAAGGGTGTCATTCACACATTCCAGGGAAATCAGTCGGAGATAAGTGGGGTCATAGTTCAACTCACAGCAAATCCAACGGCATTCTTCTGACAGGTCAGTTTCGTGCTTTTTCTGTCCCGTGTGGACGTCCCAACTGGTGATGGAGTGACTTCCTCGCACTATACTCCAAACAATCATGTCATCCTTAGACAATACCAGACGGTAGATTTGTTCCGACGGGGCACAGGCAGACCACCTTTTTTCTATTCTTACTTGCTCATCGTCAGCACTCAATATCACCAATTCACTGCCACAGCTCAACCACAGAATATCACTAACCGTGATCATAGCAATGATTGCTTTACTCCCAATCTCAACATCTATCACCTGTGACTCCTTCAGGGGCAGTTTTGGGTAGCAACTCAAGTGTCCGTTGGCTTGTGCCACAAATGTGTAGCTGTCATTATCAGCAATGACAGTGACAGAGTCGGTAAGTTTAAATCTGTCGGTGAAGCGGAAGGTGGTGGTGTCATAAGCATGGACGCATGCTTCAGTCATACCAATCCAGACTTTGCTGTCCACTGTGAAGAGGGCAGAAGCACGTTCTTTGAACTCCAGAGTCCCCTGGATGGTGAGATTGTCGGAATTTAGGATGAAGACTTGCGTCCCTTCCACAGTGTCTCCATCTCCGTACCCACTGTCCTTGGTGTACTCTCCGTACACCCACACCTGTCGGACGGATGGCACGAAGCAACAGTCCCGGACGGAACTACAGTCTCGTAACACTTGCGTTGCAATGTGGCACTGAAACGAAGGCAATGCAAGTTTACGAATGAGGTTTGAAGCTGGTGGACGGAGGGTAGCATCTTCCTGCCAGCATTCTTCCATGAGGCGGACAAGAGTCCCATAACCTGTCGTGTTCACTCCTGAGAGTTTTGGCCGTTGGGAGAGAGGGATTCTGTCTGTATTATATATGCCTCCAAACGGTTGCCATCTGGTGACGAGCTCGTAGAGGAGAATTCCAAAAGAATAAATATCCACTCTTTCTGAGTATTCTTCTCGGAATGAATATCGCAGCATTTCAGGTGCCGGGTAGGAAGCGAATGATGTCTTCCCTAACAGCCCACTGGGGGACTTCAACTGAGCTCTCTCAAAGTTGGCTAGTTTGACGTTGACTTCATCAGCAAAGTCGAGGGACCACACAAGAATGGAACTAGCTTTCAGTGTCCTGTAGATCACATCTTTTTCATGAAGATAGTTGAGAGCAGATGCCACTTGGCAGGCTATGTGAAAACGGACTGACCGACTTATCTTCTGCTCGGTATCCATCAGCTTCTGGTACAGATTTCCAAGAGGAGCTTTTTCGATGAGAACACAAGGTGGCTGCAAGGAGCAGCCAAATGTTTCCACGATATTGGGATGACTGAGTGTGGTCAACATCTCCAGCTCTTGATGGATGTAGTAAAGAGGAAGAGTTATGGACTTTCCATCAATCTGCTCATATGCCTTGATGGCTACCACTTTATCATTGATATGTCCCTCATAGAGACTTGTGTTCTTACCTCGATGGAGGGGCTGTGTTTTGTTATACTGAAACATGGAGCCATTTAAATGGTAAGGAGGAGGGAAGTCCAACATGAGGTAGTCTGGGATGAGATCGGCCAATGGGATGGACTGGGGGTGGTAACGACAATTGTGCATGTTTTTCTCGAACAGAGCATGGACGCATGCTTCCACGAGGAAGTGCGTGGGATTTCTCTCCCCCGTCTCCAGACACACAGGGCATATGGACAACTGGGTCAATTCGTGTTTGTGTAGGAGGAGATCGATGGAATACATGTCTGGATATCGCTCCTGAAACAGCTGCTGGATGATACGGCAGAGCCGAGCAAAAATCATTCTCCCCCCTCGTGTCAGGGTGGAACAGATTTCGACCCCTCTCTCCTCTCCTGCTGACATGTCACACCGGGAGGGGTACACAGAAAACCTGATGCCCCTCCGACTATAAATGATCCCAGCGTCCCACACCCATAGGCCTTTCTCTAATAGTGCCGGTTCAGTGGAGGTTGCGGTTCGGTTCTCTCGTCTCTTAATGGGCATGCTCACATTTCTCTGAAGTCGGCTGTTGCTCTGTGGCTTCTTGGGAGGGGAGGAGAAGGAAGAAGACGTAATGACTTCCAGTTTGCCAAGAGGGTTACTGAAGTGGGGCTCAGTGACGCCTTTGCTGCCTCGCACCAGAGCCTCCTCTTCCGCAGTAGTTTCTACATTATTAGTTGCACTCGTTCCAACTGCTACTTGCAAAGCAGGAAGATTCCTACCATCCGCCGTGAAGGGAGGAGTAACGGGGGAGGGTGTGTCTGTCATTGGAGTATTCGACTTCTCTTTGATGTCCTCTGGTGTCTGCTCTCTTGGACTATCCATAAAATCCCTCAGTTCGAATCCTTCTGGTTTCTGCACCAGCTGCTGTGTGGTACCAATACTCCTCTCTTCAGAGCTAGAGAGAAGTGTTATCTGCTTTGAGAGTATCTTTGCTTTACCCTCGTCGAGTGGAGTCAAGGCATCGTCAGATTCCTCAATTTGGTCTCGTTTTGAGATCTGGAGTGCAGTGAGCAGTGAGGGCTGGTTATGAACAGTTTGTCCTGTGTTACTGCTCTCGGGCACTTTGGTAAAGGTAATGGCAACATTCCTGGGTTCCTTAATGTGGAGAGAATTTGGAGTGCTTGAGCACCGTTCCAGAGAAGGAACACTCTTCTTCTTGATCCCGACTTCATCTGTTTCTTCATCAGTGCCTTCCTTGTTATCTACTGGTTTCGTGGCTCCTGTTGAGTCCTTCTTCCTCAGCTCACTTATATCGGTGATACGCAACAAATTGGTAAGAAGACGACAAATGACTCTGATCCAGAGGTCACAAGGCACTCCACGAGACTTTGGAGCAAATTGTCTGCGGAGGTTTCCACAGAACAGCTCCGAGATGGGAGGCACACAATGAGGAAGCAGACATTTGATGATGAATTGATTGTTACGTGTGGGCAGTACCACAGCGTAACGGGTCATAAGTCGAATGAGGGCAGAGCTGACGTCTTTACTCCAGTTGACGTTAGCAAGGGAGCAAAGGTCGTTGTATGAAACCTCAATACGCGAGGTGAATGAGAGGGCGTGACGGACCACTCGGAGGAGGGTATCATAGAGCCAAACGGGACGTGTGAAGTAATACTGGTCCAGACGGTCATTGGGGTCTTCAAAGTGGAGAAGGAAACCTGATTCTTGAAGAAAATCAATCATGACGGGCAACTCCATTTTGTGAAGTAAGTCGGAAGAAAGTGCCTTATCAAACATGGTCCAGATGGTGTTCTCCTCCAGCACCCCCGGTTTTCCCCTGGATTGGAATGCTTGCTGCTCTTTCTCCAGGACAGGAATCAGGTGGAAGTAAGTCTCAGGGAACTGACGGCCGACTTTCAACTGTCCGTTCACCATCATCGTCGAAGCAATGTCGTAAATCTGCTGCTTGATGTCTGATTGACCTTCCTTAATGTTGGATTTGGTGACCACCATCATCAAGCCGTGGTAAATGAGGTTGGAATATACAGGCTTGGCAAAGAAAACACACAGTCTCTTCGCTAAATTTTCAAAATTAGACTCCATCCATGCCTCTGAACCTTCAGGGAGAACGTTGATCACTAGGACATTGGACGTGGGAACATATCGAACAAGATAATCTAGGTACACCTTTATCTGCTCACGCATATCGGCTGTTTTTGTGAAGTCCCAGACAAGGATGTAGAGGGCACCAGGAGTGAAGAAGCAAGGATACACAGAGTTGTATTCGTAGTTGCTTCCAAGCATCCAAGTATTGAAGTGCAGCTTGTGAGTTCCAAATAACTTCCGTGTGAAGAGAGGTCTGTACGACCACTGAAACTGCTCGAACTCGGGCAGAATCTCAGAATTGTTGAAATGGGGCTTTAACCGCGAGAGTATTGCAGACTTCACTCTATCCGAGTTACATATAAGCACAAGCTTGATATAATTGGACGTCTTACTGGAACGAGCCCGAGCTTTGAAAATCCCCTTGACAGCTCCCCTCAAGACCCCCCCACCCCCTGGGAGGTCATTGATATTAGCATTACTGACATTCAAGTTGACCAAGTGATCAAGATGCTGCATTTCAGGAGGGAAAGAAGTGATAAGAGTAGAGCTGAGGTCCAGTGAAGTGAGGGTCGTGATACGACAAAGACACTTTGGAATCATAGTGAACTGGTTCTTGCTCAGGTTCAGAATCTCAATCAAGGAATTCTGGATGCCCTGAGGGAGTGTCGTCAGAAGATTTTCTGCCAGATCAAGGGACAGGAGTGATTGGGTCCAAGTTGTCGTCTCAGGAATCTCCTTTAACCTGTTGTGAGCCAAACTCAAGTATTCCAAGTTGGGAAGAGCGAAGATTTCAGGTGGAACACTTTCTAGTAGATTCTGTGACAAGACTAACCGTCGAAGCTGAGTAGCAGAAAAGAGTTCATTTGGCAGCTTCCTGAGGTGATTGTTGACAAGTTTAAGACTGACCACCCAGGGAGCTATTGAGTACATCCAGGACGGATGAAGAAGGGTGAGCTTCAGCTTACTCCAATCCACCTGCTTCCTCCTCATGTCCAGCTCTGTCCGGAGAAGAAGTTCCTTAGTAGCTTCATAGTTCTTCTCGATAATGGAGACAGCGATCGGATAGCTCATTTTTATGACCCCCTGGGAGAGAATGTGATGAACCCTATCCATGTACCATGGGGAATTTTCAGCCTCAGGGGGTTCTGATAACAGAGACTTAATGACGGCACAATCACCTGTGATGGTGGCCTTACATAGTAGCAATATGGCAATTGATTTCACTCGCTCTAGCTGGATGGCCAAGTAAAGGGCACAGTCCAGGCGACGAGCCCCGGCAACCACTAAACTGGGGATGCAGTAGTCGTGGCCATTCTGGATGGCCACAAGAAGAGCTTCTTCTATGTCTCGTGTCTCAGGTTTGCCATGTTTGCTGTGCAGTTTCTTTTCCAGCATGTGAATTTCACCACGAGCAGCATGGAGGCTGATCTCTATACACCAGAATAAAGAGTACTGATTTAATACAGATTAACATTATGTTACAAACAAACATCTTTAGAAAGGGGGAGAGGGAGTTGCTTGCATACAATGATATATCTTTAGTTCCTGCCAGGAACAATAGCTTTCCTTTTTTATAGCATTCCATCTTTTTCCCGATACTGTGATAACTTGATAGGGTAGCTAAGGTTTCACTGGAGATGTCTCTCTCTCTCCCCCTCCCCCCCCCCCCCCCCCACACACACACACACACACACACATTCATTCTACTTGAAACTGGAAAAGCAGTCTCAAGCCCCACCCCCTCATGACTAGGCCTCACCTTTGCTCCTCAAGAGTTTCATTATGGCTTCTTTCTTTTTGGTGCTTCTCCCTTCAGCTTTGCTCTGAGCATCATGTCCAAGGTCATCCTTCAACGAAATATCTGCTCCATTCTCCAAAAGGGCGGTGGCACAGCCGACGAGAGACTTGGAGCAAGCCAGATGCAGCGGCGTTATGCCTCCTTTAGCTCTCAAATTCGGGGAAACCCCATGCAATAACAACATTTGCACAATGTCCGGTTGATCTGCCTCCACAGCTTCATGCAGCAGCGTGTAGCCTCTCACAGTTCGGGCAGTGAAGTACTCTAGGACCTTCTTTTCATAGTACAGGGCGTCTCTCAACTCGTTCAAGTCTCCTTCCCTGCATATGCGACAGAGCTCTGCAAACAGGTTGCGATCTAGGTTCTGGTGCTCCGCTGCAGGAAACTGGGCAGCCATGGCAGATAAAGTTAGTTAACTGAAAGTATCTTCTCCATCAAAAAAAGTTCGATCAGACTCACGTGACACGGGCCGGGATTACGGAAGATTACAAGAAATTACAACCCTCAGGCCACGCTTCCAAAATAATATGGCCGAGAAGCACATGCTGGATAGCAGCTCAAGTGCAGACTTTGACGGCGCCAACAGTGAGCAGAAGCGGATCAAGCTGGAGGAACAACAGATAGGACAACATTCTGCACCGCAGGGGAAGGTTAGTTTGCCTTGATCACTTATATGGTATTAATAAACGAGTGAAAACCATGACATAGCTTCTAACTAGACTGATGAATATCATTGAATCTCATAAAGTTGACATGTGATATTCTCAGGTGCAAGCTGACCCACACAACACTCCTCCATCTAGAGTGGTTCATGCACGAGCCGTTCCAGATGGCTGCACTCACCAACAGATGATAGCTTCGCTGTTAAATTTTGGAAAAATCTCGTGAGTGTGATTCAGTTGGTAAGGGGGTGATATAGCTAAAAGTAATATCCCTAATGCTACTAGTTGAGAGATAGTGCATAATCCTGCTGGTTAATTTACCCAGGTACATCACAATGATGCCTCGAATGAGGCAAGCACTGGTCGAATTTGAAAATGTGGAGGACTCTATTAGTTGTGTACAAATGTGTCAGGTGAGAAAAAAAAATCTCCACCCCTCACCATGTGTGTGTACACCTCACCCCTATTGTGTTACCGGAAATATCGTCTTGCTCACTCCTTTTTTTTCCTAGAAAAATCAAATTTACATTATGGACAGACCAGTCTTTTTCAACTTCTCTACAAGCCAAGAAATTACTAGGTATGAACAAACACACCCCTTTCTCTTTCTCTCCTTCCTCCGTCCATTAAAAGAAGACGTTATTGTGTTTGTGCAGATCTCCCTACGGTATTGCTCCTAATCACACAACCACTGCCCCTGGGTTACCCCTGGATGCTAACCACGAGGGAGCCAATCACATTCTTCTCTTCACCGTCTTCAATCCAATGTACCCAATAACCGTGGTAAGTGAATCTAAATCAAGTCCCCCTTGTTGGTAAATCCACTTTGTTGCTCTCCCCTTGATTAGGATGTAATTCGGACAATTTGTTCTCCATATGGCTTTGTTCAACGTGTTGTTGTCTTCCGAAAAAATGGTCTTCAAGTTTTAGTCGAGTATCCTCAAGCTCCTAGAGTAATACCAGTTGGGCAGCATATAGATCATGGGTAGCAGGGTTTAATTCAGAATTTTGCTCAAGGGGGGTCAAATACCTAGTGAAAAAATTTGAGGAGGGGCAACTACAAACCAGTACATGTATGTGGAATTCTACGATAATCTCGTTACGAAAGCTAGCTAATTCCTAGGGGGCAGAAGCCCCCCTTGAAATAAACCTGGGTAGCATGAACCTTAACAGCATCACTAGATATGAATCTATAGCTTCTGCCCAGAGAGCCAAATCGCAGCTGGATGGTGCAGACATCTATGCAGGTTGCTGCACTCTCAAAATAGAGTATGCTAAGGTTGGTTGTTACCCTATGGAATCAATCCTTGCAAGATAGTTTCCTTTCAGACAACTAAACTGAACGTATACAAGAATGATGACATGACCTGGGACTTCACACCTCAAGGTGAGCTCTAAGTTTGGCCTTGGGCTATTATCACCATGGGGGTTGTGATTGATTGATGTTCCACTTTCTTACATCATGATAGATCATAGTAACCAATAGTGCTCTCCAATTAGAATTATTGGTGTTCTTTAATTGGAAATGTTTACCGTCCACACATTTACCCACTCATCCAAACCAACCACTTAATTCTATGTACATATGCATGCATGTACCTCAGCCCTACCTTCTGCATTCATTACAAACAAACGAACAGGGTTCTCCCCGTTCGCGTCATATGGCTGTCAACGGTACGTGTGTGTATGGCAGAGATCCAGCTAGCTGTGGAGCCATGGCAATCCCCCTGGCCAAGCTGCGGAGTGGTGTATGTGTGTGCATGTGTGTGACGATATTTTTTTGCACATATACACACTACAACTATTATTGTGTTATGCTTCTTTATAATGCCCACCATGTTGAAGTAATGAGGCCTGCCTTGAAATGTTATGTTCTAAATAATGCCCATGTAGACAAAGCAGTTATATATCTTCTTAGTGAAGACTTGAGCTCTTTTCACTATTGTTTTATTTAGGTCGAATGTTGCAACAAAATTACAGACCTGGTGGAGGGGGAGGAGCCCCTCCATTACAGCCACAGGTCCGTGCATATGCTCCCAATTTCTGTGAGTCCATTAACTTATCAAAATAAGGATTCGGTTAACTCTTCCTTCTTTTCTGGCAGCTGGTAACCCCCAAAGTGCTCAGTACCCCAGCGTGGTAGGGACACCTGCCATGTCTGGTAGTGGTTCTGTCATCATGATCTATGGCCTTACCCCTACCAAACACAACTGTGACCACGTCTTCAATCTCCTTTGTTCCTATGGGAACATCTTAAAGGTGGGTGTGGTCAGTAGCTATATAGTGACGACCTTACAATAAAGGAGTGAAGTATTCAACTTGGGGCAAAAATTAAAGACCATAAGTATGATTGTTGCATTGGCAAATCAGGTCACTTCTATGCATGGTCCATGTGTAGGTGAAAGTGCTTCAGAACAAACCAGGCACTGCCATGGCACACATGGACTCTCCAGCTGGTGCCAAAAATGCCATCCATCATCTCCATGGGCGCAAACTCCTGGGAGAAACACTAGAACTCAAGTAAAACACTCTAGATAGCCGTTGAGCATAGCCATGTGATAGTTGGAATTCCTGTCTCCCCATTAGCTATTCTCGACACACATATATCGCTGATTACAGTCAAGGGGGAACATTGGCAGATGGAACACCATGTTGGAAGGACTTCTCACAGTCACGCAACAATAGGCAAGTCTAACCTCTGACTTGGTGCGATTGATTCACACTTCATCTCCTTCAGGTTCATGACTGTGGAAGGAACAAGCAAAAATAGAATCATAAGTCCAGGGAAGGTGCTGCATTTTTACAACAGCCCCCCAGATAGTACCTCTGAATCCCTGAAGGAGGTATTTGCCAAAGTTGATGTCGTTATGCCCACAGGCATCAAATTCTTCTCACAAGGTACGGTCTAGACTGTGAATGATTGATTGTGTCCATCGGTAACCACCTTTGTGATGACCTCTAGGGAGTGGGAGCAAAAGTGCAACTGGACTCATGGAGTGGGCAGATGCCGACACAGCTATGGATGCCTTCATAATGGCAAATCATCAGACAGTCTACTCTGGCAGTGAGTATATTCTAAGTAATGCACACCTAGCTGGCTGATTAGCTTTTACTGCTGTAGTGTTTATGGAAATAATCCTTCCCAAGTGTGAAGGGGAAAAGTCCCCATCAGTCATGTGATGTTATTTTAAATGTTATTTGTTATTTTTTTAGGTGGACAAGCATACACTTTCAAAATGGCTTTTTCTAACAACGCATCACTGGACAATGATATGGGTCCAGTCTGATGATGGGCTCTATTTGGGAAGCTACCACACACACCTCCCCACAGACACGCACAACAGATGCACACACCAACTAACAATTTCCAATTTCTTATTTGTGATGAGAGGTTGAACAATTTCTTATTTTGTCATGAGAAGTTGAAATGTGAATTGATTGCTCACACAATTGATATATTAGTACCATTGCCACACTGATGAGCGTTAGGGCTAATCCTCTTCAGATTCACTCCCAAGGTTTTCGGCAGTGTCCAAATAGACTTCTCCATCACTGGCATAGTCTGTGTAGTCTTCACTTGCATTGGCTGGCTTCATACAGCTCACACTGGCATCAATATCTGCACAGCAATTAATGAAGGGGAAAACCCCTTGTGATGTAGTTAGATGGGAATTCCCCTATATGTACCTTGTAACCATTTCTCCACAACTCTGATGTTCCTGAAGATGCTAGTAGCCTCTTTATTGAAGAACTTCCACTCTGGCAAGTTCTGCTCGGCTTTGGTCATGACAGGACTGCTGACCTTCATCCTCAAATAGTCTACTTCCTTCACTTCTACTTGGTGGCCATCCTGAATAGCACTCTTGAGGGCTGCCACTTGTCGGGCTGTCTGGTGTGCCAATTTCCCAAGCCGCCTCATCCTAGCCTCAATGCTTGCCAGCATCAGTGAATCTGGTGCCTGGTAAAGGGTCACCATTAAAATAATACTATGAATATTGTCCCTCCTTCCAGCTGGCCCTACCCCACCCCCTCACATGGTACAAGTCTAGTCTCGCAAGCCAGCCCACTTATTTTTTTCGCAGGGCGGTAGAAAAATAAGGGTCTGGTCAAACTCGCATGGTCGAGTTCTTTTGCAGAGTCAGCAGTACTGGCCAGCTGGATCCTTAATCTGACGTCATGCGTCATTATGAATAATCGCGCGTGCAATGTTGCTCAAGCAGATCTGCAGAAGATCATGGCTTTGAAAAGGGCTATCTTGGAGAGTGCTGAATTGTTGGCTACAAACAGTATAAATGAAAAGCAAATAGAAGCTGTGACTGTTTTTGTGTACTTTTGTTACCTTACCCACAGGATATCTTGAAGCCACACCCCATTACGAAATATGACGCGTTACGTACATCCGTCCAGAAAAAATCTGGACACTCAGAACAACTCGACCATGCGAGTTTGACCAGACCCTTATTTTTCCACCGCCCGCGAAAAAATAAGTGGGCTGGCTCGCGAGACTAGTACAAGTCGATGAACTCTAAATACCACCTCATTGTACCATATTGCATGATGCAATGAAAAACACATGACCAGTGAGGGGAGGAGACACATGAATCCACTAATCAAATACATAGGACTTAATCAGTTAGCTGCCTTATGAGGTTTTAATTTATTCATTACTCTTATCTTACAAAAATTAATTCCTTTTGCAATGGGACCACAATTCCTAGCACACTATACAGTAACCTTAACCTGAAACCCTTCTTTACATCTACACAGAGCTTGGGGTGGTGTAGCCAGGATTTATGACAACATACCTGTGTCTCCCTGTCACCCCATTGCTTTCTAGCTGATGACGAGCGTCCTTCTTCTTCCTTTCCCTCCTCTTCTCCCCTGCTGGACTGGGGGAGACCACTCCTTCCTGACCGAGTGTCTGGAGTGATGACCACTGCAGGTTCTGATGAGGTTTGATCGGAAAGACTAGAAAAGGAGTCTCCACTGCTACCTGGAGACGCTGCAGTGTATGTTTTGTCATTCTTCTCTACATTTTCAGCCTTCAAATCCATCAAAAGTTCAGACTGATTGGTTCCAGAATGGAGAGTGTCAGAAGAAATGGTTTCAGAATGAGACCTTCTAGAGTGACTGGTTCCAGAATGAGGAGTTTTGGTAGAATGGGGTGTCTTGGATGAATGCGTAATGAGAGTCTTCTTCTTAGGACTGGATTTCTCCCCAGATGGTGGTTTCCGTGGCGATGTTGGCATGTGACGTGTGACAGGGGGTGTAGCTGCACGTCGTTGCCTTGCTGTTGTGGGTGTAGAAAGGTGGGTGGGGCTACTGGTGGAACAACTCCGTTGCTTCACATAGGTTGGGGTGACTGCTCTCTTAGCGATAGGAGAAAGATCACGTCTAGCTGTCACCCGATTGGGGGAGGGGTCAGCAGACCTAGGTCGTGTTCCCAAGTCACGTGATCTCCTCATCTTCGGTGGGGCTGAAGTCCCACCACTAAAATCAATCACCCAAGAAGATGGGCTATCTTGTGGGTGGGAGTTAGAGATGGCTTGCATTCGAAGCTCATCCTTGGCAGAGAGTTTTGGTGAGAGCAAGTCCTTCTTCGTCTCATGGTCGAGCTGTCGTAAGATCTGGGAGCCAGGTTTGGGAAGTTTGAATTCCATATCCCTTACATCAGCTCCGTCTTCCTGCTTCTCCTCTCCCCACCACGAGGGCTGTCCATACAATTTGCTGGCCTTATTGAGAGATGGGGACTGTTCCAGGCCCACAGTTCGTCGCCCATCACTACGATGAGACAAACTTGACAACTCCTCTGCATCAATTGAAGAGATTGGTGGAGCTTTTTGAATTAGCGATTCTTTCTGAGTGTGGGAGGGAAGAACTGGAATAGGGTAGGAGTTTGGAACTGGAATAGGGGATTGCTGCTGAAGAGTGTTGATTGGAATGGAATGGGAAAATGTAGCAACAGGACTCTGCGATTGGGGGTATGGGATTGTTAGTGGATTTCCCTATTGGAGATAACAAGTTGTTGATCAGCAGAGAAAGAGGTATGAATGGTCCCTTTACACTATCTCTACAATTAACACACCACTTGAGGGACAAGGGGAATGGTTGAAACACCATACTGGACACCAATTGATGTCGGTTCAGTCGGTGCGTGGCTATAATTGATTGGCTGAGCTAAAGTGGACGACGTGGCAGCATTTCCAGTGGAGGAGATGGTTTGAGTGGTCGTCATGATAGAACACACAGCTGGAACATCACTAGCAGACAAAGAAGATGTCGTTTTTTCAGTTGGAAAAGCCTTTGAAGAAAAACATTCTTCCAAACGGTAGACATGGTCTCTATCTATTCAAAGAAAATGTCACAAAGTAATTATGCTAAAAAGTAGCTCATTTGTGACCATTACTTACCATATCCAAAACGAATGGCATCATTATGCTTGAGGATCACATGACCTCCCCGCAGGGGACGGTTATTAACATACGTCTAAAAAAATTAATTAAGATAATATGAAGTCTGGCTCCCAATGTTAGTTGTTTTTTTTATTTGTTCAATTACTCACTCCATTAATGCTATTGAGGTCTCGTAAGACGAAGCACATCTTCTTCTGGACCCATTCAAAAACAGCGTGCTTTCCCTCCACTGATTTGGACTGTGAAATACTTATTCATGAATTCATAGACATAACATTATACATGGCTAAGCATGGCTGGTTTTATTTATCTACCTGAAGTACAATACCACACTCCACGTTTCTTCCAACATAGAGCTGCTTCTCGGGAGAGAGTCTCCGCACTTTCTTCTCCTCGCCTACCTCCCCCCTCTCATGAAGAACCCAACTGCTCATAGCCGCCCAAGCCTATCTAGCTAGTTATGCACTGAACAGTGTCAGTGATCAGCGGACCAAAGCTAGAAACAATTTGTACCAATTTGTCGCTTTTCCAGGAAATAATATTATCAACTCAACATTGTTCAACACGTCATTTGTACATGTAGAGTACATTATAAACGAAACAAAAACAAAAACAATAATAACAATAATAACAAAACAACTAGACCACAGGATAGCTAGCTACAGAGGCTATACCACAGTTATTGTCTCTATTACGGGACATTTTGATATAGCCATCAATACCCCAAGACACCCCCCAGCTGTTCTTCACCAGGTAGTACTCTTTTCCAGTCCCCTCTTCAGTGCCGTAGCCCACAACTAGGACCCCATGATTCAACTTGATAGTGAAGCACTGTGGCTCATAGTAAACACCACTCTTGTAGAACCTGAAGCTCTCCAGGCCTGCATCTATTGCAACGGAGATAGGTCCGACCTTTGAGCTGGCTTCTGTGAGTGCTGCCTCATTGATGGGTATATCCACAAAGCTGGACATCGTTGCTCCCACGTTAGCTGGATTGAACCGGCACCGCTTTTCTGTCTGCGCCAAATATGGGTAAGAGGCCTCTGTATCTACTCCTTTATTGTCGATGATGTACTGGAATGCTTTGTCCATGGTGCCACCCAAACAAGCTGAGTTCTTGTATTTGGTGTTTTCTTCAGTGCAGTCCATGAGGTTCTGTTCGCTGAGTGATACCAGTGGTTTCCCACTCAAGTGGTGCTGTCCCTCCAATGACCCCGTAGCACTGAAGGACCAGCAAGAGCCACAGTCCCCTTGGTTCTTCACCTTTGTCACTGCTCCTTGTCTTCTCCAATCTACAGCTGCTGAATCGTTGCTGGGCACGAAGTTAGGATCCGCGATGAACAAGGTGGAGTTGGACTTGGAGAGACGTTTTAGGTCCATCTTATAACCATTATAGATCCTGTTGAATTCTGCATTAGTTAGATCACCAAACTGGTTCATGCCCAGAGTAAAGCCATGCTCATCTGCTTTCTTATTGTGCTCTTCAATCAAAGCCTTGTTGGCCTTCCAGATGGAGAACCGATGAGCCTCAGTTGCATCATCCCCATACTCCTTGCCATGTTCCTTAAAGTGAAAAAAGGAAATTGGGCATTAAAGAATCCTACACTGAAATGAATGCCAACACTAGATCGTGCCTGTGGGGTGGTGGGGAGTACCAGGACATGCCACTTTAGGCAAAGATGAATGTCAATACACACAGCTTTTAACTTACCATTTTCCATATATGCCATTCTTGGTCAAATGGTGCTGCTAGAACAGCTGCAACAACACTGAGCAAAATTAAGAACCTCATCTTTGTCTTTGGCGTAGTAAACAAAAATTCATGCATGATCAGTCACATGTTACTATTGTTAGTCCCGCCATGTGTGAATTATGCGCATGACGGAATTTGCAGAAATAACAATTATTATAATTATTAATTACAATAATAACATAATTATCAATACCTAACATACAGTTACTAGTGTTAATGTTAAAGGGCTAGTCCAGTTCTTTCAAACAATGGGGTAGCTAGCCTGAGTAGCAAGACCACACATGTTGCTTTCGTCTCTGGCAATCATGAAAAATCCTTCCATGCCCCAAGATGGACCCCAGCTATTCTTGACCAAGAAGTAAGGCTCTCCTTCATATGTACCGTAACCAACAGCCAATACACCATGATCTAACTTTGTGGAAGAGCAGCGAGAATCCTTGTAGACACCTCTGTGGTACAAGTGGAAGGTTGAACGGCTGGCATCCATGGCTACAGAGATAGGCCCTATGCTACCAACTGCTTCAGTGAGGGCTTCTACATCTTCTCTCCTGATGTCTTTGTAGCTAGACATGGTTGCACCCACATTACTGGCTTTGAAGCGGCAAAATAATTCACTGTGAGCTTGGTAAGGGTAGCTTTCTTCAGTGTCAATGCCATTATTCTCAATAATGTACTTAAATGCAAGATCCATCAGTCCTCCTTTGCAGCCGTGGTTGGTTTTCGAGCAGTCGATGAGCTGTTGTTCGCTGAGGGAGACAAGTTCGTGTCCACCCTTGAGGTAATGCTGTCCCTCAAGTGAGCCAGTGGTACTAAAAGCCCAGCAGGAACCACACTGTCCCTGGTTCTTCACTGGAGTAACAGCACCTTGATCTCTCCAGTCTACCGTTTCCTTGGGGACAAAGTTGGGATCCCTGACAAAGAGGTTGCGAGTGGAGTTCTCGGGTCGCATGGTGTAACCGTTGTATTGTGCAACAACTTCATCTGCAGTCATATCAGCAAACTGGTTCATGGCTAGAGTGTAGCCATGTTTGTCTGCATTCTTGTTATGCTCCCTCACCAGATGGAGGTTGGAATTCCAAATGGCAAGGCGCTGACTCTCGGTGAAGTCATCTGCGTATTTCTTTCCATGCTCCTGCAGAAATAAATAATGCAAAATTATCCATCTAACTATAAATAAGCTAGTTGTAGTCACAGCGTACAAATCAATTTGAGGTAGTTAGAGTATTGATAGTACTACCATACCCTTTTCCAAGCTTCCCATTCCACTGGAGCTGCAGCTGCCATGGCAATCATGCCAATCAAGATAAAGACTTTCATGCTTGCAAACGGTTGACAAGAACAGGGATTCTCAGACGCAAGAAGAAAGGTGAACTGCAAGAAATAATGTTACGACGAGCTTTCATAACAATCATGTGCCTGCAGCATTTCATCCCACAATTCCGCGCTCCGCGATCCGGTACCGCGTACCGGTTTTGCAATTCCAAGAAAAGGCGGGAAATATAAAAAGTTTGACTACTGTGATGAAGTGAGTGTACAGGTACTAGGTACTAGGTTTCAGGGCTTCTGGTTCGCTAGAACAATGTCAAAGTCAAGAGGGAAGAACCAGCGAAGTACCTTCAGCGGGAAGAATGAGGCTCGGAGAGAGCAGCTAGCTCAGGCTCTGGGCTTGTGGGCTCGTGAAACAATGCACCTTAAGGAGAGTTTAGTCCCAACCAACGAGGAACTCAAACAGTAAGCACAATTAACTGCACTATGTGGTCTCAATGTAGGCCTGAGTGAATGCAGTGAGCATACAGCAGTGGGTTTGTTTGTTGTTTTTTGCAACTTTAAATAATACCCACCAGGTTGATGAGGGATACCAACTCAATGAGAGTATGGGACCATGTAGTGGCCTGCATCCATTCCTCAGGCTCTGCTGATGTTGTCAAGAAGAACCTGCAGTTGTAAGTACTGATCGTTACCCCTGCAGTATTTTTTTCCTTTCTAGTTGCTTTAATACAGGCATTCAGGTGGTCTTAGTAAGAAAGAAGAAGTCAATGTAAGACAGTTAGAACTTGAAGCAGAACTCAACTCGCTGAAAGTGGCAGTCTTGCAAATGACCAAAGACATTTCAAGGCTCCAGGCTGACATCAAAGCATTGGGTGAGTGTATCTTATTAGGTAATGGGTGGAACCGAAGGGGGTGGAGCCAAGGGGTGGGGATATAGTGAATGGCACAAATCAGACATTGTTACTTTAAATTCTAGCATGTGAGAATGGCAGGCTGCAAGGAGAGGTAAATAAGGGACTGTGGAGGAAAACCCTATTATCAGCAGAGCTAATTAAGTCCCGGGAGGAGGTGGGATTTTTGCAAGAATATTCCAGACGTATTTCTCAAAGGAAGAACTATTTTTGGTAAGGACAGTATTTATTCCTATAGTGTGACTATCTATCTTATTACTCAGTAGTGACTATCTATCTAATTCAGCACTTCCAATCGAGAGATGTCGTATTTCACTCTCCCAGGGGGTGTGGCAAGTGTAGGTACAGGGGAGGTGTCTGATGGATCTAAGAGTTTGGTACTGGAATCTGCTTGCAAGGTATTTATTAGTTATTGGTACTGGTTTTAAGTATACAGTGGTACTGGAATGGGACTTCCTGATGTTTGCACTACTAAGACTTGAGAGTTATCATAACATTGTTCACCACTATACACCAATATGGTTTCCCCATACCACAGATTGGTTTCAGGTTTCATGCTGCAGGTCATGTGAGAGTAAGCCCTGAGTGTCAGTCATGAATGTGGTTTTTTGCTTTTTGGTAAGGGTTCTTTGTGTGGTAAAGGGTCATACTAAGCTCATGCATATTGTTTTGGGTAAAGGGTAATTCATATTACAAACATTAAATGCAGAGAGATGTGGGGGTGGCATGTAAAGGAATGAAGGAATTATTGACACTCCTATCAGAGGGAGATGGACAGGAAAAGTAAGTCGGTCAAGGCATCACACTCATCATCGTCGTCGTCGTCGTTCTTTGATTTAGTCGTGAAGAGATGGACAAAGCTAGAGCACAAGTCTGGAGCAAAGTGGAAGTATGTTAATTTCAAGTCCCATTAAATTAATGACCCTTTTCCTACGATGCAGTCCCTACTGTGCACCTACCCTCCCAATGCTATAGTGCAGTGCCTGTGTGAACTGGCCACTGAGGAAGCTGCTGCACTTCATCAGGATACTTCCTCCCTTAATCTAGCCACTGATGCTGCCCAACTCAAGTGTGTTGTAAATCACTGCTTGATTGTGGTAGGGGTCTCTACTTATTAATCATAGGTGCCAATTTAACCAGTCCTTTGGAGAGACTGCAAGTGAAAGCTCATTTCTACAGTCAGTGGAGGACCATCTCATGGTATGTCCAGGAAGCAATGGTCCCGGTTGTGAATATGTGGGAGCTTGGGGCCATTTGTGATAGTCATGTGATAGTCATGTGGTGCCCCTATTTACCTGCAGGAGGAACAGTTGGCTCACCTCCGGCGATGTGTGGAATGTGAGAAATCACGTGATGCAGCAAAGCACGCTCAGGAAAGGCTAGAGGCGGTCAAAGGTCAAGCTGAAGAGTTGCTATGGAAGCAACTCCCCTCTGATGCTGACCAAGTAAAGAGAGACTTGATGAGGTATGGAAATAGAGTGGTTCTAGTTCTTGGTTTTGATTTCTCTCTGGTCTCTTACAGAGCTGTGTTTTTTCAACAACTAGAAGAGAGTGGGTATGAGGCCATGCTGGAAACACTCATCTCTCTGTGTGCTGGACTAGAGTCAAGCAGGGCACAACGACGAGATACTCTCGCTGCTCTGCAGGCCAAAAAGGACCAGATTGATCAGTTTGCCAAGAGTGTTGTAAGTAATAATTGGTAAGAGGTATGCAGTTGTTAATACTAGTTGGTAAAGGGACATTATGACAAGCTATTCTGTACAGTGACATGCTATTCTGGTAAACTGGCTCAGAAGAAGCAGAGCAAAATGCTGAGATGAAGACTATCGTTATACCCATGCAGGAAGTAGCTCATTATACAGGAAGTAGTTAGGCCCACTATACAGGAAGTAGTTATCCCCATGCAGGAAGTAGCTCACTATACAGGAAGTAGTTATGCCCTAGGCCCTAGGCCAGCTCTCACTATACAGAGAGTAGTTATGCCCATACAGGAAGTAGCTCACTATACAGGAAATAGAGTATATGCCAAAAACCTAATTTCTATGAAGAAGTTAATGAGCCAAAGAGCACATTAGCGTACTCTAACCACCCATTTTAAAGCAACAACTAGAATGGAAACTTCTATGCAATAGCATGAATGTTGAGCTTTTAATTTTTGATCATAATGAGACATAGCATAATTATTGTAATCCAGTCCATTAGATGGTCAGGCAACCTAAGCTGGGTCCTATACTGTCCCTTGCTGGATCCCTGAGAGGTTTGGGACATAATATCACATCATGGTCTAACATGCCCACACACTTGTAGTAGTCTCATGAGAAAATGCTGAGATAATCAGGCATAGTGGCTCCAAAATGTGTGAAATCACATGTCTCCGGGTGGAGGCAACCAACAAGAACCTCAATACATGAAGTCACTTTGAGTGAGGTGTTGCTAACACTTGCTATAGGTGTGGTCTTATTTTCATGGGCACAACTATGGTTACTACTATGGTTACTACCACATTCTCAACAACACTCCTCATTTCCGCTACTGTTTAAGCCCTTGTCCAACTAGTGTGTGATAATCAGAAATGAATCTGCCACTTCCTGAATTCCACTGTACCCAGTGTTGCTGCTATGACAATAGTGTACCGGTGAAACACTATCTGCTATCACTCTGAGTAACCAAGCAGCTAATTAGACTGCTATACATTTTGCTACGCTCAGTAATATCATAATCAATGATAATGAGCACATTTTTCACCTCTAGCAACTAACTCTAAAATACTGTAAGGTTTGAAGGTTTCTTTTTAAACAGGAGAGTAAGGAGCTGGAGATTAGACGGTTGGTAAAAATGAATTCTGCTGGGAGAGAGAGACTGCAAAGACAGCGTTCTGAGGTGATTATTTGTGCTCTCATACTCTCTTCTTGTATGTTAGATAACTCTGTTTGCAGCTGGAGTTATATATGAAGAAGAATGTGTGTGCCCACAAGGTGCCTCTGCTGGCACTGAAGGCGGGGCTTATTGGCCTAGGTGCGGTAGAGTTGGAGCTTTTTTCTCTCCTTGATCTGGAAAGAGCCTTCAGGACACCTAGAATCAGGTCAGGACACCTAGAATGTCAGTATTAGTGGGACAGCTGGAATCAGGTCAGAGACTGTCAGTATAGTAGGACAGCTGGAATCAGGTCAGTATTAGTAGGACACCTGGACTTTGAATTATTCTTCCTAATTAGAGCTGATGGACGAGTGGGTAGGTGGAGGGTGTCTAGTAGGTATTCCAAACTCTAGACATTGGCTGGTGGAGCAGACCTGTAGGGTGGGCATTTATTGACCACATTCATTAGGTGGGTGGATGTGAATTATGATCTGGAAAAAGTGTTTGTGGTTGAGGCTGGGTGGGTGGGTGGTCTCTCTCTAGGGAAAACTTAGTGAGCACTAATGTGTGGGTGGGGGAGGGAAGATTACTTGACATTTGCATGTGGTATCGAAGCATTGGGCATGACAACCTATAGCCACTGTGCTTAAAGACCTATAGTCACTGTGCTTAAATTCCCATCTCACGGGTTGGATGTTCTGTTTGTTGCAGAGTCAGTGACGTGTAATTACGTGTGTCGTGTATCCTTCAGGCTTGTGTACATACATGCATAGCATCTACTTGGTTATTGATCATTCCTCAGATAAACATCACATTGTGTATAGTTTTAATGTACCTTTAATATTCTGCCTGTTGTTGACTTGCTCAAAGCAGTATGTTTTTTTTCCAGCTTAGTTGCATTTGTGGGCCCATATTTGCCAAATGCACTCCACATCATTATTTTTGGAACTTAATGTAACACTTCCAGTTTATTTGGAAATGGGAACTTAACGTATTCAGGATGTCTTGGAAGTATTTCATGGTTTCCTGGCCTCAGCGTGTTTGTTGGGAAAGCCTGCAGATGCTTATTGCAACTATCAAAAATTGTATAAGGCTAATTGCTGCTTGCACATCATAGGGACAGAATCCATTAAAGTTATCTTCTCACTGGACACTACTAGTCATTTGTAAGGAAACAGCATTCTCTAGTTCTCAGCAATCCGTTTTTGCAAAGTGGGAAGACCTTAAGAAACCTTTTTTCATGACGATGCACCTCCAAAGGGAATATGACACAAGTTGATGATATCACATGAAAGGGCTGGGTGGGTGGGGTAAGTAGAAGGTGGCACCATGACGGGATAAGCAGTATATGGCTTAATTATTCTCATCTCTATATTAGGTAAATCTTGACCCCCTTATGTTCATGTTTGGTTCAGCTTAGTCAGCTGATTTGATTGAGAACAATCATTCTTGACATGTTAGCGCATCTATGTACATCCTTCAGTTATATTTTCTTACTGCGCAGTATAGCCCTAGGTCCTAGGTCTAGCTACATACAAATACTTGTATTATGCCTGCAAGGTTTAATTATGGCAGTATGGCGGGCCCTATACATACAGTGTCTCTATTGTTCTAGCACCAGTTTCAATGCAAGTTCATAGAGTATCTTCAAATTCCTTTAGCCTGGTACCAGATCATGTATGTGGTATCTGTCTCCCTCTTGAAACCTTACTCTTTCACCTTTAACACCTTTCCTTTCCCTGCTGACCTACAAGTGCGTCTGACCTTCTGTGACGTCAATCGGCTCTGCTCCAGGGTTTAAGGCACAGGGAGGCCTTAAACAATTCTTCCCATAAAGTATCCTTGTCTACATCACTACCATCCTGTCTGCATCACTATACTGCTCACTACCTTCCTCCCCTCATCTGCAAGAATGTTTCGTGTTTTTCATTACCGTATAGACTGTACGGAGTTCCTTCATGTTGCTATGACATCATTTATAGTTCCTGCTTGATCACTAGCAAAGATCTGTTTGTGCAAATCTTTCCTTAAGATAACTCTCGTCTTCCTGTGGCTATGTAGACAATGTACACAACCGGATGGTTGTAAGAATATACACACAGAAGTAACAGAGCATCAATTTTCCCACACTTTCAACGAGAGCTTCCTAACGGAAAAAACTCTTAGAGAGTGTGTATGTTTATCTTCCATTGCGTTTATCCACTTGTAGTTGTCCCGACTTGCGTGGTTGTTTATAGCACTGCTCCCGCTAGATAGTTATTGTTGATATTGGAGAGACTCTAGCATTGTGACGTTTCAATAACACTGTCATAATGGCTTACTGAAAGCTGACATGACCTCTGTACTTGGTCAGGTTTCTACATGGATGTCTTCTAAAAATATCAGCTGTAAGTGTTGTTTTTATTCTGACATCATGTGTGTTGTTATATTCTGCCCACATAACGATGAAGTATTGACTGAGTGGGATAAAGGTTAATTTTGATGATTACAGAGTAAACTAATATTTTCCTTAAAGAACCTCACTAACAGTGACCTCCATTAAGTGTGTATCAATTTAGGTGTACCTCCATTAGTAAAGTACACCAATTGATAACTCACAGATGGATTTATTTAAGCGGTATGATTAACATCATTGTCATGGTAATAATAGTATCTTTTGACTTGCGCATTCATTATAATGATTAATGATCCTTGATATTCTTGAACATGGTTTCCTAGCAACTCCAGGGCTACATAGTAACCAGATTGGAATGAATATTTGATGTCTGTGGTTAAATCCAAGAGTATGAATATTGCAGTGGTTCTAAATCCCAAGCCTTGAATATTTAAGTTTTGATTTCATCAACACCATACTTAAATGACAGCTAAGATGTTTTTCCAGTTATTATGTTTACCTGTCTCTTTCTCATGCATATGCACATTAAAACTAGCACTCCTACCTGTGAGCTCTCCATACACAGGCTACAACCAAGTCAGCCCTCGGGATTTCCTGGCTGGGAGAAGCTATTGGCAGTACTGGAGTTACCCCCTCATGTCTCACCTCTTGCCTTTCTCAACCACGTGATTTCTCTGGTGGAGAGAGGTATGGTTTGAGCAAGCCATATAAATTGCATGCACTGCAAGGGAAAAGGTGGGTGGGTGGAAGTGTGAATAGGTAACAGCATAGGAGAAGGGTGAGAGTTGGAAGGAAGTGTGATGATTGTCCAGAATCCTTTGGAAGAGTTTTACTAGTTTTCCATCCTTGAAGAGTGTTACTTCCAATGTTGCTGCCTTTGCTATTTCCATCCTTTGGTGTTTTGTTGATTTTCCATCCTTTGGAAGAGTGTTAATCTTCGTTTCCTTTCTTTAGTGGAATCTTTGACCAAGGAACTCTCTGTCCAGAGGCAACTACTTCACGTGATTAAACACTTCACAGTTAATAGCAAGCACTCTCAAGGTTAGGAAGGCCCTTTGAGCATTTGAAACCTTTATAACCCGGCTATCCTCAGGTGTGCTGCAAGCATCCCGTGAATATGATAACCAGTTGTGCAGTAAAGGGATAAATACAGTCAGTGACTGTTTGTCGCTTGCCTCAAGAGGTTTAGCACAGTGCTCTAGTGTGCAACAACTTTTGCAAGAATGGTGAGCCAATTATTTATTAAATCAATTAGCAGGAAGAAGTTCAAAGTTTAAATGGTGCAATATTGTAGGTGGGACGAGCCAGCACAGTTGTGTGTACCATGGGTCACTCATGAAGACATGTGCCTGTCAAAGTGGTTGGAGCAATGGAGAGTCTTGACTGCCAAACTAAAGCAATTATCACAGTCTACTTAATGATGTTTCGACGTCGCGCGTCATAGAACGTCATTAATTTCGTTAGATTCCTCGTGATCGTGCATGTACATATGTATCTAGTAGTTCTAGAGTTTTGTGGCGGTTATATTGTGACGTACGTGGACATGTTCCATGGATGTGACGTAGGCTGGCAGCCGCTATAAAAGAGCGAATGATCTCACAGTTTGAGCAACCTAAAATTGTCAGAATTGGCGGGTATAAAAAGCTATAAAAATATGGATCAGAACTTGTATTACGATATCCTGCAGAGAGATATAATGACAGACTCTCACCCGATGTCTTTATGGGCCTCTACTATGCCCGAAGTCTACAAACCAGTGACAACCTGTACGACTCAGCAGCAGCAGGTAAGCATAGCTAGTATTGATGCCTGAGCATAATATAGCCAGCCTTTAGTAGTGTGGTGCCAGTAATCAACTGCACCTTTTCTTTCTGATAGCAGCGACACAGCAACTGCTCGACCCCTTCCACGCCTCCTTATTCCCAAACACTAGCCTTGGAGAATCAGATGGTCGGTCCAAACCTCCTCCCTGAGCTGGTTGGCGGCAATAGCCGCCAGCATTTGGTAGCTCCGGCCATCCCACTGAGCACCGCCACTGGCTCCAAGAGATCCAGAAAGAATTTTGTGGATCCATGTGTCATTGCTCCATTAAAGAAAAGAAGAATCCAAGTAAGTTATTGATGTTGTTTAATATCATTGTAGCTTGTAATAAAATTAATGATACTAGCTATAATAATATACTATTAAATCCATACTATTAAATCCATACTATTCTTTTTCAAATGTAGGTTGATTTATTATCTCCCGATGATAGAGACAAAGTTTTGCAAAAGCGAGAGAAGAACAAAGTAGCTGCTGAAAAGTGTCGTGTCAAAAGACGTGAAAAAGTGCAGCAGACACGAGCTGAATATGAAGACCACCTAGAAGTCAAGGAACAATTGAATGCAGAAATAAGACGCTTAAAAGAAGAACAAAAATTACTGGAAGATGCTCTTAATGGTCACAAGTGTGTGCTCCAACTTGCAAGCTAGTCGAGACCTGTGGCTGGACAAATAAAAACATTTGCACCATCACCTCAACTTATTGTATAATATATTTATTGTGATCTCCTATTGTACAAAAATATTAATGTGATCTTGAATGCTGGCATTCAGGCAGTTAATCTAGTATTGTGGCAACATTTGCTTCCAGCTGGATCGTACTGCTGCGGTCAGTAAGTTACGTGACCTGTACAGGAAATTGTGCCCACGGGGTCAACTAAACATCCGCTCTAACACTCAGCAGGAAATAGCATGGTCGTGACTCACACGTACACTAATTATACATGCCACTTGAATGGCTGCATCAAATTATTGCTAAAATATTATGAACTATAGTAGTGCACTATAGTAATGTTTAGTTGATAACTGTAATGGATGAGATGATTGCACAAATCATGTCAGAACACAAATCATTTGCAGCAGTGTGATATAGTAATGTAGTCTTATATAAGGATTCCACCTACAACTCAAGGTGAATCAATTGAGATGAAAGCCTTTCTCCTTTGTGGCATCAAGGAGCTGTGCTCGCAGCACTTCCTCGGACGGGTACTCAGGAAGCTTGAGGTAGTGGACACAGGTGTTGACCGATGGGTACACATTGGGGGAAGTGGCCTCCTTTCTGACCACTGTGAGTCGAGGGTGGAGGTTGGCCAAACCTCCTGGAGGCAGGGAACTGCACCCGGTCACAAACTGGGTGAATGCCTAAAAGGAAATTATTACATGAAACCAGTTAGCCCCAGGGCCAGAAAAACCTTCCTTGTATTATTATAATTAAATTATGATTATATGAGGCCATAACCAACTGGTTAGGAGAGTCCCCTCAAGAGGGAAGGTGACAGAGTGAGACATGCACCCCATTAATGAAAGCAACACTGCCCAATATATACACAAGGTGATTGTTATTAAAGAAGCCCTCACAGAAACAACCTTGACAGCCCGAGGCATGTGTATAATATTAAAGGGGGAAATGAAAAGCTCCCCATTACATAATTATGTTTATCAGAAGCTGCTTTTGAATAAACTGACTGCTTTATACAGTCAGGCAATGGAGTGGGAACAGCACAGACGTAAACAAAGTGCTAAAAATACACGGCCTTAAAAAGAATGTGTTTACAAAACTCAAATCTTGCAATTTGGTCTAAAATGACCCATTGAACCTCAGACCATCCCAAAGAGTTGACTCGTGAGAGGTGAGCCCACCTTTCCTTGCACTAACCTTTCTCTCATCGGAATTCATCTCACTCAGCACATTGACAAACTTCAAATACCCAGGACTGCAGCACATAAAGAAATCACAATTTAAAATTGTATTTTGTGTGGTAAGATTCTGTGTGAACTATAGCCTCCTATTGAAGGTCGTGACTATATAGTGGTTCACAGTCCTCCCAACCATGGAGAAGCTGTACCTTGTTCTGGTGTAGCCGAACTTTGGCTCTGTGTAATTTATGATGTCATCCCTGGTCCAATTGGGGACCTGTTCTCCACATAGCAGCAGCTGCACTTCGTGAGGGTGGAATGTTTGAAGCTTCTCAATAGAAAACACTCTGTCAAAGCCGGCTAGAAGGAGAGGGAACAAATATAAAATCTCTTTCTAGATGAAATTACTTCATGCTTAAAAGTGTCACGCTTGATCTAAAAATAACACTGCCTCGTTAAGAAGCCCCCAGGGAATGTTCACCTCGTTAGAAGCCCTGAATGACACATGCTTCAGTGCCAACGCACTCTAGAGAAAAGTTCTAGAACCTGTAACCGAGCACGAACAACTTATGCATGTGTGTGGGTGGACTACAGAAGGTTATGGTGGCTCATAGGGAAATGGAATGAAATACGAGCTACTACTGTTACACTAAGTGCAATGATGATTGAAACCAACCAACTGTGAGCCAAATGCCACATCATCTGGGCACATTCCACAAGAGAACTAAATATAGTCACATAGTCACATGGATCACAACTATGGTTTATGCCAAAACCACAAAATGGTATGTTCCCTATTAGGGACGACTGCATGAAACTGACTACAGCACTAGCTACGCAGCACTACACACTTCTCTCAGCCATTCTCTCTGTCCAAACATGGCCTCGTGTGCTTTCCATAAATAGCTAGACCCAGCTGCGCCTTCTCACCTTTAAATGCTTCCATCTGTCTCCTGATTCCCGACCTCAAGGAGAAGTCCTCCACCAATTCACAGTACTCGTCAGCATTGTGCACAGTGAGATCCTATGGGAGGAGTCAACAAGGAGGGGGGGCAGTAATTAATATCCCCCCTCCCCCCAAAAAAATCCAAACCACCCCACGCACCTAGTTCCTTACCTCCTCCCGAGTTAAGTCAGCCCCTTAGATCCAATGACCCACCCAATACGGTAAGTTTCAAATCTGGTTTACATAAGCTGACATAATATCAACAACATCCTCCTCATTGCTGCTGCTACACTGCATCATTGCCCTACATTTCCCCCTACACGTCATATCTACACCACCACAAGCTCTTTATACCACCATAAGTACCCAGTACACGCCATAACAACCAACACATAAGTCAGTACTCCAACTTCATCTCCCAGGATACCAATTAAAACAATCACTCTCCAAGCCAGGACATCTTGTCTCTGCCAACTTAACCTTTTTCCACTCATTAAACTTTGTCCTGCTAATCTAAACCTTGCTGTTTATCAGGAGAGTTCACAGGGTTCACGAGATCAGGGGTCATCTAGACCCATGACTAAACTCACTATTGATGCTCCACCAGGTTTCAAGGGATGAGCTGAATAGGAGAACACTTTTGATGAGGGCTCAAAGACAAAGGTCAAGCTATGGAGGAGATAAAGGCATTGAAATTGAAATCTTAACATTCAGAGAGAAAGGTTACCCACCAAAGGTCTTCAAGTGTAGACTGATTTTGGTTCTTTTCGGAATCTTGTAAGGTAAGTGCTGCCACTTGTCTCTCTTTCTCCACATCACTGAGCTCCTGGTTCTCAAGAATACCATCTCTCTGCTTCACCAGCTGGTCCATTTGCTTTAAGAAACGGGACCGATATGGATTCACCTCTTGCAAATCCCCTCTATCTAGTATGCCTTCAAACCAAGGACCCTCCTTCTCCAGCATCGATACCTCTTCCAAAGTAACCTCATCTTTTGGGCTGCCATCTTTACTAATTTCATCTGCATGACTTGCCAGTACCATCTCTGCCTCCTTCAGGCCCGCCCCATAAGTCGCATTCCCAGATCCCATTCTGGATCCAAATCTCTGGTTTGATGTTGGCTGATCAAAAGTTCTATTGCTCTCATGATCAGCATTGTCATTTGGGGCATCACTCCTCAAAGGAGAGACAATGGGACGATTTTGAGGAACAGGAGGACTCATCTCCCTCGTCTTCCCCTCAACTGATTCTTCCCCATCACCAGAGGACACGCCCCTCTTTCCAGGGACGCACATGAGTTTGAAGAAGGAGTGCGAGAGAGGCAGATCAACACGCCTCCCGTCTTGGACACACTTGGCCACAAAAATCCCAAGCAGCTCAAACAACTGACACACACGAGAGAGGTCTGAGGAATCCTGCGGCCAGGGGGCAGGGAAGAGCCCATAGGAGTGCTGGACGTAATAACCTGGGGGCTTTGGTCCATGACCCAGGTCAACCTAACCCGATTGTACAATACTTAAGTTGCAGCTGCAGAACTCGAGTGACTCACCTCTCGTGCATTGTCGTCTGGGAATTCATCATCACAAAGCCACATGCCCAGGGAACGCCTCTGTAACTCTGCTGCCACCAGAGCATAGAACTCCAAGGAGGGACCGAGACCTGTACCTTCCTCATCCACAAACTCAATCTGAAAAAAGCAGCACAAGATAGAGGAAACAAAAACTATTATGAAAGAGAGAGAGAGAGAGAGAGAGAGAGAGAGAGAGAGAGAGAGGTTTAGCAGCTGGACTTACTTCTAGAATAGACTTCCTTTCAGCATGGGCATTCAGGACAGAATAACCCCACGTCAGTACCTAAATGGAAGGAAACATTTAATTTCCTGAGATGAAAGTGATGCCATGACAAATGCTTACGTCTTTTCCTCTTGGTATGTGGACTCTGTCCTGTTTTAGTCGACCAATCTGGAGTTCATGGTGATCCTCCTTCCTCTGGTGGGCAGCACCTCGCAGTCGCTCAACGATCTCGTCCCTTCTTCGCTGGAGCCAGATGATAGACCTAAGGGGAGAGGGGAGGGGGATCAATTATCGTGCCAACAGGCACACGTAATCAATATAGAGAAACTAATTACTTTTAAGGGTATTATTTCCATAATGATAATCTGTGCAATATTTCCTTCCCATAAAATTCCCCCTCCCCTTCTCTTGTAACCTTTCTTCTATCAAACTTATCTCTTACTGATAGAGAAAAATGATGACATGACCACAGGAACAATCCAGAGGAAATTGCAATACCCATGGGTATTCCTGTCCTTTATTTGACCAGGCCAAAAAAAAAAAAAAAAAAGAGCCGGAAATTATCACATTTGTGAAAACAAATTCTAGAAGCTGTGATAAGCCAAATAAGGGCATGAGTGGTGATTAGAACACACCACGCATTTGCACCTACTCCATTTACAACCGAAATTTAAAAAACCACAACCATCAGTTGGAGGTCATAATATAGAGAGAGTATTAACTTTACGCCCAGCTATGTGATTTGTTTTGCATACTCGAGAACCAATGAGGTGCTTAATGCATGCCTAAAAAAGGCATTTTCCCCCCTACAAACACAGTAACCATAATGCTATCAAGTTACAGGGAACCTCTTTTTACTTTTTTACTTTTTTTTTTCTTTCATGAATCAATGAGGTGATAAAATGGATACCTTAAAAGGTTAATTCCCTGCATTATTTGAACTAACTCTAAGATAAACATTGCCACCTTATTGGGTTTCCAGTACCCTATAGGGAGATCTAGAAGCATCACTCTGCTCATGAATCTCATAAGCTCTGAATAATGTGATATTAATACTATTCATTGATGACACTCAGTGTCTATCATAAGGTTACCATCGTCATGTATACGATAAATGATGCTGTCTATATATAGAATAACAGCATTTTGTAATTTTTTTTCACTGTATATTTAGAATGCAACACTTTGGTAATTGTATTAGGAAGAATTTAAAGAAAAAATAATCTGCTTGTTTTCATAAGGACGAGTGTATAATTTCAGTTTAAATGGCTGCCGGCTCTTGTAAACAAGATACGTAGGATAGGAAGAGGTGGTGGTAAGTGAAAAATGAAAATATATACACTTTAAATAAATTTCCCTCCTTGTTTATTCAGCTACACTACAAGTCCTTAGGCTATAGCTATGGCAACCAGTTAGCAGAAGCTGCACTCACCTCGATGTGCCAAAAGCTGTACAGCCAAAGAAGAGTTCACGAACTTCAAAGGGGAAGAGAAAACGATAATAGAGGGTGAGGATGTGGTACCACTCTGGGAGGGCCCCACTGGCCAGTACTACCGGGTCATGCACTTGCTGAATCAACTTATTCACCAACTTCTTGGTCTGAAATTCCTCCTGGGCAACTTCAAAGGAGAATTCATCACCTGAAGCTTCAGGCACTGAGAGAGAGAGAGGGGGAGGGAGAGAGAGAGGGGGAGGGAGGGGAGAGAGAGAGAGAGAGAGAGAGAGAGAGAGAGAGAGAGAGCATCTGACATTGCCAACCCCATCACATTCTATTTACACAAACAATCCATCTTGGACTCCAGAAAAAATTGAATCTCGTTAATGACCCTTCCCTGCCCCTGCCTCTTCTCTCTTACCATTCCAAGTATTCCAAGTCTGACTATCCTTCAGGGATGATTAGGGAGGTGTCACCAAGTAATTCAGGGATGGATTTATACATAGAGGGTTTGCTATCTATTCCAACACTTCTGGGAGGTGTTGCCAAGTAATTCAGGGATGGATTTATACATAGAGGGGTTGTTGTTGTTTTTTGAGTGTTTTCATCATCCACTCTAGCCATCATGCCTTCTTACCTTCCTGAGTGAAAGAGTGAAGTAATTTGAGGAGAGCCAGCAAGTCACTCAGAGGAGCCAAGTGGTCCGTCTCAGTTATCACTTTAACTTTCCCTGGAACACTGTGGGCCTCAGAACTGCAGAAATCCTGTTCAGTTAACAAGGAATTTGATTCATCATACACTGGAAGGGAACTTAAACTACATGTTGTAACCAAGCCAGTGAGGTCCATGGGCCTCCATACACAGGAAACTACATGCAAGGCTTAGGAAGTATACATGGTCTGTGGGTCTCATTAACAATCATACACTGGAGGAGAACCCAGTCTGGGAAATTGGAAACTATGTTGTAACCAAGGCAGTGGTCAATGATACATCTGCAGCAGTCATTCCTAATATGGAAGTATGGAAGTTTCAAGACTTACTCACCCTATAGGCAGCTGTCAGTTGCTGACAGTTCTTGTTCTTCTTGATGCTCTTCATGTTCCCAAGCAACTTCCACTTCTTCAACCAGGCAGTCTAAAGGACACAAAACATGCATAGTGGTGTCAAAATACATCCATCCAATGGTGTCAAGATACATCCATCCTGAGGATATGACGGCTGGAACTAAGCTCTATGGATTCCAGCCAATTGTGGAACTCTTGTGGCTTTGTGGTTGGGATTTGCAAACCATGAAAATTGCACTACTAGAAAAGGAGAGTCACATGATCCACTGTACCTGTGCCTTTCTCTGGAGGTACTGGATGAGATCGCTCTTGGGGAGTTTCTCAGTGCCCAGGTGTCGTTTGACGTAGGAGAGGGACCAACCATGTCTCTCAGGGGACGTGTTATCCTGATAGACGAGTGTGTAGGTTGGGTCCCAAACTCTCTTCAATCTGTCCCCCTTCGCCTGCTGGTGGTGCAACAATTGTACGTAATGGAACACCATTTTGGAACTATCCTCAAGCACCACTTCCGAATCTCCATTCTGGGGGTGGAATGGGATAGTGATCGTACAGAAATTGTATTGGCATGTGAGTATACTAACCCTAATGGACAGCGAGAGCTTGACTCCTTCGTATGGTAGAACTGAAGTCTGGTTTGAGACTGTTGTATCTTCAGATCCTGGAACTGGAATTTGGAAATCTTGTATCTGCGGGATATTGGTTCTGCCAGGCCTGGGGTCAAAGGCTGGTACCAGAGCAGAAAAAGCTTGTTTCAGAATGTAATCTTCCTCCCAACTCCGCCCACTTGACAAGTCATCTTCATCCTATAGAATGGTTTCTTTAGTATACTAGAAATATCCTGATTTTATTTAAGTAAGTATCCTGAATGAGTATCCAGAGTTTGAATGAGTATCCAGAGTTATACTGACCATAGTATCCCACTGTCTCATATCTTCTTCATCTTCCTCATCTTCATAGTCTTGAAGTCCAACCTCTTCCAGACGAGCTAACTCCTGCTTGAGTCTCTCAGCGTCTCCCCTCGTTCCCAAATCCCTTAGCAACGATGCAGCTATCCCAAGACCACGACTGGAGGAGGGACGACTAGTAGATGCTGGTGTGTCCACATCACTCCCCTCGCCAGAGGTATTAGGGGGTGGAGTAGGTTGGGGGTCCTCGGCTATCTGAAGATCGTACTTCCCCTCTGCCCCCATGCGGTAGGAGTTGGCTCCCCCGTGGTCCCACTGGATCTCAATCCAACCATTCCGCAGCTCCCCTGTCACAGTCCCATGACCGAAGGGGACTCCATCTTGATCCCGCCATTTCCAATCCACTCCACGCATAACCCGTACACCTATTCCAAGCTTCTTCATTACATTCTGCTTAATGTGCTTGCGTTGAGACTTGACAGCTGCTTCAATCTCTCTGGCCGCCTTCCCTACCATTGTAAGAGAGAATTCAAAGTTCAAGTCGATCAGGAGAGGGGTCTTAAGCATGCTGGACTCACCTAGATCCTCATCAGCAAGGCCTCGAATCTCCCCATACAACTCGAGTCCAGAGATTGACATGTAATGAGTTGTGCCTGAGGCATTGGCACCTGTTGTCTTCAGACGAATGTGCCGCCAACCGGTAGGGTCCTCAGGAGCAGTCAGATCCCATGAACCAACACTCCTGAAGAACACATATAACCAGTCTAAAGCCTGATCTAATGAATCTCAACCCACTCTACACTCACCCTGGGTCCTCCAGGGTTGTGTCCCCTTCGTGAGTACGAAGAGTCAGCCATTCATGGCCATCCTTGGATACCTGAAATTCCCAGTGCCTCATGGCCGAACGACTCCCGTACCCCCGTGAGTGTCTCAGGGTGTAACCCGTTGGCCACACATAGAGTCCAAGGTCCACAGCAAACCAACTATTCCGGTCGTCCTTGGTGTGGCAATTTTTGGGGCTCTCATCACGTGATAGAATATCATCCAGGTTCCCGTAAGGAAGGATTCTTCCTTCCGAACTACTGATTACAACTAACCCCTTTGCACCAGGATTCACCCACGTCGACGAACTTCTGAAGTCAAATTGGAACCAATTCAAGGATTATATTCATTGGAATTTAAAGACTTACTTAGCATTGGAACCAATCCAGTAAATGATCCCGTTTTCATCAAAATCTGATACTTTCTTGAAGGTCAAAGGTGACTTTAAGTTCTTGGCCAGCTTTACAAAGTGGAAAGAGTTGCGGTCAAAATCATACCACTGCTTTGCAACCTAGCAACAACAATAATAACAACAAAAAATTCCAACCCACACCCAAAGCACACCCATCAGCAGGCTCACTCACAATTCCATTGAGAAATTTCTCCAGCCCGTCAACAGAGACAAGAGGTTCAAGGCGCAGAGTCCTCCCAGAGCAGTCCAAGAGGTTTGTGGAGCCTGGGGCTCGTTCCAGGGTGAAACGTAACCGTCGATTGATGGCCTGGAGGTTGAGAACTTGCCCTGGAGTGTCATGGGAGTAGACAGGGAGTCGTTCAAGGGCCTCTAACACAGACAGGAGTTTGCGGACTAGCCCTACGGCTGGGGAAGCCACGGAGGCACTTATAGTGCTGTGAGAGGAGAGGCAGAGAGAAGGAGAGAGGGTAAAGATACAATTCCCGAGATCATTGTACATATACCTTGAATCAAGAGAGACCTCATCTGATGCTGCTTCTGCAAAAATCTTCTTGAAAAGTTTGACTCTCTCTTTCACTTTTTCTTGCTCCTGTTCACGATCACTCTCCCCTTCTTCAGTTCCCGTTGAGTCATTGCCTTCATCACTATGACTACCACTCAGGCAGTGAAGCAACACAGGTACAAGACGACTCAGGTGAACTTCGTATGCAGAGATTGTCTTTTCATCCCTTAGAAGTGTGGCCAGTGCTCGCAAAGCACACTCCAGCTCCTCCTCCCAACCCAATCCAGACTCAAGCAACTGAATAAGTAAAGGGTCAGCTGGTAAAGGGTCGGTACATATGTTATGTTGGTAAAGGGTAGTCAGGCTTACAGTGTTGTTTTTGTGAGCCTGGCAGGCAGTCTCTACAGAAGAAAGGATGGCTCTGAGCTCAGCAGCTACACGTCGAGTGCTCTCCTGGTTGGCAGAGAAATACTTGGTCTGAAGTTCAGCTGCAAGAGTTGTCACTTTCTGCTGGGCCATTTCCGACTTGCTCTTGAATCTCTTCCCTTTCCTGTCATTCCAGCCAAACTGGAACTGTGGACCAAGAGGACTATCTGCCGTGATATTGACCTTTGTACCCCGGTTGGAGTCAAACACAAAACCTGACAAGACTTCACGCAGAATGGTGGATTGCTGAATACAAAAATTTATTAATCACATGAAGAGAGATTGTTTTCTCCTTTACCTTATTTCCATCAGCATTGTGAATGTTAACCTCTCCTTCTCTCTGAGAGAGGAGACTCCAGTTGCCCACGGTGAGACGAGTAGGCCCCGGAGAAGACAAAATTGGCTGGACAGTTGTGCCTTGAGTAATCTGTCCACAAACACGCTGAAGCTTCTCCAGAAATTCCACACGATTCTCTGAGATGTAAGAAATAATATTAACTTTTAGCTATTTTCATGCCACATTCTTTCCGGGCCACACCTAGCTATCACAACTGACCATATGAGTCGGGGCCTCCTTCGGTGCTTCCACTGGAATACATGGTGGCCAGCCTGTTGTCCACCAAGAAGCGGAACCAACCGTTGCTGACATTGGAGAGTTCTATCACACAGTAATCATTCCACAAGTACAGACAATCACGGGAACGAACCACACACCAATCCCTCCACTGGTAAGGGATAGCCACAACCAGCTCCACCGCATCTTCCAAACTCACTTTCTCCTCTTGCTGCTTTGCCATCTCCTTGGAATCTGATATTAGCTCCTTTGAGTCAGCAAGCTTCATGCTCTCTTTTGAGTCCGAGTTTGACGACTCTTTCACGTCCAATTTCCCATCTTTGACCTCCTTGACCTCTACAGCTGATGCTGAACTATCATCTACTTCTTCTTTTCCTCCCTCTTTTTCTACCACTGCTTCGTCTCCCTCTTCAGGTGTCTCCCCTCCGTCCAGAGGCCCCGCTAGAGCAGCGATTTTATTGGGGAGGCCCAATCGGATGAACTGTTCGTCGAAAGCAGCCCTGTTCTTTGCCAACAAGTCCTGCATAATGTGCAGGGCAGAGAGGTGAGGCTCATGATCATCCTCATTCTCCAACACGGCAGCCAGTACTTCGCTGATCTGGGCAGAGAAAGGAGGGTGGGTGGGGTCTGCAGGGAGAGTCTCCTCGCATAGGTCCTGCAGACACTTTGCACTTATATAGCGGCACATTTTGCGCATCAATCTGAGAGATTCCTTCCTCAAAGTGGGGGCCAGACTGGAGTGGTAGATCTCTGTGAAGATGGGAAGCAGTCTCTTCAAATACACTGGAGTCATCTCAGGGTCTCCCTTGTCTTCCGGCCCCTCACTCTCCTCATTCTCCTTGCTATCCACTTTTCCTTCTTTCTTCTTCTCTTCCTCCTCCTTTTGCACCGCTTCCCCCTGATTCAATATCTGTCCTGCCCCTTCTGCCGATGCAGCAGAAGACGTCATGTTCCCTGCACTACTATCGGAGGAGAGGGGGATGAAGGAGGTGGAGTCAAGGCCCACAGAGGTGGAGGATGGTCTCGGTGCACTTTCACCTTCCTCATCGGCAGAAAATGAATCATCCGTATCGGAACCATCATCACATAACATGTACTCACCTGTACAAGACACAGGAAGTATACAAAGAAAGGAAGTAAGTCATTAAGCTAGGTCAACCAATTAACAGTTGCCCAGACAAAACAAACCTATTTGGCAATCAGAGCCACCATATGCTCACTAATGGGACATTTCCCTTGGGCAGATGTGCGGTCCAACTATGTCCCACACTTCAGACACAGGACATTTTCCAGTCAAAATATCCTATCATAATTTACTTGTCAGGATTGGTCAAAATGTGTTTCTACTCAATACTTGAGCATGCCAAATGTCCAGTCAAATTGGATATGTCAGGACATCATGTCTGGACACTATTGATTTCTTATCAGAAGCACTGCATGACAGCTGGAACATAACATAGACAGACATGTGTGGTTGGTTCCACACAACACATTCTGCCTCTAGCTGACACACATCACCAGATACAGAGAAACAGACAGATTCGCAACTCACTGGGGTTCTCGAGAGTCTCTATGACCTGTCTGTGCCACTCATCTCCTCGTTCCTGGGCCTTCTCCAGTGGGGTGTGACCATCTTCATCGCGGAGATCGGGGTCCGCTCCATACTGCAGTAGCAGCTTCACTATGTTAGGTCTACCGAAACAGGCAGCATAATGGAGAGAAGAGGATTTGAGACCACGGTTGACGTCCGCTCCATGTTCCAACAGATACTCCACCATTTCATAAGTGCCAAAGGCAGCTGCCCAATTCAGTAATGTCTGTCCAACATCATCCATAAAGTTCACATCAAAACCTGCAGAGATACTGTGAAATCTGAAACCATAGAGGTGTGCACTATATAGGACTGGGTGTGCACCTATTAGGAACAATCTCCCTATTTATTGCTGGGGGCACTTGGTGTACTAGATGATGTAATAAAGCTGTCTTCTTACCTGAATCCATGCACTCATAGAACTCTTCGTTATTGCCAGCACGAATGGCCTCAATCACTTGCCGATGTGAACGGTCCCCTTGAACACTCTCCATCCTTTTGGCCACGAGGGACGGGTGAGGAGTCTTGGGAAGTGCCTTCCTCCCCTCCACAATCAGCACCAATAGCAGTTCCACCAAACGCATCACGTCAAGAGCAGCTCTACATCGAACACACATGGTTACAACACAACACAACACCAGGCAGATACATAATGACTTCCAAATAAATACTAAAGTACTTATCTCATACATGATGGACACTCTTTTTGGTGTTTCTATGGTAACTTTCACTTTACCTCTCATCTCCCTTGAGGGAGCTCTCCAAGGCATCCAGGAGCTTGGAGCGAAGCAAAGACTATAGGAAGAAAGAGTCATGTGACTAATGGGATGAGTCATGTGACTACTATACTACTGCATGTAAGTAGTGGTCTGTAGTATGGCTATGTGTGAGTACATCAATCTCACTTAGTCTTACAATTAGAAGTGGTGGGTTTAAAGGTCACGTAACTACATGCACAAGAGTAGGTTAAAGGTCATGTGATAAACGCACATGAGTAATAGTTGGTGATCCTCGACACAAAGTAGAGAATAGGTTGACTATGGTGTTGACCGAGTGACCTGATGGTTTTTCTGGTGTTATCCCTCCTCCTCCCCCCTGTGCCGTGGTAAGAGGTTGCCCAACCTGTGATAACCTCTTGATGAGTTCCTCTATCAGACCCCGTTCCGCTATGGGGGCAGGGTCTTTCCCTCTCCTGATGAACCGATCAGCAAGACCCACAAAACACTTCATGGCCGGCTCAGAGATCTGAGTGTCCTCATTGGTCAGTAGAACGGAGAGAGAGGAGATGCAACTGTCCATGGAGGAGTCCTTTGGCTCCATGCGAGGGATGAGTCGAGTGACGACGTTCATACAGGATCTCATGGTGTCACGGTGCAACAGCTTGCTGTGGTCTATCAACATGTCCATAATGGAGGGAAGACCACCAGCATCAAACACTTTATCTGACTCCCGGGCACAGCATAACTCAAGCACCTAATACAGTAACAGAAAGGATACTAAGTTATACCACCCTAGTATTCTAGTATACTAAGTTATACCACCCTAGTATTCTAGTATACTAAGTTATACCACCCTAGTATTCTAGTATACTAAGTTATACCACCCTAGTTATACCACCCTAGTATTCTTTGAGAGAGTTCTTTCCCTGTGGTCACATGTATTCTGTGAGGGACTCTTTCCCTGTGGTCACGTGATGTACAATCACTGTATTAGGACGTACCAGTCTGCTCATGCTCAACAATATCATAAAGTTGTCAACTTTCATTTTATAAAACACACACAAAAACGGTCCCTTGATCCATCATAATCCTTACCTTGACACACTGTTCAGCAAGATCCTTGCTGGTCCTGGAGCTAATGTCAGCGTTTTTCATACGTGTTATGATTGCCTTCAGGGCACCATCTACTGCCGTGATCCTCCGAGTGCAATCAACCGACACATCCAAATAGTAAGTAATAGCCCTCGCCGTCACCTCTAGAATGTTATCAGGTGCTTCTTTATCCATGAAAATCTTACAAAGAGCAGGAACAAAAGACCTGGGTGGACACCTGAAAGAGTATTAAAATCATACAGGTTCTCTTGATGATGATGGAAGTAGTCCTTACATCTCAAAGCATTTGTCCACGTTGTCAGACATGAGCAGAAGCATACAGAGTTGCTCGAGGGCCAGGAGTTGTATGTCTCTCTCTTCCCCTTGCCCCAGGGCTAGCCATTCCAACAGGGTCTCCGGGTCAACTTCAGCCATGCCTCCACACTCACAAGATCACAAAAGAAGGCAGTACGATCCTAGGTTGATCGTCATTCACCTAAACTCGAGAAAAAATTTAATTTTGTGTACTCAGCAAAAAAAAAAAAAAAAGTTTTTATTAGTTTTTATTACGTAACAGATAGCACGTGACACGATTCCGTTGCCGTGGTAACATTCGCCGACTGTAAACAATGGAGTCTACACTGGCAACATCTGAGTCCGTCGAAGAACAAAGAGAGCATGCAGCAGTCAAGGAAGAGGAACCGTCAGTGAATTCTGATTGCAGAGAAACTAGAATTGCAGCCAGGAGGAAAAGAGTCTTGTTGAAGATTGAGGCTGATAGAAGAGCTGCTCTAGGAGAGAAACCTTCAAATGTACTTATCAAGGAATATACTTGGTATGTAGCAGTGTTTCATTTAACACCCATTTTAATACCTTAGGATGATGAGGGTGAAGTTGATCCGGAGAAGAACAGAACTAGCACTAAGCAGACTATGAAGAGTGAGCAGCGACTTGAGAAATTGGTTACAGATGGAACCACTCTAGTAACCAATGTGAAGGTAGCTGGAGACTCAAAAGAAGTCACAAGGAGACAGGATGAAGATGATGCTAAGAAAGCAAGGTAACAGCATAATAATAAAGTAAGTGCCACCCATTCCATGTAGCCATTATGTATATGTATTATAGGTATGAGAGGCTTGAAGCAGAAGTCACAGCTGGTCTTGAGCGATTTGAAGAGATCATGAAAAAGTGGTCAAAGGGAAAAGGGAAACGTATTCCTCAGGAACTGCAAACACTCCTTCAGGAACAGAGTACCAGTTGCCATTCAATGGTGGATGAAAAAGATAGGTTGATAGAAGAGCTACAGAAAGAACTCAAGGGCAAGGATGACCAGTATGTCAAGAATTTGAAGAAACAAGCAGAAGATGTTGATTTGATTCTCGAGCGGATGGAAGAACAAGCAAGAATGCTAATCAAAGCTCACCAGGAAGAATTAAAGGAGATTGAGAAGTCCTTCGAGAAGGAAAGAAAAGGCTTATTGGAAATTCAGAAGAAAGAGTGGGAAGAGGGAATGAAGGACAGAACAGATAAGGAGCACTTCCATCTTCAAGATAGAGAGGAGAGAATTGAAAAAAATGAAGCATCAATTCAGCATTTGCGAGTGAAGAATGCAGAAGAATTCAAACACATCAAGATCAAGTTGGAAACAGATATTCAGTCTCTCCAGCAACAGATACAGCAGATGAAGGCAACTTTCCAACTGAATGCCGAAAAACTGGAATATAATTTTCAAGTGCTGAAGAAGAGGGATGAGGAGAATGTGGTGACTATGAGTCAGCAGAAACGTAGGATCACACGACTTCAAGATACCCTGAATACGCTGCGAGCAAAGCTGGCTAAGCAGGAGAAAATGTGCAAAACTGAGTTGCAGCTTCTCATAGATGAATACAGAAAGAGCACTGAACAATACAGAGAACTGTTGAAGAAAGTCAAGCACTTCCAAATCACTGATGCCAAGATGTTTCGGGATATTTGGTTGATGAATGAGGAAAAAGTGAGAAAAGTTGTTAAAGAAGTGTTGGATACTGACAACGTAATCCACAGGCAGCAGCTTGGTCTTGAGTGGGAAAATCCTCCAGAGATAGAGAGTCCTATGAATAAGACCGTCACAGAGAAAGAAAGCAAACGAGAATTGAGTGGCGCCACACGATATGCCTCTGAGGTCCTCTCAGAAGCTGGAAGTATTGCATCTTCAGGTAACCAAACTCACAAAATGGCTCTGGCTGCTACAGAGAAGACATGCTCCCCCGTGCCTTCTAAGACAACTAGTAAAACACAGTACTCACCTGTATTCATCAAGCAAGTGCTGGAATTGCTATGTAGTGAATGCGAGTTCCTGATTGAGAACAAGCTCTTGCGGTTGCTGGCACCTCTGGATATGGACGAGCAGTTGATGATGAAGCTGGATTCCATCTTCAAGGCTATTGGTATCGATACAGATGACGATGTCCATCAACTGGTCAGTTATTTCGTAGCCCAAAAAACTGAAAAGGCAGAGGCAGAAGAGGAAGCACAAGAAGAGGGTGCTCCTTCGTTAATACACCCCAATGATGTCTTCAATCGACTGCATGACTTTGTGGATAGCCGTCATAAATCCACTGCAGACTCCAGTTCCACACTTTTCAAGGGATTGGTCCAAAGAGGGGACTACGATAGTCTCTTGGAGGGAGGATTCTGGGATCAAATGATCCACATGCTTCCTGAAAACCATGAGAGGGTTTGGATCACCTTACTAGATGTAAGCATCCTATAGCTATGTGTGTAAATCTATATACCCACCCCAAGCTTCTCTGTGAGATTCCATGTTGACGTATCATACTTTTACGATGCAGGCTCTAGAGAAGTATCACACAGTTTTGAAGTCTCGAGGCTCCTTGATCGAGGACACTGACAGCCTCCGCCAGCAGAACACAGAGCTGAGACTTCTCCACCAGTACATGCATGCAAACATCAACCACGAGTTACACATACCCCCTACCTTAGTCCTCCCCGTTCACGTTGAACCCTCAATGGTATAACTCACTTTAACAGTATTATGAACTGAAATTTTATCATGAAGATAACAATATATACACATGTATAGAGTATATTTTTATTAAAGATCATTTTTAGCAACATAGAAGGAAAGATTGTAAATTTGTCCTAGACTTCACTATCTTTGGGTGATGAAGGCTCTAATACACTCTAATATGGATAAAAAGAAAGGGAAGAGCATAATAATTATGCAGTGAGCCAAGTCTCTGAAGTTACTAGGAACTCACTAGACGAGCATTCAGTTCTCTGTTAGATTGCTTCATAAGCTCAAACAGATCCGATTTCTTTTTCAGTTCAGCTTTTGTCTCGGTGAGATCAGACAACAGCTGAAATTAATTAACTTCAATGATTGTAGTGGAGACTAACATTAACATACCTTGAAATGCTCAACACTTGCTTCCTCTTTTAGACTACGCTCACTTGCCACGCGCTTCTCCAACTGAAAGATACACGCACATCACAAGATTATGGAGCAATTTCAACCACAATTCTCTTACCTCCTCTCTCTCTTCCTCTTTCTGCCTCAATTCATTGCGAAGATCCCCAACTTCCTATATGGCATACCACCAAACTCATTAGTCAACAGCCACCACGAACACAATCATTATGACAACCTTTTCCATGTTCTTTCTGCCCAGCTCCATGTCCTGCAAACGCTGCTCCAATTGCCCCAGCCTAGCCATCTCCTCCTCTGCCTCACTGCCCTCCTTCTTGGCATCCTCCAACTCTTCCTTCAGTTTGGCCAAGGCTTTCTTCTCTTTTTCTAGTTTCTCCTGGACCTGAGCAACGGCCATCTTCTCCTTACAAAGCTGCTCTTGTAAGTCTTTGTTAGTCGAGCGCTCCTAAAAGAGAAGAGAAAACAGCGGGATCAAAATTTATGAACTTCTTAAATGTCATTGCTTGTCTGTCTCACCCTCTCCAACGCTGTCTCTTTCTCTTCCATGACCAACTGGTGCTGAGCATTGGTGCTGTCAACTTCTGACTGAAGCTTTTTGAGAATCTCCATCTACAGTGAAAGAAGCAGATGAATGAGATGCTCACAATATAATTCCAACTCACCGTGTCTTCCAGCGGTTGCCTAAATCGTTTAACTTCTTCTGTGCTCTCTTCATTACGAATTTCAAGATGAGTAACCCTTTCCTTCAAATTTTCATTCTGGAATCAAATTCAAATACATAATGATGAAACCACCAAGGATCCGGGCTCTAATCTGTACAACGTGGACTTTAAACCACCAAGGATCCGGGCTCTAATCTGTACAACGTGGACTTTATCTCCTCTTTGAGGAAAAAAATTGCCAAGGAGGGCTCTATTTAGAAACTATCTGTACAGTGTTCAGGGCTTGTAACAAAATCAAGGAGGGCTCTATTTAGAAACTATCTGTACAGTGTTCAGGGCTTGTAACGAAATCAAGGAGGGCTTTATTTAGAAACTATCGATCTGTACACTATTGAGCCTTACCTCCTCTTTGATAGCTTCTATCCGGTCTCGAGCTTTTGCCTCAAATTCCTCTAACCATTCATCAGACTCTTCATCCACAGAAATTTCAGGGAGCAGCTGGAGGAGACTTCTGCACCCTTGCTGAAATTCAGCAAAAAATTCGACCTTGGCAGACTTGATCCTCTCCTCAGCTTGTTGCTGTGATTGCTTCAACTTCTTTTCCCACACCTTTTCAACGACAGCGACCTCATTCTTGACCTGCCAGAGGTCATTGCTCAGTTCCTGTTTTATTGTGATATAAAATTTCACCAGCAATATTCAGCTTCCAAGAACTCACTCTATTCTTGGTTTTGAGTTCATCCAACTTCTTCCCAAGGACAGTCACTTCCCCTTCCAGTTCCATTTTAGACTCTGTCAGCTTCTCCAGTTGTGCCTGTTTCTCGGAAAGCAGTGATTGGTCCACTTTTTGGGGAGGTTCCTGGTCATTATCACCATTACTCAAAGGCTGAACCGGGCCATTGGGGGTAGTTTGGAGTTGGACTTCCAACTCGTGCTGCAAGTCCTGCGATTTAAGAAGATGACACTCGCACACATGCACTCCAGGATCAATGAAATATCAACTTACTTTCTTGCTGGCTTGCTCAGCTTCCAGTTGCTGGGTGAGGGCTGCAACTTGCTGCTCTAGAGAGGAGTTTTTCTGCATTTGTGGAATCAACTGCTTATTCTCCCCTTCCAACTTAGCAACAGTCTCTCTCAACCTGTCGACTTCAGCCCGCAGGCCTTCCGACTGAGCAATGGTTTGTCTCAAGCCTTCAATTTCCTTTGAGTACTGTGCTTGCAATTCTGTCTTGACCTGTGTAATATTTTCACTCTTAGCTTTCTCCATTGTTCCTCTCAACATCTCAATTTGTGCCAAACTATCTTCCTTTTCCAAAGAGGCCTGCTGAGTCTTGGTTACCAGCTGCTTCTGTGCAGCCTCAAGGCTATCCACCTTTTGGTTCAGCGAACTTCTCTCGTCTTTCATATCAGATAGCTCAGATGTCAGTCTCTTCACCTCTACTTGAGAGTACTGAAGGGTCACCTATAAGTATGGTAGGGCCAAATAATAAATTGTAGTTGATCGGGTGCAGCACTGGATTTGCAAACACCTGCTGTACTTCTTTCTATTGTAAATAGTGTCAGACAAACAGGAAAATGGCTGGACAAAACGAGTTTTCCCTGGACATTTGTCCTGTATCAGACTGTTATAATTGCCCCTGGTATGCATGGTATGGCAACCAAAAAAAAATTTAAAAAATCAGTGACTTGTTCCAGCCCATCCATACGTTTATAAACATACACTTCAAATAGACGCACCTGCATCTTTTCCATGTCATGGTTCCTCTGTTCCAGCAGAGTCTCCTTCTCCGCCAATTTCTCTGCCATGCCAGCTCCTCCACTCTCCAATTGTCTCTTCAAGGCCTTATTACTCTCATTTGCAGTGGACAGCTGCTGCTGACTGCAAACAAAGAAAATTTCCAGGGGTTATGTGTGGTATCAAATTTTTGAAGGAATGTGCAGTTTGTATTGAAACCTGTCTCAAGCAACCACAACAAGGGGGAAAGTAAAGCAGCTTGGTTACAGGGAGCAAGCTAGATTACACACAGTTATGATGGACATACAGATGGCTGACTAAGAGGCCAGTTTCTTCAGTCCGCAGCTTCTGGATGTGTTGCTCGTTCATTGCCTTCAGCTGCTTGACCTCCTCCTCCAGCCCCAAAGCTCGAGTCTTGTATATGCTTATTTCATTACCCTGCAAACAAGAGAATGAAGTGAAGTCATCACAACTCATAAAAGAAAGTGATGCACTCTCTCTCTCTCTCTCTCTCTCTCTCTCTCTCTCTCTCTCTCTCTCTCTCTCTCTCTCTCACCTGTTGATTAAATTTTGATTGGAAGCTGGCTTCAGTGGTTTGGTATTTGTTCTTCTCTACCTGTATCTCCCTCCTCAACTCCTTGATTTTGCTGCTGTGGGCAACCACAGTGCGTTGGGCTGCAGTATCAACCATTAGTGAGTAACCCCACAAATATAAAACAAAAGGCCTTCATATCTAGACTATACCAACAAAGAAATTACTGAGCATGTGCAGAGGTAACTTAGACACAGCTAGCAACTATACTATGAGAGAGACTCTTCCTCTTACATGATACACCACATATTTTGCTTTGGGAAACTTGGCTCAGTTGGTTAGCCAAAATAAGGCACCATAACAGTTGCTTGTTATGGCATGCATACCAATTCTCCATACCATCATTTGGCTACTCCTCTCCATACACATGCACACACTTCACTAACTAGTAATTACATCTTGAAGGAAGGTGCAGGTACATATCGCCATGATTACTATGTTCCCCCCAGCATACTGACCCATCCCATTACGGATTAAGTATTTGAATGGGACACAGAGATGCAGGCTAGGGAGATTGGTGTCCCCCATGCGTATAACCATTCCAGGGTGGATAACAATGAAATGGAAAGATCAATGGGGTGAGTGACTGGGTGCATTAATACCAGCAGAAGACAGAAGACTACAGCTTCGTGAAACTCGAGAGTTTAAGAGATCTCTGTTGTGGCCAGAGAGAGGTATGTGCTGTGGCAATAATATTGACATAGTATGTTTACACACCTTCCTCCAGTCTGGACGCCAGTTCCTGGTTGTGCTTCTTCAAGGACTTGTTGCTTTCAGCTTTAAAGTTTGCCTAGAGGATTCAGCATGGGAAGAGAAAGGGTTAATTATTGCAATACTAAGGGGCAGACAGTAATAGCAAGTAGGAGTGTCTCATGTGCTAAACATGCTGTCAATCCAATACCCATTGTACTTGCAACTTCTCCAACTTGGTTACATTTACTCATAACTTCTCAGATGGGGCTGTGTCATTAATGTTTCTCTGTTTATTGTACGTGTGTGAGAGTTCCTCCCACTCGGCTACACTATACTGTTTCTCTGTTTATTGTACTCACAGCTTCCCACTCGGAATTAGCATTCGACTTCTCCAATAGCAACTCAATCAGCTGCTGAATTTCTTCATCAGTGAGGGAACTGGCTCCAAGGATCTCAGTGATTCGAGAGGCGGACACACCTGTGGTACCAGCTAGCAGTGGAGAGAGAAACAATAATGAAAAAGATTCCATCCCCCTCCAAAAAAAAAAAAAAAGAGAAGAAGAAGCTTGCTCCAATATTAGCATAAAATTGCCCACTCTTGTCCAGCAGCATTAGTGGATGCCTTAACATTGAAATGGTTGGAATGTGTGCTAAGAATGAAGGTCTACATCCATACCACATTAGTTACACTCACTCTCGGCAGCCATCTGTTTCCCTTTGGCCTTCGACTTCCTCTGCATACCACCGGCAGACTTCCCCGTGACGATAACAGGAGCAGTCGAAGGGGGAGAGGAGACGGGTGTGGGTATGGTTTTTGCTCGAGGAGCCTTCCTTGTCTCTTCCTCAGGCACAACCATGGGCCCCGATACTTCCTCATGATCATCAGGTTCGGGTTCCTCAAAAATTGGTTGAGGCGTTCGCTCAATAGACTGAGGTAAGGGGCTTGGATCCTTATTTGGGTGAGGAGTGGGTGGACTGTTGCGCACTGCCTTCCCTTCTGATTTAGGAGGCGTGGTGTCTAACTTAAACTCCACCTTATGCAGAGGAGGAGAACGTTCTATTGCTGATGTCTCAACGACACCTACAACTGGTGGAGTCTTCAAAATCCCCTTCCGTGGAACAACTTCTGCGTCCTCCTGCAATTCTTCCGGTTTCTTCTTCCGGTAAGTCCTTCTTGGTTTCTTAGCCTTAGGACTCATTTGCTCCTTCTCCCTCTCTTTGAGGACTTCCTTGGCCTTACGTGTGGCCTGTGCCTTTGCTTCCTCATAGCTCTGCTGAGTGCCCGACCCCAGCCAGAATACCACAGCTATCATCGCCAGCACTAGCAACACACCCAGCACAGTGGGGAGCACAATGCTCAGAAGATCTGGAGAGACTTGATCTAGTACCATTATTTCTCTGGTATTCCTGTAAGTTGAGAGTGCAAGTCATGTGCTGTCTTGTGCACAGATATAATATGGGAACCCACATTTACTAATTAAGCCAAACCACCAGGGCCAGCGGGTATCTTACAGATTTCGTATAGCTTACTTGAGATATTAAAGACGGATGACTAATTCCTGCTGCAATAGATCTAAGAGACAAGACTTCGCCTCCGAGAGAATGCCCAGTTGCCACATGGACACTATACTGTCAGTACAACAAAGGGCAGATCTCTTGGCTCAGAGAAAAATCTATCTGCACTTGCAGCTGTCACGTGCCAGGATGTGACGCAAAAACGTGTAAAAATTTGTTGGTAGTCTAGTCGGCTGATTTTTTTTTTTTTTTTTTTTTTTTTTTGTAGTAATAATAATACACGTGCTATGAATGAGGTTTGGGAGTGCAAGAATTAGTGGTTCTTTGCAGAGAATCACTCTCATTTTGAAGTTCTTGTTCCTTCTGAAGATCTTTCTTCCGTTGTGCTTCTCTGAGTCTTTGTAAAGTGTCCCTCTCAAAATCTGGGTTCATATGCATGAAATGCAGACCAGACTGTGTTCCTGTTCCACTTGCTGTACCACTCACCATGGTCATATGAAGTGGATTTTCCTTTAACCCAATGCCGCTATGCATTGCTTGAATCTAAAAATCAAATATGCACCGGATAAGTTGGGACAGAAACTCTTCCAGCTACTTACTGCATCAATTTCATGATGGAAAGACATAAGAGCTTTGCCATTTCTCTTCTTGGAAATGAGTATATGGTGCACACCAAACTACAAAAACAACATACTGAGCATGCTCACTAAAATAACAGCTAACCTTATAAAATTACAGCAGACCTTAGAGAATAGTCGTTCCAATACTTCCTCACTGTATCCACCATTAGTGGCATCTCCTTTCTTTGCTGTCCATTTGAGCTTCAGGGTCGGCATCGTATCGTCATCTTCTACATTTATAGAGGTACAGAAGTCATTCAGTCATTTCTGTGCTATTTTTTATATGCCTTGCTGGTGCTGCTCCTCCTCCTGCCTCAGCAGCTCTTCTTGCTCTTTTATCTTCCTCATTGTATCTTCTCTTAGACGATTTATCTGAGGATCACAGTACATGGAAAAGAAGGAAGTGTGTACATGCCTCCAGAACTTAGCTACCTCCTTTTCCAGTTTTTTAGCTGCCAGCTCTTCATCTCCCTGTCTCTCTCTCACCTCCAAGGCTGAAGACAGATAAAACAGTACAGTGGAACCTCCAATTAAAGGACACTCCAAAAGAGGACAAACCTCTCAATAAAGGACAATCTGATTGCTTTACCTCACAACCAAAGGGCTGGGTCCCAAATATTATTCAGAGGTCAGTGAAACTTACATTCTTTCAATTTCTTTCGTCTTGCATCCAGTTCTGCATGCCTCCTTTGTGCAGCATACTTGGCTTTTAGCCACTTATCATATGCCGCCTGTGGGAATTGGCCAAATAAAATGATTCACCATCCAGTATACACAGTTAGTTCTTATATGCAGTCCACACACCTTAGCTACAGGATCTGTTAAGACCAGGTAAGCCTTGGAGAGCTTTTGGAAAAGATCTGATGCAGTGGGGTCATCGGGGTTCTTGTCTGGGTGATACTTCAAAGCTTTCTTCCTGTATCCCGTAGTAATCTGAAGAATAGCTAGCTTTATAAGTAGTCATTCCACCATTACTCCCCATATACCTCTTTTTCTGTACTAGAAGAGTCCACACCCAAGAACTGGTACAGGTCATCTACTCCAATTTCTTCAGCTACGGACATGATTGCTTTGCAGGTGGTGCGCTCTATTTTAAGTTAGCTAAAAGAGGAGCTAAAGGTCAGAGTTCAACTTGAGTAGGGATGGATGCAGACAAGGAGTCCACCCCACAGGAACCATGTCCAAGCAGAAGCAGCCATCCTTATCTCCCGGGAACAGCCAGTCTAGTCCAGGAAATTGATAGTAAGCTTTTTCTAAAAGCTATACTTTGTGTAATGTTATGAAAATCACATGTTGCAGAGAGAATGCTCGTCGTGCTTAGAGACCATAAAATCCTGATTGGTTATCTTAGGAGTGTTGATCAGTTTGGTAGGTATTTCCATTACTAATAATTGGTACTAAAACTGAAAATAACCATCTCCTCGTAGGTAATTTGCTGTTGCAGGGAACCATAGAACGTATACACATCGGTAATAAGTATGGAGACATCCCTCGAGGGATCTACTTGGTACGTGGTGAAAATGTGGCCCTCTGTGGAGAAATTGTAAGTAAAAACTAGTTCTGTGCATGCCTGTATGCTTTTGAACTTGGGCATCAGCAGTGTACTTTAGATGTTAGATTAGATTAGATAAGTGATGTTTTGATTTCCAAGTGTTTGTATGACAGGATTCTGAGCTTGAATCTAAGCAGCCTCTGGTGAAAGTGAGTATTGATGATATTCTTGAAGCTCAGCGAGTAGAGCAAGAGAAAAAAGACCAAGAGAAGAAGAAAAAAGAAGCCCTGTTGAGAGCTAGAGGCATCAATCCTTTGGAACTTGAAGACACATTTTCATGAGAATCATCTTCAATCATCAGTTTTTCCATTGCATAATTTACAATCATTCTGATTCAGTGAAAACTTATAAAAGACGACTACTGCAAAGAATTATTTCTAAAAATACTTCTGCGCATGGCTAATAATACATTCCTTTATTCTCCAAATAAGGTATTGTGCTGTTCAGTTTGAGATCTCGAAGGAACGCTCAGTCTTCTTGAATCCGAGGTAAACTTGGCAACAAAAGAGCTAACTCTTGCTAGAATCTTCCTGTGCTCAAGTTAACAACCATAAAAAACCATGTGCCTTCTTTTGTTGTTCTAATAACTTAGCTTAGCTAGCTACGTACGCTAATCTCTTAACATATGTGCTTCCTTTCTATCGCAGTGCAAATGGCTTACCAGCAACCTCCCCAGTATTCTGCTCAACCCCAGCAGTATGGACCTCCAGGTTACCAACCAGCACAAGCACCACCCCAGCAACCTTATGCTCCACAGCCATATGCCGGACAGCAGCAACAAACGAGCAATGTAGTTGTGGTGCAACAACAGCCTAGTACGGTAAGAACATGAAATAAGCAACTATATACCCTTTTGATGTTCTTTCCTTCTCCTATAGGTGCACACCACCACCTATGTCCAAGACGACAGACCTAACCACTTGCTCCACTGTATCATCACCTTGTTTTGTCCTTGGTGGATCTTTGTGTGGCTTATAGTGTGCTGTGTGTATGGCTGCTAAGCCCACAATCCCATTGGATACTCTGGATCGGAGAACCTTAACACTGTGCATTAAGTTAAACAGTTATTAAAACAGTTACAATTCTGCACACAGTTATCTATTTACCTACTCTTTTTATAATTATGCACTTGGAGTGCACACAACTTTTTTTTATAACACATACTATGTGACATGAGCGTGATTCTTTCTATTAAATTTAATAATCATTTAAGGAAATGTTTTGGAACGCCCACTTTCGAAGTCATATCAAATAGTGGGGGTGTGGCTGAACATCACTGCACATGCGCAAACGCAGCTTTATAAAGGAATGAATGAATACAATGTAAACGAATTTAGCTGTCATGGGGATTCTGAAAACTGTGAAGTGCATGAAGTTAAGTGCTGCGTTGTTTTATTGCAGTTGCTATTGTACATCAGTAAATAGTCAAGGTTTGTTGTTTTGCAACTTAATTTAGCTAGAAAGTCTCAATATTAAATACAGTAATGCTTTGTACTGTGACACCCATATCATTATAGAAGATGCTGCAGCGTCTGATTCCTCACTTTCTCCATTTGAACTCCAACCTTCATCAACACACCTCCCCATGACGACTACAGGAGTCATGTCGAATCATTCTCCCTTGCCGCTAATGCAGTGGGTCATTGTCCTAGGTGCATGTGCAGGATTCTTTCTTCTCACTACTATTCTCTCCTGCACACTCTTATTGGCACAATGCTATCGCATGCACAAACTAAAAACTGCATCAAGCAAGCCTAGGGACAAAGTCTTGGAAGGTTTGTTCAGCATATGTGCCATTATCAAATATAATTATTTTCAGTGTTGACCAAAATAGTAATCCACCAAGAAACATACATGATACCATTATTGTAAACTGAAAGGGATTCCCAATTTCTTATATTCTATAATTATTCACAAAAATAGGACATTCAGCTACACCTCTCTGGATCAATGCAATTCCTGATGAAAAAGTTGAGACTTCTGTCATCACAGATGCTCCACAGTGGACAACCTTTTCGCGTGGAAATAGTCCTCTCAGAAGTGTCACAGAAAAAGGCAATGACATAGCTAAACCAAATGAATACATCGAATCTGCATCTCCAACCAAGTGTGTTTCTTCCAGTGCCAAAACTACACCAAGACGAGTAGCTCCTTCTCCTCCGAAGAATAAAGACCAAAAGAAGAATGCAAGGCCTAAGCGAGATGATCCAACTGATAGAGTTTATGCTGAGCCATCCAATCACAGAAAGTGGAATGTGAAGGCTTCAAAATCATCTAAATATGAAGAAATAGATGTGAGCCAAAGGCAGCCCCCTAATCACTATACAATTCCACAAACTACCTGAATACAATTTTACACAAAACTACTAAACTCAACATTTTCTTGTTATCTCAATAGAATACAAACTTGTTCAATGTTGATATAGAGCAGTTCTATAGTTTTAATTAATGTTAATGTTCCTTTCTAAGATCAAGACTAGTAAAGAAGCGGACACTAGAAGGAATATTTGGGCATCGTATGAAAGTATCTCTCACACTGCAATCTGTGCAACCAGCATTTTTAACTCTAGAATGAAACTGTTGCAAGATAACTGAAATAGTGGTATCAGAGAGTCCATTACATGTAGTGGGGAGATAGAACTCAGCATTATACAACGTCTGTAAACGGTGGCGAAAACCTGTTAAAAGTACACAATTTACATGATAGTAGCAATAATGTAATTATGACTGACCACTGGGATTCTTCTGTAATTGGGCAAAGTGCTAACAATCCCCTCATTATATTTGCACAGAGTCTTTTAGGGCTATGTCTGTGACTACACCCAGTGAGTGGATTGTCCCAAATACCACACCTGATGGACTAATGATAACATTTAAAAATCTAGCCAAATTCATAATTATTTTTTCCTGGAGGTTGCTATGGTGATGAGTTAAGTGCTGGCCTGCTCACCTGTACACTTTGGCAATCCACCGAAAACACTAGACCCAAACATATCCTTCCAAATAAATCCTGTCTCTTGACCACAGGTGTAGGGATTGTTGGGTGTGGTGAAGAATTCAAAGCGGTGATCACAAAGTACAGAGCAGTATATGAGAGTAGGTTGCCTCAGGCACACAAATGCTCCACGAACCGGTGGCTCAAACTGTGGACAACCTAAAGGAAAAAACAACGACAAAGGATTTAAGGAGTTACTTTCCAAGTGTTATAGACTATGGTACCTGGAGGGGGTAGAGGGAAAGGGGGAGTGATCACTCCGCTACCATCAGGATCAGGAATGAGATCGGGACAATCACAAAATCCAGGAACAGCTATTATAATAATTATTGATTTTTTTTGATGGCAAATATAATACTACGTAAAATCATACGGAGAGGTTGGCAGAATACATTTGTTCCATTTGCTGTCAGGAACTCATCTTCTTGACAAACTGGTACCTAACAATTATCGAGTAATTTACTGCAATGTTTACGGATTGTTTTACCCTTTAAAAACATTTTGGCTACATGTTTATATATTGTGTACCTCAACTAACTTCGCTTCAAGTTCCTGTTCATAAACTCCTTCAAACAGGAAAATGAAAAAGACCGCAATAACATGCGGAAAAGTCGCCATCTTTTTGATTATGCGCATGCGCATGGCGCGCGCCTCGCACACAATTAACCGGTCGACAGCTCTTATCTCTTTATGCCACATCGAATAAATACTTCGTCGATAATACAGTCCCGGGGATAATAAAAATTAAATTGATTACAGAAGTTCATCTTCACTTTATCCATCTCGTTTTCAGACAGTGCATTGCAAGTGCCAGGCAGGTAGTTCTCCATATCGTGCAAACTCTGAGATTTGTGTCGAGACCCTGAGAGCATAAACTATATTATGTCTTTACTATAATAGCTATTGAGCATCTTTACCAGAACATTTGGGTAGGTCACTCTCAGTCTTTATCCCATTGAAGAAATCCCTCCATTGGAACCTGGTCATGGCTCCACAATTGATGGGATTACACGGAGTAATGGAAAACTCCGTCTGGTTGCTGCACATCACAGAGCAGAAGATACGAGTCCCTTCCATTACCATGCAGACAAGAGCACCTCCTTGAGGAGGCTCAAAAACAGTACAACCTAGAGGTGGTTGAGGGAACATTGTACTAGTAGGAGGCGTGCTTGTTGGGGTCGGTCCTGGGCAGAGACATTCTGCAGTTATATCATAATACATAATACAGTTATATCATAATATCTGCCAGCATAAAGTAATGTGCTAGGCCTAGCTATGAACATACGTATGTTCTGACAGACTAGATTTCCATTGGTAGTTCCTTTCAGAAATTGGGTACTATTGCAGACAGGCATAGAAGATATCTTCATAAAATGAAGAAGAGGGTAAGATTACTTTTGCTGGCATTGATTTGACTTATAAGACTCAGTAAAGGAGTAGCTACAAGGTTACCACTTTCATTGCAAAACATAACTATAATCAATAACTCACATTTAAAAGGAATATAGGCATGACAGTAGGCATGACAGTAGTACCAATGAGGCCCGTGGTACTGCCACTGCCACCATCTTCTGCAAGGGCACTACTGTATGTAGAGAGAATTAAAAGTAAAAATATCATAGTGCATGCTGTGTACTGTGTAGTCTGGCAGCGCGGCGACCCCTGGTAAAAAATATACCGTACCAGTTCTAATGGAATGTGATCAGCGCGAATTGAGGACGTCATCGCGGTCACGGAAAAAACCACGAGCGATGCACACAACTTGTTCTTCAGTCACAGTACAAACTATAGATGGCTCAGGGGATCCAGAGCTGCAGATCTTGTCGAATGTCCACAAAGGCTTTTCCCATACCCCGTAGGCAAGATCTCGAAAACATCTCTGAAACCTGCGCGCTAATGATATTCCAGGCCCGTAGCAACCGGTCAGGCCAGTCAGGCCATGGCCTGACCACTTTTAAACCTTTGACCTGATGCCATTAGGGCTCACTCAACTACATTCTCAAATTCTCAAGCACACTGCATGCCCATAATGCTTTGATATCTACCGAGCTTTGATATACTCATTAGTGCTAGAAGCTTCAGGCTCAGGCTCGATTTCTTTCCCAATAATTCAGTGGATTGATGGAATGGAACGATTATTAACACACGTTCCAACCTTGACTTCTATGTTCTATATTGCATTGGTATTAATGCTAGCAACAATTGTACCAATTCAGATGCAGGAATCTATAACATGCATCTGTCGTGTGTGATGCAGTTAAAGGTGGATGTAGCAGCTTTGTGTTAAATATAACCACGAAAAGACTACTTTTCGCAGAGAGTTAGAGTGTACAACACAAGAGGAGACGTGATCATGTTAGTTACCTGTTACTACTATAGTTCCCTGAGGATGTTTGCTGAATATATGCATATCTACATATCACTTGAAGGTAGCTAGTAGGCCCGGATAAATAATGCTGGCATCATTTTTGAGTATACAGTAGCTATATCTAGTAATATTAGTTTATAGCTACAGTATCAGTCTGACCAGATGGTAATATGGAATGTGGATGTGGGATTCAGCATATAACAGATACAATACTCAAGAGCTGCATGATCTTACAAGTTCTATATTAGGTTTCAGTAATAACAATCACTTAACTATCATACATGATTTGAGGAGCAATTAATAATTGTTGGTATGGGCATGTTTGTTAGTGTTGAAGAATGAATTGTAGGTTAACTGGGCCCAATAGCTAGCTAGCTACTAGCTAGATCAATAGTATTAGTAGTATTCTAGTCCAGTATTCAATTCCACTGTTCCCATGGGCCTACTAGCTACTTTCAAGTGATGTGTTACTCAGCTAACAGGTGATCAACATGATCATGTCTCCTCTAGTGCACTGTATTCTATTCCACTATTTCCAACCTTCAAGTGATATGTATAGATATGTTACTCAGCAAACATCCATGGAAGCCAAGGTCGGAACGTGTGTTAGTAATATGAATCCCATCCCTGCCGTTATGTATAGAGCATTGGCCCTCTTGCCATTTAGCAAATGCACCCATGGTGCATGTTATTCATCATGCATGTCATGCATGTCAAAAGGGAATCAGCAAGTTGCCAGTCACTGCTCAAAATTCTACCTATAAAATGTTCACCAGCATTTTATGCAGCCCTAGTGAATATTATTGTGTAGCCACACCCATTTCACTTGACCACACCCACATCCTGGCCTGACCATTAAAATTTTGCTTCCTACGGGCCTGTATTCACCGGGTAAAAACTGGTTCGGTATAGCGGTGTCACACCAGACCCCTATTTTTTACCAGGGGTCGTCGCCCGCCAGACTATGTACTGCACTGTACTGTGTAGTCTCGCGGACCGACCCTTTACCAACCCAGGCCCTTTCGAAATCATTTGGCGGTTAGGAGTTTCATACGTACGAGGTCCTCCAGTGGTTGAAAAAGTGGGCCAATATCAGAGATAGTCCTAGACAAGTATGACCACTTGCTTGATGATGTCAGGCTTACACTTAAGAGTCTCTTTCAGCAGTAGCACGACTGACTCTGACATCTGGTGCTTCATCTTCCATGAATGGCAGCAGTGGCTCTTCTGCAGAGACACTAGTAGTGTCTATTGAAGCTTTAGCCGGCAGGATGGGGGTCCCTCTATCTATTATTATCTATGATCTATGCCTCTAGCTAGCTCTTAGCCTCGCGCCAGGCTCTCAGGAAGGGCTAGGGCTAAACCTTGCAACAGGAAAGTGGAAAGCGGAAGTGATTGGAGCGAACTGGTTGGTCAGATTGCTCATATCGATCATGTGACTGGCTTATGCCATACTTATGCAGTTGCAAAATTTTGGAAAACCGCTGTAGCTAGCTAGCTCTATGCGCGATATGTGCACGCACGCGTCGCGCGTGCTCTTGAGAGACTTGTAGTCGACCCTTTTCCTAATTCCTGCGATCCGGTCGGGGCTCAAAACCATGGTAAGCTACCTTGCTTGTTTGCACTATACGTTGCATTGTAGTTACTTGCTGTCCTGTAGGCGAGAGCTGTGACACTGGCACTCCGTCTGATAAATAGACCTCTTCCTGCATGCCATGTCTTCAGGGAAGGGTGGGCACTAAATAGAGATTTGCTTTATCTTGCACCACTTAAAAGGACCTATGTACGCATAAGGGTAGATGCTAGGGGCCTTGTGCATTAGCAGATATTTATTACTAGACATCTTCCATGGAGGGAAAGATCCGTAAGGAGTATGATACATTTGGGGAGTTGGAAGTTCCTGCTGATCGGTACTATGGAGCTCAAACTGCAAGATCAAAGATGAATTTCCCAATCGGTGATGAAATGGAGAGGATGCCGGTAAGAAAGTATGCACAGGATGCTCTTGGTGATAATTTTTTTTTTAATCCTCCCTGTTGTTCCAGCTTCCTGTCATCCATGCCTTTGGATATCTGAAGAAGTCCTGTGCAGCTGTGAACAAGGAACATTACGGACTGGACCCCAAACTGGCCGATGCCATAATGCGGGCAGCCACTGAAGTCCATGATGGGAAACTTGATGACCACTTCCCATTGGTGGTGTGGCAGACTGGCTCTGGGACTCAAAGCAACATGAATGTCAATGAAGTCATCAGCAACAGGTGAGTTAGTGTACATCATTTTTATCGTCAGGGAGTCCATTGTATTCTGTGTTTCTACAGAGCCATTGAAATTCTCGGTGGAGAGCTTGGATCGAAGACTCCTGTTCATCCGAATGACCATGTCAATCGCAGCCAGAGTTCAAATGACACCTTTCCCACTGCTATGCATGTCGCAGTTGCCATGGAGATCCATCATCGCCTCCTACCTGGCCTCAAAAACCTCCATTCTGCCTTGGAAGCTAAGAGAGTCGAGTTTAAAGACATCATTAAAATTGGTCGTACTCACACCCAGGTATGATATTAACATAGAGAGGCTGTAAATTAACTAATTGCCCTTTTCCCAGGATGCTACTCCTCTTACTCTTGGCCAGGAGTTCAGCGGATATGTGACTCAGATAGAGTATGGCATTGCTCGTGTTGAATCTGCCCTTCCAAGGCTCTATGAATTGGCTATCGGTGGAACGGCAGTGGGTACTGGTCTCAACACACGTGTTGGGTTTGCCGAACGAGTATCTGCCAAGCTTGCTGAGTTAACGGGTTTGCCCTTCACAAGTGCCAAGAACAAATTTGAAGCACTAGCTGCTCGTGATGCTTTAGTTGAAGTCCATGGAACCTTGAATGTCATAGCGGTGAGTGTGATGAAGATAGCCAATGATATCCGTTTCTTGGGCTCGGGCCCTCGTTGTGGATTTGGTGAATTAAGTCTTCCGGAGAATGAACCAGGGAGTAGTATCATGCCAGGGAAGGTCAACCCCACACAGGCTGAAGCCATCACCATGGTAGCTGCTCAAGTGATGGGGAACCAGACTGCTGTTTCAATTGGAGGAAGTAATGGACACTTTGAATTGAATGTCTTCAAGCCCATGATAGTCAGAAATGTGCTTCAATCAACCCGCCTCCTTGGAGATGCTTGTTCTTCTTTCTCAAAGAATTGTGTGGAAGGGATTAAGGTGAATAGAGAGAGAGTGGAGAAACTGTTGAATGAGTCCCTGATGCTGGTGACAGCTCTCAACCCTCACATCGGGTACGACAAAGCTGCAACCATAGCCAAAACTGCTCACAAGGAGGGAACCACACTCAAAGAGGCTGCTCTAATGCTGGGTTACTTGACTGAGGAACAGTTCCACAAGTTGGTGCAACCGAGTCAGATGCTTGGACCAAAAGAGTAACATTCATTTTTAAGTTATAATTGTGGGTTTTCAATAAAATAACACAACTTGTATAATGTAAGATGATGTCAGAGATGCCTGTACTTGGTACTGAATGAGTTGATTGGCTTATGATTTGAGTTTAGGTTTTATGCAGTGGCTTCGTCCAGAGGAACCTTGAGCTCGATGGATGGCGAGTCACACCCATTTCTGTACTCAACCAGCTCACATTCCTGCAAATTATTAATACATAGAATCATGTGTACTTCCCCATAACTATGATAACCCCATCATTTTCTTCCTACATGGTACTCACTGACTCACCTCTGAAGAAGTTGCCTCTTTCAGGCGACGGTGCTTATGAGTACTGTTCTGCTTCATCAGGACCATGACACCCTAAAGCAATCATATACAATATTCATAAGGATCGAGACCAAATCATGGACTTACCACCAGTAAAGCCAGGACAACTGAGACCAATATCACCACAACAATGATACAGGCTATGAGGACAGAGTGCCACCACTCCCATAATTCATCGTCATCTTTACCCCTATCATCAACTAAACAACAATAACAACAACAACAACAACAACAATAACAAAATCAATCAAATGTCAACAAATCACTTACCACATTCAACAGTAGAGCAAGATACAGTTCCACCACTGCAAGTGCTGTGAAAGGACAATAGAGTTATAACATGGTGGCTTGCTACACTGTGCATTATACACACCAAGTGTTACAGCCATCTCCAGAAGGGAAACTTTCAAAATTGCTGTATTTCAGTCCGTTGTATGTACATGCTAAAATAACAACATAGGATCATAATAACTATCTTGTGTCAGTTACCACTGGCATAGAATTACCTGTGCATGGTAGGACGTTCATTTCCTCAAATGGGACGATATCAGATTGAGGTACTCCAGACATTACGTCCACACACCAGCAGTAGTAGGAGTGGCACTGGATCTTCCTGAACGTCCCCTGGGTGGTACACTGTGGTCTGTAATCCCTCACTCCCTCGCGAGACGAGTTGGCAATGTCGACAGCAGTGAAGCACGGTGTACGAGGCACACAAATGGCGCCACCACAATCATTTTCACAACATCTCTCAGTATCATCACAGTCAGATTCACCATTCGAACAAGAATCATACTCGGTCTCCCCGAGACAAGGGACATCGTAAAGAGCGGGACAGTCTTCATCCTCTGTGGAATTGGACAGGTCGATGAATGGGATGATGTGGGGCTCCATGCAGCCATAGCCACACCCATTGTAGCAGCAGTGCAGGAAGGACGGACAGTCAGAATGTGTTAGACACTCTGCATTGCAGCCTGAGTTGGGGTTGTGCCGCATGGCAGGACAGGAGTAGTGCACCCTGGACTCTCCATCAGAATCAGAACCAGAATCAGAATCACTGGAACTGGAATTGCTGGAATTAGAATCGGAATTGCTGGAATCAGAATCACCCACTGCAGAATCTGTTTTGGCAAAGAAACCTCTGTCAATGTTTCTGGTGAATGTATTAAAACCTCCAAAGTACCTCATTCAGACCTGACCCACACAACCCCTGATACAAATAATGATTCATTCAGAAAGGGAAGTCTTCCCCATTGGAACATGTGCATCAATAGGGTATGGTCTTGTTGAAAAGGGAATGCAGCTGTCAAATGACTCCACTGAATGGAGCAGACATTGCATAATGAGTGTTGCTGCATACCTGAGCAGTCCCTCTCTGTGCAGGAAACATCACCATCCACTGTGCAAGAGCTGCAACACAGATAAATCATAGCATGATATGAAACCCTCCCATGATAAGACAAACTCACTCAGTCACTTACTACCCCACCCTACCCTTCACTTCCCCACTTACCAAATGTCACAAGTTTCATCATCCAGGGAGTCAAACCTCTCGCCAGCCAAGTACAGCTTTCCACCATAACTACAGTCTGCCAGAGAAAAAAATAGCCATGTTAAATGGTGAAGTAAAGATAAAAGCATTCCATGTGGTGGAGTAGGATGTCATTCAAGCACTCATTCAGTAAAGCCATTGCTAAACTTGCCACAAGGGGCGCTAACCCAATTAACCCGAGTACCAACACTATTGCTTACTGCATTGAGGCATCTTGAAGCGGGTGACATCGGACACAGGTTGCCCAGACTCAGCTGCAGCACACCAGCAGTAGCCAGTGGAAGGATGACACTGAACTGGAGAGAAGGAACCGTCCTCTTCGCACTGAGGCGAGTAAGCGCCCACCAAAGTAGAATTCATTATCTCATTCCTGAGAGAACTACAAAGAGGGGTGGGGTTGACTCCTTTCGTACAGACGTGGCCACACCCATTGGAACAACAGAGTTCCTCTCCAGTGCAGTTATTACACTCCTCCGAACAGAGACCCACAGTGTCACTTGTCACTTCTGGGCAAACAAGGGAGACAGTGTGGAAAGGGATTGTGATGGGTGTGGTGCAAGAATGGCCACACCCATTGGAGCAACACAGGGTCTGTTCAGGGCAGTCGGAGTGGGAGGAGCAGTCTTCAGAACATATGCCAGCAAAATCAGGATCAACTGGTGGGCAGGAAGTGAACTGGACAGCTGTAAGGAAACTTCCTCATTATCTTGTATCATACTTTTTTGCCTCTCACCTTTTGCTGGTATGAAGACACAGAGTGTCAGCAACACTAAAAAAATATAAATAACCCTATTAGCAATGAATACAGGAGAGTAATACTCAGTTAGTTTGCTAGATTTTAGTGACTCCTCATCTCAATTATCTGTAGGCGAGGTCTCAATGTGTCACTATGATTATGCTGAGAACTCACTAGAGAACATAATGATAATTGTGATAATTGTTGAGCCCCATTAGAGGAGAATGTAATCACTAATATAGCCTATAAACTGATTCTCTGTCACTAGCTACATGGTGTCAATCCATCAAGTGAATGGAGACAGTTAGTGAGGAAACATGGGTCGGTGTAGTCAGACATTCAGGCATACAAAATGACACATCTGTCATGAGATGCATCATGAAACCATTAGCTCTTAGAGAATAATGCTAGTCTTCAATAACGGGACAGCATTGAGAATGGAAGTATTAAGTTATATTATAATAACTACACGTCTGCTTACCTAGCCATGTCGTGGAAGTTTCCTGGGAGGGGGGGAAACGGAAAGATCAGAGAGGAGCAGGGATCAAGAGGGAGGGGGAGGGAGGAAGGGGAAAGAGAGAAAATAATCATAAGCTGATTGAGCTAGCCAGCTGAATTAATAATTATCATGAAGATCACACTTTGACTGTCATTGTCACTAGTAACTGCACCTTTCTCATGGTGGAGCAGGGAACTCTGATTCTCGAAGTTCACCGGTCTGCAGATCACATCAGTTCAGTCTAGGCATAGATACTTTCGCTTTCCTTCCTGAATTTTTATAAGATAAAGTGACGTCACCTTACGTTCTTGTAAACAAATCGCCCCCGCATTCTCAACCCGTGGCCCGCCCGTGGCGCGGGCCACGTGGAGTATAGATGGAGCTGCATGAGCCAAGGTTCTGGGGGCTAGATCCCGTCTTTTCCTCTAGGGTCAAGCTGAATATTATCGATGTTAAGTCACTAGACACTCACCCGACCTTCCAAGGTGATAAAATCAATAAAAACAGAGCTGCCCTAATAATTAATTAATGTTTTTTTCGATGATAGAAATGTACTGTATTCTGAACCATCCTGTGCAGAGTGTACATATCATGGGAGATGTAGTCTCACTTCAGAGAAAAGCACAGATGATCAAGTATGAGAGTGAGTGATTATGATGTGTGGAAAGTACACTCAATGGTTATTACTATGGAAACTTAGTTGACGATGGCACTGGAGTACTCAGCTGCACACAGTGGAGGGTGGAGAGGGATAGTGATAGAGGACTCTTCATTCCTGAGTTAGGGCGACTGGTATCAGTGTGGGGAAAACTCTCAGAATTCAGAGGGGAGAAGCAACTGACTGTGTCTGCCATTGTTGAGGAGAAGGACCCCAATGCTGAGCCCTTACATTGGTTGGAAATTGCACATCTGAAGAAGACTGTGTATAACAAGCCCTTTTCTCTACCAGCTGGTGTGATTGGAAGGGAAGAGGTTCCTCTCAAACATGCAATTCACCAAGCACTGCTGACTTTCTTGAACAGTTCTTTATCGGGAAGGCATTTTACTCTACAAGCTCTCTCTTGTGACCCGGCTTTAGTTCAGTGTTGCATGGATGCTGCCTCCAAGGGTTCCCACAAACATGTAGAACAAGAAGTTAGGAGAGAATTGGTGTCTGCTGTTCAAGACTTACCTGAAGGAGGTGCTGTCATTCCAGCCTTGGGAACAGGAATACACCAAGAACAACTCTATGAAGTATGTGTTTACTTTCATTGGATCAATAATTATAGGGAAGTTCTCTTAATACTCGTGTAGGTATTCTCAGCCAAGAAGCATTTGTGTCCAATCATTCTAGGTTATATTCAAAAGAAGGAACAAACTGAGAGTAAGTTCAGTGTTGATGCGATGCATGTAGAAAACGATTGTAATTATATCATCCCAGCTGCTGAGCGACTTGGGGTACCAGAGGCCTGGATAATCCAATTTGTCAAGCAAAAGGAAGTATTCCGCCACCTCCCCCCACTTGCAATCACAGCAGCTGTCGAGGAATTGATAGACGAGAGTCGCATCTACTTGCATAGCACAAAAGCATATAAAAGCATCAAATAGTGTTAGCAGCAGTTGAGAACATTACAGAACAGATAATCATTACTGTCACCGTTCATACCAGAATTGCTTAATGTCATTGTACAAAGAGTAATAGTTGAGTGTCACCTATTCATGTGACCATAAATAATAGAGTCACAACGTGTGAGCTTCTGCTTGTGTTTAAGTGTCAACAGGATGGGTGAGAAGGATAGAGAATGTCGTAGTGACCAGGTCGATAGAGGAGGTATATGTGAGGATCACTACCAGCGGCACATTCAGGAAAGTCATGGTGATTCATGAGTCCACTCTGCCCCCGATCCATGTACTCGACACGAATCCTGATCCCCAAAGCCGATGTCAAGGCTGTGATGTGAATGTGGTCACTTTCATGATACATGGGGTCGACCTCCTGAAGAAAGAATAATCCAATTAAACTTACTATTTCCAGACCACCCTATACGTGGTGATTTCCTACTATTCTTTGTGATCCCCCACCTGAGTGCAGTACTGTTTGACAGTGAGTCCCCCATCAATGAAGGCTTGGAAGAAACTAGCATTGAGCTGGAGGTAGCCAGAAGTCAGAATACGAAGATAACACACAGCATAATCAGTTGTAGAAGGATCTCGGAAACTCTGTAGTGAATAGAATCAACTTTACCCATCAGTAGATAAACAATAACTTACAGTTAACAGCTGCTCTACAGTTGCACCTGGTCTAGCTGCCATTTCTAACAGTTCTATGAACTATTATGACAGGTGGGATAATAACAGGTGAAGAATTCTTCAGGTAGATCAACTTACCACCTCATGAAATTCATCATAGTCATAACCTTTATTAATGGTAGTGATTTCTTTCTTTAGGTCTGTCACTTCCTTTTTCAAGCTAGTTGGATACAAATCAGGGTAAGTTAATTACCCCCTTTACCCCTCCATGTCACTCATACTGTGATATGTCTAAATGTTCCAGCAGGACCTTCTCCATGTAGCCAAAGGCATAGGCTCTAAAGAAACAATTCCCATCTCCTCTTAGACGTCTCAGGTGCGTGTATCTCTTGCATAAGTCCTATATGGGGACTGCTAGTACCTACTCCCAGAATTTGATGGCAACCTCACCTTGATCTTTGACTGGTAAACGGTATCATCATCAGTGTATTCCTTTGACAAGGATGGTAGCAGCTCTTCTTTGTCTGAAACATATTCACTTGCTTGTCGGACCTGATAACGATTGTCAACACTTTCATTATAATGTTTATGTGAAAAAGTGTGAAGAGGATAATGGCTAATCTACCTATACCCTCAATAGTAGCTAGCAGACCTCACCTCCCTCTGTATCTTCTCAACTTGAGCTAAAGTTGCTTCATCATAGTTCACTCCTGTGATAAGACAGTGAGATGATTATGGCTGGCAAAGCTAGCTTTTTCAATACCTACCTTCTACATAAGAAGAACCCTCAGTGATGACTCCTGTAAGTCCCCTACCTGTCGTACTACACGAGGGACCTTCGTCTTAGCAATATAACAGTAAATCAAAAAAAGTTTCATGAATGCAAATACATTTACCGTTGTATGAACAGCCAGCCATCTCTATAGCTATGCAGCTGTCATGTAATATAGCTAAAGGTCGTCAAAGTTACAGATTCCTCACGAGCGCGTGCGCGTGCATGTTGCCTTAGCAACTGTCGAACTTCTTTATACTTGTTGTAATAAACAATGGTGAGTCCATAGCCCGTAGCATGCAATTGTTGCAAGACTTATTCAATATTAATTTTTTTATTAGTCTAAGATAAAAGATGCATTGTCAAAATGGGTAAGTGAAATAATTATGGAGTGTGGTTCCTTAGTTTAATATGCTTATGATCTCAGAGTGAGAAGACAGGAGATGATCCCAAAGAGGCCAAAGTTATCAAACTTTACATGCAAATACCTCCTATAGAAAAAATGGACGCCACTCTCTCAACATTAGTCAATTGCGAGTGAGTCAGCCCATAGATTTACTACATATTTGTAAATCAGCCCTCCCCCCATATTTCCGGTATAACAGGCAACTATCACTGTCCACTAACTGCATTGAAAGAATTAGTAATCTCAATGGAATGAGTAAGTGGAAAGAAAAAAAAACCAACTAAAAATAGTTATGTGATTCTATCTAATAGAGCAGTTGAGGATACTTTCCTTGGGACGCAACCTTATCAAGACTTTCTCTGGATTGGTGTGCTAGCTATATGGCTCTCCAATACTTTGATTACACCTTTTATCACGATGCAGGAAGCAGTGTCAGATACTTTGGAAGAGTTATGGATATCATATAACAACATAGAGAAACTGAAAGGTGTCACAGGTCTTGTTAATCTCAAGGTATAAGGATATCCAGAACGATGGTAATACACGTGTTTCATCAGTGCCATGATTGGTTGGTATAGGTGTTGTATATGTCCAATAACAGCGTGAAGGACTGGGGGGAATTTCAAAAGCTAGCTGAACTCCAGAAACTAGAAGATCTACTGTTTGTAGGTAAGTTATGATTAACATGTCAATAATAATGGATTGCTTCACCACAAATCTCTCTCTCTCTCTCTAGGGAATCCTTTGGAAGAGAAACATACGAATGAAGGAGACTGGAGAGATCAAGCTCTCAAGAGGCTACCAAAACTCAAGAAACTTGACGGAGTCCCTGTAGTTGGTGGAGATGAGGAAGAAGAAGAAGGCTAGCACTAAAACCACTCACTAACCAGTACAAAAAAAACAGACAAACAAAAAAAAAAACAAAAAAAAATGTGTACCACTACCAGAAATGACCTTGCATAAACCCACATGCTAAGAACTTTCCACGAATTAAGTATCTTGCATAATATTATTGTCTAGCACCTGATCAACACTGGTGGAGGAACATTCATGTATATAAAATACCATAAGATTGGGTGTAAAAATAAGCATATGACTATGAGGTTGGTGGTAGCTTGAAGTGCCAGACTAGATTAGGGTTCTGACTATCATCATCACACTCCACAAGTGTAGGGTAGGTTGGATGTGAATTGTTGATGGTGACGCAATGTCTTGAAGGTTTGTGTCTGATCAGACCATTAGGGAGCAGGTGAAAGTTCTGGGCAGCATCGTGCTTTGCACATGCCACGAGGACCAGTTGGTTCTGATTGGAGAGAGTGAAGCAGAGGGAAGAGTGTTTGATGCCACCTTTAGTCAATAGGGCCCATCCCTGTGTGTGTGTGCAAGAAAGATACTCAAAGGAGAAGTCTGATTCTGGAATGAAAAATGAAATCAATACCTGTTGATCTGTTAGACCATTGAATGGAGAGGTACAGGGTCTGGTTTCCACCCTAGTGTTGTGGTAACCATTCATGCTGTCTAGACATGTCTTGCCATGCACCAGTTGTCCATAAGTAAAGTCTTGAATGGGCGGGGCACTGGAGGAGACAAGTAAGAGAACATTGAACTGATGTCCTTGTGGTTGAATTTGAGAGACTCACCCAAACTGTGGATAGATGTTATCAATATACCACTTGAAGGACCTACATTGTAAACGCTTCCTTAAGTCCTTTCGTTCACTCACACTGCAATAATTAGAGGTGGTACATGCATAAGATTTACATGGTACTAGGTGTGTGCTGGGCAGAGCCAAATATAGTTCATCTACGAGACATTGCAGAACTGCTTCCACAGACTCAGACTTACTCTCCATATGGTATGTTTCTAGAATATACGTTGTTCTCATAGAAATAGTCCTTATATTCGTCCAACCAAACTTCTACCGTTCTTCTGATATTCCTGTGCAACCACATGTTGGAATGGTATCCATAATAAGTGAAGTATAATGTGCTTACTTTCCCACTGTGCTGTGGTAACTTCCACTTGGACCGAAGGAGTACGGCATTGCTGATCGGAAGATGTGACCCACGTGAGAGCAAGGGATGATCTCCATAGATCCTCCACACATCCAAGCACGCAGTGATAACTCTAATCACCAAGAGAAAAAAGAATCCAAGGGATAGGGGTGGGGTGTAAGGGGATAACATACCAACATTCTCTGCCCCCCATATCTCCATTTGGCTGTCGTACTCTCCAATGTGATGAAACCATTTCTTGTCCACTGCAAACAGCCCTCCAGCAATGGCGGGTGTCTGAATCGGATCAACAGGACTATTTCGTGAGCGGAGTTCCGTGTGAGACATGGTGTCCCATTTGAAGTGGAGGTTGGGATCGAAACCTCCCTTGACCACTGGACTCGCTGTTGTGTAAGCCATGGTGTCTTTGTCAATAATGTCAATCACGGGAGACACGATAACTGACCGATTCTGCATGAAAATTATAAACATAGTGGGTTTTTAAATTTGCTCCAGGCACTGCCCTTGGGCATTCTTTGGCAACTGCAGTTAGTGCTAATTACTTTAAAAACCACAAAGTTTTTTATTTTCTATTTCTATTTAACGAATAAGCACTCACTCTCTTTATCCGGCTGAGAAGAGGTTCTAACCAGCCTGTTATCACTTCACAGTGACTGTCCAGGAAGAGGAGAACCTCACCCTTTGCTTCCCGGGCTCCTCGTATGCGAGAACGAATCAAACCTTGCCTCGAGTCCATTCGTATCAGTCTTACTTTGGGAATTTCTGTCAGAAGTGCTCCATCCATAGCTGCAAGGGGGATGGGGAGGGAGGTATGGGAAGAGGGAGGAGGGATAGACGGGAGGGAGGGAGGGGGGAATAGATGGGAGGGAGGGAGGGAGATAGATGGAAGAAAGGGAGGAGTGATTGAGTGAAGACAGATAGGGGACAAGAGAGATCATGTTTACCGTCATCACTGAAGTCATCCACTAAAACTATTTCCTCTATGAGTTGAGGAGGACTGCGGTTGAGCACACTGTCACATGATCAAACAAAATTAATAGTTACATGACCAATTGTGGTACTAGTTGAAGGATGGACTACTGCACCTGACAATGGTTCTGAGGAGAGCAGACCTGGCTTCATTGGTAAAGCAGATGATGACGGTAGTCCTGGGAAGGTTACCTGTGTACTGTTCACCAGTATCCTTGCACCTACACAATAACACAACCACTTCAATTATTGGGCAAGGTCACTCAAAAAAGTGAGTACACCACAACAAGTTGAATTTGGGGGTACTGTTGAATTAGGACTAGGACTAGGACTAGGACTAGGACTAGGGCTAGGGCTGTTGAATTATGGGTGTGACTAACACTCACGCTGAATGCCGGACATCAATCAGATGGCGATCAGGGGGTGTGGCATCACTAGCCACTTGATTAAACTGGAACTTCTTCATGGGGTCGCCTTCTCCTGCCTCCATCTGTTGGGCACTGAGATAGGCAACCATGTTGAAGGAACCCAAGAATGAATACGTAGACCTCTTTACACCTGCCACATTGCCCTGGGGGCCAGTGGTATCCTTCCCATATCTGTAGCTGTGCTCCCACTTCTTGTTGACATGATTTCTTTTTTTCTTCTTAGAGAGAATTTTTGTCCAGCTCCTTTTGATCGCATCTTTGTGTTTGTCTGGTGAGTCGTCTATGTCATTGCGCAGCTGCTGAAGGGGGTCATGCTGATCCCGAGAGGCTCCCATACCCAGCAGGGGACCCCTTGGGTTTAGTAACGAGTTCTGTCTCTCTATTGCCGATTTCTTGCTCAGATATTTAGGATCAGCCATATTGTGTAGCATCATCTCTCGACGGAATTTTGCCATCTCGTCTTCACCAGCCCCACCCCTATTAAGAGCTGCCACGCCTTCTTTAAACCGGCTAATGCTATTGGTAGTGAGACTTGGATGACGGTTGTCCAAAGAGGTGGAGTGCATTTTCATTGTTACTTTTATCTCACTAGTTCTCCTTCCATGTTCCTCCTTTGCATTACTAATTGTGACCTCTGGTTCCTTCAGACTATCATGTCTGTGATGTGATCCATAGAGCAACTTGGGTGACAGTTTGGGGATAAACTCCAGTGGCTTGTGATTTGGATCTAACATCCGTGGATGATTAATAGGCTGGGGGAAAAAAAAGAAAGAAAAAAAAGCCACAGTACCTTAGCATGGCTAACATACATAATAATATAGATGATCCTAGAAAAACAAGATATAGACTTTCTATTCAGAGCCAGAGGTCATGCAATACGATTCCACTATTCTCTTTTATCTAGTTTCAACGTATTTCCCTCCTCTCTCTCTCTCTCTCTCTCTCTCTCTCTCTCTCTCTCTCCACTACAAACCACAAGAATACAAATAAATAAATCTGGTATAGAGCAGACTGGCTACTTTGGAAAAACACCTTCTGGGCCCCATTGTTGGGATGCTTTGTGTGGATTTCACATCCACTGCTTGGAGTAAATAAACTTTCCCCCCATGGAGGAAGTGCCAACGCTCACTGCACTGCTTCTGGACAATTTTGCTGTGTCTGGGTTAATGGAGTGTGGAGAAGCAATCATATCATATGACACACAGTCCTTTCAGCATGTACAACATTATGCCTTAATAAACACAGTTATGATAACATTAACTGTCATTTGCAGCACTGCACTGTACACACAGAGTGGAAGGTTTACAAACACTGCTAGTAAGTTACTGGTGTAAAGCTATACTGTATGAAGATGAACTAACTGTAGCTAGGCCTATAGGCTATATACCAGCAAATAATTTACAATGCAAGGTGCTAAGTGGCGGCTATTGGACACGTTGGACACACCTCGCTTGATGAGAGCCTTGTGGAAGAAATGTACCACACTCCAGTAACTCCCAGTGCAAGCAGTACCAGTAGGCTGATCACAGGAGACAGTCTTGTTCTCCTCCAGTAGCGCAATAAACCCATCCTCTTAAGCTTCTGCTCCCTAAACAACTCTAAAAGACTACACTACGGTCTGCATATTGCAAAAAAGGGGGTTGAGGTTTTGATCACGCCGGCACGCCCACTTACTTCCGTTTCAATATTCACGGTTGTATCCCACGCGTGGGTGTTTCAAATTGCCAGCATCTTTTATGTGAACAAAAAGCATATTTATTGCTATAAAAATAATAGGGGAATTGGTTGCATTATAAAAAATTATTTTCAGTTGAGGGTGTTGCATCAGGACGACTGGAGTTCAAGAAATGGTGGGGGTGGGGGGGAGAGAACCGAGGGAGGGAAAGGGCTTGATGAAGGTAAGTGAGCAAGCAAAGTCGGAACAGAAGAAGCAGTTGAGTGAGAGGATGAAGTTGAATTAAGTGTCAAGGTTAAGGAGGAAGGGGTATGGGTTGTGGTGGGAGGGAGAGAGAGGGGAGGTGACAGATGAGCAGGAACAGTTTGTGGAGTGGGAATGGTTGTTGGTGGAGAAGTGGTAGCTGATGGAAGAGTTTGCATAGTGAGGGGAGGTGAAGGATGGGTGGAGGTGGTTTGTCGTGTGGTGGGGGCAGTCTGTGGAGGATTTGTGGAAGTTGCATTTCTTGTTGTTGGAGTGGAGATTGCCCCAGGAGGGGGAGACGCCACTGTGTTAGCACTTCCAGAGGGTGTAGATGCAGAGGGAGAGGAGGAAGAAGGTGTCGTTGCTGCTGCTGTGGTGGCCATCGCCGATGTTGCAATCTTGGCATCCACTGCCTTCAGCACTTTGTCCATCTCCACAGAGAGTTCGTGGAAGGAAGGTCGACTGTGAGGATTTATGTGCCAGCACTTCTTGATGATGTTCAAGTACACGTGTCTGTCACAGCTGTGTGTCATTGGGAGACGGTACTGGTCCACTTGATAATGCTTCACCAACTGTTAGAAGAAAGAACAAACAGTAAGTGAGTGTGTCATGTTATTTTGCTTTTTTTGCATACATTTTGGAAAGCCATATGTGGACTGGCCCTCCGCACAACAGGCCCCAGATAAGTGGCAGGATTTTCCCCGATTGTGAACATCTCCCAGAGAGTGGTGCCGTAACTCCAGACATCTCCTTTGGTACTGAATTTGAGGGTCATGAGACACTCGGGTGCGTACCAGTAGATGGGCAGGTCAGTCGAGGTACCTTTTGATTTGTAGTAGTCAGAATTCTCCATCTGCTCTCTAGCGAGGCCAAAGTCAGAGATCTTGACATGCTCCTCACTAACCCGCAGGACATTTCTAGCTGCTAAGTCACGATGAATCACCTTTTTCTTCTCCTGTTAAATCAATTAATAGCAAGCCAGCTGACATTATAATCAAGAGAAGTGCTACTTGAGGGTCAAAGGACTCACCAAGTACTCCATCCCGTCAGCAATCTGCTTCCCGTACAAAAGAAAGTTTCGTTTGACTTGAGTGAGGGAGTTGGGAGTGACATTGCTCTTGAAGTTGTTGAGGAAACTTCGCAGACAACCCTTTTTCACAAACTCCATGACAACCACAGGAATGGTCCCAATGTAGTTCAGGTAGTGCTTAGCTAAACAGCAAAGAGAAAGAAAAATGGTGAAGACAGAGTCCTGTTGAAACACAGGCATATATGCTTTTTTGCCTTACTATCAGAGATGCCCAGGAGTTTCACAATGTTGGGATGGTCCAGTGAGTTCATTGTCAAAATCTCTCTCTTGAGGTCCTTCTTCACAGCCTCCACATTGTGGTCCTTCATGGTGGGAATCTTCACGGCAACCATTCGTTGTTTCTCTGGAGACTCCTGCCACTGAGCACAATACACATGGCTATAGTGACCCTGAAGAAAAATCACAGAAAGAGAAGAGCTATCAGCTACAAGCAATAGATTTCATGGTTTTGAACAATTCAATAACACAATTTTACCACAGAAAGATTGGAACAATCAGACACACCAGATAGCCTCAATTCCAAGACCCCTCAACTTAAGACCCCCCCCCCCCCCCCACACACACACACACACACACACACACACACACACACACGATCTCCCACAACTTACAGAGCCAAGTTCACCGGTAGTGATCAAGTCTTTGTACTGGATATAATGAACCCCCTCTTTAATTAACTCCAAGATGAAAGGGTTGTCCGTTGGCACTGCTGCTGCTGCATCATGAACAAGCGCTGGCTCCATCCCACCTTTGGAATCACTTCCAGCATCAAAGAAGTCGTGAGGTGAGGAGGGAGAGGGGAGGGAGGAGTTGGAGGAGGAGTCAGTACTTGTGCCTGAGTGATCCTGACGTAGGCTGATGGAGCCAGCTGAAAATTAATAGGTGAAATTCAATGAAGAAGTAGGAGGGGTGTAACTAGCTCACTTGGATCAACAGGTTTGATGAAGCTATTTGGGAGCTCCTTCAGGAGAGCAATGGGTCCAGTGAACTCGGGACAGTAGTTCATCTTGAGTAAAGAGGGAAGTCCATCCTAGAGAGAGAGAGAGAGAGAGAGAGAGAGAGAGAGAGAGAGAGAGAGAGAGAGACTTCAGTTCCCATACTAAGTGTGTTTGATGTGCATGCATACCGTCACTGCTTTGTGGTGTTCAATCAGAGCCGCAAGAGTTGGAAACTTCTTATGGGAGGAGGAGGAAGAGGTGGCAAATCCCTCTTCCCCCTCCCCCTCAGTCGGGGGGTCCTGGAAGGAGTAGCCTTCATCCTGCTGATATATAATGCGGTAGTTCATGACAGCCCCCCGGATGCAGAGGGAGAGGGTGTAGGCACTGTCAGTGTTCCTGCTCTCCCGAATAAGGAAGTTACCGTCACTCATGGACCCATTCTTGGAAAGGGTGTCTGACACCTTCTGAGGGGGGATGGAGGCATGGCACAACTCAACCTTCTTTCCATCTTTAACTGAAAGGAGAACATTAAGCAATCATAATCATAATATTAGGTAAGGATTGTCAGAAAACCCTTATGATTGCCTTTTTATGGACTTACGGTTCCTTCCCACATGCAGGAATTCTTCAGAGGGGGCAGCACTCCCTGCCAGGATGATGTCACTAGCATTGACAAGCAGCTGGTAGTAAGTATGCACAACAATAGCAAACCCTTGGGACTCCTTTCTGTCACAGAAGTTCTGGGGGAGAGAGAGAAAGAGAGAGAGAAAGAGAGAGAGAGAAAGGGTGAGTGATTTGTTTCATCTGTAAGGCTGCTACACAATGTAATTAATTAGGGGGGCAGTTGATGAGCTTCTGGTAGTGTTGTGTGACAGGAAACTACTATCTGGCACTGATAGCTATGTGGTAGATGACCTATAAGTCACTATGGACGGCCTTCAGGTCAGTCACAATAATTGTTATGTGGGATGGATGACCTACAGGTCTATGTGGGATGACCTACAGGTCAGTCATGCATACATACCAGTGTCTTCTTCTGTGAGTTTTCTGAAGAGTCTTCAGGATCCTTGATGCTGAGGGTTATGGAGGTCCCCTCAACATGGATGGAAAACAGGGACGGGATTTTGCATATATCCTAAAGGGGAGATGAAAGGGGAGGGGAGAGATGAAGTCTAAATTATCCTTCCATACAACTGTTACGATACTTTTGACCATGAATGTACTCAACAAAAATTAAGAAATGAATAATTCAGCAGGTCCCTGTGGACTCACATTTCCCCCCCAAAGTTATGCGTCCATTCAGGAACAAGAATAACATTAGTACATACTTTACTACACACACAGTTGAATTGGAAATGTTACGTACCACTTTTGAAGACTCAATATTGCCAGAACCAGGGTAAAACTGGTAAATGCCTTCCCTACAAGAGGCAACGGCAAGTAATGGACGATTTCTCACTGAATTATTAGACTGCAAAGTGTGTGAAGAAAAGGAAAGAAAAGAAAAGAAATGAATAATGTAAATTGAAACTTGATAGGATGTGTAAATCAACTTTATCATAGTAACTGTGACATCGTACTAAAACTCCACAAACATAGCAAGGTCAGTGCATGTCACAACTCTGGGGCCCCACACACACTGTGTCACACACTGAAACTAATAATCATTCTGGAGTTCACACATTTTCCTACTCATTTGTCTTGTGTCAACAAAAAACAGAGCACAAGGTGGTCTATGGAATTTGGAGAGAGGTACTGGACTGTTAGGCTCTGTGGGGAGAGGGAGGCTAGGCTTTGTGGGAGGAGAGGGAGAGAATGAGGGGCTAGCTTCTCACTGTGTGTGTGTGTGTGTGTGTGGGGGGGGGGGGGGGGGGGGAATTTCATAGTACCACTAAGGTGAGACTATAATTGTTTTGACATTGGAGATTGGAGTCTTCAAGTCTATGACATTAATGTCAGTGGAAGTTGATATCGGTGGGAGTTTATGCAGAGAATGTAGCAGGCCCTGCTGACAGGAATTCAGGATAGTAACATCCTCTAGTCAAGGAAGACAGCTACTTATCCATATCCATGCAGAGAGACTGAGTCAACTTCCGCCTAAAGGCTTGATTAATTTACCTTCAGTCTGAAGATGTGTTTGCAGCACATGATGTCTTTCTCATAGACCTCCATGTACTTGGCCTCATAGTGTTGCACTTCCACATTGTTCCTGATGGCTTTGAAACGCTGGAAAGTCTCTCGCAACTTCTTCTCCACCGCCTCATCTTTCTTGTACTTATCCCTCAAGAACTTGGGCATGAATTTAGAAAGATCCTTAGGACTACGACTGGAAAATGAAATAAATTAATAATCCATGCATTCACTCACTCTCAACTTATTGAAATACTGCCCAGATCCCACTGACTAACTGAGCAGCTGCTCAACTGTCTCACTCACATGATATCCGTGTAGCTGGAGTCCTTTTCGTGCGCTTCTCTTGCAATGTCTATGGCAGCCATCCAAGTTGAAGTGTTCATGGTAGCCCGGGGGTACAGGCGGTCATTCAAAAAGTCCTCCTTCAACTGAAATAAGAAAATTATATTTCAGTGAAACCCCTCCAATTATTGCACTGTGAACAAATGAGGACGTTCCCTCCAATTATGGTACTGTGAACCCCCAATTGAAATGAGGACATTCAGTGTAAACCCCTCCCCTCCAATTATTGAAATCGAGGCTTAGTGAAACCTTTCAAAATACAAATAATTGGGGCGAGCCTGAGCGAGCCCCACACTAGCAAGTTGGCTCTAGAATTCGCATTATATATATAATAATATCATGTATATATATCTCGTACGTCCTAATAATAGTGGTTTTTATCTGCGACGATCATCTGGTAACATTACATCACAGTGCAGTAGACGCGCATGGGTATGTTTTGACCTTGCAATGAACTTTGTGCTATAAGCTAAGAGAGGCTAGCTGAACAGAAAGAACGTCTTAGGAAGCGTAGATCGAGAAATCTAGAGACAATGGTGGCCCAGAGAAAAGAATGCCTCAAGCATCGAATGGCAGATGCTAGCTAGCTACTAAAGAATGGATCAAATTAGCAAGACCGCTGAACAGAAAGAAGAAAGTAAGAGATAGAAGGCAAGGCATCCTGCTCAAAGCACAGCTACAGAGAAAAGACACGCTTGAGGGAGAGTGCAAGTCAGCAGTTGATGTCACAGACAGCTGAGGAAAAGAGAGGCCAGTCTCAGAGAATGCAGACCAGAGATTGTCTTCAGAAAGAGAGGCCATTCTCACATGCATCACATTCAGCACATCACAGACAGCGCTTGAGGGAGAGTGCAGGTCAGCAGTTGATGTCACAGACAGCTGGCCAGTCTCAGAGAATGCGATTGTTTTCAGAAAGAGAGGCCATTGTCGTTGTTTCACCCTTGCTAAAAGGGAACATGCATCACATTCAGCTCAGGCTCGCCCCACAATGCATTGCATTTGTCTAATAATGAAATCTTGAAGCCCTTAAAATGAAGGTGTTTATGATGTCCTAATCACTAGAGCCCTGAAAGGAGAGCAGGTAATGGACTGTCTAATGTCACAGCCAAGAGTGGCAGGGATTAGTTGGATTCACCAGTCAACATCAAAAGGAAGGGTCAATAATTGCAATTTCAAGGCCATTGCATTATATGAAACAACTATTCACTTTGAGCAGCTAAACAGATCCTTTATACACACACACACACACACACACACACACACACACGAATGACTCAGAAAAGATTTTTAAACTGATGCTTAATTAATCACCTTACCCCCTCACCCAACTCTTTTACCACAGCACACTAGAAGGGGAAAAGATGTGCAACCTAATCCGGACAACTTGGTGTCATTTGCTCTTGGAACTATGAAAGACGAGATGACACTAAGAATAGCCCCAAGCAAATCTGAGACTATAAAATTAGCATAATTGACTTTTCGCTTAGTTCCACTACCAGCAGAGATGGTAACATACCTCTAGGTATGAGAACAATTCAGATGGTAATGTACCTCTAGGTATGGGAACAAGTCAGGACCATCAAAACAATCAGTTGGTTGACTTCCTCCTGACAACCTGGAATGTGGTGGGACTCTCTTTGAACTCTAGTCGGGCCAAATCTGTTTATCACGTTTTTTTACTTTGTATGGGAAGCCAGAACCATAATAAACACAGTTATCCGTCCCATGCTTTACACAGAGAAGCCCCATGTACAGACATCATGCATGGACAGGAGATCACACATTAAATTTTAAGGTCATTGAGGTCAAAGGTGACTAAGGTCACGACTCTCACCTAGTCCACCAGTACCGCTGTATAAAGTGATGGTGATATATACAGAGGTTGGCAGCTGCAAGTGACATTTGTGATTGGGGGCCATCTGGCAAGACAGTGTTACATGCAGAGGAAGTTAACCACCATAGAGGACCATCCATTGATAGACTCCAGTACCGAAACTGAAGTCGGCTGTGGCATTGGAAATATCCCATTGAGTTGCAGGTGAAAAAATTTCACAGCTTTCTCCCTTTCATAAACTGCAAAACCACTCTCTCACCCATTATCATTATAACCACTAAGTCTGTTCCAACATGTGCTCTGAGGCTAAGGTGAAACTACACGATCTTACCCACAAACTGTCAATATTGAACCAGTCCAGTACAACAAAAACAAACTCCACTGCAATTCAGCAGAACTTACACAACATCCAACTTAGCCCCACCCACCCACCCACCCACCCAGCCTGGATTTGACAACACCTACACATTGTTCAGCAATTATTGGGTTCCTGGATCAGCATATCATTCCGTTTTGATGGTTTGTACTGAGGACAAGATTCTCCTGTTCTCTAAGTTCCTTTCTGTAATGATTTTTGTGTAGCCATCTCATCAAACGAGTGAGTGCGGGAGTAAGAATTCTGATTGAATTAATATATCTACATGCCTTTATGGATGGCATGCATGACTAGTAAGGAAAGGTATGTACTCATGGATGACAAGTCACAGAAAGTAAAGCTCTCTCCAGTTATCACAACCAGATCACATGACGTGCTAGCCCCATCCATTAAAGATCACATGATCCCATGATGACAACTTAATGACATCACCCTGCCATTATTGATTAGGAGATCACACATACCTGTCTATAATAGTATCCGTATGCAGGTTTGCTCATCTTCATGAAACGCACACTGTTTTCTCCTGTGTTAATAAACACTCGCAATTGATATTGTCTTCTGGCTTCTTCCCCAGTCAGGGTGTGGTAAGGGTTAAGAGGACTACCGGATTTGGGGTCACAGAGGGCAAAAAATGGCCGAGCCAAGGGCACTATTTGGAGAGACTCTTGCGAGCAAACCTCATCTATGATATCCTAAAAATGAAAAATATGAACTGAAATAGTCACTATATATTATAAAAATCCAAATAGTCACTATATTATAATAAAAGAGATGTAGGCTTACTACTCTTCTAGTCTCCAGCTAACTTTTGGTTTATCCAAACGGTAAAACAAGCCACTACACCCACTTTTCAGTAGCTATAGTTACAACCCCCAACAGCTGAGTGCCTGAGGCTAGCCTGGCTTAGCTCAGTAGCTTAGGGAGTATTTTCAACAGCCAGGAATTCATGTAACGCGAGATATTCGATCCAAAAAACTTGTTTAGAACTGCACTGACCTTGACAAGGACGTCGGGGGAGCAGACTACAGTCTTACACAGGGTTTTGCCATCATCCAATAAGATCCCTCCGGCTGGGAATCGTCTATTTCGACTGCCTACTAACTTCACTAACCTGTCCATCTTTCCCTAGGTCACTAAATTGCTATGAATGAGTTATTATTATATAATATCTCAGTTATGACGTCTTTCAATCGTTCAATCGATCGCAACATCCGGCCGGCCGGATCATCCGGTACGCGGTCGAGATTATAATTGACGCATATTGCGTGCCATAATTATATGGAGATACCGATACGTACATATTGGCCGAGATTATTATGACGTCACTAATAATGGAATCAATTATAGAAAATAGCATTAGATGTTGTAGTATAGTAGTAATGAAAATGGATTAATGTCTAATTCTGCTTGATTGTCGCCTACCACCAGCAAGCACTCCGGAGTCCCTTTCACTGCCATCCAGTTCAGAGAGACGGAGGTCTTTCAATCCCAGATCACTGCAGCGTTTCTGAAAGTACCTCCTCAGAGCTCCCCCTGCCTTCCCGATCTCTGACTGGCGTTTGTGGTACTTGATGGAATTAGAGAAAATGAGAAGCATGTCTCGAATGAAGTCATCAATAGTCTTATAGTCTCCACACTTGATGTGGGTTTTCACTGTGCGGAGGTCCATCGGTTCAGAAATCACATCAAAGTAATCAGGATACTATAAAATGCAAGAATACTATAGAATACAGCACCAGAGAAATCAGGATATTACCAAATACAGAAATGTAAATTATAGAATACAGATGTCACATGGTTATGAAATATACTTACTTCTCTCTTCTTGACAGGAGCAGCAAAGTACCAGCTGTCTTGATGCCGATCAATCTCCTCCCAGAGAGCCTGACATAGTTGCATCTCCAGCCCCTTGAGCTCGCGGCGCAAAGCCCCTGTGTGTTGCCTCTCACTGTTGGAACACTGCAAGTCAATAATGGATGCTATGATGCCCTCTGCCTTGGAGATATTCTGAAGAGCTGGAGATGGCATCGCATCCAATTTCAATTTCTTCCTGGCACGAGGACTCTTGGTATTTTGTGATTGACTTGGAATGCTTCCATTTTGTGTTTTTTCTTCTTCAGGTACTGAAGTACTAGCTTTTCCCCGCCCCCTTTTACGAGCAGGAGGAGGAGGAATATCTTCCTCCTTCTTCCTTCCTCTGCCTCGTTTTTTTCCTTTTCCCCTTTTCATCACCACCTTTCTCTTTCTCCCACTGACTGCACCAGAATCTCCCCGAGAGCTGGAGGAGCGAAGCTTGCGCTGAGGAATCACTTCTTCCTCTTCCTCCTCCTCCTCCTCCTCCTCCTCTTCTTCCTCAATCTCTTCCTCGGACTCCATCTCTGATTCCTCCTTGGCCTCCTCACTCTCACTGGACTCCTCCACAATGACAACGCGCTGTACCCTACGTCTCGGCTTTATGGGCGTGACAGGAACACAGTCATAGCAAAACCAGTCGCCCTCAGGGACAGTATTCAATGGTGGCTTGAGGCAGTAGGTGTGGTAGCCATGGTCACAACCATCACATAACAACATGTACTCGTCCCCGCACTTTCGTCGACATATCCGACAACGAATATTCATCAGCGATTTACTCCACATGACTGCTCGTTCCAGAGTTGCAAGATGGAGAAAGACTTGGGAGAAACTGGTAGACCTGCTAAGAGATTCCCTCCATTGCTCCAAACATATATCACTCTCCTTGATTTCTCCGTTCTTCGGCCTCTTCCGCTTCTTGTCCACAGCTGTGCCCAAGGGAGGCATAAGGAACTTTCTCCCAATGCCCTCCTCCACCTGAAGGACGGCAGTGGCTAGCTCCCGAATGGCTGACTGGGTGGTTGAGGAGGAGGAGCCACCATCACATGAGGTGTCTACTACCTTCTGAGGCGTAGGAGAACGAGTGCTTCGCTTTAAAGATGTGATATTAGCAGCTGCTCCCGAGTTCTCGATGGAGTTTCTCCACTGTACTCGGTCACTGATGTAGCCAAGATTCCCAATGTGGATCTTTTCCTCAATGTCCAAGATCTGCTCCCTCAAGTAGAGCTCGAAAAATGCCTCCGTGCTGTTATATTTTGGCTGGCAACTTGGAATAACTCGGTCATTGGTAAAGATGCACTTTGTGATTGGAGGATTGAAGCGATTTTTCAAGGATTCAAGGTTCTTTTTCAGTTCTGACTCGCGTATCCCTCGTGGATTTAGCGTCTCAATTAAAGAGTCAATCTCCTCAGGGGTGGAGTAACAAGACCACGTCAAGCGGTTGCTAGAGATGGGAGGCTTATCAACTTGCTGGTTTGGAACTATTTTTATCACTGGGGACGGGATTGGCGATTCTGTTGTTGTTGTTATTGTTATTGTGGATGAAGGAGTTGCTTCCATCTTAGATTCTTGTTGAACAGAAGGAGTGCCTGCTATTCTTGTGTGCACTTGAGAGTGATTCTCCTTTTTTTCTTCCACAGGAAATTGCCCAGAATCCTCGACAAAGAGACCAGCCAGATTGGGAAACAACCAGTACTTTCTGTGGTATCGATCAGACCCCAGAGGTTGGAGGTTAACCGATGCCGATGCATCTCGGTTGACCTCTTGCTGATGGTGAACTTCTTCGATCCTTGACTTGTGCCCATCGTCCATTTTAGCCTGCTCTTGGCCACCAGACACTACCCCATTCACCTTCTTATCCTGGGCACAGCTATCAGCTACAGGGTTTTGTTCATTCGTACCTCCTTCACTTGTAGCAGGCTCTGGCTTGGACGGAAGGTTCTTACTTACTCCTTCTTCAATCTTTTTAACTCCTTCCTCTTTTTCTTGCTGCTTCTTGAGCTTTGCCTTCTCCTCTTCCTCCTTCTTCCTCAATCTTTCTTCCTTTATTTCGTCTTTTTTCCTCCGTTCTTCCGAAAATAAGATCTCCTTCATGAGCCGACGTGCCTTCTTTGCCCGGGCAGCAGCCTCTTCCATAAACTCCCTTGCCACCGAATACGTCAACAGCTGGGAAGATAGAGTGGACAACACTTCCAGCTTGCTTGCAGGACTGAAGGTATAAAAAGGTATTTGGGCCAAGGAGTCACAAATATCTGGTCTGAGAAGCCTCATGGCCATAGAAGGGTCATCAGCATCTGTGAAGCCACCTCTACGAGAGTGACGGAACCAACTTCGCTCCCCAATGTCCTTGTACCCCCCACACGAGAGGAAGTGGAGACGTAGCACCTCTGTCAGAGTATAAGCATCAATGACCAGCTCATTGAGGGGAAGGCGTTGTGTACGGAAGGGCCACTGGGAGTACTTGATAGCCGAGACTTTGATGGTCTCTTGAACATCTAGAGGCTTTGCTTGATCATCAATGTCATCATCAATAACCATTGCAGGGGCAACCTCATCTACACCACTCTCTTCTTCCCTTAGCCCGATTTCATGCATACCGTTCTGTTTCTTTGATTCTGATTGGTCAGCTATTGGACCAGCAACTTCTTTTTCCTTTGACCCCGATCGTTCACTTGCTGGAGTGCTAGAACGGGCCCTATCAGTTGATGAAGGCTCTCGGCTAGCCAAGATGGCCTTGCTTGCTTTAGGTCTGATCATGATATTTTCATACTCTTCGTCCATTGTTGCAAAGAGAGCCTGCACATGAATTATACGATAGTAAGCTACCCTTTATAAACACACAATGAAGATAACTCACCTGTAGAAGGAATTTAGTGATCTCGAAAAGAAGACTGTCCATCTCTTCCGTTGCAATTGCATACTCCATTTTTTCTGCAGGTGTGGGAAATTTCATTGAATACATGCCCCTCCCCCTTCTCTTATTCACAGCACCCACCAAATGTGATCCCTCCTCGAATGACCTCTTTGATGTCGAAGAGAGGACCAAAAGTGTTAAGGAACTCGAGAATCATGATGACATCGCCAAGCAACTCCGGGGGAATACTGGTCTTCACAGGAGTCGGCTCTGGCAAAGGCTACACAGAAGGGACAAAAAAAAAAAAAAAAAAAAAAAAAAGAAAGAAAGAAAGAAAGAAAAAAAGAAGAATCCGTTTGACTTGTTTCTCTGGCACCTATTTTGTTCTGATCTGCTTCTCCCTTAGCCCCTGCCAAGGAATAACACACAAATACATACCTTGCTGTCCTCACACAACATGTCCTCCCTGGGCTTCAGCCACTCCTTCTGTCGGATCCTCTCCAAGCGTCGTCGCTCCTGCTGTTCCTGGAGCTTCCTCATACGTAGCTCCTTCCTCCTCTTCTTCTCCTCCTCCAGATGAGCAGTCCTCCACTGCCTCTCCTGTTCTGTCTTAGCGTTCAACTCCTCCAGCTCCACCACACTCAACTTTGTCTTCTTGATCAGTGAGTTCTTCAAATCCAACTGCTTAAACTTTTTGGCTTTATTGAGCGCTTTCAAAGCTTCCACTTTGGCCTGGGGAGACATGGTCACATTGGAGAGTTTGCTGGGGCTACTTGCACTCTTGGTCAAATTTGATTTTGAATTTTTTCTGTTTTTCTTTCCCTTAGCTGGAGTGAGTTTTCCACTGGATTTTCTTTTGCTTGATCTTCTCTGTTTGGATTTATTGCCGGTGCCCAAACTGCTTGGGCGCCGAGGCTTCTTGGTACTGGATGGGGAGAGGAAGCTATCCGAGAGAGAGAACATTGCTGGAGTGATGCTAGTCCTGGGAGAGAGGAAGGAGTCCAGTTTGGATTGAGATAAGGAAGAACGCTTCCTCCCAGACCTTGAGGGACTGGGAAGAGCTGAAAAATCAATGGAGGACACTCCTAAATCAAACTTCCTTACATATTCATCCTAAAAAAAAATAAAAAAATAAAAATTACTTATTAATGCGTACTTTCCCTATTTATGGTTTAAAGAGGCAGGGTCCAGTTTACCAGAGTTTACACATTTACTATTTCCTATTGGTATTGTTACTTCCTTGTTACCATTCACCTTGACTGCAAACGGGTGCTTCTCATTTGCCCTGAATGTGGCATTACGCAAAAAGATCCTCAGCTTTTTGGGGGTGAGTGTGCCCTTAGGTCGTGACAGGACGCTTGGCTTGACCATCAACTTGGACTCATCACCCTGGACATACTCCACCACATACTTATACTCAGCAGAGTTGAAACTGACTTCAGGTGAGAGTGGCACTTTTGGAGTTTGAGGACTCTTGATCTTTATCGGAGGTACAGAGGTGCCACTTTTGGTTGGGGAGTCCAATGCCTTGGAATCACTTGAGGGAGAGAGACCATTGGAGAGTCCATCACTACTTGGATGAGGGTCTCGAGACTGAGGGGAGGAATCAGAGGAATCGGCTGGTTTCTTGGGGGGAGTGGTGATCACAGAAACTCTGATAGGACTACTGGAGTTATCTTTGGCTGGAGAAGATGGAGTAACAACCTTCAAGATCCGAACCTGCTTAAGAATTCTGCGAGCGAGAGAGACAGAGAAAGTCAATATGTGTCACTGTAATAATTTACTTCATCTACCACATCCATTTTTCTTTTGAGTGACACTAAGCAACTTACTTGGCCCCAGAAGAAGTGACGTGGGCCATATCTACTATTTCTCCCTCGACAAATCTCTCACGGTAGAAAGCACAGATTTCATCGGCAAGTGTTTTGATGTTAGTACGCTTGGCATGATGAACCAGAGCCAGTGCAGCTTTCTGGTGGCATACATTCAAACTTTCAATGAGTTTTGTTGCCTCATTTTCACTGGAGATGGCTTGGGAGTATGTGAGTCCAGTGGTGCCCGTCATTTCACATGTCCAAATACTGCTATTACACTGGAACATGCGATTAAAGAATTTCCTGGGGGGAGAATGTAATAATATTTCTACTCAAGTGTACAGTTTATTAAATGCAGCACTGCATACCTATTTAATAAATAATGTAGAATTATACAGCTGCACAACATTAGTATAGCAGTTTCCAATTAGTGCACCCCACCCACAAATAAAACAATGAGCAGGTTTTTGTTGGTTTTTTAAAACCATGGATAGCATTATAATGATTCCAGTATACTTACTCATAATCCCTGAATACCTCCTTGGTGGGCTTGCACAGAAAAACCTCCTCATTAGGCTTTAAGTCCTCTGGAACTGGCTCCAGGTGAAAAGGTTTTTTGTTCAGTAAAGGCATCACAGCAATTGGATTCACTAGGGGGAGGTGGTATCTGAGCTATTTTCAACACGAAAATATTCCTTCACGGCTTGTTTGAGCAACCTACCAGAACTTTTTGCAGTTTTTGAAGAATTGAAGCTATTTCGTACCTTGAGTGAGCTTTTTTTCAAAGAATAGTAGCAAAATGAAGAGACGCTGACAAAATCTAGTTTCCCGCCACTCGATTGTGCTCCGTGTGATTTCCGTATACTGTGGTGTAGCGGATAGATTACGTAACTCAGTTTATAAAGGCTTTCTTCTCCGTTCCGAGTTTACTGATATCTCAGTGAGAAGGAGCCATATCTCCTTAGTAGCGATGGCATCCGGACAGGACATCGCTCCTCAAGGCCGGAGCGCCCAAGGCCCCATTACCATACCCTCTCCCTTGCCAGAACCCATGACCCCAAGGACCAGCTGGATGGATGTATGTTTATTATTCACTACAAGCAGATATTTTAGAGAGCTCTATCTCTTGTATATGCAGCTGCAAACTCCTGGATCAAATCCTCCTTCCAGTGCCCTCATGCCCCCTCCGTCTGCTCCTCCCTCTCATATACTCCCATCTCCTTCCCTTGGAGGACCTTCCCCTTCCCCAGGTCCTTCCTCTTTAGCATCATCTTCATACCCTTCTTCAGCCAGTCCCATGTCCCCTCACACACCTGGCTCTATGCTCACACCAGAGAGCATAGGCATAGTCCCTCAACTCCAGTGAGTCTTGTAGTCTATTTTGCATTATGTGTTATGTATTGCGTCTTGCCAAGATGGCAGCAACAAAGCCTCTAGTACTGTGGGTTATGCAAATAAACTGCAGGAACATCGTGTCTACTGTTGACTTGGGGTGCAAGCTGGACTTGAAGAAGATAGCACTCCATGCTCGTAATGCTGAGTACAACCCTAAGGTACTGGTTTCCTCTTGTATCATTTGTGTATGTGATTTCCAAGTCATACATGCAGGGTCATGTGATATTGTCACATGACAGCTGTAATCCAAAAAAAAAAAGGACCATCTAATGGTGAAGGATCTGATCTAACATACAATTGCTTTTGCTCTTTGTAGCGTTTTGCTGCTGTCATCATGAGAATAAGAGAACCGAGAACAACTGCTCTGGTCTTCAGTTCTGGAAAGATGGTGTGCACAGGAGCGAAGAGGTGAGAGCACGAGAAAAGTTTCACCAGGATTCAGGACAAAAAAGTGCTAACTGCTTTATTTTCATTGATTTTGCAGTGAGGAATTTTCCAGACTGGCTGCAAGGAAATATGCTCGCATTATTCAAAAACTTGGCTTTCCTGTAAGCAAATTTGGGGGGAAATCCCCAGTAGTTTATTAATAATTATGATGTCATGTTATGTGCATGCCTTTAGGCTCGTTTCATGGACTTCAAGATTCAAAACATGGTTGGGAGCTGTGATGTGAAGTTCCCCATTAGGTTGGAAGGCCTTGTTGTAAAACATTCACAATTTTCAAGGTTGGTGCCTTTTTCAAGATTATTTAAGGTTGATTTCTCTATCGTAGCTATGAACCTGAGCTCTTCCCTGGACTTATCTACCGAATGGTCCGACCAAGAATTGTCTTGCTCATCTTCGTATCTGGGAAAGTGGTGCTGACAGGTATGTGGTTGGTGTGATCATCTGATCAGGTTTCCAGTCTATTGTTTGAATTATTATCACTTTGATAGCAATAGCCTTCAGTACAGGATATTAGCCTTCGTACCAAGCCCCCCAACTTTTATCGCAGGGCAGAGGAAAGCGGGGCCTGGGTACAAGACCAAGTTTGATATGTGGTGTTTTTTTGTTTGTTTTTTTTTTGTTTTTTTTTTGTTTGAATGCATATAATACATGCTGTAAAAGCACAATGTATCATGAGAGTGACTGTATCATGAGAGTGACTATCTCGTCATGTGACTGTCATAGGTGCGAAGGAAAGGCAAGAGATCATGGATGCTTTTTCTAACATCTACCCAATTCTGAAGAAGTTCAAGAAAACGTGATACCATCTCTGTCACTTGCTGTGTCAAGAACAGCTTATGTACAATATTATCATACTTACTTTCCACATTATATTTTATTCAGCTAACATTCTCTATGTACTGGTATAAAAAAACTGATTATTGTTGATTATCGTATTTGAATTCAGTTATTTTCAAGGAAATTTGCTATGCTAGTGATGAAGAGGGAGGTGTAGTGAAGTGTTGCAGATATGAAGAGCACACTGACATAAGCAATGAAGAGAAGAATGAAAACTAGAACAAAATCTGTAGGAGGGAAAGAAAAAAATCTGTACAGATCACTTCACAATCACATAATCACCATGGGGCTAATTACCAGGGGTTGATTACCAGGGCCTCAATAGTAAATCTTTTTATTCAGAGACTCTAGGTACTGATTTCTATCACACATACATATGCAAATTCTCTCCAGCGGTTCCAGACCAGGTCCTGAATCCGCTGGCAACAGCAGAGCCATTTTAATGGAGAATTGGATGTCCGCTAACCACTTGAAAAATCTCTTCATCCAACTCATCTTCTCCCTGGAAACAAAGCAGCTATATAGCTTAGTGTTAGTAGTCTAACCTCAAGACTCAGTACTATCATACGGTAGATAATATAATTATAATCTACGAATTAACAGTAAAGATAACTAAGTTATCGATTTTGCTGCTTGGTTATGAAATCCCTTCTCTATACTGCTCTCCGGCATCCCTTATCAATCCTTGTGTGTGTAGGATGGCACCTGTCCATGTTCTTTTAGATGTAGAAGCTGTATGTGTGTGACATTCTTGTAGGATCCCACTCAGAAATCATGCCAAGTACAAAGTACGTTATAAAGGTGATTCTTATATACAACTCCAATGCATGATTATTGAATGACAATAAAATTTGCTTCCAGTGGCAATAAAATAAGGATGGGATGACTCATAGACTAGTCACATGACAAATCAAATTGGAGTGGATAAAAAAGAAAAAGATGATAAAAAAGTTATCAGGTCAGCTGTGAGTCAGTAAAAGAGATGCACAATATGCGAGACATGAGAGGGGAGGTAGGTGACTGTCGTGTACACTAACATCAGCACTATCAGCCCTAGTAACGCATCTGATCCACAGGTCAAGGTTCATCCAATAATAAGTTTATACACACCTTCACTCAGCAATGCTCAAAAAAGAAACACCTAGTTCACTTTGATTGTAACAAGGGACAATGACACCAGTACATGCAGTTCTGATGCAATGCAACAGATTAATCTATGTCCTGTCAGCTACATGTAAAAAACTGAAGTTACATGGAAAAAACTGAGCATTGTGCATGCGGATAATACGATACCTTATTCTCTACAGAGAAGGATACAAAAAATTATCTTCTCTGTAGGTTCTAAAAAGTTCACAGCGAAATTTGCTTCGAATAATTGCTTCTTCTTACTGAGCCAAACGTCCATCCTTAAAATTTCACCTGATTTCTCGCCTGATGGGCACGCCCATGGAATGTATGTTGACCTTTGACCCCTAACTAATTGCAGAAGCCAACCGTGCACGTGATTTCTCCTCAGCAAATGCAAAACCAGAGTGCAACTCAGGATTCTAGCGGTTTGTAGGTCGACACAGGATTAGAAAGACGGTGTAGACGCAGTCTCCAGACATAGGAGCAGAAAACCATGAGTTCCATAGGAACAGGAGTGCGTTAATTAGAAGTAGCATGCACTAGACACGTGCACAGTGCTTTATGGGTTGGCCTGTCTGGGTCGGCTCCATTATTTTTCCCCTCTAGTATGACCTCTCAGCAGCTCAGTTCTCACCAGACGGTCGAGTATTTCAGATCGAGTATGCCTCTAAGGCTGTTGAGAACAGTGGGTAAGTGGTCATCAAGAGAATGGGTTACATACCAACCTCACGTACATATCTCTCCCCATTCAGCACCTCTATAGCCATTCGTGGCAAAGATGGAGTTGTATTTGGAGTTGAGAAACTGATCACATCCAAACTCCATGAGAGTCAGTCCAACAAACGTATATTCACCGTTGATCACCATATAGGATTGGTTCGTCAGTTGGTTAAACTTAACCCTTTGATATCTAATTCTCTTTCTGCAGGCAATATCTGGTTTGATAGCTGATGCTAGACGGATTGTCAATCAAGCAAGAGACGAGGCTGCCAACTACAGATTCACATATTCACAACCTATTCCAGTTAAGGTGTGTGCATTGTGGCAATGAACATTCCAGTTTAAAAAAGGACGACTGAATAGTTTTATTCACACACAACTCTTTCTCTTTCTGTCTCTCCTTTGCAGCACTTAGTGGATAAAGTTTCTAGTTTCATGCACCTCTTTACCCTATATGGTTCTGTGCGACCATTTGGCTGTTGCATCATGTTTGGAACCTATGAGGCTGATGGACCTCAGCTCTTCCTCGCTGACCCTTCAGGTGTCTCCTGGGTGAGTTAGGTTTCATTTGCTCCTGATCCACTAATATTTATTTTACTGGTTCTGTTGTGTACAGGGTTACTATGGATGCGCTGTGGGCAAAGCAAAGCAAGCTGCCAAAACTGAAATAGAAAAACTAAAAATGCAAAACTTCACCTGTGCAGAGCTAGTGAAAGAAGTCGCTAAAATGTGAGTTCCATGTTCAGTTAACTGATGAAGTACTTCAAGTGTCCTTTGTAGAGAGGTTATCCTTTTCTCAGAGGTTAAAATGCACTAATGCTATGGGAAAGGGGTCCAAAAGAGCATCCTTTGATGTAAAGGGATCAACCACTTTATCCTTTGTAGAGAGGTTGTCCTTTTCTCGGAGGTTAAAAAATGCACTAATGCTATGGGAAAGGGGCCCAAAAGAGTGTCCTTTGATGGGAGGTTGTCCTTTTCTTGGAGGGTCCTTCATCGGAGGTTCTCACTGTAATATTTCTTTCTCTTGTGGATCATGTTTTGCAGCATCTATACGGTTCATGATGAAGTGAAAGACAAGGGATTCGAACTGGAAATGAGTTGGGTTGGAGAAGGTAAGATCTACTGTCCAGATCTTTTGCTCCAGTTTATCTTGGTACTGATTTGTTTTTAGTGACTGGTGGCAAGCACCAAATGGTTCCAGATGACATCAAGGCAACTGCTGAACAGTATGCAAAAGAAGCTATCAAAGATTCAGACTCTGAAGATGAAGTTTAGCCACCAACTGAGCACACACTACTACAATCATAATACAAGTTTCTATTAATTTTTTATTCTCAAAAAAAAAAAAAATTTTTTTTTTCCATTGCAATGTTGATTCAAGATGTGTGCCAATAGTTATGGATCTGCTACTTGCCCCAGGCAGAAGTCCATAGGCTGCTCAGAGTGCCTAAGAATCCAGAAGTTACGGACAAGTCTTGCTGTTGCTGCTGCTGCTGAGCCAAAGACTCCTTCACACTTTGATGACTAGATTCCTTCAAATGTGAGGGAGAATTACCCTTTCCTTTCTTGCCACCCTCTTCATCAATTGAGCCCAGCAATCTGACACTGTCCATGGCTGCCACCTGGATGCCCTCAGGTGCTGCTGGACTTGCAGCTGCTGTTGCCTGGAGAGTGACGTAATCCTTATAAGTGCTGTCATAGTCCAGTCTCCTTAGTCTCTGTCGCTGAATGTCTTGCTCCTCCACTAGTCTGTGAACTTGGTACTGTCTCTGCCCATCAGTGGCCTTAGCATGGAGCGCAAGTTTCATTTGCTCCTCCTCAAAGAGACGTGTCTCTGCCACACTGGGCTCCAAATGCTCCCATTCAATGGGACCATCAGCTCCAATCCGATGATCATCTGTCTCATCTCTTTTATTCTCCTCGTCTTCTTCCTCCTCCTCCTCCTCCTCGTTGTCACTAGCACTGCTATCACATGACATTTCTGCTATGTAAGACACGTTTGGTGGCTCATCAAGGTCTTGTGATAAGGACGATTCCCGGACAGGGTCAGTGCGTTTCCTCAAACCTCCATAAACGATCAGGTTGGGATGAGATTCGAATGCTCCAGATCTGAAGTAAAAGAACAATACATACATTTATGGCGTTCCAAGAGAATCAAGAAACCCACCGTCCCAACTGAGTGTGTGTGACCAGCGCCAGAAGGTTCTGGAGGGTGTGGCCAGCAGCTAGGGCACTTTGAGGCACATGCTATTATTATTATCATAAAGAGCAGTAGATATTAAATATAAGAAGTTCCTTTACTGGCTCACCTGTGAGAAGCAGAGGTGCATGATGTTGTCGTCCAACCGAGCCATGGAGTGCAAAAAGACGTTCCTTCTCTTTGGAGAATAGCCATACTCACTGGAGAATAACTCAATATAATTTTAAGGATGAGGAGGACTTGTCAGTTCTACCTAATTGCCACTGTCCTGTGCAGGGGAAAGGGGAGGGGCTGGTCCAACACCCATGCAATCAGCTCCACAAATTGAGCAATGTAGACGAGAGCAGCTGGTGTAGATAAGTAGGGGTCATTGAAAGGGTGCAACACAGGCTCCTGTGGAACTATATCAAAGGCAGAAAATGCAACCCCACACTCTATTGCTGTTACGATGTTTATAGGTACCTCCTTTATTCCTACTTCTCTTTCGGAGGGCTAAGAGGTATGGAGTGTAGTCACCGTTGGCTGGCAGAGAAGGAGTGACAATGGAAATATGAGGAGTGGGATGACAATGGATTCCACCCAAAACCCACCCCTCATCCACATCAAGCACTTGATTGCAGTCAATTCTTGTATGATCCTGATAGTCTGTGGGAAACAAAAAAAAATACTTAATGGAGTAATCTGATTAGTCAGCTACAGTTCATGAATATCGTCCTACCTTCAGCGCCAGCATCAGAAGCACTCAATGGAAGGACCTCTATTGGGAAAACCCTGCGATAAAGGTCCGTTATGAATCCTCTCCTGACGGTTGTCAACTCAGCAGAGAGCGAGTCAGCTTTCTTTCTGTCTTCCATGATCCCAGCATTGATTCTCCTCTCCTTTGAGCTGAAGTCCTTCCCCTGAACGCGTTTCAAGCGTTCACTGCGTTGGGTATTGCTCTTCTCCAATAGCAACAGCTCCTCCATCTCTACTCGTAAAGGAACATGTTGTCCACCAATTACTTGGCCTAGTGTTTCCTTCTCACCTCTCATGTTGACATTCTCATTCCAGTCACAAGCTCTCCTGGACAACTCCAGTTTTGAGCGAGCTCTTAAAACATGGTTCCACAGCTCTGCAAGTGCTCTTCTGCTCTCCACCACATCATGTAGGCTAAAAGAAAAATAGATTCTCTAGATGGGCCTAAAACGTAAATAACAATACCTTTGCTTTGTCTTGCTAATCTCTACCTGCAACTTAGCAAGTTGACTCTGTTTTTCATTAACCTGCCTGTTGTTGAAACAATAGTATTAAAGACTCTCTCTCATATCTAATGGATGTCATTACTTTTTGAGATCGGCCACCACTTCATCCCTGGCCTTGGCAGATACGAACTCCACACCACATCTAGGACAGCACCAGGAATAGCCTATATCATCTCTCTCCAGCTCCATGGGGCTAGGGCAAAGCTCTAGAGGTTGAATACCAGTGGGTGGGCAAGCAGCTGGGATCATCTGTTTCTCTTCTATTATGCTAGGAAGCGAACTTAAGCCCGTAAACTTTGTAGCTGCAGTACTTAACACAACTACCGCCCAAGTCTTCACAAGTTGGACGCTTTATAATTTTTTTTTTGATTTGAAATTTTTTCTCTAATTAAACGATAAACGATTATGAGTTCTGACCCAGTTCTGACAACTGCATGAAAGGAAATGAACAAAAGTAAACCTCCAGCGTTTTCAACAAATGGTTAAGTATATGTACCTGAATGAGGAATTGCTTTGCATTCATGAGTTGACTAGTTCCATATGTCACTCTCTTGGAGTTTTGTTGGCGCTTGCAATAGTCCTGAAGATTTTGATATTCTATATAATTTCCACCACCCACAACATACACAAACGCCTGCACAATAAATAAAAAAGTTTTTTTAAAAACTTGTAACTCTAATTAGTGCCTACCTCTTGAAAAGGTGCTTTGCTTCTTGGAATGGCAGTGCTGTAGACGATCAGTTAGTTATGGGAAGGATCGATGAGAGAGAAAGAGATTATGGCTACTTACCTATCTGTGACACGTAACATTTTAGGGTCAAAGTATCTGTAGTCATCAGTAACTTTGGAAGATTTCAACTCGAGCAGCTGGTCCACAATTCTTGTCACTGGCAAATTCTACATCAAACAAACAAACAAAAAAAGAAGTGATTCCACCCATTAAGCTTGTCCACCCTTACTCTCACTGACCTTTGTCCCCACCACCAGGTTCTTCACACCCTCCATGTACTTTGACCCTGTACTCATGAGCTGTGAGAACATGTTGGTCATGGAGGAGGAGGAGGAAGAAGATGAGGAAGTACCACCCAGAGATTGGGCACGGGGGTTAGATGCCATCTTGGTGAATGCTCTACAATTGGAGGGCTGGTCTCTTTATTCATATTAATTTTCTATTAACTTACTTCCACTTCTTGAGGTATTTTAGGGGGACCATGTTGGCTCCTACTCCTTGGAGAGCAGTCTCGTACTGGGCCAAGTCGCCCTCAGGGAGATCAGGTGACAGGATATAGTACATGATGAACAATCTCATCTTGTCCTCCGGAGTTCCAGCAGAAGGATCAGATATGAGCTCCAAAACAGACTTATCCTGTGACGAGATGAATCAGGTGGGGAAAACCCTATCATTAGTCTAACACTCACCGAAGATGATTTTGTCAGCATTTTTTCTTCCATTTCGAAAAATACATCTAACTTCCGCTCCTAAAATAAATCAATAAAATCATAGAGCCAAAATTTTCATTCTTTTTAGCCATACTTTTATTTGATCAAGAAGAGCAGTGGCGATATTAGTGTGCATGTCTATCTTCTTCTTCCGGTCCATCAACTCTGGCAGTGAGCTGGGAGAAACAAATGGGTGTGGTGAATGGGTGTGGTCATATTATATGGAGCTCCTCCCCATTCGGTCACCTGATAGCAGAGGTTAGTTTGGCTGTGTTATCCGTGAGTGCTCCAGACACCATGTCAGGGTCATCCTCATCAGACACGCCCATGACAGTCTTCAGTCGCATCACCTCCTCCTCCAGTGTCTTGTACTCATTCAGCTCCTGCTGAACAGCATCTGCCACAGTCGGAAAAGGGCTTCCACGATGACTTCCCCAAAACTTATCCCCAGGCAAAAGGTCGTAGGTTTTCTCCGGAGTTCCCTGCAGAGAAGATGTGGCCGGTTCTGACTGGGGAATGGTGATTCGATTCAGTTGCAGGTCCTGTTGTTGATGTTGGAGGGATCAAGTAATAATTTGAGTGGGCAAAAGTGATTTACTAGAATGTCATGTGCCAGGGCTTGATAGGTCCAAGTGTGATGGAGGGGTGTGGCAAGGTCAATATTACGATCTAAAATCACCAGCAAGGGTCGTGTGAAGCTGAGTGAATGTGAAGGAGAGAATTAATTCCAAATACACATGATGACACCATGGCTAAGTTCACCTTAGCTGGGCCATTGGCATATTGTCACCGGAAAACATGCTGTTTCTTGGATCACGAAGATTATCACGTATCTTCTTATCCAGCCTCTCAGCAATCATCTCCGCTGCATTGCCCTTAGGGCATCTGATAATTGGAATTGCCCCTGGGGAAGATGCAAAAAAAAAAAAAAAAAAAGTTGGGAAAATCCTGAGTAGATGAGTCTGAACTCACCAGCTGTGACAAATACAGAGAACAAGGAAGCAACTACCGTATCACACACTGCTTCAATGTCAGTGTCTCGGGCATCTGTACGATTCAACGCTATGGATGAGAAGAAGATATGAGGCAGGTTTTGAGGTGGACAGAAGGATCTAACTCACCAAAGTAAGAAAGATCATGGGTGTTATGGTGGCGAGTTATAAAGAGATCTTCCTCAAGAGAAATGAAGTTAAGATACTGATCAAATATCTGGAGATCAATCATATCAATAGACTTAGCACACAGATTTTATGACAGACCTTGGAAATTTGAGATACACAGTTTGTTTCCACTGCTACCTTGGCCAGCTTTTCTAAGCTCTCTCTTGGGATGGGAGTGATGAAATTGAAGTAGTAGCTGTCATAGAGCTGAGCCTTGCAATCCTGACAGATGCGATCAATGTTCTCACGAGATGGCATCACAAAGTAGACAGCAGCTGCATCTGAGATCATCTCACGTGCTGAATCAAGCTGCCTGTGTATATTGTATAGTTTGAACATGTATGTCAGTTGGTAAAGGGTCATTCCACTTACAAATGCAATGTGACTCCTAGATCACGGAGGACTTTGACTGACATAAGAGGAGAAATGATGTCCGAACCATATTTATCATATATCAGCACCTGGAGAGAGAGAGAGAGGGTTTGTCAGTTATATCAGCACCTTCCAGAGGGAGAGGGCATACTTTAGACCTTACCTTCCATACTGGCTCTATGGCAACTGTATTCCTCGCTATGGGTACATTGAGATTAAGCATTCGTCTCAGAGCAGCTGCATTGGTGAAGCATTTCAGTAGGGGGAGGAAAAATCAATGGAATCAATGCCCTGATATAGCTAAAGGGAGCTAAGATGGAATAGTCATGGAACTAGGGACATGAGTTGGAGAAGAGGGAGAGGCATAATATGGCTGGTCAAGTTCCCTCACCTATCTGCCTGCTTCTGAGAGAATTTTGAGATGGAGGAGGAGGGAGCAATCCAGATGCCATCCAAGCACCCTGTTCTTTATCTAGACTGCTAGCGCTGGCTGGCTGACGTGGGTGGGTACGGGTCGTTAGCAGGACTTGCATACTCGATGCTACCTCAGAGTGGTCAACTATTTCACACTCATGAGCTCCAAGAATTTGTAGATGATGAGAAAAACTTTTGCCTAATACTTGAGCACAATCGAAAAGATAAGAAGTAAAAGGTCTGGCCGGACCAGCTTGAATGTTTGTGGTGCTCTCTAAATAGAACTCCAATATGTATTCCGAGTGGTCCTCCCTAGCAGATGAAATAAGAAGCGACTACTCCTCGAATGAGGTGTTAGGTGTGTATCCCGCTGATAGTGGTAAGGAAGTGGTCAGCATTGTCCTGAAGTCCTTGACGTCAGAGTCCTCTCATCCAGTCACCCTCACTTCACACCAACAGGTGAAATGGACAATGGAGGTGATAGGGTGTGGCCTTGCACTGCCTCTGTCAGAACATGTCCTTATTCATCACTGCGTAGACATCTACGAAATCTGGCTCAGTGCAATTCACAAGCAAGAGGACTCTATTCCCACACCCTTGAAAGAAACCCCAGATGAATATGTGAGAACAATTTTCCAACAACTCTGCCATGTCTTTTCTCCTGCATCACAAGCTGCCTCCTCTAACCTCAGCACAAGCAGCTCTGTGGTGCAGTTGCAGCTGGATAACCAGACCTTGCTCTGCAGTCGAGTTCTTCGTCTCTTTCATGTGATCACTCAACCTTCCACCAAGATGAACCCCGATACATGGGAATGTTTTCTTTCTTGTCTTTTACGTATTGCCAATATCATGTTAGCCCCTCCCTCTGAGTCTAACAGCCTCTCCACAGAGCTCAAAGGTCTTCCTATTCACGTCCTCTTTGAGGCTTGGTTACGTGCGTGTGTTGTCTGCTTCCCAAGACCGCAGCTGTGGAAGTCGCTGCAAGAATTATGTTGCCATTGGCGACATCATGGCACCCTGGCCAGCGAATGGACCAAGCTGGTGTACACGTTGACTTACCAAGTCATCAACAATTTATACACTTCAAAGTTTCTGAGTAATATTGAACCCTCGGGGGAGCGACTGGATTCTTACTTCAACAAGATAGTGATCGATATGCCTCATGACGTTCTGATACAGACCTGGTATCGCATGCTGCACACTTTGGGGAATCCAGTGGAAGTTTCATATCCACACATCATTGCCAACCTGCCTGCCTTCAAAAAGTCCTCCGAGAATGGGGGGGCAGGGGGAGGGCAGCGACATAACAAGGTACAGCCCCTCCCTCCTGCAGAGGCCAATCTTGCTGCTCTCCCGCGAATCTATCAGGAGTTGATGAGGGGTGTGGCTAGTCTGGTGTACCTTTTCCTGGGACAGGACGTCAGTTGGAATAGGTGGGAGGAGACTGATGGGAGCGAGGAGGAAGGGAGACGTAAGGTCAAACGTCATGACAGTAAAGATAGTGGGAGGGGTCCTCTTGTAGCACCTCAAGGTATGTGGTATTTCTGATGCAAAATGTGGAATCACTCTGTATAATTGTTTACAGGTACCAGGTCAAAGGGCACTAAGTCTCAGTGGTACACTTCCTTACCTGGCACACCCAAAACCCCTCCAGCTTCTAGTCACACCCACCAATCTAGCCTCCGTCATAAAGTTTCACACATGGATAACCTGCTGGCGCTTATGGGAGAAGTACCCAAACCTAAAGGAAACACTCTGCTCCACTTGTTTGGAAGCTGGCTCTTCCAGGCAGCCATCTGGCCAAGTGAGTTGCACCCTACATAAAGTATTCAACATGATTTCCTAGATTCACTTACTGATTAGCTCCTTTTCCTAGTTATAATTTTTCTTCATCTTTTCAGTCGAGGAGGACAGCACCAACCAGCGGAGAAAAAGCCAGGTAACACTCGTGAGCAGCTTGACGGACCTCAACCATCCTCCAAGCATCACTCCCTGCAAGTCACGTGATCCGGAGTTTGTATTGCGCTACGAGAAGGGACGAGCGGAAGCTTTCGGAGCTCTGTGCTCCATATTTTCCAGTCAGCCTTCTGGTGAGTCATTTCTCCCCGTCTATCTGGCCAAGTTCTACCACGCCCTGATACTCGGACTAAGCTACTCATCAGAGGTGAGATATCACATGATGATATGGTCACATGACACTTCATTCTAATCATACGACTCTCTTTTTCATTATTAAGGCCAGCAATGGACATATCTTGACTGAAATAATTCTCCATTCATCTGGCCTCCTGCGTAAAAATCTCAAAGGTATCAACCTCTTGGTCCCTCATTTCATCGACGCTCTTCAGCTCATTCTCCCACGTCAGTCCCCTCCCTTCAAGTAAGACTCCCCCCTTCCATCCTCCCTCACACCTTACACTGTTCACACAGGTGGGTAGTGAACCTTGCTGAGCTAAGACACTCCTCCATTGACCTTCTGCTCTCCATGTTTTCCCTCCCCCTTCACTTCCTCAATCAACCCTTACCAAGTAAGTAAACCTCACACCCTCACCTCACCTTTACCTCACCTCACCTCACCTCACCTTTACCTCATCTCACCTTTACCTCACCTCGCCTCACCTTTACACCTCACCACTTCACTGGCTCCTCCATCCACAGACATTTTTGCTTTCATTCCTTGTGAGGTGGACACTAGTTGCATGGTAGTGGCTCAGCAGAACCAGACTGCTAGTACTCAGCAAGACAAAGACTTGCAAGCACCACCCACCTTTCTCTCTCTGAAGGACCACATTGTCCAACTCATAGTGGATGGCATCATCCATGAGAAAGAAACCATCAACAAACAGATGCTCATCCATGCCCTCAATGTAATCATCTTGGACATAGGTCAGTGGAGGTTTTAATTATGATGATCCTTTACCGATTTCTTTTACCATTTGCACGTACTTGTGCGCACTAGTATAATGACTCTTTACCAATTTCACTTGCTACTGCTGCATGTACTGTGGTTACCTAAATGATTTCACTTGCCATTACAGTTACCTATGAGAATGCTCTCAATAAGATGGAGTCTGATAGGAGAGCAGAGGATAGCGAAAGTTTGAAAGGCCACATTCATCAAAGTAGTACCTCTATTCATTCCACCTCTCATCTCAACTTATCATCAGGTTAAAACATAATCCATGTCTACTTGCAGAAACGTTATTTTATTATCACAGGATTTACCCCCTCCTTATTGGTGAACCGAGCAATGCACATCTGCAGGACTTGTTTGCTTCCTCCAGAGGGGGATGTCCCTGTCCAAGTTTCCATGGCAGCATTGGAGTTGCTCTCCAGTCTGGCTCAGCTACAATTTGAAAATATCGGTGAGTATGAGGCTGGGGGGAATCTCCACTCTTTGCTTGTGATGTTCAGACAGTAACAGCCTACCCTTCTTCCATAGACCACACTGACACTAGAGCAGCAGTTCTTCTGGTCAGTGAGTACATCAAGTCACAGGCAGTGAAAGATCTTCCTCGTCACAACCGTGACCTGCACACCTCCATCGTGGCAGCCTTCTCCACTTTGCTCGTCTGGGTCCAAACCCATCCTTACCTCCTGGGGTCAAAGGTGCATTTTACACATGATTGCAAGGAGCTGGATCTTATGATACTGTATCACTGCAGAAAAGTTTGTCGTCTGTGATGAGTGTGATAGAGTTGGGAGTGTCTGGCTGCTTCTCTACTGTGAGTTGAGTTGATTAAAAGGGCTGGAGCATGTATGGTAGTAAAAGGTTAAAGGGCAAAGGGTCTGCTGAAGGCAGAATTGTCCCCCCCCTTTTTTGAGAATGTTAATTTGTTTAATAGGATTCTGAGGGAAAATCCATTTACAAAGGTGAGCTCCTATAATAATTAGGGTGTTTCCGTGGAGCTGATGCTGACTTGGCATTTATTTTATCAGGTGAGAAGAAAGCACGCCCTATTTCAGGCCGAGTCAAAGAGATTGCCGAGTTCATGCTTTACTGTGTCATGGAGAGAGTGAGTCTGTGTTTGAAGTGACATTACTGGGTTTGATCTCTGACTTCTTCTTCCTCCTCTTTTCAGAGCTCTTTTCCTTCTCCTTGTGGAGCAGAATCTTCCTCCTCCCTTCTCAGTGAAGAAGATATCCTGGCACGACTGCCCCCAGATAGAAGGGTTAGTCCACCCACACATCCTTTCCACCATTAGACAAGAAGCCAAACATCCTTTCCACCATTAGACAGGATTCTGCCCCCCCCCCCCCCCCCCCCCCCCCCCCCAAGACAGAAGGGTTAGCCCACCCAAACTTCCTTTCCACTTCTGCCCCCCAGACAGAAGAGTTAGCCCACTTTCCACCATTAGACATGACAGTATTCTGTCCCCAGACAGCCCACCATTAGACAACATTCAAGACACATGACCTCAATAAGTGACATTCTTTGGTATCTCTTTTGTCACCCTCCACCCTCACAGGAACAGTCAAAGTTCCAGTACTTTCTGATGGACAATTCAGTCCTGCTTGGGTTGCTTGAGGAACCCTTTACCAGCCAGCAGACAGCCGGACACCACCAGCCACCTCTCCCCACGGTAACAGCAGTGATCAGGAGCCCGTCTGGGAGGCACGTCTGGAGCATGCAGCTCCGACACCACCCCAGATCACAAGAGGTCAGTCGGGAGTATCACTGCTGGTCGCTGGCTGGCCAGTATGAGAGCTTATGACTGGATGTGATGATGAGGGTGGCATATTAACCATTACATCAGGGTCTGTTACAGTAACACTTTTGGGACCAGTCAAGTGTCCTGATTTAGAGGTATTGGAGTGATTGCCAAATCTGGTGATGCACTGAAGGCTTCGTTCTGCTTAATTTGGCCCATTAGTTCTGTACATGTGTGCTATGGTTCTGTACTTATTGTGTGCTATGGTTCTGTACTTGTGTGTGCTATGGTTCTGTACTTGTGTGTGCTATGATTCTGTACTTATTGTGTGCTATGGTTCTGTACTTATTGTGTGCTATGGTTCTGTACTTGTGTGTGCTATGGTTCTGTACTTGTGTGTGCTATGGTTCTGTACTTATTGTGTGCTATGGTTCTGTACTTATTGTGTATGCTATGGTTCTGTACTTGTGTGTGCTATGGTTCTGTACTTATTGTGTGCTATGGTTCTGTACTTATTGTGTATGCTATGGTTCTGTACTTGTGTGTGCTATGGTTCTGTACTTATTGTGTGCTATGGTTCTGTACTTGTGTGTGCTATGGTTCTGTACTTATTGTGTATGCTATGGTTCTGTACTTGTGTGTGCTATGGTTCTGTACTTGTGTGTGCTATGGTTCTGCTAGCAGAACATCTGGGGGTTCATGGAAGGTGTCATTCCACAGGAAATTCTGCAATATCTTATCACTTCCTGTCACCTCTGACCTTTTGGGGTATTCTTAGATCTTGCAAAGAAGAAAAGAATACCAAAACTTATCCAGTTGGCTTCTAACTATCAGTAATATCAATAAACCACAGGAAAGACTCAATTGTGCCTGGAATGTACTCTGGAATCTCAGTACTTAATTACCAGGGATTCCCTCCAATTAGTATATTGAACTATAATAATATATATTTCCATTCATAGCCATCCACTGATCACCAACACAGTGCTCCCCGTCCTGTTCCAAAACCGCATCCTCCCGTTCCCAAGTCCAGTGTCAAGCGAAGGCCATGGCCTGATGAAGTTGAGCAGCAGCCAGCCATCAAAGTGTAAGATATATTTACATAATGTTTGAGATCAGTGTGTATTTGGTGGAGATGAAATTACAACTTGCAGAAGTTGTTCAATGTAGTGACTTCCACTGGTTGGTTGTGAACTTCCCCTTCTGAAGGGCTTCGATGTGAAATATGACCTCAGGGCTCTGTTGGGAGGGTATTCCAAATATTATCATTGATATACAGTAAGATCAAACAAATCTACATATCTCGATCAATCCACAGATTTTGTTTGAAGTGTAACTTTCCCTTTAGTAAGGGGTATTCTCCTATCCCACCCCAATTGATCACCTCCCCCAACCCACAGCTAATAAATCCATTCCATGTGTTCTCATCCTCCTGATCACCTGATCAGAGTCATGTGTGGCACATGATTTATTTTTTTTGTCTACTAAAAAAAGTGGCTTTGTTTGCCAAAGCCTTATTGAGTGACATGCAATGAGCATATAAGGAAGCCAGTGGCTGATCTGACCTCAAGAGTGCTTGATCCTCTTGCCATATAAGGGTGGGTGTTGCTGACTGTATAAGTTGACAAGTTGCATGAGGTCATCCATGGATATCAGGGGTGGATGTAAAGAAGCCTGAGGTCATCCATGCACTTGTTGGGATATCATATACTTGCCTGTGACCCTTCACCTTCACCCTTGGATCACCTGCAATCTGAGTTGCTGAATGTATATAGGCCTATGAAATGTGAATGGGTTAGGTAATTGAGGTGTGAGGGGTAGGAGGGTTTTATTATTAAAATGAGTAGTAAATCGCACGAGTGAGGCAATTTGGGGTATAATTTTGATGCATTTAGCCATGAAATTGGTTTTATGATTCTGGGGGGGGGGGGGGGGGGGGGGGGGGGGGGAAATGGAGAAGGCTTGTTGAAGAATGATAGCATTAGGCAACCATTTAAGTTTTAACTCTTATGCTTTCTAAATGGAGTGCAATCTTGGGTTGACTTGACTCTGGAGCATACATACACCCACTCATATCACGTACTGACCTCCTGTTTATTTCTGAGGTCAGGTCCCATGAGTTAGATCATCTTCTGTTAGCATAATCCTGAGTTTTCGTCAACAGTGATGTGTTTATATTGGGAGATTTGAAAACACTCGGGTGGATGTTGAAGACTATACTTGTCTCAATCTCTGGATACCTGTTGACTCATTACATCATGACATGTAGGGTTCATGACCTCATATTCAACCCAGTTTCTTGGTTCTGAGCAACTTCATCTTTGTAGGTCCCTCTTAGCACACCTGTTAATCATTTTAATTAATCTCTGCCCCTCCATCATACGTAACTGTTAAGACTGAGATATGATGTCTGGTACCTTCTCTGGAGACGGAGAAATACTTATTCAATGCCTCCTTGCTGTATTCTAATTCTATGTTCTGTACAGTACATAGTCTTTATTCATGAAAAGAAAGGATAGAATCCTTTCTCCTTGTTCTTTTTCTCTCCATTGCAGGGACTCTTCCATTCCTCTGCTTGAGGACACTCTCACTGACCAAACCAGAGCCTTTCACCACAAGATGCTGGAACTCACTAAACAGCAGGTTGGTTAGCTCTCTCTCTCTCTCTCTCTCTGTGTCCATCATCAAAGCTCTGGCATATCCTCTAAAGTGCTTTCATGTGTGTGTGAATGGTGTGTGTGAATGTGGCCACTGCTTCATGATCTAATCTCCATGGAATGGGCTGGCTTCAAAATAGAGTATGTTTGTTACAGATTGAGACAGAGGAAGCCATTCACAAGGAGCTCTTCCAGAAGTTAGAGAGCCTCCCTTATCCCAATCCTGCCACTGCAGCTGAACCTCCAAAGTAGGTGATAACTATGAACCCCCTACAGCATGTATTAATTATGAACCCCCTACATACTGTAGGGGGTTCATAATTTTCACGGAGCAGGGGGAAAAGCTGGAAGAGGCTAGTGAACTTGCCCTATTTAACTCCTTCTTCCCCCTTTTTTCTCTCTCTCTCTCTCTCTTTGTATGCAGAGTGCAAGAGAGCTTTGCAACAGCTCGCTTGTTCCTGAATCACCTGAGCCTGCTTGACATAGAAGGGGTTATGGTAAGTCCCCAACTAGCCAGTTTTAAGTTCAGTGGACTTATCCACTAGCCTCATACCCAGGCTATTATCCACTCTTGCATGACTGACTATTGGAGTTAGTTAAGACTGATTATGGTATGATAATATGCACTAAGTGGCTTATGGTACTCCCCTAATTGGCCACATTGTACTCTCTCTCTGCTGGTACCATATTGTTTCACAATATAGCTGACATTAATGCCCTGTGGTCTCGTGTGCCCACAAATGGAGATCCCCAGGTCAGGTGGGGTGGAGTTCAGGGTGGAGAGGGATATCATATATCTGAATGAGTGATTTCATAGAGTTTTTGCCTGCTGCAAGTTCCCTTCTTTGTAACTTAACTGACTGGTTTGAGGATGTGTTCTTACAGCAAAGTCCTAAAAAGACCGCTTTTGCTTGCCAGATGAAAGAAAGGGACTGATCCCAGCTTGCTTAGTCTGATAGATTTAACATTTTCAATGATGAAAGTTAGAATGTAATAGCAAATGCTTCCTGGTTGGAGAAAATGAGGTTTCCTCTAATGATAATGCACCTACATCAGTCTCTTGGCAACCAGCATACCCTTTGACTGATGGAATGAGAGTCCATTGGAGTCTAGGTGGTATCTTGGCAACTAGTGATGTCCTAGCCCACCATAATATTGCCAAATGATGAGAAGCTCCAGATCGATGCTTGGCAACCTTGCAGTCAAACACCCCCACTTCAGCCTGTGAAAAGGCGGTGGACTTTTTCAGGCTTTCATGCTCACTGTGGAATTCAGCACTCTCTGATGTCATCCTCACCTGTAATTGCTGCCCATTCCTTGAAAGGCCTCATTGGTTTCCGTACATGGGTATCTAAATTACTTTTATTACTTCTTTGCATTGCAGGAGATGCCCACCAGTCGTGTTCAACCTTTGGCCCTGCTCAACTCTTCTCACCCCAACTTCTCCAACAGCCTAGCCACTCTGGATCATCTCCCATGCCGTTTCTGTGACACAGTGTTCGTCCTCCATTGCAAGGAGGGCCTCACCAAACCCGAAGACATCCTTGCTGCTCAAGTACATGTTCTTTGGAGCAACAAGATTTAGTAGCAATCTCTCTCTCTCTCTCTCTCTCTCTCTCTCTCTCTCTCTCTCTCTCTCTCTCTCTCTCTCTCTCTCTCTCTCTCTCTCTCTCTCTCTCTCTCTCTCTCTCCTCTCTCTCTCCTGCAGTCTTCACTCAGTAATAAATCCTCTGAATTTCTGGAGTTTCTTCATGGTTTGGGCTGGATAGTGGACCCTGCCACACATCCCGGTTTTTCCGGGAAAATTCGTCCTTTAAAGACAGAAGACTCCACTCGTCCAGTTGGGATATCTGCCCAGATTCCTACCCGCCCTTTCCCTTATTACACTGACGCCATGACTGAGGTGGCCTTTGTCATGCCTGTCCTTCATCCTTCATCCAGCAACTCCTCCACCAGTCTCAGAAGTGCTGAGTCATCAGATTCAGGCCAGGATAATATGTCAGCTCAGATCCAGGTCCCCCTCCCACTCATCAATATCCCCTCACACCCTTCACCGACCTCACAGATGTCTGTTCCTGGACCCCTCCCCCCTCCTCCCACCCACTCATTAGCCACACCCTCTCCTTCAAACAAAGATTATGTTAACATCGATGCATTCTCCTCTGGCAAGGACACAGTTGGGAGTGGAGTTTGTGAGTCCTCTGTCGTGGCTGAGGGTTTTTCAACTTATCCTGGAAGCCAATTGAGAAAATATACCAGAAATGAACCCCTAGGGTCGAGTATGGGGAGTGACACGCCGAGAAAGAAGTGGGTGGTGCCTCAGGATTGTGCAGCCATGGTGGTATGGTTGGAGAAGTTTGAGGATCATTTGAGCTTCCCCTCTGAGGTGCTCAGTGGTCTCCTCCATGGTGTGAATCTCTCAGGCTTTGGAAGTCATAAGATTCCTCAGGGTATGAGGAAGTCCCTGCCAATCATCTTCATTCATATGATGTCATCAGGTCTCTATCAGATTGTTACAAAAACATCTGGAGGAAGGTACTACTACTTGTGTATTTGTTGTTGTTGTTGTTGTTGTTGTTGTTGTTATTGTTGTTGAGTGAGTGAGTCTCCTTGCAGAGTGGATGCAATAGCTGGGCCCCTGATTGATGGCATGGTGGTGAGTAGACGCTCGCTGAGTGTCTTGGTTAGGCAGACAGCCATTAACATGTGCAGTCGACATCGCATGGAAAGTGACGGGTAAGTCATTGAAATAGTTCAGATGCCAACATGGAAAAGAACAGACAGGGACTTACTGTATGGTCCATAACAGACAAAAGTGACCAGAAAACATTATTTCAGATGCCAATGTGGGGAGAACATGGACTTACTGTATGTTCCCCTACCACCACCCCTTGTTATTTGTATAGGGAGAGGGGGAAGTAGGGGATTTGGTATAGGATTGTGTAACATCTCTTGTCCAGCTCATGATGGCTCTGCAGATTGTTATTTTGTGTCATTTAGCGAGTCATGCTTGAGTAGTTTAGGGGATTTCCACACGCTGGCTGGCTGCCTGACATGCATCCCATAGCCAATGGAATGGTGTGTAATTACATTCAGATATTCATAGGCCACTGAATAGAATACTACATTGTTATTGTGGGGTAGTGATGTATACATGGTATCAAATAACAGTGATTCAGTTAATTGTATCAAAGGGGACTTAATAGATTTTTAATCCCCTTGTCAATATTTGGTGAGTCAGCACATTGTGTTGGGCCATTAGGCTACCAGAGTAAGGAAGGCAATATGGTAAACCTCCAGTGAACCAGAAAGTCTGTGTCGTACTAGTATCACTTTTCAGTTACATGCGGTTTTTCTGAAGTGAAAAAAAGTTGGGTAACACATTAATGAAGTAATTACCTTGCCTCGCTAACCCCCTCCCCCAACCCCTTTTCTCTGGTTTTGATGATGGAACCAAAATGAGTCCAAGGCCATATTTCTACTTGTTTTGTTTAGCCATCAACCCAGGGGATCTTGCATGCAAATTCTCTTTCGTTTCAAAATATCTTTTCCCTCATATTCTCTACTTATAAGGTAATAGCATCCATTGCTGGGGATTGTATCAGTGTTATTGTTGATATATGATTATTTTCCATATAGCTTTTCACCTCCTCATATGAAGCGCAAAAGAAAGTTGGAAGAAATGGCTAACTCATATAAGCTTCCCTTAACTGTTGCAGAATATTATACTAATCTCTTTACAGACCAATCATCCTAGTATAGTGTTATCAGTTATGTAATTGTACATACGTGCGCATGCGCAAAATGCGTTTCTACAATGTTCACGCTTAGGGCATGCTTAGGGTTCTTTCCCCAGCAAATTTTTACCTAAAAGGCCCTTGCTATGCTGCTTATATATTTCTGCCCGTAGAGTTGTGTGCAACAAGTCAGTGATCGCTTCTTCATTCTTAGTGTCACAACATATAGTTCTAAGTAACTGAACCAAAATGTCCAGCTACGACTATCAACTCTACAGTCGTAGTACTAGTCACAAGTATGCGAAAGTTGATAAACGCGGCGGCAAGCAGCAGTTTGATTCTGGATTTGGTGAGATGCTATCCGGTACCTTTGATAGTGGACCTCCACGGCCGATGCTTATGGTGCAGAATAGCTTGGATGAAGACGTGGAAAATGGAGATTCGGGGATTAGCTTGGCCGATGGTGAAAAGGACTGCGTTCACACTCTTAACCACAACCAGACAGTAGTGACTATGCCTCCACTGACTAAGACTCCAGTATCTACGGATATAGACAGACTCCAGAGAGATGTGTCAAAAACTGTGATATCTTCAGATGAACCACCAATAAAGTTCAAGAAGAATTCTCCCAGGATTCCTAAAAAGACAGTTTCGGGGTCACCATTTGCACAGTCAGGGAGAACACTTAGCCCTCCGCAGAGATCACCCAGCCCTAAGGAGATGGACTCGACTCACAGTAGTAATATGGGACCTCGTTCTATGCCAGTGTTTTGGAATACAACAGGACCTCTCACATGCAACAACACTTTCCACAGCTTGAACTTGGATCGAGTTCCACCTGTTTCTTTCGACACATATGAACTGAGACAGTATATGGGATTCTTCCTTCCCGATAAAGAGGGAGACACGTAAGTATTTAATTTTTGTTTAAGTTGGTAGTTTCATTGTTTTAATGGGTTCCTTTGTATATGGCAGGGGGTTCCATTTGGCTGTCATTCACAATCAGCCTGACTTGTTGGACAAGTTGCTGTTCATCATGTCCAGGGACAAAAACCTACAGCCAGTCATTAACGAACAGAATGCTCTGTACCAGGTAAGCATTAATATGAAAAGCCAGGAGTTTTTCCGTGTTGTGATTTCACCAGACAATATGATAAACTAACGCTAGATTTTCCGTTGAAATTTGAAAAAAAGAATCCCTTACAGCATCATCTTTATACAGTTTTGCTGTGTAGCAAGCATGTTATGACAAGCCTGAAGAGTATATTATTAATAAACTGCTGAGGGGGGGTGCAAATATGGTGGTCCCCCCCTTACTATTCAAATACATTCACAGCACAGGTGTGGGATTATGAATATGTAATTAATGAAGTAAATTATGTGATCATAATCTCTACAGACTGCTCTACACCTAGCAACACACACCCAACATTTGGAGATGATGAGAAAACTCCTGATAGCTGGTGCGTCTATCAATATCATAGACCACAAAGGAAACACTCCTCTTCACATCACTGCAAAGTTCAGCTCCACACGTCCTTTGGAAGAGATCACAAGATACATCTCAATCCAGACCATTCTGGAAGTGGCCCAAGTGCGGAACAATGAGGGGCAGTCATGTATTCACGTCGCAGCCAAGAATGGCAACACAGAAATCTTAAGAAAACTCAGGAATCTTGGAGTGGATATTGATATGCAGGTGTGTTAGGGGTTGCTGGGTTTTCCCCTCCTAATGCAGTGAAGCCCTAAACAGAATTCCAAAGCTACAAAGCACTTAGTAATGGGCAAGCTATGCATTAGATTTAATATTTGTTTACATGCCCTTAATAATACACTTTGGGTGGGTGCAGTGACCTTTAATCTAACCTGGGTTATACCCTGATGCTGAACTTATAGGAAATGTGGTTTCAACTAGCTTCCTTCCTAATACTCCTATAGGACTTTAATAGTGGCAAGACAGCACTTCATCTCGCAGTGGAGAATGGCTCACTCCTTGATGTCCAGTTCTTGCTGGAAACATGCAAAGCGGACATCAACTGTCTGACTTATGCTGGCTGTTCCCCTCTGCACATAGCTGCAGGGAGGGGAGACATATCCATTGTGGCATATCTGATCTCTATGGGGGCAGACCCAGAATTGTTAACTGATGAGGGGGATTCTGCACTGGATCTAGCTGGATCAGATCAGGTATGTGTGTATAATGTTAAAAATGTAGAACTGTTTTATGATATTCAATTTTCCATTTTTATAGGTTATTGCTTTCTTGGCAAAAGTAAATGCATTGAAATGGCTCTACTGACTCGTCTGCAGTCAAAACGTTCTCCTTGTGCATTCTCTCTCCACATTCTTCATCCACTCACAAATACTGCCAATCTTCACCTATTTTCTTCTCCAATCTTAATCGTTGCATTTTTATTAACACTTTTAAGCTTTGTGTTCAAATTGTGTCTGCTCTATCAATTATAATTGCATTTGCACCTCAAAACTACAATGAATGATGTAGTCAGGGGCCACCCCTGACCAGGATGTGCCCCAGTTAGTTACTACATGCCTAACCCTGATGTCACACACCTGTGCACTGACACCTGGTACTCGTTACTTCAGGCACCTAGAGTGGCCAATAGACCATATAGGGTTTCATTGGTGCTTTGACGCCATTGATAGGATTCCAATGCTATGAAGTGTTGATAATATTATTATAAAAATAATTTTATATCCAGTCATGTTTCCTGTCTCCTGTCCTCTTCCTTCTTCTCCTTGGTCTCCACCACTAGTCCATGCTTTTCCTCACCCCCAAGTTTACTTTCATCATCTGCCTTTGCAAGTTCCAAACTATTTCTGTCCCCCTCTTTCTTCTGTTTCTTCTCACCATCCACCTCCTCAAGTTTCTGTTTCTCCTGGTCCTCCATTTCTGCCAGTCTCTGTTTCTTCATCTCCCCCAGCTCTACTTGGCAAGCTATTTTGTTCACCTCCAGAGTCCCATTCTGAGTCACATGACTCCCACGGACACTCCCTGAACTCCTACCGGGCCCACCATGCACCGCCTTGACAGCATCACTGTGACTACATTCCTGCTGAACCGGCTTGGCAGCTCCAGCTACAGGCAGGGAAACCTGTTTCTTGGCAAGTGTCTTACTCAAGATGTGGTAGGAATACTCCTCTGTATTGTAAGGGTCGTTGTAAAGTGGCGAGGACTCATCATCAACATACCTGAAGGAGAACAGCTGATATGAAGTGTACAAAATAATGGAGTCCCCTCCATCCTTGCAATAATAATGGAGTCACCCCCATCCTTGCAATAATAATGGAGTCACCCCCCATCCTTGCAATAATAATGGAGTCACCCCCGTCCTTGCATCTGTAACATTAATAATGGAGTCACCCCCATCCTTCCATCTGTAATATTAATAATGGAATCACCCCCATCCTTGCATCAATGGAGTCACCCCATCCTTGCCCTTATAGAGTCGGTTTAGCAGGAAGAGCTTTGAATAAGAAGGCAGGTGATTAAGCAGCCGGACCATATGAAAATTACTAAGTCTGCTGGCTTAATAGGAGAGGCAGTCACAATATAACCCAACCATGTCTACTGTCTGAATAAGCCACCAGGGGGGTTCTCAAGTGCACACTGTTTATAAACCAGATACTACACACATATTTTAGTGTGCGAGTACCGTCCTAATGCAGCGCCATTATGTAAACATTATTGTAGTGGGGGGTAAATAACCCTCATCCTTTTTGAGTATGTGACTTATATACAATGTTTAGTGTGTTTGGTAAACAACACAATGCATTATCATCAATCTTGCCCTTATACAGCTTCTGGATATTACAGTGTGTGTACTGCAGAGGTATACCCTATCCCTTTATTCATGCACAGTTGCTTTCATTATGGGCTTCATGGTTTGAAGGGAAATGGATGCTTATTTTCAAACAATTAAGGAGGGAGACTTCTATTGAAATAACTGAAACTCACTTCATTTTATTTCTGAAAAAGGAATTTGAAACTGTGTTTTCTGCACAGAGGAAACAAATCAACCAGTTAGTAAGCTTTTCTCTAAAACAGAGAGAGAGAGGTTTTTTTGTATGTCACAGGAAATATACCGCTACTTACAAGTGATGTGAAACTGATTTTAACAAGGTGTGCTTTTGAGTTATCATATGCTACCTTTAAAAACTGTGAGGACGACTTTCTTCATGTTTGTCCTGTACAGAGAAGACAGATATTACCACTATAAAAACTGATGAAAATCACATGACATACCGATAACCAATCAATTCTAAAAGTTGGAGCATGAACTTTCCTAGGCCTTTCCTCCTCACGTCTGAACTCATATGAATCTCATAACTGTATGCAATGCATGACCCACAAGTCACATGATGAGGGACCTTAGGAAGTGTTATCACACTCACCAATATACTACTTCAATCTGCTCATCCAAATCAAAACGAAAATTTATGAAGCCTTTCAGCGCTTGCGTTGCTGCTTCCCTGGCTAATAGAAAGCTGTTGTTGGTTGAGGTGGGTCCGGCAGGAAGTAAACACATGCTTATAAATATCTCACTATTATGTAAGAATAAACCCACCAAGCGTCATCGTGAGTAAGCTCCTCCCACTTCTTCTTGTCTTTCCACCCCCATCCACCATTCTCATAACTAGAGGGAGTTGCTCATCATTAGTGACATGACATAATATGGTAATGATCATCATTGATACAAGCACATCAAGGAATAGTATACTATATGTACACTGTACTGCACTGAATCCTTTACTCACTAAGATTTCACACTCTCTTTCATGAGGTCAAATGTCCATTTTAAATCCTCTCGAGTCATATCAGCCACTCGACAGAAAGAAATGGCGAGATCTAATCTACAGATGTGTTATCACTTTAATGCCACAGAATATTATGAACACATCTCCTTACGAGTTTCTTTTGTAGCTCCTGAAAGCAGGGAAATACTCCATAAAGTCTCCATGCTGTAGTATTGTGGGGTGGATCGAAGGATAATATGTCTAGCTACGCACAAAAAACACTTGAGATTTATCCCACCTCATATGCTGCTTTCACTGCAATCAAAGCAGCTGCTAGTTCTTCTTGCTCCTGTAAAGATTACAGTCAGTCAGTGAGTCTTTAATAGTTAGTTCCATCTCACTTGTTTTCTCTTCAATTTCCTTTCTTTGCTCTTAGAAGACCCACTCTTTTTCTGCAGATGGTCACCTTAATGGACACGGATCAGAGTAAACGAACTCAATAGATACCTTTTTAGGAGGCATAGCATAACTACAATAAAGATACTCCCCTTCTTTCCGATTGTAACACGTGGTACACACCTACCGAAAGTGACCAATCAGGTTCTAGTTAGCTATTTCGCGGGAAATTCGTTCTTCAAAATAGTACAAAGCAGCTGAGATTTGAAGCATAAGAAAAGGAAGTCTAACTGTCAGTTTGTTTCCATGGAGGAAAACTCAAGCAAGTTCTAGACTATTCACGTGCACCTTGCTTACTAACTAACATTGCAGGTATAGGATATTCTTCCCCTAGGATAGAAAACAGCAGTAAGGAGGAGAAACTAGGCTCAACCAACTCAAAGTTATCTCCTACTGTACTCCAAGACTCAGGAACTGAACTCAAATTTCTCCCAGCAGCATCACATGGTGGAGTCCAGCGATGTGGGGAATACTCTGAGAGTGTTGACTTGTGCAAATCCATAATCAATAACTGGATAACTGGTATTGTAAGCAAATGCAATGCTAAGCGAGAGGATTCAAAAGCCACTGAGGTAAACTTCATTGCTATGGGTAATTGTATGTAACCCTTTTCACTTTCCATATAATAGAGTTTCACAGAGACTTGTGCAATCATTTGTCAAAATAAGGACCCCCTATATCCCAAAGAACACTCCTTACTACCATTGTGTAATGAAGAAGAAAACCCTGTATACTCCAGAGAGGACCCTTCACATCCAATGTGTCCCAAGAAAGGCCCTCTATTACCCATTGAGAATCCTACAGAGAAGCCAATCTCACCTGCGGATAACCCTCCTTCAGAACCTGTCATCCATGAAGCTGAGGTGGATCCTACATTAGAGAACCCAATCTCCCCTGCAGGTAACCCTTCTCCTTCAGAGTCTATCATCCATAAAGTTGAGGTAGACACATTGCCTGCCCAAAATCCTGTCTGTGATCCTTCACAACTTGTCTGGACTGGCTTTGTGGATGTGAGCTCTTACGTTGTGGAGGGGAAAGAAGAACAGCTTTCTTTAATGGAGTCGGATAATGAACTGGAGATTGGCAAAGAAGAAGAAGAGTACAGTGCAGAAAAAAATATTGAGATCAAATATCCGAAGGAAAAAACTGCTGAGCTGCAGATGACTGAGTTTATTGCCAGCGATTTATCTGATATGGTGCCCCCAACAAAAATAGACACAGAGGATGAATTCAAAGTAAGTGAGCCACCTGTGAAAAGACAGAAATTATCTTCAAGTCCTGAAGAATTGGCTGTGAACACAGATCAAATTTTAATAGCAGATGATGGTGCTGCTACACTGCTCCAAAGGTTGCCAGAAGAGTGTGCAAGAGAGCATGCCTTAGTTCCGAACATTCCAACTTGTCACAGCCAATTCCACCAATTGAATCCCAATGACAGGAGCAGTCCACCACCTGAGAGTGGAGGAGATCAGGTATTACAAACTGCTGAGGGGGTGCTCAAGAAGCAGTCTCCTCTTGGGTGTACTAAACAGACTGTGTTGGAGCCATTTTCAGCAATGTTGACATCCTCTGATAATCAACTAGTACCAAAGGAGAACTGGGAACCTTTTTTCGGCAACCAGTCTTTCTATGTCGATACTTCCAAAGATGTCAAGTTCACGTCTGAGATTCCTGAAGAAACAACTGTGGTTTCTGTTACTCCTTCTTCCAAAGAATCTACAAAGGAATCTAGTCTAGACTGTCAACTGCCTTTTGCAAGGCACACAGCTTTCAGCTTGCCATTTCCAAGCTCTTTTGAGCCAACTTCCACAAAGGTACCCATTCAACCAGGAATGTTCAATCTCAGTAAACCACGCTTGAGACTGGGACTCTCAAAGAATCAGAAGTGCAGGCCACTCCATAAGAACTGAGAAATACCATAAGAACTAGTAATCATGATAAATGACTATTTTTATGATCATGATATGAGATTAAAACTGTTTACACCCTAAGCAATGGAGGTCATAGCTGCCACACACATCAGTCCACTTGTGATGTCCAGTCGTAACTACTGGTCTCCTGATTGTGTATCCTCTTTTATGAAAATCCTCAAGATCAATTGTCACATACTCTGCCACTGCTGGGTGTGTCCTTTGGCAATAATAGCTAGTATTATTAGACAGCTACTATATTATTGATCTAAGACATACAGTGATAGATGTATTCTGTAGATTCTTGTCTGACTTTCTCTCTGGTGTAACTTTTCTCGAATTGTGGGATGCACAAAGTTACATATCTTAGTTGAGGAATACTTCCATTCTCTTGAAATCTGCAACACATGATATAAAAATTGATAGCTAGCTAGCTGGGAGTGATTTTGAACCTTTTTCCAACAGTAGTTGACCACTTTATCTGAACTCAGACTCTTTCCAAGAGAAAATATGACTAAAGTGTCACCAAAGTACACGTGATTCTGTACAGAGCTAGGGTGATATCCCAGCACTGCTGTCACTCCCAGCATGGCCAGCTGCCTTGCTATAGTCAGTGCTGTCTCGTCAGGAAAATAGCCAGTCTCCAGTCCCCAGTACATCATAACAATTATCTGTGTCACACCATGATGCTATGATATATTAATTACATAGAGAAGCATCAGTGAATGAATGATATGGTTGATTAGTAATGCTTACTCACCTCCTTTAGTTCACTGATGGCTGATTTTGCCACTTTAAAAGTATATCTGATTGGGGAAAATGGAAGTTCATTTCCATCGGCACATTCCCTATGAACCCCACAGAAACCAAGGAGTCCAACTCGCTGTCTGTGTAGAACAACAATGTGGTGTTTCTTGGCACGGAGACCCAGCCACTGCACTCCAGCTTCTTCCAAAGCTCGTGCCGTCGCTGAACCATCATCATCAGAAGTCACTGAAGAAAGTGCCGTGTTGGCTAATGATACGACCAATTCAATCCCCATATCACTCAATACTCTGTAAAACATAAAGAGCTTTGACTAGATAGCTAGATACTTGTATAGCTATCACACCTTAATATGTTGCGAGGATTATCTGATTTGTGCATGAAAGTGGAGAAACTGGTGAGGACTATTCTGGGGTCTTTGAGGAAGTCTGATATGTTCCCCATCATGTGAATGATTTCTTTCTTTGCAACCAGCTCGTGTTTATTCCAGCCCAGTCGTATGTGTAAATCTCCAATGGCCGACAATGTACCAAAGTACTCTGCTGTGTTGGAGTGTGGTAGAAAGTCAGACAATGAGGAAGGAGATAGGGACAGGCCTAGCGAGGCATTCAAAGCAGGGCATGATGATTGGGTCTTCCAGTGGGAGGAGGTGAGTTTGCTGAGTTTGTTGCGAAGCCATTTGGACTGGTCTTCAGCTGCAGTAACTGCACACACAATTATGAAATAAGGAGTTATTATTCAAGTGGATAATCATAGTGATTATTGCACCTTGCTTCTTTTGTTCCACCCCATTTTCTGAGTACTGATTTCCAATCTGCAATGAAAGATTACACATTTGGATATTTTCCTCGAATATGGAGACTTTCACTCCCCATAACACTAAAGATAAGAAGATGAACAATAAAGATAATCTCTTCAGAAGTTTATTCTTGAGCATTTCATAAATTCATGTCATTAAGGCAACGCCCCTAATAATTTTTGGCACTTTTGCACATGCGCGAAATTCAACTTAACACTTCTTGGCTTCCTCAGCGAGCTCAAGCTCAGAAGCTTAGAAGTATGGAAGACCCACCCCTGGAGATCGGTGCGTCGGTAGTTCTGGGAGGTCAGTGGGGTGATGAAGGAAAAGGCAAGCTAGTGGATATCTTGGGGCAAAGGGCAGACGTGGTGGCTCGCTGTCAGGTGAGGGAAAGCATGAAGAAAAAAATCCACACCTTAGCTATTGCAAAATAGCAGCTACTTTATTAGGTCAAAGGTATTGTATTGGTGCATAGGGTGGCAACAATGCTGGACATACTGTGAAGGTTGGTTCTATGGCATATGACTTTCACCTGCTGCCAAGGCAAGCCACATAAACTGTTTGTTTGTTTATTTTTCATGGTCATTAAATTCTATTAATTTAATGTACGAACAAACAGTGGGATAATCAATCAGCAATGCAAGTCAGTCATAGGTGAGATTTTTTTTTTTTTTTTTTTTTTTTTTTTTTTGTAGCCACATTTCTGTGTTTGTTGAGAATGTCAAATATGGCTGCAGGGAACGGTGTGGTGATCCACCTCCCTGGACTGTTTGATGAAATACAGAAGAACGAGGCAAAAGGATTGAAGGACTGGCAAAGTCGGCTTCTGGTGTCATCCAGGGCACATCTAGGTTAGTATGCAATCTCTCTCTCTCTCTCTCTCTCTCTCTCTCCCTCTCCCTTATCTTGTTCTTTAATACATTCAGTGTTGGACTTGCATCAGGAAATCGATGGGCTTTTGGAGCAAGAGAAGGCCAAGATGAAATCCAGCCTCGGGACCACCAAGAAGGGAATAGGTCCCACTTACGAGGCCAAGAGTGGCAGGACAGGTCTAAGAGTGTGTGACCTTTATTCCGATCCTGCGACCCTCAAAGAAAAGTGAGAAAGTTGCTTTAGCTGTAAAGTGAGTATGTTTTAATGCTTGTCTTGTATTCATCTCATCTTCAGACTATCTTCTATGATTAATGGCTACAAGATAAGGTCAGTGATGTCCTTCTATTCCTCAGCATGAATAGGGCACCTATACGGTGCTGAATATTGTTTGTTCTGTTACGTCTCACTAATGTTTATGGGCTAGGCATGATTGGTTTGATTTGGTATAAATTCTTTTGAATGCTTGAGCAGTATCAAGTTAGGTATTGGCATTACATTACAGGTTTCCAAATTTGGTGGTGGATGTTGATAAAGAAGTTGAGAAACTGAAGAGCTATGCAGCTCGTTTGGAGCCCATGGTGTGCAATACAGTGCATTATGTGAATATGATGATCAGAGAGAAGAAAGTGGTGTTGGTAGAAGGAGCTAATGCTGCCATGCTCGATATCGATTTCGGTGAACTTATTTTCATTTCAATCTTGCTATTTAATTACCGTTAATTGTAGGTACTTACCCCTATGTGACGTCATCTAACTGCACGGCTGGTGCAGTGTGTACAGGATTGGGTATCCCTCCGAGGGACGTCAAGAAGGTGTACGGTGTGTTTAAGGCTTACACAACCAGAGTGGGTAGTGGTGCCTTCCCTACTGAGCTGAAAGATGTAAGGTGTATAATTGCAGGGGCAGTCTCTTATAACTGCAGCGGGTAATCATTATCAGGGCTTGATTGTATCATAGGCAGAGGGAAGAATTTTCTAGCACCTTTTAAACTTCAGTGTCAAGTAGACTTGTTTCTTAATGTGTAGGAATTGGGGGAGACAATCAGACGGTTGGGACACGAGTTTGGGGTGACCACAGGCCGACCAAGGAGGTGTGGGTGGTTTGACTTGATGGTGGCACGATATAGTGACATGGTCAATGGATTCACCAGGTGTGTGAGCGTGAGGGGAGAAATCAAGCATTCAAAACTTTTTTTCGTGATTTCACAGCATATGTTTGACTAAATTGGATATTTTGGACTCTTTTGATGAAATAAAGATAGGAATCACTTACAAATTGAATGGAAAGACTTTAGATTCCATGCCAGGTGAGTGCATCAAGCCCTTTCCCTTCTTGATTGAGTTTTTTTTTTTTTTTTTTGCAGCTGAGCAGTCAGAACTGGAGAAAGTTGAGGTAGAATACATCACGATGCCTGGATGGAAGACAAGCATAGCTCATCTCAAGTCTATGAGCGAGCTTCCACCAAATGCTATAGCATACATCAAGAAACTAGAAGAACTTGTGGGAGTGAGAAGTAAGTCATTTTAGTGAGCACTATGGTATGGTAGTCATGAAATAGGTAACAATTGCTGAAGTGACCATCTGGAAATGTGTACTTTTTACAGTTCAGTGGGTGGGGACTGGTCCTGGCAGAGACGACATGATACGTTTATTTTAAGACACTTCATATCCATAAAGTAGTTTACATCAGCCATTATTGATTTGGGAAAAATATATATATAATATGATTTGGAGTCATTGATGGTCTCAAGAGTTTATGTGCTACAAGAAAACAAGTTTTAATCATAGCCGGTCCATCTTATATTGGTAGACTCACTCTTCCTGGTGATACGAGTGGAGTCTGTTCATCTTTGGTGTCTTCAGGTAGTGGTGGTTTTGTTATGTGACAGCTGACACTCAACACTGACTTGCCATCAGCCAGTCTCTCCTCCATGTGGTTAGAGAAGACCACAAGGAAGAGAGCTGTGATCAACATGACAGCTCCAATGTATTGCTACAGTACAGGAAGAGAAAGTACACACTATTTGAGAGATAGAGATGATAAACCATTTACATACAAGTGGAGCCAGTCTGTCGTGTGTGATAAAGTAGGAGGAAACCACGGCAACCAAGACCTATTAATAACAATTCTCAACTATTAAAGTATACAGTGCTTCTGTTGTATTGTGGGCAAGTCCCTAGCTAATTACAATCATATACCTGTGTGGGCCAGAAAGCTGTTACTATGGTAGCAGAGAGGTGGATGTTTGACCATGTGATGAGGAGGTAGCACATGGCAGAAGCAATGAAGATGGCATAAATCAGTGCATACACAGCCTTCATCAATGACCACAATAATAACATCATTTACAAACTTTTCTAGTTTGTTACGTCTTCATGGATGATAAATTTGTTGAACTGGTGAGTTGCTGCAAAGTAAATGCCACCAAGACTCATGAAGAGTGCACCGAAGAAATAGCTGTATGTCGTCACAAAAATAGGGTACTTCTTCCATATGCCTGGGAGATTTGAAACATTAATTCCATGTAATTAATGCATTAGAGATTGAATACATTTAGGATCATTGAAGATAAACCGTTTCTGTATGAGAATATACACAGCCTATCAAAAGAAACACAGTGGATGAAATAAAGAAGAAATAAAGAAAGAGAGAGCAACTCACAGTGCAGAACGTGTTTCCAAACAGAGCCAAATAACCAAGGACTGTGAGCCCAACAGGATGTCTGTGGGCAGTGGAATTGGTTGTGGTGTTGAGGGTGAAGGTAGTAGTTTCAGGAGTGTGTTTGTCTGCCGTCAGAGTCAGCTCAATAGCTCCTCCTAGTGTGTGAGGAGGAGGGGAAAAAAGCACTGAAATATGTTATACGCCGATACATACCTGTTACAAAACGTACAACTATTCTCACATGTGAGAGAGAGAGAAAGAACAGGATGTGATCTTAATCCATTAGGGACTGAGTCACTCAGTGCTCACATCACATCACATCACACAACTATATCAATAATCATACATGGCTGGATTGTACAGTGAACAGTACAACTAGACCTAATCAGTCTGGAGAACATTATCAAGATACCATACAAACAAGAGCAGAATGAGAATCACAGCCATCCTTGAAAATTTATATAGCTCTTCGGAAATAGAAAGAGTACTTCTTCAGTACTACATACCTGTTGCCATGAGGATGCCAAGGAATTTGACCCATGTGTGGACCTGAGTAACAAAAAAGTCGTGTAAGCATCCATTTCTCCCCAGCACTAATGAGACTACTGACATGGTAAGGAGAAGGGAATTTCTCGATGCAGGTGAGAGTGGCTAAGAGGGCAGTCCACACTGGAATGATTGGTTGAAGAGCACTGGCAGCATTAGGGCCTGCCAAGTGTACTGCGATGATGTACAGCAACTGAAAGTAAAGGGAAAGATCTTAGTTGTCAACAGGAAATTGATGAGAATGGAGATAGAGTAACATGGTTTCTGATAGTCTGGTGAACCATCCCCCCCCTCCGGCAACTTCTGCAGCTGGTGATGCAATACGTAATGAGTGCTGCAGAAGTGGCCCAGGGATGGTTCACCAGACTAGGTTCTGAGTTGTATTAAATCATTTCCTGTATAAAATGAATATGTACCTGACTTCCCAGCATGCCAAATAGACCCAGGAGAAGGAAGATCAGTAACATCCTTGGGCGGGGAAGTATTAACTTCCTCTCGACGATGAATGCACAGAGAAGGAGAAGGGGAAAGCATCCCAGGTCCCGATAAAAGCAGAAGATGACGGGATCAACACCTCCTGCAAACTTCTTCACCACCACAGGATACAAACCAAAACCAAGCTGCATAGATTTAAGATCAAAAGTTGTGATCTCGACCACTAAAAATGAGTAATACCACAGATAGATATATGTTTAGCAGGCTAGCCGGCATGATCTACGAGCTTACCTGCACTAACAGCGCTCCACACACCACCAACCAAGTTGGGGGCACTCCTAGTCTCCAGCACTTGCAACAGCTTAATATCTTCATGATGTGACAGCGACTATGGACCACCACACCACAAACCAGATATTTTTCTACGCATGCGCAATACTAATACAAAAAATAATGCACAATACAACACCAATATTAACTGTCAGGTTATGCTCTTCAGTTGACCTGTGGCTTTCTGGTGTTTATGGGGGGCTGCAGATATAATGGATGGATTCTCACATATAGTGGAATAATAATAACTTGAATAGGTCTCACTTTGTTCTGGGAGAGGAGAGTTTTCTGTTCGTCATCTTCTTCCTCCGCGCGATCAGCTGGATTAACCAAGTGACAGTCAACACGCAGTACGGTTTTCCCATCCAGCAATCTCTCCTCCATGTAGTTGGAGAAGAGCACCATGAAAAGGGCTAGGATCAGCATGACAGCTCCAATGTATTGCTAAATAACGAGAGAGAAATGTGAAGATACTTAACACATAATATGTACGCACATATTATATACACTTACAAATCGAGCCAATTTGTCACCAGTGATCAAATACGAAGCGACGACCGCTATTAAAACCTATAAAATTGGGTAAGTTCTCTAGCCCAAACAGCCATTTATCATCATACCTGTGTGGGCCAGAAGGCTGTGACTATTGTTGCAGATAAGTGGATGTTTGACCATGTGATGAGGAGATAGCACATGGCGGAAGTGATGAAGACAGCATATATAATAGCGTATATTGACTAAAGCAGAGAAAGAGTACAATGAGAGATATGTGTGTAGCTGATGAGGTGATGAATGAACTTACATTCACTGGTATCACAAATTTGTCAAACTGACGAGTTCCGACATAGTAGAGAGACGCAAGACCCATAAACATTGCACCAAATAGATAGCTGTAAGCGGTCACATAAATTGGGTGTTTCTTCCACCTGCCTGAAAGAGGAAAAAAAGTCTCACTTCAACTTATAATTAGAGCAATAGTTGAGTGGCCATACTTTTAGGTTTATTGAAGATAAACCTTTTTTGGAGTAAGACATATATGGCCTGTAAAAGAACAATAGGAACTTGTAATTGACTCATACATGAGTAGCAAGTCACCATGCAGAAGGTATTTCCAAAGAGAGAGAGGTATCCCAGCACAGTCAAGCTGATTGGCTGGCTGGTGGAGTTGCTTGTGGCATTAGAAATTTGGTCATGGTCCTTGTAGCTAGTCAGCGTCATCTCAATAGCCCCTCCTATATAAAAAAACAAAAACAAAAGCAAAAACAAATGGGGGGGGGAGGGGGGTAGATTTTTATTTCACACACAAAATACCTGCAGCCAGAAGGATCCCAAGCAGCTTGGCCCATGTATGGACCTACGTGAAGGGAATAATCCATAAAAATAGTCACTAGACTCCGAACCGGCCCAGACTGACTGACATGGAGAGGGGAAGGGATCTTCTCTGTGCAAGAAACAATGGCCAAGATAGTGGTCCACACTGGAATGATGGGTTGAAAGGCACTGGCAACATTGGGCCCAGCCCAATACACCCCAAGAAGGTACAGCAACTGCAATGAACATTATTATTAATTTTTACACATTCATATTAAAAGGATATCTTTATAGAATATAGTACCTGATTTCCAAACATCCCAGTTAGCCCTAGCAATACGAATACCTATGGAAGAGAGAATAGTCTATTAGAGATAGGCATCAGATGCCAGCTACATGGAATTTTACCAAAATCATCTTTATATGCGGAAACATCAGTTTTCTTTCCACTATGAAGGAACAGAGAAAAAGAAGAGGAAAGCAGAAGAGATCCCTGTAAAAGCTGAAGATTAGAGGATCAGCTTTGTTCTTGCTTGCAAATTCCTTGACCACCACAGGGTACAGCCCAAATCCAACCTATTGCAAAGTGGTTCATACCCATAATTCACTAGCTAGCTGCTATAGCAGGCTTACTTGCACTAGCAAAGCTCCACACACAACCAGCCATATCGGAGGCACTCCTATTTTCCAACATTTGAAACAGGGTATCTTAATACACTTCATATTGAACTCTGCCAACACCGTACCACCCAGTACAGGCTGCCGGCCACCTGAGCTGCCACGCCTTCGATTTGAAAGGGGAGTGGTAACCACGCCCTATTTTGATTAACCCATCTTCCACTCTCAGAACAGGCATGTCTTGGCTCTCTGAATGGACTGGTAAAGCTGGCGCCTTCTTGGAGAGAGTAGACCAAGCAGCAGGAACGTCACTGCAAGAGGCTGGCCTAGTCACCCCCTCTCCTAACAGGAATACCAGACAGCCAGCTTCATTCAGCACTGGAAAAGAACCAATTACTACTCCTTCACGTGATGCAGTTCCCTATGAACCCACTACACATGCACAGCAACCTTGGACCACCCCCAGTCAGAGAGGAGCAGCTGTGGCCCAGGCACTTGTAGGTAGTGCATCCACTTCTTCGCTTTTCATAAGAACTCCAGCATCGGCAAGTCCTACAACAACCCAAACAAAAGTGACCACACCATCCTCCCCTACAAGTACCTCAACATCCACCAACAAGTCTTTAGTTTCAGATGATTCACTCTTTGAGTTTCTGAACTCGCCAACTCCTACTAACAGTGGCAATAAGACCAATAGACATCAGCCACAAGTATCTCCCTTGACCATTGTAACAAAACCACCCATCATTGGTGAAAAGAAATTTCCACGCCCACACTCATCACCAGTACTTACTCATCCGCCAGCAAACCTGGAAAGAGAAAAGGCTAAAATGAAGAGGAACGATGCAATATCTCATTCTCAACCAGAGGGAGAGAGAAAGGAAGAAGAAGAAGAAGAAGAAGAAGAAGAAAAGGATAAGAGATCACATGATGCTGTGCAAATGGAAGACACAGATGGAGTTTCCGTTGTGATAGAAGATATATCAAGTCATAATCATTCCAATTCTCCTTCTTTAAGATCAACTCCTCCTGCCCAGGAGAAGCAGATGGGTGATGTAGAAGAAGGTGTCATCAATATTGCTATCCATGGGGGAAATGAAGACACTTTGAAGCAGAAGATTTCCAACTTTGAACTTGAGAACAAGCTGATGAAAAGAGAAGTCAATGCTCTGAATGAAGAACTAAGTTCGGTTATGTCAAGGTTGAATGAAACTTCGCAGAGCACTGCCCACTATGAGAGTGAAATTCATGCCCTGAGGGAGCAGGCTTCAAGATCGGATCATGTGATCCGACAGTTGAGGTCACATGAGGAAGATTTGCAAGCCACAGTGGAAGCCCGTGACTCACAGATCCAAGTGCTCAGGACGCAGTTAGAAGCTGCAGACAAAGCAGTACAGGACAGCAAGGAAGATTTATCCCGCTCAAGGAAGGAACAAGAAAGGTAAAAAAAGATTAGGACTCCTGCTTAATTGCAAAATCTTGATCTTTGATGTATTGAAAAAATTCTTTACAGATTGCTCCAAGATGCTAACTTAAGCAGTGGAGCACACAATCAGGCTCTGGAGTCGCTAAAAGTCCAACTTTCTCAAGTCCAGACTCAACTAGCTAAGGAGAAAGAGGAACGGAAAATTGAGAGAGTTGGTTTCATAGAGAGGGAAAGCCTTCTCCAATCGGAGCAGAGGCAACTGTCGGACAGTCTGGCAGCGTCACAAAGACAAGTCGCAGCTGAGCAGAGGAAGAGTAGGGAATCACAGACTGCCATGCAGAATACTCAAAGAGAGCTTCAGCTCCTTAGAAAGGAACATGAAGAATATAAGCAGAGAGCAGCTGGGATACTCCAGGTATAGTAATGTGGGATACTCCAGGTATAGTAATGGTAGTCAAACAATTTGGAGAGCAGGATATTTTAAGTTGTGTTTTTTATTAGTGGGATCCCCCCCCCCCCCAATATTTCTGATAACTATTCCCCCTCTATCCCCCTATTTTTTGTCAGGCTAAGGAAAAATTTATTAGCAGTCTCCAGCATGGCGGGGAGTCTGGAGGTGTGGTGGGTGAAGCAAGACTAGAGGAGGTGCGGCTTGAGAAGGAGCACCTCCAGGCACAACTGAACAGTGCGCTCCAGCAGTTGGAAGGTGTCAAGTCTGACATGCAAGTATGTGGGGGTGATTTTTGGTATATATAGTAATTATAATTATGACATTAATGACAGGAGTTGGAAGAGCGGAGTGGAGGGGAGTTGGAAAGCGTGTTGGAGCAAGTGCGAGTCTGTGAAGGAGTGTTAGCCGAGGAGAGGAAGCAGCATGCAAGTGCCAGAGAAGATCTGACCAGGCTCAATCAGGAACTGGAAATGATCAGAGAAGACCTTTTCAAAGAAAAGACAGCACACAGAGAAGATACAAGTGTAAGTAATAAAGATTCTCCCCTCCCCTCAAAGACAGAAAGAAAAAGTACCTCCTTATCATTTCCTTTACTTGTGCTTATTCCATCAGGCAAGGGATACTGAGTTAGCCAACTTGAAGCTCCAGATGACCTCATTGACCCCAGGAAAAGCAGAATTGGAGGCCCGATTACACGAGCTAACAGAAAGTCTCATACAAAAGCAGACAACTCTGGAAGCCCTGAACTCTGAGAGAAGCACCCTCAATGTCCAACTCCAGAGACTCCAGGTATTTTACAACACAATTCAATGGTGTGTAATGCTCATGAACCTTACTTTGTTAGGGTGACTTAGCCGAGGCCCATAAGTCCAAGGCCAACAGCCTCCATACTGCCATCAGAGTGAATGGTATGGAACAGAACTCTCCAGCTAGTGAATGTAAGACCCACAATGAAGTCCGAGAATCATTATTATTATACTTCTTCCTTCACTTTCTAGCTTTGCATGTACGTTCCATGTCCTCAGTAATACCATCGCTTGAACACGCCCCTTCTGACAGTCGACTTCACAATGTCCGTAGAGCTGTCAATACTGTGGATAGATTCAGGTGAGGTCAAAGTTCACATTTAAAGAGATGAGGGGAAGGGTTCATTAATATATCATACACTGTAGCATTCGTCTTGGTGTATTTCTGAAGAGGTATCCACAGGCAAGACTTTTTGTTTTGATCTACGTGGTACGTTGCTTTGTGCATCACCTGTTGTACATGTATGTCATATTATGTACTTTGTGTCTCTCGCAGTTGCTCCTCCATGTGTGGGTGATGATAGTTCTGTTGACTTATTCACCAGAAGTACATGCGAATGAACCATAGCATTCATTCATGTTGACACAAAAATCATGCATTTATTACGAGGTCAAAGGTCAGAGTGCGCCCATAGAAACTAACTTGCCCAATGGTAGTCCGATTAGAGATTTTGCCACCTGAGTGTATATATTCATGAGTCCCCCCCTAAAGGGATTCCTCTCACTTGATGTTTAGCTTCCTCTTGCAAAGAACACTGAGACCTCCATAGAAATATTTTGTGAATGGAGGAAAGGTATACACACACCCCCTAGAATAAAATTAATTATTGAGGAAATTGAAGGTCCATCCTAACTTGATTGGAGCTAGGATAACATTGAGAGCACTATCAAAAGCTCATACATATAGTGTCAGTGAAGATAAATAGAAGGAAAAATATCATACACATGAAAAAACAAACAAATATGCTGTATGGCAGAGAGGTGTATGCTACTCTGTAAATTATGCTCAACTATTGTTTCGTTTGTGTGACATGGATATGTGCTTGCTTGTGTCTATATAAGGATTGAAGTTTAAACTTAGTTAGGTTTTCAGTCTGACTTGCCTTCTTCAACCGCTCCTCTACAGAAGATTCATTTGATTACCCACCCAAAATGGAAAAAACTTTTCTGGTGATTTTGGTGCTCGCAGCTGCAGTGCTTGAAATCACCAATGCTTGTGGTAATAGTTATGGTGAGTTTATATCTTACCTATTATGTTTTATGAATCGAATGAGCAAATCCTGACTATAGCCATGTCATGACTTCATCTAAATTACTCGTGGGAAAGCTCAGCGGATATCACTGGCGGGTGGCCACAGGGGCCAGGCCCCCCTAAATTTTTCCTTTAATAATTTTTAAAAAATTGAATCGGCAAGCAAAATAGCACATTAATATTTGTTGTGCCCCTAAAGCAAATCGTCTTCCTATGCTAACTAACTACTATTTTGCTGTGACATGGTTCGGTCTAGCTATAGCTAGCTAGCATGAATCTAATCACTTCTTCTATGGATTTTTCCTATGTATGAAAGTAGCATCATTGTTACAGGATTAACTGGATTCTATCGTTACTGGAATTCCAAAAATGTTGATCACTTCTACACCACTAACATTGCTGAGATTGGAACAGGAGTTGCAGGCACACGGGGACGCCATGGCTACATATCTGAAGGTACACAGTGCCGGATATACAAATCTCGTAAGCCAGGAACAGTACCCCTCTACCGCTACTACAATTCACACGTCTGTGACCACTTCTATACAACTAACTCCCATGAAATTGGGACTACTACTCCAGGGAGATATGGAAAACATAAGTACAAAAGTGAAGGGATCGCTGGGTACTGCTATCCACGTCGTGTTGCAGGAACGGTGCCCCTCTATCGCTACTGGAAGTCAGCTGTAGCCGACCACTTCTACACAACCAATAAAAGAGAAATTGGTACAGCTGTTCCTGGAAGGAAAGGAAAGCATGGATATTATTCTGAGGGTGTGGCTTGTTACGTTCGTCCTTAATCAGATGCACAGGAAAGGAGAAAAAGTGCATTTTTAACTAATCATAATTGTATTGTCAATATCATAATAATAGTCCTTTTTCTCTATTCCTAATGTGTGTGAGTCTTATAAGGTCAAAGGTCACGTCCACGTGAACGGCGCTAGCTAGCTGGAATAAATAATGGCTAAAAGAGCGGCTGCAGCAAAGAAAGTGATGGGGCAAGTAGTGCGCATGTATGTTCCAGCTGGGACTGCTTCACCTTCGCCTCCCCTAGGACCAGCCCTGGGACAGGTATAACAGTGCCAATGTGATCTCTACTTTGGTATTTAATATTGTGTGGCTCTTCATCGCATCCAGAGGGGAGTTAACATTGGTCTCTTCTGCAAACAATTCAATGAGAGGACAAAAGATATTAAAGAGGGAATTCCCATCCCTATGATCATGCATATCAATGTATGTTTTTTTTTTCTTGCCTCACCTAACCTAGCCCCAGTTTTATCTGCAGAATGACAAGACGTTCTCCTTTGTCTTAAGTTCCCCACCCACATCATACTTCCTGAAGGCAGCTGCAGGAATTGAAAAAGGAACGGCTAGGCCTGGTCATGAAGTAGCTGGAACAGTGACTGTTAAACACATTTATGAAATAGCTCTAGTGAAGTCAAAAGACCCAGCCTTGGAGGGCATTCCATTGAAATCAGTCTGCAAGACAATAGCTGGTTCAGCACGAAGTCTTGGGATTAAAATCACAAAATAATTTAATTCAATCATTCATTCATATTACATTCCTTATTGCAATGATTTATGTTCAATCAGTGTCATTACAGAATTACACAACTGATTACTTGCTTCCCAACAATTTCGATTGGGAGAAGTTTGTGATAAAAAATTCTCCGAAAACTGGAGCACCTTCTTGTGAAATCTAAAAAGTAATATTCCGATGATAACAACATGTACAGTTGCTATACAACATACTTAATATCTTTGCTGAGATCAGCTGTCTGTGATTGTACAGTCAAGATGGTAAAAACCAATAGCACCATCATGACCTCCACACATTTCCGATAGAGGGGCACGCTGGAAAGTAAGAATCTGTAGTTCGTTCTCTGTCTGGATCTTAGCTCTTTTTTCTCGTATTGAGAGTGCCTTCCCACTGCAGTCTCCCTCACCTAAAAGGATAAAGCTGCACTAATGTGACTCAGTCTTGTGTAGAAATTGAGGCGAGGGGGGTACAAAAATGTTTCTTTTCTCTAGTGAGGGGATTTAAAGTTTGGCCAGCTAACATGTTTTCTAGTAACTACCAGGATCTCTTGACTTACCTGGCACACGGCTCTTGTTACATTGACCACTGTTCTTCTCATTACACCAACCAATTCTAGCCGTTGCCTAGCTACAAACAAGGTATCCACTCTAGACCAGACATCGTTCAAGGTTTTCTGAAACTTCTCATGTGTGTAAAACTGATATGGGTGAGGGTGTTCAAGTCTGTCCAAGATGCAACTGTAGAGATACTGAGCCAACATGGGGTGAGGAAAATCAATGAACACATCTCCTTCCCAACCACTCGGATTTGGAATATGTCTCCACTGAAGCAACTGATCACCCAGCTCTTCTAGCTATTTCAAAATATTAAGATCATGTAATGGAGAAGCTGCTTTATTACCTCCTCCTTGAGAAGAGAGTAAGGATGAAAAAGAGAAACGTATTCAGACTCTACAGCCAAACAGTCCATGATAGGCACACACTGTGGACATTGAGAACATTATCAAACTTTGAGCTGAGAGAAGAATAATGGTTGACTTACTGTGCGAACATCTGCACATGGAGAGTATTGAGCACAGAATAAAGAAGACAGACAAAGCAAGTGATTGGCAAGGCTCCTACTTAGACGGTGATATATCACCTGCGAAATGAAAAGGATAACAATGGAAGACACTTTTGGGAGCTGAAGAGTGTCCAGGTGTTCTAATAAATGACACAGAAACACATTTTCAGTCTTTGTTTCATTGAGTACTATAGACTAGAGGTGAAAGGTGAAACACATGCTACATGTCATATACCTCTCCATGACCGAGCTTATCCCTTAGCCTAGGACCTTCCGGGTGCACCAGCACATCCAGCAGCATCTCCTAGACAACAAGACCTTTCACCATGGATGTTGACACGCCTCAACTGGACACTTACCATCTTAGCTGTGCCTATCTCTTCAATCAGCTTATTTGATTTACCATCACTCAAAACTGGATGAAGTGTCTATTGGGCAGATGGCTTATAATTTATGGTATTAAGAAATAAATATTTTACCTCATCGAAGGTAGTGTACAAGGTGTCTGCCTGTAATGCATATGTAAATGAGTTCATTGCTTTCCTTCCAGCACAATCTAATTCCAGGGGCCACCTCACTTTACCTCAGCAGTGACAGCTCTTTCAGGGCACTTATTGACAGAGGCAAAGACTCTTCTCAAAGCATGCTCCAGAGAGGGAAGGAGGAGGGTCAAACACACACCATATCTCCATGGGAGGAAGAAATGATTGGGAGCATGGAACAGTGTAAAAATCAAATGATGTGGGGTGGAGCTTGCCATCCCTTCAGCTTACTAACTTCTCAGCAATGAAAGCATCCAATGAAGCCTCCCATGTCGGCACCATCGTGGGAAGGATGAAAAAAGTGTGAGAGAAGAGATTTCTAAGGCAGCAAACATTGGGAGAGAGATCTAATAAAGAGTAGAGGAAGGAAAAATTGGCTGGCTGGCTGGCTGGCTGGCAATCGTCTTAACCCTCACCTTTGAATATGCCATTGAACTGCAGTTTATGTGGGATAGTCAGAAAGGGTCTGTGCACTATGGGAGTGGTGTTACGGGAGGCAAGTATTTCACCTAAACTGGCTACTATGACCAATAAAAACACAGCATATCTGTGACACACACACATCAAGATTCATTAAAGGAATGAGGTGCTTATATACACTCACTTATAAGGGATTTCTCGATGATCGGCAAAACCATGCCAGAGGGTATTTCTGAGGTTGATTCCAGAGGGGGGACCAATAAGGCACTGAAGAAGGCACATCTGTGAGAGGCAATAAAAAAAATGTGTTGGATTCAAGTAATGGAGAATTTACTGCAACAGACGAGAAGGTTTCCTCCAGCTCCTTCTTGGCTAAAAGGTCCCTCAAGAGAGATGGACAGTACTTGCTCTTAGACACACTCAAGAACACCTTCATTAGAAGAAAAAATTAATAACAAATAAAAATAATTTTAAAATCTACATCTCCAAGTGCTCTTTCCAAAGAAGCAGTAACAAGAAGGAGTGTGGTGTTCACTTTAAGGGGAGAGTCACCAGTCAAGACATCCACACAATCCAGATACACCTATCAAAAGACCTTGAAAATTCATATTATTATCAACTTCTATCGAGATACTTGAGGCAGAGGTGTCCATGAGAAGTAGTCCTGATCTTTCAATTTGGTGAACCACTCTCCATTTTGCAGCAAGTATTGGTACACACACTCAGCAAGTGCACTGCATTGCTTTGCACCATCCAGAAGATCCTTATCTGCCAAAAAATATTATAAAAGACATGTGATAATGACATTTATTTCATTCATGTATCTAGACACCACATTCCAATTTAGTGTGCCATTGGGTTGTATCATCTCTTTTTCCACGGACGATGATGGGGCTTCCACACCATCTGTGATGATGTCATGAACTCGAGGAGAAAGTGACGTTTCTAGCTTTTTTAGACAGTGCAAAGACTCTAAAATGAGTTGCTGATAAGGTGATTCTTGGTTGTCGACATGAGAGCATGGGGGGCATGGGGGGTTTGAAGAGGTGAGCACTGCAGGTTGTTCCCCTTGGAGGGAGCTAGTCTGGTGGTCATCATCCTGGAGTTTTTGGATCAGTTTACCTGCCCAGAAAGATTTGATGAGAGTGGAATTCGAGGAGGAAAAATTCTCTACCAATTCCTCCATGAATCCGGGGACCATATTATTCGGGGTCGCTAAAATTTAATTCAGCCGGAGGCCGGGGCCCATTTCCACCCATCATTGCATTTTGCAAGGCCTCGCTAAACGTCCAGAAGTACACAAGAATCTGAGTCTCCACTATGGTAAGAGTACTATAACAGGTTCTATTGCAGGTGCTAGCTAGCTGTATTAAAATTTAATAGTGTAATGGAGCATAATAATCTCACACGTGTTCCAGCTGCTATAATTTTTATTTGCTTCATATTCCAGGCTGAGCCCATCAAAGTCTGTGTAACAGGTGCTGCAGGACAGATAGCCTATTCCCTGCTCTACTCTCTGGCTAATGGAGACGTTTTTGGAAAGAACCAGGTGTGTGGATGCATGGTTGCAGTCTAGGCCTAGCTACATACATAAACTCCTCATGTAGCCTTTGATCCTAACACTCTTGGACATCACTCCAATGATGGGGAGTTTGCATGGAGTAGTCATGGAATTGCAGGATTGTGCTTTGACACTACTAAAAGGTATGAAAACTAAAACCAGTACTTTGAAACGGAAGAAAACTTTTTTTTTTGTAGAGGTGATTCCAACTGATGACCCTGTTGTTGCATTCAAGGATATCGATGTAGCCATCTTGGTGGGTGCCATGCCTCGCAGAGAGGGCATGGAGAGGAAGGACCTGCTCAAGGCCAATGCAAAGATCTTTGAGACACAAGGCAGAGCTCTGAATGAGCATGCAAAGAAGACAGTCAAGGTCTGTAAGTTATGTTCTTTTAGGATTTCTTATTCAGGGCTGTTACGTCATGTGACAAGTTTTCACTCAAAGGTGTGTGATATCTTTTCCTTACCGTGATGAGGTTTTGACTACAGATGCCACAATGCATTATGCCTCAGTATGGCCTGACTTACAGCAGTGTTGATTTGCAGGTACTGATTGTTGGTAATCCTGCAAATACTAACGCTCTGCTCTGCTCGAAATCTGCCCCATCCATCCCCAAAGAAAACTTTTCCTGCCTCACTCGTTTGGATCACAACCGTGCTAATGCTCAGGTACTAGACTGTACACTCAACCTTCTCTTTTTATGCTTCATTCCCAAATCTTGCCCCCAATTCTAAATCCACATTCTTCATTCCACGTTCTCCATTCCAAGTTCCATCCTAGCTTATTTTTGATTTGATGTGGCAGATTGCTGAACGTTGCAGTGTGAGACCCGATCAAGTGAAGCATGTGATCATCTGGGGGAACCACTCCTCCACCCAGTTCCCTGACGTAGCCCATGCCTACATCACTTGTGATGGCAAACAGAAGAGTGTGTACGAAGCTGTCGGTAATGACACCTGGTTGAAAGGAGACTTCATTAAGGTAGCCAAGCATGATGAGGTTGAGATTAAAATCCGTGACTGTTGTACTGTGCCATTTAGACCATCCAGACCAGAGGAGGAGCAGTGATCAAAGCACGCAAGCTATCAAGTGCCATGTCTGCTGCAAAGGCCATATGTGATCATGTCAGAGACTGGTGGTTTGGGACTCCTGAGGTTAGTCATTTTCTATCCAAATAGGCTTTATTTAGATTAAGGGTTACAATTGTATTGCAGGGGGAAACAACATCCATGGGCCTTGTGAGTGATGGCTCCCTCTACGACATCCCAGAAGGGATTGTCTACTCTTTCCCTGTGACAATTCAACCAGGAGGAGAAGTACAGGTGGTCAAGGGACTGACAATCTCCGACTTTGCTCGTGAAAAGATGGAAATCACTTCCAAAGAGCTACAGGAAGAGAAAGAAATAGCCATCCAATTCTTGCAAGGAGGGGAAGGGAAGTTATGACAATCTCTAATAACACTATAGCAATCTTATTTTGGACAGAGCATGACTGGTACTACTGTATTGTGTTAATGCCATAGCAATTTTTTTGGGTTATTAAAATTGAATACATACCACAAAGATACCCCTAAATTATTATAAATCACAATACAAAATTACATCCTGAAGACACCAAAGTGAGTATCGGGTATTGAAGCATTGAGGGAGGCACTGATGCTCATGGCTAGAACTCTTCGAGTGTCAGCAGGATCAATGACACCATCATCCCATAGCCTTGCACTGGAGAAGTAGGGGTGTCCCTCCCTCTCGTACATTTCAATAATGGGACGCTTCATCTCATTTACCATCTCATCTGTCACTTTAATGCCTTTCTTCTTCATCTTGGCGATCTGTAAGGAACTCAGGACAAAGGCAGCCTGCTCTCCCCCCATCACAGAGATGCGAGCGTTGGGCCACATGTAGAGGAAACGGGGACTGTAGGCACGTCCACACATCCCGTAGTTTCCCGCCCCAAAGCTTCCTCCTATGATGACAGTGAATTTAGGGACTTGAGCGCAAGCAACAGCCGTCACCATTTTAGCTCCATTCTTAGCAATTCCTCCATGCTCTGCATCTTTCCCCACGACAAACCCGGTGGTATTCTGCAGAAATATCAATGGAATCTTCCGCTGGCAGCACAGCTCAATGAAATGGGTCCCCTTGAGAGCAGAAGGGGAGTCCAATATACCATTATTGGCTACGAACCCAACAGGGTAACCATAAAGTCGTGCAAAACCAGTCACCAAAGCGGGACCGTACAGCTCCTTGAACTCGCTAAACCAGCTTCCATCCACAATCCTGGCTATGATCTCTCTCACGTCGTACTGCTGCTTCATGTTAGCTGGAACAATGCCATAAAGTTCTTCAGGTGGATAAAGAGGATCTTCGGGTGTGGCTATCGTTATGTTGGGCTGCTTCTTGTAGTTGATGGTCTTGATACAACGTCTCGCCAGATAGAGGGCGTGGTGATCATCCAGTGCATAATGATCAGCTACACCCGACACTTTGCAATGAACATCAGCCCCACCTAAGTTTTCAGCTGAAATATCCTCTTGGATGGCGGCCTTCACCAGAGGAGGTCCAGCAAGGAAAATCGTGCCTCTCTGTTTGACAATGATACTCTCATCTGCCATTGCTGGGACGTACGCACCTCCTGCAGTGCAGGAACCCATCACTACGGCAATCTGAGGGATGGCCCGTGAGGACATATTAGCTTGGTTGAAAAAAATACGGCCAAAATGATCTCGGTCAGGAAAGACGTCTTTCTGATGACGCAACATTGCTCCTCCAGAATCTACCAGATAGATGCATGGTAGACGATTCTCCTGAGCTATTTCCTGTGCACGAACGTGTTTCTTGACTGTGATGGGGTAATAGGTGCCACCCTTTACCGTAGCATCATTAGCCACAACCATACACTCCACACCAGCCACTCGACCAATGCCTGTAATGATTCCTCCAGCTGGTACGTCTTCTGGTTTCCCCCCTTCGTCCTTGTACAATTCATAAGCCGCCAGCTGAGACAACTCAAGAAAAGGCGATCCAGGATCCAGTAGCTGGCTGATCCGCTCTCGAGGAAGCAACTTCCCTTGTTTGGTGTGTCTATCTCTATCTGATGGACTGCCTCCTTGCTCTATATTTGCAATGAGGGACTTCAGTTCAGTGACCTGTTTCTTCATGTGCTCTATATTCTGCCTCACTTCATCCCTAAGTACTATTGGTGTGCCTATTCGTGTTGCTTGATCTTCTTCATGATAGAGTCTTGCAATCACAGGTCTCGAGTTCAACAGAAAAGCAAAGGAACGCTTACTTGCCAGCCCAAGTCTCAGCATCTTGCTTGCAGTCAATATTAATCATCTCAATCAGGGTTAAATTGAAGTTGATGACGTAATTTCAATGTCTATTACGAAGTTATACGGATGAATATCCAGGAAATTACTGAAAAATACTAAAATATACGAAGTTTATGAAAGAGTTAAAATTCAAAATTGCCAAAATTCCCGCCATTGAAGAAAAGATGGAGCTGGCCTCTTGCGTATTCAGGTTGTTGCAGGGGCGAGCTACAAGCATGCTTGGGGTTGGAGCTGGGCTAATGCACCACGCCACACAATATAAACTTCTCACACTCCATTCCGTGTGTCGCTATACATGTGAATTAGCCCCCTCCCTGACCTGCACAGCCGAAACTCACTTCTTTGGTAAGTTTCTATGAACGACTCGGGTCCGTGAAAGATTTGCAGCTGCAAAGCTGCCGTTCAAAAAAGCCGTCACGGTTTTTTGAAAAATATGGGTGTTACGTTGGAATAAGTCGTTTCCTGCCAGTCAGGTTTCATGGCAAGGTTATAAGTCTCTTCTTGTCAACCTAAAAGAAGAGCTAAAGACTCGAATTTTAGCTTTTTAAACGCCGAGTCTGTTTTTGAACTGTCAAAATAGTTATATTCGGAGTGGGTTTCCAAGTCTTCTAATCTGGCTTGTGAGTTTCACATAAAATCTCTGGAGTAGGTGAAGAAAGAGATGCTAGCTAATGTAGATAGCCTGATATTAGAATTTACCTTTATCTTTTCATCCAGACACAGAAGAACTGGAGCATAGGAAGTTGATGAAGTTTACAGGCACCTGACCCAATGGCTAACCAACCTCTTGCTAGCAATGTTAATATCAGCCCAGCCCCTCTCCATCGGGGACCTGTGCAAAGAGTAGCTCTTCCTCTCCACGTCCAGAAGTTACAGAATGCATTGAATCTGGACAGATTCCTAGACCAGGTGGAGAAGGTGTTCAATGAGTCTCTCTCACCGGACGAGTCAGTTAGGTATGTGACTCAACCGTTATTTCGATGAAATTACTCACCCAGATTGTGCAACATAGAAAGGAATTAGAGAAAGTGAACAACTCCTCGCTACTGCTGGAAAATGGGGGTCCACGAGTCTACAATTTCACCAATGTCACGGAGGAGAGGCAATGGGTTAAAGTGAGTACCTGCAATAGCTGCATTATTAAATGTCAATTTCATCCCCGCACACCAATTAGGATCTGCTATTGAGTCCATCCGAGGGATCAGAGTCTGAATTGAGTGAGACGGAACAGCTACAGGTCATGTTGGAATTGCAGTACAAAAGAAGGAAGAAATGGCGAAAAAGATTGAAAAAGGAACAAAAAGTGAGCCAGCTAGCTGGGACCAAAGAACACTGGATTCCAATCTCTTGCTGTGTAATTTTTAGTTGGCTAGGTACAAGTACTTCAGTGCTGGTCTGCTAAGCTTCAATGATCCCTATCCTGAACATACAAGGAAGTTGGATGAAAGGCTGAATGGATCAAAACGTGAAACGGTTGGTGTGGATTCATTAGCTGCCACTGGTGAAGAGTGGTGTGTGTATTCAGCTTGTCTTTGTTGTCCAGGGAAAGGGAGGGAGCTCAGTGAAAGAGAAAGAAGAACACCATCAGAAACTGTGGGGGTTCATAGTGAAGAAGGAAATACCAAAGATGGCAAAGCTGTTTAGCACTTCTAGGCATAACACTATGATCAATAATAAGAAGGTACTTTCAAGTTAAAGTGGATTATTGTGACTGTTGTACTGTTTCTAGATTGCCCTGTTGTGTCAGAGGGAGGTGAGGAAGGCAGTCATCAAATCCCAGAGGGCTAGCAAGGAAGTGAGTAGTGTCCAGCCACGGGCCAGGCGGCTGATGAAGGAGGCCCTGATATACTGGAGGAGGTATGAGAAGGTTGAACGTGAACAGAGGAAGCGAGCTGAGAAGGAAGCCATGGAACAGAGAAAGAGAGACGAAGATATGCGAGAGGTGTGATTTAGTTGGAATAGGTGGGCTTTATTTTGAATATCATTGGCAACTTTGTACAGGCTAAAAGACAGCAACGGAAACTTAATTTTCTCATCACACAAACAGAACTGTATGCTCATTTTATCGGAAAGAAACTGACAGGGGAGGCAGACCAGTCTAGCAAAATTCTAGAGAAGCTTGAAGATGCACCTCTGCAGAGAGAAATTCGGCCTGGGGTGATGATAAATTTGGAAGATCCCGAGGAATATAATGTTGAAGCAGCCAAGGCTAAAGTGCTAGCCAATGTTCAGTCTGCTTTCCAGAAGCAGCACACCACAGTAAGCAAAAGCTTAATTCTTTGTCATAAATTAACTTCCATTCTGTCTGTGTATCCAGCATAATGTGTACAAGGAATTAGCCCAGCAAGGGAGTAAAATCACCACACCAGCTAAGGAAGGTGATGGCTATCAAGAAGGAGACCTTCAGGAATCATGTGAGCTGAATGACTATTACATATTACAATATGATCACACTGATCTTATGCTCCCAGTTGATAAGAACTTCAGTCTGGCCACTCCAATGCTACAATCTGATAAGGAAGCCCCTCAACCAAGCATTTTTTGTGGACAACTAAAGGTGTACCAGTTGAAAGGAATGAACTGGTTGGCTAATCTGTATGACCAGGGGATTAATGGCATTCTTGCTGATGAAATGGGGCTGGGGAAAACAGTGCAGAGTGTGGCATTTATGGCACACCTTGCTGAGGTAAGATGTTAGTATGAAATTAAAGGAAAACTTTGACCTTTTTTTTTTCTAACACAGCATCAGGGGATTTGGGGGCCATTTCTGATTGTCTCTCCTGCATCTACTCTCCACAATTGGCAGCAGGAGTGTACGAGATTCGTCCCCAAGTTCAAAGTAAGCCAACTCCTAACTAGCACGAATAGTAATGTAATCGTTTGCTGAATATAGGCACTGCCTTACTGGGGCAGTCCACATGAGAGGAAGATTATTAGGAAGTATTGGAACCAGAAATTCCTGTACAAAGAGAATGCTCCATTCCATGTACTGATCACCAGCTACCAGCTTGTGGTTCAGGACGTCAAGTACTTCCAACGGGTCAAGTGGCAGTACATGATACTGGATGAGGCCCAAGCCATCAAGAGTAGTAACAGGTGTGCTTAGTGTGTAAGCAGGATTATAATGTAATAATTAATTTTGCTTTATATTTTTAGTCTTCGGTGGAAAGTGCTGCTTAGCTTTAACTGTCGAAACAGACTCCTGTTGACTGGTACTCCCATTCAGAATACTATGCAAGAGGTAATCAACGGGGTTTCCCCCCAATTAGGGGCTTCCCATTTCCCTGACATGTTATTTATTTCTTGTTGTGCAACACAGCTCTGGGCCTTGCTCCATTTCATCATGCCAACTATGTTTGATTCTCACGAAGAGTTTAATGAATGGTTCTCGCGTGACATTGAGAGCCATGCAGAGAAGAAGTCTGTGATGGATGAACACCAGCTCACTCGTCTCCACCTCATCCTTAAGCCCTTCATGTTGCGCAGGATCAAGAGAGACGTTGAACATGAAATGGCTGAGAAGGTAGTGTTGATTCAAAAGGTTTTCCCTTGTAATGGTTTGATAACCATTTCTTCTCTCTCAGATTGAGGTGCATTTGAGCTGTGAGCTCTCCACACGGCAGAAGAAGTTGTACCAGGGGATCAGACAGCGTATATCTGTGGATGACCTGTTGCAATCATCCTTAGCCCCTACCACCTCCTCTAGTCGTGACTCTGCCACTTCACACCTCCTCAATCTCGTCATGCAGTTCAGGAAGGTGAGAGGAAGGATGATAGAAACATACTTCACCAATGACTTATTACTGTACTGTATATTATAGGTCTGCAATCATCCAGACTTGTTTGAGCGTCGCACTGTGATTTCTCCGACATGTGTACCCCTCCCAAGCTACAGCATTCCTCGTCTTGTGTATGATAACCCTGTCCCTTGCACCTACAGGTAGGTACCAAGTTAAGGGAACATGTAGTCTTTGGACTCATGACTCATACTTTCCTATAGATTGACTCGACTTGGTATGCATTCTGCACTCTATATTCATCAGTCTAGTCTTTCTCTCAGTGGAGTCTCTGGTGGTATGTGTGAGTGTGTTCCCATCTACTCTCAGTAATTATGTATTCTGCTCAGGTTGCTGGTCTTTCCTGAGACTCTCCAACTTGTCACCTCAAGAAGCATCCACTATCATGCTTGGTGATCTTGTTCAAAGGTAGGTAACTTGGCCACCTTCAGCAGCCTAAGTTCACTGTTTATCAACTATAAAGGTTTGCTTTACTCTTCAAATGCTTGGCAAGGACACACATGCTCTATTTGCAGAGACTCTGGCAGGCAAATCTATCCCAATCAAGGTGAGTTGGTTCATATTATACTGGATCACATGGCATTTTAGTTGATCACATGACTATCATGTGTCCAGATCTTCACAAACTCAACTCTTGCTGAGGCCAACCTTTAAACTCTCCTCGTCTTCATGCAGCTACAGTTCTCTTCTCCAGGAACTCGTCTTCACAAGTCACACACACTCTGGTTATGCTCACCTCTCCCACCGGGTCTACCCACTCCAGAGCTCCGCCCACACAACCGCTGAGCTCACCAAAATCAGTTCTACAGTTGGCGTGGAGGATGAGCAGGAAAATGAGGAAGCCATGACCAGTGACATTGCCAGCCAGGAACAGCAGGACTGTAACAATCCTAACACAGGTCAAAGTCCTCCAGAGGTGACCCCAATCTCCGAGTATGTCACATGGACTGATATTCCACCTTTCCTCATAGCATCCACACCAAAGGTAAAGCATCCATCAAAATTTTACTTGATATAACATTTTGATATAACATTATCTTGACTGTGTCTGCAGGTGCAGGTGCCGTGGGAGCCAGCATACTGCTCCAGTCGCAGTGCTGAATACCGCCGGTTAATGTGGCAGCAGAATGGTGGTTCTCTGAAACTCAAATCCATCCTATTTTATGGTCCTGAAGAAGAAAAGGGAGAAGATGGACCAAAACATCGCATATGTAGCGTTTTCCAGACTCTTAGACTGGCAGGGTTGGCTGCACTCAGTCCACCAAAGGGCTGGTCACATATCCAAATTCCTGGTACTATCAGCTAGACTAAGCTATTAATTGCAGGGGTTTGGAGATGGAGCTTTCTGATTAGTTCAATTGTCGATCATTATGACTTGCACTAGTGTGCACTTGTTCTTAATATAATTCTCTCCATGTTACTACTTTCTAGATAAGGAGAGTATGATTTTCGACAGTGGGAAGATGATTGTTCTGGACAAGCTGTTGGTGAAGCTGAAGCAGGAAGGCCATCGAGTTCTCGTCTATTCTCAAATGACTCGGATGATAGACCTCCTGGAAGAGTTCATGGGTTATCGCAGGTATCGCTATATCCGCTTGGATGGTTCCTCGCGCATCTCCGATCGCCGGGACATGGTGGCTGACTTCCAGTCAAAGTGAGTGAAAATATACCTCCTAATAGTGCTTGCTCATACCTTGATTATTGTGGAATCATTTCTTTAGTGCTGAAATCTTTGTATTCCTCTTGAGCACACGAGCTGGAGGTTTGGGGATTAATTTGACAGCTGCTGATACTGTGAGTCGCATAACAGTTATACATAGATATATGATGTGAGAGTCCTGAATGTTACCATTTCTCAGGTGATCTTTTTTGACAGTGATTGGAACCCGACAGTGGACCAACAGGCCATGGACAGAGCCCACCGATTGGGCCAAACGAAACAGGTGACTGTTTACCGGTTGATTGTCAAGGGAACTATTGAGGAGAAGATTCTGCAGAGAGCCAGAGAGAAGAGTGAGATTCAGAAGATGGTGATATCTGGAGGAGATTTCAAGCCTGAGGCTTTCAAAGCCAAAGAAATGGTCTCTCTTCTTCTTGATGATGAAGAGATGGAGACACGATGTAAGTTTTGTGTTATAATGAATGGGTTCCTTACTATGCTGAGGCTTCTCTCTACTTAATGTTGCAGTTTTGGCAAAACAAGCTGAAAAGAGAGCCATCATGGAAAGAATCGAACAAAGCAAAAAGGCTAAAGGCAAGAAAAGGTCACATCCTCCAAATGGTAGGGAGCTTGAACCACTCTTGAAACGACCCAAGTCTAGAGGGGATCTGATCTCAAACACCCCTTCACCTTTGACCCTGAATTCCAGCCGACCTGGCAGTGTTCTCTCTACTGCCAGTACATTTGATGCAACCAATGGGGATGATTCGTTGGACTTCCAGGGTAGCACCGATGGCTCCGAGGTCAACTCTGAAATATCAGGTCCAGGAACGACCCCCGTACGCAAGCCTGCCAAGTCTAGAATTGGAGCACTGAAAGAAGCAGGAGGAAACAGAAAGCCTAAACGCACATCTGCACCACTTGGAGGGCGTGGGAAAATGCAGAAGAGTGGCAAGAAAACGTCTGGAAGTGCTGCTGCTTCAGCGGGAGCTATAGCTGGCGCTAAAGCAGCCAGTAATGCTGCCTATGCTGCTGCCTATGGCATTGCTGCACACCACATTTCCCCTTCCCCCAGCTCCTCCCCAGGTGTCCTTGCTCCAACCCATGGCGGAAGTACTCACTCCTCCCCTCGTGTGAGCCCTGTCCCCATGGCATTCGTTGCTACCTCACTGGTCACGACTCCACCTAGCAATAAATCAACCTCCAAGGCACCCAGTTCACTCACCTATGCCAAAAGTAACTTGCAATAACAATCATTCCACAATATTGTCACATGATGTATAATGATGGTTCATTGTGCAACAGTTTTTTTGTTCATTGATAGTATTGTCTCCTCTGTCTGGCCAGAGTTTCTCATTCATCCTGACAAGGCTGCTTATTTCCTACCTTCATGTCTCTGCCTGGACTTGGTAGAGGATCCTAATGTTGAGTGAGCAAGTGGAGCAGCACACGATCTCAATGCCTTCTTCCAGCTGGCTCTCTCTAACTACATACACTCCACCACATCGGCATGGAGATGCATAGCACTCTTTGTCAGGGTCAAAGTCCATGTCATCTAAGTCCACGCTATCAGAAAATGGCCATTTCTGAGTCATTTCTTGGGCTATAAATAAGAGGTTATTTCATGTCTATATGACAACTAAGCTAGTGGTGTGCTCTTACCATTAAGTTCTCTATCATACTTCTTTTTCTCCTCTATTTTGGAAAGGATGTTATAGGCCTGAGTGACTTTGTGGAATTTTCTGGTTGCATCAGCTCTTTCAGAAGGGCCCAATTCTAGAGGTAATTTATCAGGATGGTACTACAACCATAACAAATTCAAACCAACAATAATATCTCACTGAAGGGTTACCTTTCTGACCAATCTCTGAAAGTTTCTTCTGATGTCACTCTCACTAGCATCTCTGCTTAGCTCCAACACCCCGTAGTAGTCCTCTGCATAGTCTGCAGAAGCCATTACTCCTTTTGAAGCCCACCACACAACCTGTGAGTGTGCATTACTTAGAAACAAGCCAGCATGGCTCTTTCATCCATCAGTAGGACATTTTTGCAGTGGAGAAGGTGAGTCTATAACGATAAATCTTGCTCTGCACGGTTGATATAGTGTCTCTTGCAGACTAGCTCCTGCTACCCCGTTACTTAGGCAGTTACACTTCTCCCCTCTCCAGGCCTCTGATAGCAGCACTTCCAAGGTATAATAAAACCCTCCATTGATACTATAGGCAGTGAATGCGTGTATATCCAATAGGCAAAGTCTGATGATGAGGAATTGGTACCTGAAAGACTCTACAGCAAGGTGTCCATCAAGGTACATTATTAATTGCAGATCAGAAGTCCGAAATTCATTAAACAGGAGAGGGCTGTACTGTATTTTGAACTTATGGATGTGGTATAGGTGAAAGGAGCCGACTTTCGTGTTTTGGAGAGTTACTGCCGTTTCGTAATCACTGCTGCTAAAACCCTTGACATCAACATAGGCCCAAGGTATTGTTCAATTTAGATAGTCTCACGTAGCCGACCCTTACTTGGCTACAGGAGACTACAATTTAGACACACAAGACAGACGATCTATGCCTTACTTTTGTTAGGTTTGCCCTGCCTCATGATATACAGAAGTTCACCATCCTCAAATCAGCACATATTTATAAGAAGCACAGAGTCCAGTATGAGATCCGGACTTACTCAAGATTGATGCGCATCGAAAAGATAACAGGAACAACATCAGACATCTTTCTTGAGTACATTCAGAGAAACTTACCAGAGGGGGTCTCAATGTCTGTCTATCAGGTTAATGCAAAGTTATCTGGGTAGTTTTTTTGGTCATGTTTAGACTGAAAATGTCCAGGGAAAACACAGTGTGGTATGCGGGAATGACAAAATACTTTTTCTTTTTGATCTAGGAAAAGATGGACACTTTGCCACTTCTGCTAGCAGGTCCACTTCCAACTAGACCCAGCAAGACAAAGGAGAAGAAATAACACATTCAGTAACTGAATTACTCATCAGTGCAAATGACATGTTACCATTATCATTCAATGGCATGGTGGGCTAATAACAGAAGAAAATCAACAAGAAGGAACAAAAAGTTATGTTGTCAATTGATGTCAGGGGCAGCATTGATGCCCTTTTTAATGTGTAGTAATAGACCTGTAAGCCAGGCATCTATTCGTGATATCGAGTCATAGTCCTTGACCTAAGAGAGTGAGAGAGGAGGTGAATCGATTGTAGAATGGATCATGATCACACTAACTAACTTACAATGTCAGAAAACTTGTCTGTGTCCTCTTCTTCACAAGCTAATAACAAATCCTATCACAACATACCAGCTTATTAGTTTGAAGTTCAAGTATACCATTTCGGCAACTCACTTGAATCAGTTTGAGCTCTCTTGTTCCTTCAAAGCCAGGATGGATGTTGCAGTAGTTTTCAATGGCCTCCTGCAAGACAATGGAGAGGATGTATAAGGGTTATGTAAAGACATGAGGGGTGTTGTGTGACAGCACAGCAGGGAGAAAGGTGTGCCACAACAGGAAGAAGCTCACTTGCCATTCAAAAGTGTGTGGGTTTGTACTACTTAGCCTTGTAAATAGGGGCCTGGGTACGAGGCTAAGCAGGGAGGTGTGCCACACTGTGCAGTATCACACTTACCTTTGCAGCTTCTGGGCTGATGCAGAATTTGCAGAGTCCAGCCTTAAAAAAGTAGTCCTTGGCGCCATACTTCAATAGAGTATTCTCCAAAGAATTCCTACCAATCTAAAGGGGTGTGGTAGACGCCATTTAGGTGCTCGTTCAATCTTATTAAATTGTGAAGTTTAATACGACTAAGAATCCATCCACACATAACAAGTGCCCACAGAGTGGAAACTGTGTCTCTATTGAGGTGTCACTGGCTCAGACACATGTCTGGCCCAGAAATGTCTCTATTGTTAAGAAGGTACATACCTGCTCAAATATTTCAGCTGCTTTCTCAAACTCTTGCATATTACTACTCATCGTGGCCACTTTCACCAGACACTTGTTAGCAGCGCTGTAATGAAAATAAGTTATCAATGAAACCATGTGGAACTTCTGACAGATTTCATAGTGAGATTCACCTGACAGAGTCCTCGCCACGGTGGAAGTCTGCAGCCTGCTCGTAGTTCCTGATAGCATTCTCGTATTCCTGAAGTTCGGTTTCATAGACATCAGCAACAGTTGAGTGATACCTTGCAGCAAGACTGAATCGACCCTGTGCAAATAACACACCTAATCACCAACCCAGTATTATGAAGTATTGAGTTAATACAAAGTATTGGGACGTCACTACTGAAAATTTGCTTTGATCAATCAAATTGATTTAGTATTGGATGATGCTATTTTTGGTTTACTTCATAATGGGCTTTAGAGCAACATTGTATTGTACAAGATATATAGTAATCTGATTCGGTTAGTATTCTCAAAAAGGAGTGGAGTTCAACTTGTGTTTGTAGAAGCACAGCAGCCAACTCACCATATCAGTGTAAATCTCAATGGCTCTCAAATAGCATTCCACAGCATCTGAATAGAGAGATGTGCCATCATTAACCACTGTTACATCACCCTCATGAAGTGTGTATAGACTAGGAAGTAATCATAATGGCACTACCCAGCCTAGCTATGTACTATACCTCTTGGGTCATCTCTTTTCAATACTTGTCCTGCTTCTGTGTAATTGCTAGCAGCTTCATGCTTAGTATCTAGACTCAAATGAATCTCTGCAGACTTTTTAAACGCATCGCCAGCAGCTGCAAAATCATTTAATCAATGAAATAATTTTGCACACACACATAATTACGTACATGCAGATGATAACACATTACCTTTATTTCTCTTGGCTACTTTATATGCATTTGCTGCTCTCACATAAAGGTCAGCTGCGTCTTCAAGCTTTGCTGCTTTTCTGAAAACAATGATAGTTACACAATGAATGCTGTTACAGTGACTAAGTAAGGGTTCATCATACACACCCAAATAGTCCTCCGAAAAAGGTCTGGGAAGAGTGGACTTTTTTGTCTGCTAATTCTAAAAACTCCCTGGCTTTTTTTTCCTGTGCAGTTTCAGGGACTGAACGAGAAGTGGAGGAGGGTTGAGGAGGAGGAGCAGCTGGAGCTGGGGTAGGTTCAGGAGGCTTCTCAACTGTTTGCTGCGTGTCGGTATCAGCGGGGGGTGAAGGTTCTTTCTCCTCTATAGGTGGAGACACTTTCTCTGTCCCTTCTTGTTCCGCCATTTCTTTGGATCACACAGTTCTTGTAAGTTATACAGATTACTCTTTGTACAATATCGCTATAAGGTTGATGATGAGACTGCCAAGATCAAAAAGGGAGGAGAAGCTAAGGTGAACACACCCTGTCAACCGCACCCCCGAGGAGAAACGCGCATGCGTCGCGGGCCCCAGCTGGACGTCCGGTCCATTACGTAATTATGTCCATGTCGCGCGAGCCGTATTTAGAAAAAAGTTCAAAGTTCATTGAGTGGGAGCAGCTGCAAGGAAAATGGCAAGAAACTGCTGTAGGTATATGACAGTAAGCTTAGTTCCAGTAACTGCGTTGTGTCTAGCCATCCTCTTTGCCCTGGGAATAATAACCTTGCCTATTATCTACTCGGAACTGGCAAAAAAGTATCAGGTAAGACAAAGGGCAAGTCAGGAGAGTGCGGTGTTGACTTACTGTACATTTTGTAGTATGGGATGGTGATTGATGCGGGGTCAGCCCACACTACCCTCTTCGTTTACCAATTGGAAGTGCCTATATCAGTCACAGCAAATTTCAAAGAGTTGTATCATCATAAAAACACTAGTAAGCTAGTTGGACATCTAGCTTGTTCTCCACTCCCATTTCATTCATTCATACTTCTTTCACTTCCTTATTTGCACAGGTAGTCTGGATAGCTTTGCAGGTGACCAAGATGGGGCTACCGAAATGATTGAAGGACTTTTGAATGATAGTGCCAAATCATTGGCCAGTTATTACAGTATTCCGAGATCCATGTACAATACGACACCAGTCTACCTTGGGGCTACAGCTGGAATGAGACTTTTGGAGTAAGGAACTGTTTCTCCCCTCTCCCTCACCCCTTTAAACCTGTTTTGCAGATTGAAGAACCGTAGTGCTACTGCTGAACTTTTACATGCTGCCAATGAAGCAATGAAGAGATCAGGTTTCTATTTCAACAAAAAGTACAAATCTGAGATCTTGACTGGTGGAGCAGAAGCAGCAGGTGGCTGGGCCAGTGTCAACTATCTCATGCACAACAAAATGGTAAGATGTTATGATCTAGTCTTGCTTTCTTGTTATTTATCGGTTAAAAGCACTTATAAATAATGTGTTGCATAATGTTACACTTATTAAACAAAGTGACTATCTTTACTGTTTATAGGGAGCATATGGAGCACTGGATATGGGTGGTGCCTCAACTGAAATAGCCTTCAAAATTCCTGAAAATGCCTCAAGTTCATTCTCTCTGAATGAAGTCTTATTTGGCAAGACCTTTCACCTCTACGCTCGAAGTTACTTGTGCTATGGTCACAATGAAGCCCATCATCGTTTCTTAGGTCACCTCATTGCCAAAAATGCAAGTTTTTGTTTGATTGTGTGTGTGTGAGTTACTTTTTTTTTTTTACAGAACAATGTGACTACTAATGTATCAAATCCATGTATTCCTCGAGGAAAAAAATTGAGTTTCCCATATGAAACAATCAGAGTGAGCAGATGTCTACTTCATCCCATAGCACGGGAAGTGTTTGGATTCATCCTGTATCTCCCGTCCCTGTCAAATGTCACCAATGCAACCTTTGTGGGCACTGGTGACTCCTCCCAGTGTCTTGCTGATGTCAGCTATGTCTTCAATTTCTCTTCCTGTAATCCTGCTATCAACTGTGACCCTAACAGATCTAAGGTGCCTGTCAGTGGAGATTTCCTGGTGAGTCTAGGAAAGAAGAGCCTGACTTTCCCAGTGTGTGTCTGATGAAATGATTCCCCCCCCCCCCCCCCCCCCCCCCCCAAAAAGTCCAACAGTCTTTACAGATCATGTCATTCTTCTATCCCTTTCCTTAGGGTTTTTCTGGATTTCATTATGTTGCAAAGCAACTCGGTTTGGAGGGTGTCGAGTTTAGTAGGAATAACGCCACCATAATGAAAGCCGTTTCGAAGCAGTGTGAACTCATTCTTTCCAACAATGCCACAAACCCAGCAGAGGTCGACATTTGTTTTTATGGAATATATATGGGATTCATGATGGAGCAAGGCTTTGGAATGACAGGCAATGCAACCGATTCATGGTCAGTGAAATTCATTTCAAAGGTAAGTATCCCTATTAGTTGAGAGGAAAACCATCTTATAAGAGCGCTATAACTTTCAATCCAACAGGTGGATCACACCTCCATTGGTTGGGCTCTTGGCTATCTTGTGAACAAGACCAGTGTCTTTAATGACAAAGATTACAACAAAGTGTATCCATACAGTGCTGTTGACCTCGTGGTGGGAATGATAGTGCTGACCATCTTGTGTGCCATCTTCATCATCTTCTTTCTCCTCACATTCTATGCCTGCAAGAGAGTCCTCAAGGCACACAGTGGCTACCAGACTATATCGTGACAATCAAGTTAGACTTGGAAATCTTTATGTTCATTTGATTTGTGTGTGTGCGATTATCACTAATGGGGTCATACATGTCTTATTTTTTATTTTAAAAAGTTTTAAAAATCTCTAGTAAGAATAGACTGTACATTTTCCCTTCCAGGGGTTGGTGGTAAAATATTTGGAGAACAACTTTCTGATGAAATCCATCTGTCTTGACTGCTTTCAGAGTCAGATGAACCCAATATTATACACTCTTTGTTTGGTGTTTGTGGTTCTGCAGAATTATGGCATTGGTGCTCTTTTGAAGTGATATGGTGGTCATTAATTAGAATATATTCTTTGTTTATAGTACATTGATGCTTATTTAAGTTATGGTGGTCTTCAGGAGAGTCATCTTGTGTGAGGTCAATGTATTCAATTGGTTCCAACTGCAGTGGAGGGTCCTTTGGAAAAGTGTTATCTTGACAACCTATAACCTTTGACCTCTTAGGTGGCGGGATAGTGGTGCTGTCTTCACTTTGACTGTTGCTGCTGCTGTGCTCTCTGACTTCAATAACTGTTTTCTTGGTTATAGTAGAAGCATTGGCAATTTCAGCATTAGTATCAAGATTAGTAGGGACATCCAGTGGAGTGGGGATATTATTAATAGTGCTCTCGGGGGACTTGTCTGTAGTGTCGAGGGAAAGGTTGAATGGAGTCTCTGAAGCATCAAAAGAGAGGTCCAGGGAAGTCTGTTCCAGGCTTTCAATGGCATCGCTGCCATTTGAATCGGAATGTGATGTGGGAGGAGCTATAACTGCGTCAGAAGAGAAGGTTGGGATCATAACTGGGAGGACAGCATTGCTTGTTTCAGGAGCCACAATGCCTTCACTAGAGGAGAATGGTGCTAACTGCTGCTCACTCAGCTGCTCTGAAGGGATCAAGTCATCAACGCAGCCACGATCGTCACCATCTGAGTCCAAATCACCATCCTTTTCATGGTGTGCTTTATCTCCTTCATGCCCTTCTCCAATCATCTTGACCGAGATAATCTGAGACTGGGGCAGAAGTCTCTTTAATCTACAACAAAGTTAAGGGACGTCTCATTGATATATTATTGGACAGGCAGTTTTCATGCTACCTACCTGACATGAACATCAGTGAGGCAGGTGTCTCCCACAGCTACAACACAAGGGACCACTCTCTGTGGCCTCAAGTAACTGACAAACTCGGAGAGCTCACTGTAGCTAGCATGCATGGAGTGCAGCACCCTATAGCTGTTATACTGAGGGAAGAAGCTAAGAAGGAGGAAAACAAGTCATATTGAGATGCCTACAGATCTACGCACTTACACATAAGATTCACATGAAGTGCTGGAGAGGAACCAGATAGTTGATGGCTTAATATGGAGAACAGTGAGTGGCCTATTCTTCACTGGACTTGCTCCACATGGCAACCTTCTATTAGTCTTTGAAGTTCCTTTCTATAATTAATAAAGGTGATATTATCTCGTAGAGTAGAAAAGGGGGGAAGTGTTATCGTCATTGTCCAATGATCAGACTCACCCTGAAGTTACAGCAGTGGATCCTGGTGGAGTTCCCATCGGAGGTCAGACAGCGGGCAACAGCTGGCAGGTCTTCATACGCTTCAATCTTCCACTTAGCAATGTGGATCTTTGTCTTCAACTTCTCAGCAATTCCCATAAAGATGTGCTCATATCCAAAGGCTGGACACTGGAGACGAACCACATTACTCTCATCACTCGATAACCACCTGCAGAGAAATAAACAAAACAAAAATGACAACAAAAAATAACAAAGATGGCTCTATTCAGATAGTCTTCTCTTTAAGTGCCATACCTCTCAACAATTTTGAGGATGATATCGCGAGATTCTCCCTGTAATAAAAACGAATTTTAGCTGTCATTTCAAGCAGGCAGGAGGAGAGGATAACAATATTATACTCACTCACTCACTCGAGATGGCAATTTTGAGGCAACAGGATGGCAGAATGTGGTGTCCAAGTAGAGGGCACAGATATCCACCAGGCTAAATACATGAACGATGACACATGCAGTGATTTTGTTATATTCCACTTTTTTGCTGTGGGTTACCCTTTACCTTCCATTTGAGTGAAGGGATTTGAGACGACGAGTCTCCTCCAAAGTCAGACGAAAGTCACCAGTGTATAAAACATTCCCATTAGCTCCCTCAAAGAAAAACCTACAAAGGAAGAATTGAGACTTTAAAGCAGAACTTATCTAGGCCAGTTCAGTAGAAGAAGCAGCCTGGGTTACTGATAAAAGGGTTACTGATAAAAATGTTTACATGACAGAGCCAGGACAGTGTCCTGCAGGAAGAAGGGTGACGGTGAAGTTGAGTGGAGGGAGATCTGAGAGACCTTCCATGCTCATGGCCACTGGTTGCTCCATAGGAAGTGGTTTAAGGTAAGGAGCTAGACCTGAGAATTCTGGGTCCTTCACAAGCAGAGAGCTGGTGACTTCTGTGCAGAAGAGGTTGGTCTCCCTGTTTCAAATAATTACATCAATTGCCGATCGGTAAAGTTAGATTGTAATAAACATACCGTCTTTGCAAAGCATGGTATATAGCTGGGGTGTTCAAACCACTCATATGATCTAGAATTGAGTATGTATTAAAAAGCAGTTTGCTTGGGTTGGTATGGGTCATACCTTTGTGGCAGTGTGATAGAAAGAACACCCTTCCTCTCATGCAGTTGAAGGGGATGAAATGATCGATTATAATCCCAGGGTACTCGATAATGCTTCCTCTGAAGACGCTCATCTTTCCCCACCTCTAGGATCCCGAACTCCCAATGGCCAACCAGAGCTCGTCCACGCGGTAAAGGTCGTCAAGAACACAAGTATAATGAGGTAGGATGAGTGAATCATGACATGAATGACATGACATGACATGAATGAATGTGTGAGATGATGTATGGTTAAATAGAATGATCATGTGGTAGTTTGGATCAGTTAAAGGAACAAGTCATGAGACCTTGGCAGGATGTTGATAGTTAAACATCTTCTGTTCAGCCTTGAAGAAAGAGGGCAAAGGTCATTGTAAAAAAAAAATACTAACCAGTTGTCACCTGTTCAAATGTAATGTTATACACATCTCCAATGATTCTTATCATGCACTCTGGCAGCAACACTGACATCACATAATTAAAGTACTACACAGAAAAAGTAGTTATGATTTGTTGCTATAGGGTCAAAGGTCAAACCCTTTACCTTCATATGCCTTCCACAAAATATGTGGAGCAGTAGGTCTGTTATCAGCTGCACTTGCTCGGCAGTGAACATTTGCTTGCCCACTTCATACTTGAGAGCATCTGGAGAAATTGATGATACATACCAATTATTATTCTAATTAAAGGGGGCATTTCCTAGGGCCTGGGGCTAGGTTGGCTTGCAAGTCTATTGTACCCCTTTTCTTGTGACTGGAAACGAAATCCTCATGCCGTCGAGAGTAGATGATACGTTTGAAGATATCAACAAGTAAAGGTTTGCGAAAATACATCCACTGCCGTATCTGTTTTGGGGTGAGTTCATCCACACTCCTTCAGAGATAAAAATAAAGGCTAAAACAAAAAAAAAAAACCACAAGAAAAGTCACAGCATACTCACTTGGCATTCTTCACAATTTCCTTGGGGTGCTTCAACTTCTTGCGTTTTTGAGAAGAATTGCCAAGAGGCTGGGAAGACTGGCTGTTGCAACTACTAGTGGTACTATCAGGTACATCACACTCCTCATCACTGGACGATATTTTCAGCACATCCTTTGAATCTGGTGGAATTATTGTGTACATACACAGATAACACTCTATCCCAAAAGTAATGCATTCAATTACAATCAGAAGGTGTCTGTAATACATACCTGTGAGGTCCACAAATGTGTCCATATCAGCTGAATCACCCTTGGATGGCTCTACAGGCAACAGTCATCCAATGAGTTTCCCTTGCACATCATCAATAAAGGAAGTATAACGAACCTACAAACTCATTTGAAGTTCTTCCTTCCTCGATGCCAATCTCCATATCATCACCATCATCTTGAAACAGTTGAGACAGCCGCTTTTCCAGCCCTACCCCACAATCACCATCAAGGTTGATAGATCCATCACGCCTTCTGCAATCAACAAGAGTCACTTGAGGGATTAAAAGAGGTGTGTCCTTTCCAGCAGTGGCAGCAGAAGGTAGTGGTATTATAGGTGGTATATCCTTGCCAACATTACTGGGATGGGCTTGTGGACTAAGAGGGGGCGTGTTGTTACCAGAAGTTCCCAAGGGTACATATAATTGCTTGAGGGGGGAAGGTGTAGCCCCCGGATGCTCAAAATCACAGAATTCTTCAATGGCATTTTGGGAGAGATCAATTGAGTCAAGAAAAGGAACAGAGTGAGAAGCAGTAGCACTCTCTTTCTTCCTTCCGAACATATCCTTGATGGAAGACTGAGCCACTTCTCTTGGAGCTCCATCTCGACTTCCCTTGGAAGGAGCTATTTTGCACTTTCTTGATAAGGACATTTTGGACTTGGTTTCCTTCTTTCTCTTGGGCTGCCATGCAGAGAGACCAGTTGTAGGAATATGTGCTAAGTCGCTGACACTGTCCAGGACTGTGGATGAAGGTTGAAAGTAGGATCTGAGGTCAGTGCACAGGGAATGTTGAGGATCAAGTCTGGAGAGAATCTGGAAGGGGAGGGGGAGGGGGAAGGGAGGGCAAAGGGGGGAGGGGGATAAAAATAACTTGAGGACAAGACTCTGGGTACATACATATATACCAGTAACTTACCTTGAAAATGCCTCGGGCATCAGTTAGGGGGTAGTTATCCACATACGCATCTACAGTCTTTCTGCAGACACGAAGTGATTTATATCCACCTCCTGTGTGTGCAGAAACAGGAAACAGGTAGCAAAACAGGAAGGAGCAACACCTAGATCCTATCTGGATTGACCCAGTTAGCATCTACCTTGTGTCTGTTGGTTCCAGAAAGGCAGCACCTTCTTCCCTTCCTCAGAGATGAAAGCAGCTCGTGGAGTTAAGCCAGAAAATACCTCTGGCTATAAACGAATAAAGAGAAATGATACATGATACCACACAGTGCTGAAGAAAAGGATCATGATGGAGTAATACCTGTTTGGGAAAGACAGCATGTTGTCTTCTGGACTCTGACAATTTTAAGTTGATGAGTGCCCTCAAGTTCCTACCTGCAATTGAATATCACGTACAGTGTCAGAGTGAAACAGTCAAAGAATAACTAACTTCGTTTAATATGGTAGCTTGGCTTATTGGGACAGTCATTTTCAGAGTCCAGCCCCACAGAAAGGATGGTGTCATACACCAGAGCCAACAATTCCTACCGATATTCAAGTTCGCCAAAACTATAAAGGACTTTAAAAAGTTTTACATACTTGGTTTTGCTGATCAGCAAACCATCCATAAGGCTGTGGGGCTGAGTGGTGAGGAAGAATGTGCATATGGAGGTAGAACATCTCTTCCTCAGCTAACTGTGGAGGAGAAAGAACAAGTCAGAGTGGCTGGAGAGGAAAGGATCAGGAGTGCTACTAACCTGCATCAGCTCAGTTACAGTCACATATTCCATGATGACAGCTGACAAGATAATGGCTGGAGATTTCCCGCGCAAACTTTCAACGTAGAGCAGCTGATTGGTCCGTGCATTGCTGATTCAGCAATTATTACGAAAAAAAAAATGGCATCCAAAAAGGAGGCCACAAAAAGAGAAACGATCTCGGCTGCTGAGAGATTAGCTGAAGCGAGAGAAACTCTGAAAAGTTAGTGTGTTTATGATGTTTTTATATTTATTTTAAAACGCCTTCTCGCCACCTTTTCAGCTGTGAAAGAGATATCAGACTTGTTGAACACTGGACTGGATGAAGATACTCTAAGAGTGTGTGTGCAGTTGCTCGAAGCAGGAGTGAATCCAGAAGCCTTAGCTGCAGTAGTTCAAGAACTGCGTAGAGAAACAGCAGCCATAAAGGTAATGGTAATCCCAACAATATGAATATTCTTTTTAGTATTATATACATTTTTTCTTACAGGAAGGAGACAATAGATAACAGAACATTCAGTATTATTTTTAACTGCACACAAAAAGCATCAAAAATGGAGATATGACCACAATGAACCCAGCACTGCTTTATGATTTATCCAACACTGTGTGATTTTGCACGTCTTTCTCTTCTCAGCCTCTCTAGTTCCTGTTCTTTCTGTCTTTGCATTGCACGTACAACTTTCTTCTCTAAGATAGCTTCTTGTTTGGTAGCACTGTCCTTTATCTTGAGTGCCATGAGCACATCTCTGCGATGACTCATGAAGGCTGTGACTCGGGGTCGAGACACTTTAGACCCCACTCGTCCTGTTCTTCCCACTCGATGCAAATAATCCGGCAAGTTTAAGGGAAAGTCGAAGAGTACTATATGATTCACCTGCACAATCATTCAGTTGGTCCATGGAGAACTGAAAATTCCAACTCACATGACTGGAGTGGATTCCTCGAGATGCTATGTCAGTACACACCAAAACCTTTGTGTCACCCTGCTGAAATTCCTTCAGAATGTCCTTTCTGTTCTGAGAGGGATAGAAATGAATTGAGCAGCTGAGGTTAGGATAAAAAGAGTTTACCAATGCAGAAAAGCCACCATGAAGCTTGACCACTGTGACGTCATGTGACTTCAGGTACCTCGCTGTCCAATCACAGCTTTGAATAGTGTTACAGAACACCATGAACACATCTTTAGGATTGCTTCTTATCACAGAGATCAAACTTTCTGTAGAAAAAAAATTACAATCAAAAAGACTACTGCTAAAATAAAAAAAACCAACGTACCCGCCTTTTCATCTTGCCTCACTTTGACGAACCGTTGCTCAACATGTGGCAACACTTGGTGCAAGTGCTTACTTGAAACCTTTCTGATGTTCTGCACAGTAGAAAATTTACACCGTGATAACAATAATTCCTATCCAGTGTTTCCCACAGTATACAATTATATACCACTATTGCATACTGGAATCAGCTTTTCCATGGTGTTTATCACATCATCATTTAGAGTAGCTCCAACAACAGTGACTTGAGCTCCTTCACCCTTTGAGGGAGGAGGTGGTGGTTTTGTGGAGCGGATCTTGATGGCACGGATGATACTCATGGTGGCTTCTTTGAAAGACCGGTCAAAGAGAGTGTCTGCTTCATCAAGTACCAAGTGTTCAATATCTGTAAGCAGAATACGCTCCTGTTGTCGATACTTCAGCAGTGAATTGGGTGTGGCAATAATCGCATCCACTGGTTTCAGAAGTGCTTCTCTGATATATTTCTGCATATAAGAATAAGTCAAAAGTTCCACAAGTCCTGAGCCTAATACTTGTAATTAGCCCTGCCCACTAAATGTAGCCTCTTGGAAATTTTTTCCTTTTCACTTACTCGCCGTACTCCTTTAATGAGTCCCACAGCTCTAAACTTAGCCTGGTGACAAAGAGACTTGGTGACGCTCAGAACCTGAGCAGCAAGGTCTCGAGATGGAAGCACGATGAGAGCTCGTGGATGTCTGAGTCGTGGCAGGACACCAAGGTGCTCTTCCTCATCCTTCAGACGACTGATCAAAGGAGCCAAATATGCAAGGGTCTTGCCTGATCCTGAGAATATCATAAGGAGGAGGAAGGAAAGGGGGGAGGAGGGAGAAGGGGAAGGAGGAGGGAAAGGGGGGAGGAGGAGGAGGGAGAGGAAGAGGAGGGGTAAGTCAGATAATGTGGAAAATAAATTCTCTCTTGGTGAGAACCATAGGTATACCTGTCTCGGAAGCACAAATGACATTTTTTCCACGGAGAATTTTGGGAATGGCTAGCATTTGTATGACAGTGGGCTTGACCACACCCACTTCATCCAGAGCACTGACCACATCGCCTTGTAATGATAACTCAGAGAAGTTCTGCACCAGACGCTGACCCATCACTGGCTCTCCACTTGATAGAGCAGGATGCTGTGCAATAACCGATATTACAGTTTAATAGATACGGTATTTAATACTTACTTTAGCCTTTGGCTTGATAGTGATAGTTTCTACTTTACTCAGTCTATTGTTGAACGTGGGAGCACCCAACCTAGACGTTCTTCTCTTGGGTCCGCGTCTGAGGACTGCACCTGCCAGCAAACCTCCCGATAAACGCATCTTTGACTGTAACTAGCTGTCTTCGTAAAAGTACACGTGGGTGGTAGGCTTTATTTGGAGAACATAAACAATGGAAACTAAGAACTCTTGTACTAGAATACATCCTGATCTGCTTCCATTCGTGGAGCAGTGTCTATTGAGTGACTCTCTTAACACCTATGGAAGTAATTTAGAAATAAAGAGACCCAAGGAGAGGTATGTATAGTGGACAGACCAGACTTGAAAAAGTTATTGGATTCATATGATACTTCAGTACACTGGGTTATGAAGATGGTAGATCCTGTGACAGATTCACTTTGGGCATCCCCTACTGTGGCATACAGTTATCATGTTAGTATATTGTATAATAGAGGAAGTCTAGTCTTTGATGTGGTTAGCATGTGTTGATATTGCCATGCCATTCTTGTAGGGGAGGTGATTTTCGACCGCAATCATCCAACAGAACCTCCAGATTTGATCTTTAGCCCTAAAGATGACATCACTGACTTCTCCCCCAAAGCAGATCAGCTCCAGGTAAGATTCCAGTACAGCTTTCAATGTAATAATAATCTATACACCATAGTCCCTATCAGGCTGGGATGTGGAAAACGACTATTGCCTTTCCAACTTGCTTGAAGAGTTGCTAGTGGAGTACAGAATACATCATAGAAACAGAATAGCAGAGTACCAGCGGTTGAACTTTGAACTCAACACTCTGCTGGAGAGCAAGGATTATTCAGTTGTGGATGTGTATTGTTCTCCTTCGCAGGACAGTGTGAGTCTCACTGGGTGCATATCTTGACACTGTTGGATGAATTGCTGGAGTATGTATTGCATTCTTTATTAAAATACAGCACAATTCTGAACCTGTGACGAGATTTTTTATTCCATTGAGTCTAGACTGTACTGCCATCCCTGCATTCCTCACAGCGGTATGGTAAAGGGAGCATTACTTACTCTTTATGAGTTGTTCCTTTCTTCTATAGGAGAATCCAGGACCTGATGGAGCTGCACTAATGGTTGTTTTTTCATCCCCCTCAGTTACCAAACCAATGCCATCTCTTATTCTCTCCCCTCGAATAGAAAGGTGGATTGACTTGTAGATTTAACATGGCTATGAAAAGTATTTTTATGGTTCAGGATACTAGGTGGATCTGCAGAATTGCGTTTGCCTCAGTGGGGAGGAGATGTGTCTTATCTGATGGACTATGTTCCAGCTGTGCATCAGCTCTTGCAAGAACGGATCGAAGCAATAACACAGAGTTATGTACAAAGAAAGGAATATACTGCAGCTTTCCTTAGCATCATGGGGAAAGCAGTCCTGGAGTATGATACAGAGGATTTCAAAACCATTGCATTCTTTTTTGAAAGTCATGGTTTTTCTTTCATATGTCGCTGTAAGTGTCACCCATTATTATAGCTATAGGCATTCTACTCTCTGTTTATTTCTAGTGAATCTGTCAGATGGATACCCAACTGACCAACCAACATTAGTTTTGCAATCAGTATATCATCGCTTCCAAGGAATACCATGTTTGAGTGTTATTAAAGACTATCCATATAGCCCTCGGTGGAATGCTGATGAAATGGCTGAACGTATGAGGTGAGAAAATTTATTATTCTGAGATTTATGACCGTAATAATGTTTTCTTTTAACAGAGCCTACATTATGTCAATAGCATTACAATTTATGGAACTATCAAAAGAAAAAGGAGAGTGTTTGAGCTAGAACATTTTTTTCTTTATTAAATGTCCTTGTCAAGTTGTGATAATAATATTAATGAATTTGAAATAATTATTGATATCCTCCTCCACCTTGGTAGTTATAATCACCACCACCTCCGTAGTCACCCCCGTAGTCATCCCCAGCTCCATAGTCATCACCACCATAATCTCCACCATCATAACCTCCACCATCATCTCCATAGCCTTCACCATATCCTCCATCTCCTCCCTCACCATAGTTACCATAATCATCTCCACCCTCCTCACCATATCCATCTCCTCCTTGATCATAACCATCTTCATCACCACCAGCACCATCTCCATCATATGCATCTTCTCCTCCTTCGTCCATACCACCATCTTCTTCACCACCATCATCCATACCATCATCACCTTCATAGTCATCAGCATCATCTTCATCGTTTACACCGTCATCATCTCCATCATCATTGTCATCATTGGCATCATCGTCATCTGCATCATCTGCATCAACATCATCAGCATCATCATCTGCATCATCGTCATCTGCATCATCATCGTCATCATCTGCATTATCTGTATCATCATCATCAGCATCATCATCTGCATCGTCATCTGCATCGTCATCTGCATCATCATCATCTGCATCATCATCAGCATCTGCATCATCATCAGCATCATCTTCATCATCATCGTCATCTGCATCATCATCTGCATCGTCATCTGCATCATCATCATCTGCATCATCATCATCATCATCTGCATCATCATCAGCATCATCTTCATCATCGTCATCTGCATCATCATCTGCATCATCATCTGCATCCTCATCAGCATCATCATCTGCATCCTCATCTGCATCATCGTCATCTGCATCATCATCTGCATCATCATCTGCATCCTCATCAGCATCATCATCTGCATCCTCATCTGCATCATCGTCATCATCTGCATCCTCATCAGCATCATCGTCATCTGCATCATCATCTGCATCCTCATCTGCATCATCAGCATCATCCTCAGCTTCGTCATCATTCTCAGCCTCATCATCTTCTGCAGCATCATCATCGTCATCATTCTCAGCTTCATCATCATCATCTGCATCATCGTCAACATTGGCATCATCATCAGCTTCATTGTCATCATCATCATCAGCCTCATTGTTATCATCTTCATCATCATCATCTTGTCCATCTTCACCGTCATCGTCATCTTTTTCCATCTCATCCTCTTGGTCATCCTGCTCATCTTCATCATCCTGCCCATCTTCATCACTCTCACCCTGATCTTGTTCATCTTCCTCATCACCCTCATCTTCATCATCTTTCTCACCATCTTCTCCTTCATCCTCATCTTGATCACTTTCTTCCTGATTTTCGTCATCATCACCTTCATCTTCTTTCTCATCATCTTCTCCTTCATCCTCATCTTGATCACTTTCTTCCTGATTTTCGTCATCATCACCTTCTTTCTCATCATCTTCTCCTTCATCCTCATCTTGATTTTCGTCATCATCACCTTCATCATCTTTTTCACCACCTTCTCCTTCATCTTCATCTTGGCCACTCTCTTCCTGATTTTCATCATCATCACTTTCATCTTCTTTCTCTTCTCCTTCATCTTCATCTTCATCTTGACCACTCTCTCCCTGATCCTGCTGACCATCTTCTTCATCTTGACTACCTTCATCTTCTTCATCCTTCTCACCGTCTTCCTCATTTCCTTCATCACTGCCCTCCTTTCCACTTTCGTTACCCTCTTCATCCTCTAATTCATCTTCTTTAGCACTTTGCTCATCATCTTCCTTTTCACTCCCTTCACCATCTTCTTTAGCACTTTCTTCTCCATCTTCATCATCATTTTCTTCACCATCCTCCTTAACACTTTCTTCACCATCTTCCTTAGCACTTTCTTCACCATCTTCCTTAGCACTTTCTTCACCATCTTCCTTAGCACTTTCTTCACCATCTTCCTTAGCACTTTCTTCACCATCTTCACCATCTTCCTTAACACTTTCTTCACCATCTTCACCATCTTCCTTAGCACTTTCCTCACCATCTTCCTTAGCATTTCCTTCATCATCTTCCTTAACACTCTCTTCACCATCTTCCTTAGCACTTTCTTCACCATCTTCCTTAGCACTTTCCTCACCATCCTCCTTAGTATTTTCTTCACCATCTTCTTTGGCATTTCCTTCATCATCTTCCTTAATACTTTCTTCACCATCTTCCTTGGCACTTTCTTCACCATCCTCCTTAGCATTTTCCTCACCATCCTCCTTAGCATTTTCCTCACCATCTTCTTTGGCATCATCATCTTCGTTAGCATTGTCAGCCTTTACATCCCCTTCATCTCCTTCCTTTTCATCAACCTCTTTATTCTCATCTTTAACTTCAGCATCTTCTTTAGCTTCAGCATCTTCTTTAGCATCCTCATCATTTCTTTCTCCATTTTTTTGAGTGCTTTCCTTTTGAACACTGTCCCTTCTGTCAATATCAGCATCAATACTAAGTTCTCTTCTTCTGCTATCACCATACCTCTCCCGTCTGTCCTCACCATCATCTCTTTCCCTTCTTTCTTCTAGTTCTCTTCTCTCTTCTAAATTTCGTTCTCTTCTCTCTTCTAATTCTCGCTCTCTTCTTCCCTCTTCATCTCTCTCCCTTCTTTCTCTCTCATCAGGTCGATCACCTCTACCACGACCAGGGTCACCACCTGGGCCACCACCACGACCACCTGGGCCACCACCACGGCTGCCACCACCACCACCTGGGCCACCACCACGGCCACCACGACCTCCACCACCACCACCTCGCCTGGGCCCTCCACCACCACCACGCCCTCCACCACGTCCTCCACCCCGACGTCCACCACGACCAAAACCACGACTTAAAGCACGACCCAAACCTCCTCTTCTCCTTATAGGACTTCTGGATCTGTTTTCATCACGTTGACGTTCATGACTTCTTGGATACCTTGAACCGAGTCTTCCCATTGTGCCCCCTAGGCCAGGTGAATGTCCCACTCTTCCTGGACTTGTTGGATGTCTGTCAGTATGGGACATCATACCTTCATTAGGTCTTCTTACTCCTTGGGATTCTCTCATATATTGAAGTTGAGCTTGGTTTAGTCTTGCCCTCGCTGCTTCAATCATCTCAGTACGATCCCTTGCTGAAATCATCCCACCTCGACCTCTTGCTGTTTCAAATGAAGTCATCCCACCTCGACCCCTCGCTGCTTCAACTGGAGTAATCCCACCTCGACCCCTTGCTGTTTCAAATGAAGTCATCCCACCTCGACCCCTCGCTGGTTCAACTGGAGTAATCCCACCTCGACCTCTCGCTGTTTCAACTGCACCATGACCCCTTGCTGTTTCAATTGCACCTCGACCCCTCACTGGAGTAATCCCACCTTGATCTTGTGCTGTTTCAACTCCACCTCGACCTCTTGCTGTTTCAACTAAAGTAATTCCACCTCGACCCCTCATTGCTTCAACTGGAGTAATCCCACCTCGACCATCTCTTGGTGTTTCAACTGATATCCCATCTCGGCCTCTTACTGCTTGAATTGGAATTATCCCACCTTGACCCCTCTCTGCTTCAGCTGGAGTAATCCCACCTCGACCCCTTGCTGTTTCAACTGAAGTCATCCCACCTCGGCCCCTCTCTGCTTCAGCTGGAGTAATCCGACCTCGACCCCTTGCTGTTTCAACTGAAGTCATCCCACCTCGACCCCTCTCTGCTTCAGCTGGAGTAATCCGACCTCGACCCCTTGCTGTTTCAACTAAACTCATCCCACCTTGACCCCTTGCTGTTTCAACTGAAGTCATCCCACCTCGACCCCTCTCTGCTTCAGCTGGAGTAATCCGACCTCGACCCCTTGCTGTTTCTACTGAAGTCATCCCACCTCGACCCCTCTCTGCTTCAGCTGGAGTAATCCCACCTCGACCCCTTGCTGTTTCTACTGAAGTCATCCCACCTCGATCCCTTGTTGCTTCAGCTGGAGTAATCCCACCTCGACCCCTTGCTGTTTCAACTGAAGTCGTCCCACCTTGACCCCTCTCTGTTTCAGCTGGAGTAATCCCACCTCGACCCCTTGCTGTTTCTACTGAAGTTATCCCACCTTGATCCCTTGTTGTTTCAGCTGGAGTAATCTCACCTCGACCCCTTGCTGTTTCAACTGAAGTCATCCCACCTCGACCCCTTGTTGCTTCAGCTGGAGTAATCCCACCTCGACCCCTTGTTGCTTCAGCTGGAGTAATCTCACCTCGACCCCTTGCTGTTTCAACTGAAGTCATCCCACCTTGACCCCTTGTTGCTTCAGCTGGAGTAGTTCCACCTGGGCTTGTTGCTTCAACTGAAGTCGTCCCACCTTGACCCCTTGTTGCTTCAACTGAAGTCATCCTACCTCGACCCCTTGTTGCTTCAGCTGGATCCATCCCACCTCGACCCCTTGCTGGATCCATCCCACCTCGACCCCTTGCTGGATCCATCCCACCTCGACCCCTTGTTGCTTCAGCTGGATCCATCCCACCTCGACCCCTTGTTGCTTCAACTGAAGTCGTCCCACCTCGACCCCTTGTTGCTTCAACTGAAGTCGTCCTACCTCGACCCCTTGTTGCTTCAGCTGGATCTATCCCACCTTGATACCTTGTTGCTTCAACTGAAGTCATCCCATCTCGACCCCTTGTTGCTTCAACTGGATCTATCCCACCTCGACCCCTTGTTGCTTCAACTGAAGTCGTCCCACCTCGACCCCTTGTTGCTTCAACTGAAGTCGTCCCACCTAGACCCCTCTCTGCTTCAGCTGGAGTAATCCCACCTCGACCCCTTGTTGCTTCAGCTGGAGTAATCCCACCTCGACCCCTTGCTGTTTCAACTGAAGTCGTCCCACCTCGACCCCTTGCTGTTTCAACTGAAGTCGTCCCACCTCGACCCCTTGTTGCTTCAGCTGGAGTAATCCCACCTGGGCTTGTTGCTTCAACTGAAGTCGTCCCACCTTGACCCCTTGTTGCTTCAGCTGGAGTAATCCCAGCTCGACCCCTTGCTGTTTCAACTGAAGTCGTCCCACCTCGACCCCTTGCTGTTTCAACTGAAGTCGTCCCACCTCGACCCCTTGTTGCTTCAGCTGGAGTAATCCCACCTGGGCTTGTTGCTTCAACTGAAGTCGTCCCATCTCGACCCCTTGTCGCTTCAACTGAAGTCATCCCACCTCGACCCCTTGTTGCTTCAACTGAAGTCATCCCACCTTGACCCCTTGTTGCTTCAACTGAAGTCGTCCCACCTCGACCCCTTGTTGCTTCAACTGAAATCGTCCTACCTTGACCCCTTGTTGCTTCAGCTGGATCCATCCCACCTTGACCCCTTGTTGCTTCAGCTGGATCCATCCCACCTTGACCCCTCGTTGCTTCAACTGAAGTCATCCCACCTCGACCCCTTGTTGCTTCAGCTGGAGTCATTCCACCATGACCCCTTGTTGCTTCAACTGAAGTCATCCCACCTCGACCCCTTGTTGCTTCAGCTGGAGTCATCCCACCTTGACCCCTTGCTGTTTCTACTGAAGTCATCCCTCCTTGACCCCTTGTTGCTTCAACTGGAGTAATTCCACCTCGACCACTTGCTGTAGTCATCCCACCTCGACCCTTTGCTGTTTCAGAAGTCATCCCACTTTGGCTTCGACCTCTTGCTGCTGTTTCAAAAGTCATCCCACTTTGGCTTCGACCCCTTGCTGCTTCACCTTGACCCCTTTCTGCTACACTTCGACTCCTTGCTGCTTCAGCTGGAGTAAGGGTTAGTGGCACATATAAAGAGTATCCGTAATTAGTGTGCAGCATAGTGTCCATAGTGACTTCAGGGTCTTAAGTCTCTTCAGTGCCTCCAGTGTCAGTGTCTGCAGTGCCTCCAGTGTCAACACTGAAGACACTGAAGGTACCAAAGACACTGAAGACATTGAAGGCACTTAGACACTGAAGACACTGAAAAAATACTATAGTCACTTAGCTACAATTTTATTCAGTTATTCTAGCTATTTTGGGTACTATTTATAGTCCACCTCGACCCTTCGCTGCTTCAGTTCAAGTCTTTTTACCTCTTGTTGTTTCGGCTGAAGAGATCCCACCTTGACTACTGCTCTCTCCAGGCTTTTTTTGCATTGTGATACTTTTTTGAAGTTCCTTTGATTGTTGTTCCTTTCTATGTTTGGCTTCATATTTTTCATGCCCTTCTCGATCCTGCTTCTCTGCTTTGTCTTTGTCATGATCTTTGTAACGTTGTTTGCCATCCTGCTCTTGATGTTGGTGAGATTTTGCTTCACTATACTCTGATTGCAGGCTTTCATGCCACTTGGTCTTTTCTTGTCCTTCTTTTTCTCCCTGTTCTGCTCTATCATGTTGTCTCTTTCCTTTTTTATGATGAATTTCATGTTGCTTGCCTTCATCCTCTCCAGATTCTTCACTTCCTTCTGATTTCCTCTTGGCCTTTCCCTTGACTTTATCCTTTTTCGGTGAATCTAAAAGTGGTAATGTCTCAGCAGATTCTCTGGTCCTTCCCTTAACTTTAGTTTTGGTCCTATTTTTTAAAAGTCGTGATTCCTCTTCACTACTTTCTGATATCTGGCTTTTACTCAGTTTGGTCTTTTCCGATTTCACCCTTTTCTTCAGTGACTGACTTGGACGTTTCTGGTGCTTATGTTTCTCTGCAGAGCTTTCACTACTGTCTGATTGCTGCGTCTTACCCTCTTTGGTCTTTCCCTTGACCTTGGTTTTTTGCCTTTCTTTTGATGAACCCAAAAGTGGTACATGTTCGTCGTCATCATCTGTTAATGAGGTCAGTTCACCACCATCTAAATCAATTTTCTTTCCAGGTGGAGTTGTCCTCGAGAATTTCTTTTGCTTGATATTATCATACACTTGCCTAGGTTGGCTCTTTACAATCAAAGGCTGGTCTTTCTTATGAATAGAGTCACCTCTTATCTCCTTAGCTTGTGCCATCTTACCTGCAGGAGAAGCCTGCTTGGGGGGAGGCTGTTGATTTTCTACTTTTGAGTCTGTTTTTGCCATCATTTCAGTTCGTCCTGCTTCAAGTGCCAGCTTATGATGATCTACCTTTGTTAATTTCTTAGGTGGCATAACTTGCTTTTGCTGGCCTTGCTGTAATAATGGAGATGGTAATTGTTTTCCAGGAGAACCAGGTGGTACCGGAGGCTTTCGTTTACCAGGTGGAGGTATAGGACGGATTTCTTTTGCTAAAGGTGACTTGGCTCCACCTTCTTTGCCTAACAGGAGAGGCTTGGCTCTGGGTCCTGAAAGTGGTCCCCTCAAATGTCTGAATTTACGTGGCATTATTGCTTTGACCGGTTTAGCTTCTTCTCTCTTTCTCTTTCTCGCTTTATCTCTCTTCTTCACATTCAATGCAATATTCTTTTTACAAAGGTAGGATAAATAATTCATTAGCTAATGTAAACAGATTCTTACCTCAGGTACGCTGTCAGTGCTGGAATAATCGAAATCTTGTTGGTAACTCTCAGAAGATGATGATACAACTATATTATATATTTTTATTTCATATTTAGCTATAGTTGTAATTCTTATCTATACTCACGTAGGACTTTAGGAGGGAGGGCAGGAGCCATCCTGTTTGGTTGTCTTTGACCCAAATCCATAATCTTGAGAGCATCATCAATAGTAAGTTCCTCTTGAAGCATAAGCCCCTTCATTGCAAGAAGAGCTACAAAATTATAGCAAGAATTAATTATTAGTGCTGCAAAAGTATAATTTTTACCAGCTCTTTTCTTTTGCATTAGTCTAAATTGTTTTCTTTTTGCTTTTCTCTGGAGTCTCTTTTTTGCTTCATACTTTCTCTTCCAAGAACATATCAGCAACAGCAGTGGGAGGATCGGCAGATACACAAAGAAGCACGCTCCAACAATGAATTGTAGTGTAGCGGTCTTTGATTTCCTAAAACCATAGTATCATTTAAAAAATATCTATTTTCCATAATGTATACCTCCATGTATGCCCCTTGTGTGTTGTACCAAGAAGTATTCCTGTCACATCAATATATCGACCAGCTTTATCTTTGCAGCAACACTCTGCACACAACATCTTGATCATCCCAAGTGCCATTAAGAAGCAAATGATTGTGTATGAACAATTTATAGGGTCTTTGAATGTATTTATAATCCAGCAATGGTAGCATGGTCTAATGAGAATTCTTCTCTTCTTTTCTCGTAACCAGTATGGATTGCCAGTCAAATCGGATAATTTTTTTCTTGTGCATCCTAAGCTCCCTGGTGCATTTTCAGTAGTCGTTTCCTTTGAGCACTGAGGTAAAATAATAAGCAAAATAATATTATTATGTTAAACATGGTCTTACTTCACATGTGCATTGACCAGCAGGGCAATATGTACAGCCAGAAAGAGTATTAAATATCACAATTTTTGAGTCCTGGACATTGGCATCATTGTCAGTCAAAACAACTGCTCGTAAAAAGGTAAGTCATTAATTCTTTGTCTTTTTTTTCAGTATTGATTTTTTTACCTGTGCACGAATGATTGGAATCTATATTAAACTGACTCGAAATGTCAAAAGACAGTATTTTTTGTTTCCTTGGTGCAATAGTCACAGATTTCTCTGATACATCAATAATACCATTAGTACATGATCTTATGGATACCTATAAAGTAATAAAATAAATGTTTGTGTTAACTATTATCACTGTAGGGTCTCACTGAATAGTCAGATGTAATGCTTCCGATATTCTGTACAGTTACAGTTAAAATGCCTGAACCAGCAAGTGCCAAGAAGTCCTCTATCATTGCTTCTACTATTCGTCCTGGACTCCGATGCTCAACAAATGATATTTTCCTAGCAGTGAATTGAAGTGTAATGAAGCTCTTGTGTGTCTTATAGGAGAGATAGTTCATGTGATAGCTGGTAGCATCTCTTCGAACACCTTTGTAATCACCATAGAATCTGGGGAAATAATGAGATTTTCTACCTGCAGCTTCATAGTCCTACAGGAGGGAAAATGAATATGGCTAACTAGTTATTATTATTATTTTTTTATCATTACCCGAGCATGCTTGAATATAACACGAGGAACTGTTGTGTAACATCTTTATGAAATCATAAAAAAACATAATAGTAATCATATTGGATTGCATGGGGTCTCACGTTTCTTCCTTTCGATAGCACCTGTTTTCCATAGCATGAAGGCTCTTGTAAGTGGCTCCAATTTTATTACATTTAAGTCCACTGAAATCTGTCATATCCTTGTCCACAACGAGATAGTAATCTTCTCCAGCCTAAATAATAGGAAGACAAGATAACACTGGCAGGGCCTTGATTATTATTTTTTTTTTTTTTACTCCTTACTCTGTATTCTGGCTTCTCCATTGCCTTCTTTATGTATTCAGCTGCTTCACCTGGATGGTATACTCTTGGAACAGTTGGTACTACTTTAGGATCAGGAATCAAAAGATATTTGCTTTTGAAGCTGGGAAAAAATGAGGTGGTACGAAAATCTCCCTGCCAAGTCACAATAAGCTGTTGCAAGATAGAAACATTTTGATAGAAATGTATGGAACTTTTTAGGATATATACTTGAGGAGTTCCTGTTCGTCCTCTCTTGGCCTTGGTTGCACCAATCTGTTGTGCTTCACTAGAAGGCCCAACATATACTTTTCCTACATCCCTCCAAATCTGCTTATACGAACGTCCAGTAGTCGTATTAAGTCTCACTCTTCTCTCATATTCCAATTGCTGAAGTTTTACTTGGATGGTATAAGTAAGATAGGGATCACCAATTTCATGAACTCGATACCTACATACAATGTATATTATGAGTTTGGTCATGATATTTTCTATCTATATAGTTATTACCAGAGAGTGTCATCATGTGAGCAGTGTTCTCTTCTGTGTGTTCGGATCCAATATTTATTTTGCTTTCTGTTGTGGCCTAAGAGATATCTGTAGCCTGGCCCCCATCTATCATCATAACTTGGGTTGCAGCAAAAACCCTAACCGATAAAAAATTACATTTCAGAAAGAAAAATAAAACAACTCACAGGACATTCCACATTTGTCTCTCCAGGACAGTTCCAGCTGCGCCAGTTAACTCCAGCATACCATATGTTACGATGCATATGATGTCTTTCATACGGCCCATTATTTACAACTTTCTATTAAGATAACCATAGAATCATTATTAGCTATATATAATCTGTCTCACATTGATATATTTTAAGGGATATTTGACATAGACATCAGATTTTGCAACAATAATGCGGAAAGGCTTCACCAATTGCCGACGATCCGATCCTCCTTTTGTCTCATCCGCAATATATTTAAGAACGCCATAAATAGCACCTGAAGCATTCTTTAAATAGTCAAATCACTGCTATTATTCCAAATTATAAGTTTAGAAACTTACTTTCCCATTCTCTACTGTTAAAGCAACAATAAATTTCACTTCACAGTTTTTACCATTCAATAATTTTGGTTCTAACTCAGAATCCCCTCTGCCGCATATGCGGAGTCTACTTGATGCAATAAGGGTTGCATCAGTATTCCAATTCCCAAAGAGAGCTAGAATAAATACAAATAGCATCTGCAACATCTTCGGTTCGTGTGCCCGGCCGGTTACTAGGTCCCAATCGAATGCGCGCGCATGTTTGGGCGGGGCTTCTTTGGGCGGGGCTTCTATGGGTGCGCGCCTATTGGAATTCAATATGGAGGAAAATGTAAATGACAGTTTCAAGGTGACGTTGGAGAGTTTGTATACAAATAAGATCAGTGAAATTAGTTATGATGAAGAGGAAACCTTGCAGGAGTGAGTTATCGTTTTATATCCAACTGAATTACTATCCATTTATGCACTGGCATCAGGAAACCTACTTTATCACAAAGACTGACTGAATTAGCCCAAAGAATCGACTTCAGTACTAAAGTAGAAAGTGATGGTTCTGAACCAGCTCCAAAGAGATCAGCACATCGATGGCCGTGGGAACTGGCCAACTCCAAATTAAGGTCCTTGCTCTCTTTGATGCCACTTTGAGAGTGCCTTACTTTCCTAACCTACAGGCAGGCATTAACAGAAATCAGTGTTCTTTCGGATATGATTCAAATAACTCAGCATCAGCAGAAGTACGTAGCACTGGACCCAGTGGTGGCTTCTCCTTCAGGTAGTGCATCTCCAGCATACCAATATGTGGTAAAGAAAAGAGCACTGGGCTTAGCAGCAGAGATCCTTCAGAAAGGAGCTGCTTCTCTTTCTCTCTCCTCCACTGACAAGGAAAAAGAATTTCACAAGGCCCTCTGTTCCCTTCGTCAGCGGTGGAGATTGAAGAGAGCTGGATCTGGAGCTATCATGGGAGATCTCAGTTATCGCTCTGGTAATAACGATTGGATGAGTAGTTTTGGAGTGATTGTTTTGATTAATTTTTTTAGCTGGATCAATTTATGCTGGCTCTGTGTTTTTTAATGTGTCGAAAAGCAAACCCAAGGAGTCTGATACAGCCATTGGTGTGTCTGTTGAATCCACGAGTAACATAATCAATGTAACCATTCCTCGAGAACTGAGAGGTGCTAGTGAAATTCTAGTATTCTTGTCCCCACAACCAGTGCAAAGTACAACCATTTCTGTTGTATTTACTTGACCTCAAGTTTGGTGTTATCTTCCTTCAGAGATACCTCATTTTTCAACTTTTCCTTTGCCCATGCCACTTAGTCAAGTCTCCCAAATACGAGGATGCACACTGTCTTCAGAATTGCAGCTCATTACGGCCCAGAATGTGCTGTTCAACCAAGAACTCTTCTCACAGGTTAGAGCAACAAAACCTTTGTAATGATTGGTAGAATTGATTGTGTGCATTATTTGGAAACAGCTAGCAAGGGAGGCGTATGACCAGAAACCTTTTCTTCAGCATGATGTCTTCACCAATAGAATCAATGTTCCTGTGAGTGCTGCGTGTGCTGAATAATTATGTTTGAGTAGAGAAACAGTCTTACTAGATGTTTGCTAAAACGATACAGGTGTATTAGAGTCAGAGGATATATGTAGTAATACTGTTGTTGTTATTATTATTGTTGTTGTTATTATTATTATTGTTGTTGTTATTTACAGCTTAGTATGGACTATTGGCTGTCTATTGTGTACATTCGTGAATATGACGATGCATCTTCAGTGTCCTCTGCCTCGTCCTTTCCCTCCCCCCGTTGGGATTTGGTTGTGGCTCTCAAGCAGCTCCTCTGCACGAGCCATCGGCAGCGAGCCTCCCTTGTGAAGCCACGCCCTTCCACTGCTGGCTTCCAGGAGCAGCCGGAACTGAGGAATGCAGGTATCGTACCTCTTAAGGGACACGAGTTGAAGCAGCTGGATAGTCGGTGAGTTTACACAGTGGGTACGACCCTTCTAATTAAGTCTAGGAGTTATGATAATGCAGGCAAAATATCTTCAATCAATTCATTGACAAAGTCAAACATGTTTACAATGAGGAACGGTAAGTTGAAATAGCTAATGTCCACTCAAATCCATTCAGACTAGTCATCTACAGCTTGGAACAATGGCTAAAAGAACTGACTGTGAGTAGTGTCGATCCTTCCCTCAAGGTGGTTTGGGGCCCTGATTCTTCCTTCACTTGCACTACGGTTCATCTGGTGCTCACCAACAGTCTAGACACACCCAACTCTCCAAGGTAGCAACTAGTCTCGTGGGCAAAGGGTCTGCCTGTGTGACTATGTACATGGCAGAAAATACCCGGATGAGTTCACTTGTAATGTTCATATCTGCTGCTGTGCCTGTGAGCTTAGGACTGGCTTTATGTATATATGCATATAGGTTCTCAGTGAAGCTAGTGCTGAGGGTGGAACGGGTGACAGTGGAGAGGGCAAAGGAGTGTGGAGGAGACATAGAGTTTCCATTGCAACGGGAGAAGCTAATGGGCATTCTGAAACATCAGGTATTGTATGAAGACATCAAGACAACCCTATTATAGTTGGGAACCTCCAAATAATGGACACCTCTCTGTAATGGACACTTGTAGCTGTCCCACTATAGTACTTTGTGTATGACATCTCTCTATAAAGGACATCTCTCTTTATAGAGACTTAGCCCAACTTATCTCTTATTCATGTATTTTAGTCAACTAGACTGACCCAAGTCTGATCTCAGTTTTGCTGCAGTGTGATGGACTATTATTAATTTTCTTGCGCAGGTGGTTTATCAGCAGATGAAAGCAGCAAGTGAACTAGCAGAGCAACACCAATGGCATGTGCTACAGAAGTTGCCACACCCACTTCTGTCTTCGACTTTCGCCAAGTCTCAGGAGAAGTACTTGGAAGCTTCCAACTTGTTGCTGGAGGCAAAAGATGGCCACAGGCGAATGGACATTCTCTTCCACTGGAACACTGCCTCCATCAGCTTCAGCAACCAGACTGCATCTGTGGATGTGGGTGGGGCCACCGTGGATAAGTGGGAAACCAAAAAAATACAAGTGCAGGAACTGGCCGGATCAAACTTTAGGGAGAAATTCAGCTCTTTATTGACCCACTCTTAATTTATAATTAGAAGTTGTACAAATTGGGGCATGGAATGATCTGATTGGTTGTGTAATAACCCAGTCCTGGTCTTGGGCAACTTCCATGTGATTAGAAAAATCATGATAAGATGAAAAATTGATAAGTGTATATAAAATTATGAGAATGATTAAGTGAGTAGAAAAAACATTCAAGGTTTTCTGAGATCTCAAATGTTCAGAGGTCCGGTAACTTCTTTAAATCTTCATCTTTTCTGAGAGATCCTTTGGCAACTCGTCACTGAATAGGTCATCCTCCTTCATCCTGTGGGACTTTGACTTGAAGTGTTGCCGCATCTCGAAAGCTGACGAGCACGTGGTGCGACATAACGGACACTCAATGGGACCAGGTTCTACTAAACCACTGGATGCAAGGAGAAATAAACGCTGAATCAAAATATCCTCAAATGATATTCCCACCTTATCCTTACCTGGAAATCTTTTTGTACAGTTCCCTTATTCTTTTCCTCATCAGTAAGACTTTGGTGGGTCGCTGGAGGTCTATCCTCTCACCACTGATAAGAATGCCGCTGTGTAGTGGGTATGGTTGGACCGAGTCTCCAGGATCCTCTTCCTCCTCTACGTACAGCACGTCATCCGGAGATACTTGGTTCCAGTCATTCTTGCCACAGGAATATACCGGAACAGAAATACGAGATTTCAGAATCAGTCTAAGGGTCGATAATAGAGAATAAGGACACAATATGACCATTTGATTATTCCACTCACTTTGTCACAATTTCCTGGACGCTTTTCTGGATCTTTTTGATGGCCTGTTCTCCCCACCGAGCTAAAGCATCCTCAGACTCAAGTGTCAGATTGATTGCAGTTCTGATACGATTGACCTATTCATCATAATTATTTGATACACTCTAGAAAAAAACATTACATGTTCATTGTTCATTTCAGGGCAAGATTTTCTCAGACTTTGGAAGGGTATGCTTCTAGTGTATTAATTCATCTCAATTCAAGGGTGTTCTTAGTCTACCTGGTTGAGGTCTTCTTGTGTGAATAGAGTATCGAACGTGATCTCCATATCGTGTTCTGGGTATAAGCTTTCAAAGGTGGAAGGATTGGAACCTAGTCCACAGATAGCGCCGGTGTACTGACGCTTCAACTCATCACATCTGAAACAAGCAACAAGCAATGAGACATGCATAGCAGTCATGTGACTAGTTGCCTTGCTACCGAGCAGTCATGTGATTAACTACCTCATTTCCACTCTGGGTGCAAAGATGAGGCACATGAGATGGATAAGACCGGGAATGGCTGGCAGGAGAGTCGTGTCTCTAGCAATGCAGGTGCTTCCCGCAGGATTGAGAATGACTTGAGCAGCCACCATCAACCGCTGGTTCTTGTCCTGAGGCTCATTGTTGACCACGATGGAGTTGATGGAGCCTTGCTGGATACGCACGGAACGAAAGCTTCCACTCTCTGCCATAGCATGGAAGGATACCTCATAGGGACTACTGGGACCTTTCAAACTCAGCTTCTGTCCACTCTTACTATCTTGCTTATGCCGTCTAGAAAGGAGAGAGAGAGAGAGAGAGAGAGAGAATAACAAAACAAAACAAAGAAGCACTCTAAATAGTGAGTGATACAAAAATTCAGAACGATGAGCTGCTACATGAAAGATGCTAAAATACTAATTACCTGCTCTGATGCCAGTCAACTGCAGTGCAGCTGATTCCAAGGTTACCATCACCATGTATCTGACAGCTCTCAGGTCCTGCCGCCCATGAAGTCCGAAGAAGAGAAGAGTTGCTGTTTCCAGTAGTCAAAGCATGGGCACGCTGGACCTGTGAGAGAAAATGGGTGGGCATTGTTATATATGAAGATGGCCATGGGGAGATGAGTGGTATAACATACTCTTGAGGCGTATGGCTCGATGCAGGGTACTGCATGCTCTTCTGCCACTAGCACATCGTTGATAAGAATATCATCCCTTGAGGTCGTATCATATAACTCCACACGCAATACACCCTCCACTTTGGAGTAAATCTGACAAATGAATGAAATTAATACATGTTATTGAGGGGGGGGCTAGAGGTGGGGGGAGGGGCTAGGGGCGGGGAGAACACTCCACTTTGGAGTAAATCTGACAAATGAATGAAATTAATACATATTATTGAGGGGGGCTAGAGGTGGGGGAGGGGCTAGGGGTGGGGAGAACACTCCACTTTGGACAAATGAATGAAATTAATATGAGGGGAGCTAGAGGTGGGGGGAGGGGCTAGGGGCGGGGAGAACACTCCACTTTGGAGTAAATCTGACAAATGAATGAAATTAATACATATTATCGAGGGGGAGGGGCTGGGAAAACTCCCTAATGTGTGAGCCACGACTGACATAGTACAGTACAGTACGTACATCGGCCTGGAGGTGTTTGTCCATAGTGAGCTCATTGAAGCGTATGCAGGCCTTCTCGGTCCATTTCATAAGGGGAGGTTTGATGCCACTCAAGTAGCACTCGAACGCCATGGCGGGCTCCTTCCTGTCAACACTGGCCATCTCACACAGTCCATCAAAAAGAACAAACTCAGTGTTTCCATAGTCAATGAACATCACCTGAAACAATATACAAACATGTCATTGTGATAGAATTTGAAAACAAATTTTATGCAGCCGTTTCCTATCTTGTTACATACATGGTTCAAAGGTCACTTTACATCACACAGGACAATTTGCTAGGCCTATAGTTCATTTTCTCACCTGTGCCCACTTTTCCTTGGGATTGATATCAATAATCTTTGCACGGTAGAATCTCCCGTCCACAGAGAACCTTGCCAAGCAGTACACACCTTTCATCTTGTGAGGGTCCATGATGAGTGGAGTGAGGGGGCGACTTGCAATGCTCCTGTTGACCTCTTGAATCTTCATGCTCATATTCAAGGAGCTCAATTGTGCCCAAAAATGACTAGCATCAATCACCTAAGAGGAAGAAAAGATGCTGAATTGAGAGGGAGAGAGAGAGAGAGAAGGAAATGCAGTCTGATGAAAAACAAACAAACAAACAAACAAACAAAGATTCTCACATTAGTGATAAAGATCTGGTGAATTCCAGAATCTGGAAGTTTCATTGGTGGGATGGTGTCTTCATCATCCAATGGTGCACTTGTAGGAACCTCATTATAGACCAAACGACTAGTGGTCTCCTCCACAAGAGTGAGAGAGGGTTTGTGTCGGGCGTTTCTCATTTGGAGTGACATGTACACTGAATCAAGGACAGGATTGGAGATGCTGATCGGACTAGATCGAGAAGCAACTGTCTGTTCAAACTCAATAAAAGCTCTGGGAAATATTGAATATGAAATACATTCACACTACATATCAATTCCAGAATTGATGCACAAGCTATTCTGTAATTGCAGAGAGAGAAAAGGTGGGAGGACAGAGAGAAGGAAAAGGTGGGAGGACAGAGAGAGAAGAAGAGGATAGAGTAACAGACTTGCATACTTATGTGCTTCAAAGTAGATTTTCTTGCCAGGCCCACAATGACTGAAGATGCTGCTCAGTTGATCTGCATAGCGGGTTGGATTATCTGGCAGTCCATGAAGCTATGAAACAGAAAAAATCGTATTATTCTCCCATGGGAGAAGATCACTTGATCACATTAGAATAGTCTGTCAGGATTGATTGAGAGGCATGGAACTTACCATGACAGTAGTGCTAGGGTTGTGACCAGATAGCAACTTCATGCACATCTCTTCATCCAGTTCCCCCCACCGGAAGTAGTTGGGGTAGAATGCGCCACACAATACAACCTGGACAAGGTAAGAACCATGACACAATTCCTTTAACTGCCATGAAAAGTCAGTAGTTCAAAACACGACGTACCTTAAGACAAAGTGTGTCTAGGGAAGGATCCACATCATGACTAAAAATCAAGATCACATGATCATCACATGACTCAGCATACAACAACGGTGTGCACCTGGTATAGCTGCGTGTGGGTTTGATGTTGAAGTTAGCCAGTCTCTTGCTCAGCTCTCTCACGAGGTCAGCAACTTCGTTGAGGATACCCATGTGCAGGTAATTTCGGCAACACCACTGGTGTTCACCATTCCTTATATGGGCAAATCTCCTCTTGCTCTTGTTCTCTGCCCACACCTGCATGCCAATAATTTGTCAGTAAAGGTCTCTCTCTCTCTCTCTCTCTCTCTCTCTCTCTCTCTCTCTCTCCATGTAACCACCTTGTATGCATTTAAGATGGCCAGGCAGTCACTGCTGGATGTTTCATCCCAACTCTTCTTAGCTCTGCAATGGGTGTTAATAATAATCACATGACAATCACACAATAAATCTATGTTGGGTTTTAACAAAGAGGGGTAAATCTCTACTAATTAGTGATTAGTGATCACTTGCCTAAAACCAGTCAGTTCGTCCATTTGTGGTCTGACGAAGAACGTCTTGAGAGAGAGAGCAGCAGCTATAACCAGACAAGATTCCAAACAACCAAAGGCATGTCCAAGAATCAGTAACTTCCCCAACTTGACGTCAATGGGCAAACCCTCAAGGACCTTCCCGATGAATGTCATGTTCCCGTCATACTTGTTGAACACACCATCCAGCATCACAGTCAAGGCTCCAACTTCTTTCAGGTTGATGATGGCCATCTCAATGTCTGCTTGTCGAGGAGCCTGCAAAGCTAAACGAAGGGTTGCTCGGGGGTCACCCATATTCAGCTTCTTGCACTTGAGGATGATACTCTCAATTGGACATCGCTGTTGTGGGAAATTAATAAGTGCGTGTTACTAGGAAGCTTTAATTAGAATTAACCTGCATCTCGGGTATACTGTGCTCAGGGAGCCGGTTAAGGAAGTCACTTGTGATGAGACGATAACACCTCCCGTGAGAGACACGCCCAGCTCTCCCCTTCCGTTGGTCCAGGGAGGCTTGGGATGCCCACGTGGTCTCCAGGCAACAGTACTTGGTTGTCCAATCGCACATCATCTGCTTCACCAGACAGAAATCAATCACTGGAAAAAAAAGAGAGAAAATTTTCCCTCTCTCTAGTATCCTGAACTATGAACCCCATGCATGCATACATGCTTACCATATTTGATGTCTGGCACGGTAATGGAACTCTCAGCGATATTTGTAGCTAAAATAACCTGAAATGATTGAAGTGGTATCTAATGAATCTCTTCCATGATATTATGGGCCAAATCACTTTTCTTTTTCCCGGTTCTGGCGGGAGGAAAACCTTTATCTGCTCCTCGAGTGAAATTGAAGAATGAAGGATCAGTTTTGTTAGCCTGCAAGCGAATCATAATAAAGGATACCTTCCAATACACCAAAGACTGCATTTGCTAAAAGACCTGGTAAACACAATAGCTCAACCCCATTATGTTGAAATGAACTCACTGGAGTCCATCTTCAAGCATATCCTTCATTCTCATGATCTCAGGTAATCCAGGAAGAAACACCAAGACAGTGCCACGAAAAAAATCACCCCTTCCATACCTGCAAAAAGCAGATCCAAAGGGGAGGGGGAGGGGGAGGTTTGAACCTTGAACTCAGTGCTGTATACGCTCACATTGGATCATCTCCCTCGATTCTGTCAAAGTCCTTCAGCAACTTGCCCACCATTTGCATGCAACTCTTAGTGATACGGGGGTTCTCTACATTCATTGGCTCGCACTGTAAAGGTGGGCATTAATAATTTGTGGGTATTAATAATTTGTGGGCATTAATAATTTGTGGGCATTAATAATTTGTGGGCATTAATAATTTGTGGGCATTAATAATTTGTGGGCATTAATAATTTGTGGGCATTAATAATTTGTGGGGATTAATAATTTGTGGGTATTAATAATTTGTGGGCATTAATAATTTGTGGGCATTAATAATTTGTGGGCATTAATAATTTGTGGGCATTAATAATTTGTGGGCATTAATAATTTGTGGGGATTAATAATTTGTGGGTATTAATAATTTGTGGGCATTAATAATTTGTGGGCATTAATAATTTGTGGGTATTAATAATTTGTGGGCATTAATAATTTGTGGGCATTAATAATTTGTGGGCATTAATAATTTGTGGGTATAGGTTCTGAGGAAATTACAAGGCTATCCACTAATGTGATTGGAGGTTTGTTCTTAGCAACTTGTGGAAGAGAAACAATTCCAGAGTCTAAGTGTGACTTCTGAGAAATGGCTGTCACTAAGTGAGGTATATTGTTGCTATAGCTACGTGTGGACAGCACATATGTGGCAAATGCATGGGGGAAAATGTGCCCTTCTACATGAACTAGTGTTGTTGTGGTAGACTAAATATATGATTAATAGAGTTTAGGAACATTGAACTATAGTGATCATGACATTCCATATGGTAGCTAATTCCAATCCTGGCTCCAATTTTTTAGTGAACAAAAATTAATGGCAGAGTAAAAACAATGAATGCACATGGGAAGCCAGACAATAACAGGCTGACTAGAATGCATGCTCCTCCCAATATCAACAAGGCACCAGTACACTAATGGACAGCAAACATGGGATCTACGGAATTTAGAAAAAAACAGACATACCTCTCCAATTCTCCTGATGTCATCAAGGTAAAAGATATGCACTGGATGAGGAGATCCCCCCACTTTGATGATGGGGGGCACCATAAGTCCATCCGACAGACGTGCAGAGAAGTAGCTGGCAAAGTAGGCAGCCTCAAACGTGGCCGACATCAAAATCACCTTCACATGCGGAGAGTTGGTCCTTAGCAACTTCCTCACCACCAGCAGGCAAAAATCTGTGTCCTTATCTCTCTCATGTACCTAAATAGAATTCCCCAATGTAGTATATATTAAGACTAAAGCCCTTCAATTATTTACACACCTCATCCAAGATAACGTGGGTAAATTGATTCATATTCCGCTGATTAACCAGTTTTTCCAACAAGACTCCCGTAGTGACAAAGGTCAGACGTGTTGTGTCCGACACATTCTTGTCCATGCCGATCTGGTAGCCCACCAGCGATGACCCTACACTCCACCCATGACAATTTGCCACAAATTTAGCGACACTCTTGGCAGCAATACGACGTGGCTGGGTGCAAATGATGTTACAATGCTTCTCGATAGCTGCATGTTGTTCAAGGATAAATTGGGGGACTTGTGTGCTTTTTCCACTGCCCGTTGCACCCTGAATAACAGTCACCTGCACAGAAAGAACATTCAATTACAGAATGGAATCAGCATCTCATATCTTTTGGTAATTGTATATTGTCTTCCCTCTGATGAGAACTTCTCTTGCTAACATACTTGGTTGGCGTTGATGGTGTCAAGAATTTCTGTTTTGTGATCATGTATTGGTAGAGTAATGGTGTCAGGCTTAAAGGTGAAGTCTTTGTACACCTCAGTAGACTGGTCAACAAAATAATCATCATCCCCAGGACAGGCCTTGGGGTTGATGGGCTTCCCTGGACTGAAATCAGCCACAAAATCAAAAGCTTCCTCATCATCTGGTTTGAGGTTATAGCTAGGCTGATAAGGGACAGCTTCGAGTGGTTCCTCCTCCACTTCGTGTATCCGTCTTGGTTCAGGTTGGGTCTTGGCTATCTCCGCTTGGAGACTGAGCTTTAGGGTATGCTTTGCATTTCCCAGTGGGGGGACTTGAACCACGTTCTTTTTGGGAGCTGCAGGTGTCGTGTTACTGAGGTTAAACCAGGCCAAGAGCTCCTCCGTACTAAAAGCTCCGATACCAGCCATAGCTAAAAAGGCTGGCACCAGCCTTCAAGTTGTACTTGTGGCCATGTGTTTGGGCGGAGAAAAGAAGTGGGCGTGTAAATCATGTGTGCGCATGTGCGATATCATGTGGTACTATCCGTAGTCATATGATAAGTCACATGAGAAGTGCAACCAATTACATGTACACAACACGCCGTACAGAAAAGTTCAAATAGCTTTTGTCTGTGGTTTTGTGTGTTCTTAACTTGTCCCAACTTTATGTATCTTCTCTGAGCCTCTAAGAAGACGCCATCCAGATATGAAAATGCTGGCGCTGACCATTTGCTCCACTGCTCTCTCTGCTGTGGTCATTGGCAATGCTTATGCGGAGAAGAAGCAATTCTACCCTACTGTGGTCTACTTACTGAACTCTAACAGAAGTCTATGTGTAATTTACCTCCAATTCTTCACTATGATATGGTTTCTGTGTCAGATATTGAAGACTCTTTTCTTTGGGACTTTACGTGCTGCAGAAGTGGAGGTAAGTCTATTGAAGCCTAGCTACAGTTAAAATATCCAAAGTTTGATCAATAATACGTAGCACTTGATTGAGAGTTCATGGTATGCCATCTTGGAGACGTTTATCTTACTGGCGGCTTTTCATCAGGAAATGAGTATCATGTTTGTGACAATGGTGACGGTGTTGTTTGTGACCAAGAGTTTTCACTGGTTGGCTCAAGATCGTGTGGATTATGTATGCCTCTTGTAGGGGTGGTGATGTGGTAGTAATGATCCTTGATTTCTCACATTCCAGATGGAGCGGAGTCCAATCATTTCATGGCTGTTCCATATCCGAGCTCTCTCCTTGTTCACCATCTTGCTGATAGTAGATTATCTGTTCATCCAACATGCCTGGTCCACCCTCTACTCCAAGGGACCTTCAGTTGACATAGTCTTTGGATTAGAGGTTCGAAGTGGCACATAGTGTTCTCAGTATAGTGTCTAGGAACAGTGGTCCTCTTGGAAGGGAGGCCTATTTTGTTATTGTTTCTCTGTAATTATAGCAACATGAAACTTGCTATGAATATAAGGTGATTGTATTGTTCCTTGCAGTATGCCATTATGTTCCTGAATGCCTTGTCCTCTGCCCTGCATTACATTTTGCACACCATTGACAGACAGAGTGAAGACCCGTGGGAGAATAAAACCATTTATGTTCGTATTGTGGACATCTTTCTAGGTATGCAAAGTCTTTCTCCCTGAGGGGAGGAAACTTTAATCTTCCATTGTTGTATTAACAGGATTTTTCAAGTTGACGCTGTATGTGAGTTACATGTCCTTTATGCTCTATGTTCTCTTCATCCCCCTCCATATTGCTCGCCGTGTATACATCACTGCCAAGTATGTTCCAAGTAGTGCCCACCAATGTCCTCAGAGTGCACTTGGGGGAGAGAATTGTGTAGTTCATTGTCATAATTGTCCAATGTATTTTGTATAGAAACTTTCAGAAGAGTATTCATGATGTGATAGCTTCACAGCAGGCCATACGTCACCTCAACACACTGTAAGCATTTTGTGTTCACACTTCAATGGTTGTGTGAACTGCAATATCAACAGGAAATATAGTCTTTTATGTTGCATCAGTTTCATGTATATTCTCGTAGTTACCCTGATGCTACTGTCGAGGAATTGGAGGCAGGGAACAACGTTTGCATCATTTGTCGAGAAGAAATGGTCTCTCGTTGTAAGAAGCTCCCTTGCAACCACATCTTCCACACTGCATGCCTGCAGTCATGGTTTCAGACGCAACAGACTTGTCCCACTTGTCGCATGGATGTCCTCAGCCAGACTGTAGTCAATCGCCTGACACAGCAACATGCTCAGGGTCAGAATCCTCAAGCACAGGCTCGTCGTCAGCAAGCACAACAACAACAGCAGCAACAACAACAACAACAACAACAACAACAGCAGCAGCAACAACCTTTTAATCCTCAGCAGAACAATGGTGTGCTTTATTTATAGTCTTAGTCTTCAATATTTAATTGGAGCTGGAAATGACCTTTACTTTTTGTCAGGTTTCTTGCCCCCTATGATGTTTCCTCACCCAATGATGGCACCCCCTATGTGGCCACCACCACACCCACCCCAGCAACCTCAAGGTATCGGAGTTATTAACCTGCCTCGTAGTTATTTGATGCTCGACTGATTTCATGCAGATGAGGCTACTGATAACACCACCACTGCTTCTGCTTCTTCTGACTCTCAAGAAGAAGAATCTACAGGTGTCTCACCACAGAGCTCTACTGATGGAGGTACTCCACACCCCTCTCAGTCCCAGTTCCCTATGGGGTTTCCTCCGGGTTTCCCATTTCTCCCTCCACCTCCAATGGGATTTATGCCCCCTCCTCCTGGTTTTGGAACTGGTCCAATAAGTAAGCGTGATGCTATTGTATTGGGATCTGGGTGGAATGCTAATACCATTTATCCATCTCAGCAGGTGAAGGCTTGCAATCTCTGACCCCTGAGCAGCTGCAACAGTTAGAGGGTATGGAGCGAGCCAACATTGAAGCAAGGATCTCTGTGCTGAGAGATGTCCAGAAGCTGTTGGACAGTGCAGTGCTACGGCTGAATCAATACTCCACCGTCATGAGTGTCATCAGGTGAGTGATAGTACAGGAGCACAGAAAGATTTCCCGTATGTGCTATTGGATTTAGTGTTTGTGGAATAATTATTTTTTTTCTGCTTGCAGTCCTCCTGCTGGTCCTGGGTATCCAGGTTACCCGTATCCTCCCTTCGTTCACCCACAGCAAAATGCAACCAAAACCTCTCCAGGGACAAGTGACGAGTCAGTCCAACCCTCCCCCTCTAGTGGAGGAGATGAAGGGAGAGAAGGTGGGAACAAGTCAGCCAAGCTCTCTTTTTCTGTGGGATCTGTAGGAGGAGGTTTATTTCAGTATCAGGACAGTTCAAATGCCGAGTCTAAAGAGCAGGAACAAGCATCCTCGGACAAGTTCCCTGCATCCACCTCCCCTGAGAACATCAGTCGGAACACAAGCCAATCACATGTGGGGGAGGAGATAAGACAGCGAAGGCTGGAGAGATTCAACTCCGTCCCTGCGTCACCACAAGAGACTATATTATCTAATTTAGCAGAGTCTCCCAGAGACGGAGTGAGACAAAGAACTGGCACTGCCACGGAGGAGGAGGGTAGTGCTATATGATTCAAATCAGTGTTTGTTCGTCATCGATTCAATAATTGTTAATGGTGATCATCTGTCGAGTCTTATGTAAATTGAAGGTGGAATGATGATTCTTTGGGGTGGACAATGCAATAACTCTTTACGAGCCTTTGTTTTACTCTTGAAGCTGATGCCCTACTTTATATTATTTTTGATCTGTAGTCAAAAAAAAAAAAAAAAAAAATTCCCCATGGGTAGTACACATCACAACCAAACACAACAAAATAAGTAGCCACACTGTACTACAAGTTGCAGATCACATGATTAGACGTGACCTGTACAATTATAAAAGAGAAAAGATAATACCAAATGTCAAACCAAATAATGTGCACCTAACACAATACGAGTCTTTGATGGAAGTTCTGTCTTAAACTGGTGTTGGTGTGATGTAGCCGCTGTATGACTTGAGGCTCTTGGTGTGTGGTGTACGACTCAGAAGGTTGATGTAGTTATTGAACTGAAAGTACTTGTTAGCCCATCGGGGACAGAATAGAAGCACCATGCCCAGGTTGATAAAAAAATCAAAGACCAGGTAAACAGACGACATAGCCAGGTTACGATTGACTGGGTTTGTGGCTAAGGTCAGGAGGGTCAGAAGGGGGAGATATAGGAACCACACTAGGTAACACACAGCTAAAACCACGTACAACTTGAGGGCAGTTGGACGAATCTCTATCAAGAACACCTGACGCATCTCGTAGAGGATGTAAACCAATATGAAGAGGCGATAGGCCAAGTATAGTCCACCAGCCCAGCTCTGGTAACTGTGGTAGAGAGTGAGTGATAAAGGATATACCTGCTCCCGGACCTGATGGGGAAAAAAAAAAAAAAAAAAGGAAAATTTTCTTTGGTTGAGATATTTGCCCACAAATTCTACACAAGTACAATGACTCACCACCATCCATACGAAGAATACAGCAGAAAAGAAAATATATGCCACCCAGATCAATATCGTGACCTTTGACCAGCGCAGATTAGATGTAGTGACTTGCCATCCTTTGCCCACCAAAATGACCACAAGGATCAGGAGCCAGTCGGAGAACTGATTGGATATCTCCCCAAGGTACTTCAACGCAATCGCTCCAACACCATTGGCAGCATACACTGATGAATGGATAAGTTCGAGCAATACATATCCCGATTCCAGCACCAGGGAGAAGGAAAAAATCTTGACAAGAACGTGCATGCTGTACCTCCGCCGTCGCACACAGAACCGGCTGTGGAGAAGAAAGTGGGTTACAATGAGGAAGATGTAAAAGATGACGAACACCAAATAAAGAGTTAGCGTCCCCTGCAGGTTGTAAGGAAACTCATTAGTGTACAGGTTCGCTTGATCAGGTCTGTCATTGACGAGGTGGATGTCGTAATTGATTTTGATACTGTCAGTTGGGGACCAGTCGCAAATGGTCGAGCCGTTGGAATTAATGGAACAACTCATCAGAAATAAATAATAGTATTCTGTCCTCGGGGCAGAGCTAACATGATACGTGAAATCAGACTTATCGATGGCTTCAATATACGATGGCTGATTACAAGACTTAAATATTTCATTTTCATGATCACAAGGAACCAACCGGAGGTAATCCTTATCACCACCAGGACAGCGGTCATCCACTAGCAGAATGCTGTCATTGAGAATTTGTGTAATGACCTCTTCACACTTATCATCGTTATACCTCTCTAAAGATTTACTGTACATCTTGTCCCACAATCCCTGAGGAAGCAGGGCCAGGATCATTCGCGAATGGAAGGTTATGAAGTCATTTGGATTGGTTCTTTCCAGTGACCCATAAGTGTACATGCTATGGTCTTTCTCCACCGCGAATCTCGTCAGATAGAACAGAAGATTTTTCTTCACATTGGAGTACTCGAGAGAATTGGTCACTCTGGTGGCGGAAACAATCGGGCCACATAGCACCAGGACAAGAACAAACAGAGAGAAGGAGAAACGCATATTGATGGCAGCACAAGCATGCCCACCCCGCCCCTTTTCTAGGATATTCCCGGATATTACGCCCACTACATCCCACGCACTGCAAGCTGCTTTACTGCAGGCTGAAGGAGCTCGTGACATTGCTGTCCCTCATCTCACAGCCCTACTGCACTGCTACACCACGAGCCTGTTTGTGAGAGCTGAAGAAGAAAGATGAACTGGAGTATGCTAAGTTGTACTGGAAATGATTCTGAGAGTCAGAAATTGTTCAGTGAATGTACAAATCACTCCAGTAATAATAATGATGCTGACTGCCAATTCTGCGCTGGCTTTCACACGATACTTCCACCAGTGTACACAGCAATCAGTATTCTTTCTGCACTTTGTTGTTTTTGTGTGCTGGGGACGTACTTCTGCCTGCCCAGGTTGAGACAGACAGGCTATTCCTCCAAAGTGTTCCTTAACAGGTGAGCCCTTAATATCACCATTGTTACAACAAGTGGTCATAGCCACATTGGATTTCAGCTATTCTCTACTCCGCAATGTGTGGCTGCTGAAGAGAGAGAGAGAGAGAGAGAGAGAGAGAGAGATGTTTTTGTGCTCAGAATCTGTATCAGTGTTAAATGAAGTACATAATTACACCTGATATTCACTGTATTCACTACATTATTGTGATCAAGCTGTTATTTCCCCTTCCACAGAACAATAATGGATCTAGTGATTGCTATTGGACATATCATAGCAATAGCTGGATTTGCTATGAACAATGGACCTGAATGTAGTGTATTGGGGGCAGTGAACGAGTTCGCATTAGTAGCATCCAACCTCTGGTATGTCTTCCTTGCAGTGGACCTGATCAAAGCCATCCGAAACCCATTCAGGTTTGCTATCTTGCAGTTACTGATAGTGAAAGTCCGCATTATCATTAAGTGTTTGATTTAATGGTCTTTTGTGATTCTTTCGTGATACTTTCCCCAAAGTTTAGTTTCATTTGACCATCTGCACATGTTCAAGGTGTGCTGATTTTTTCCCAAGAAATTTTGATTAGCAAGACAAGTTTAATTCAGGGGCGTTAAATTGAAAGAGGCAAACCCACCACTTATTGTTAATCAAGAAGATGACATACTATGTAATGATGTACTTTGTAATACAGAGCTCATAGTATACCATCACTAATTGTTTAATTCAATTTAAGGGGACATACTCACCACTCCAATGTAATGATGTTCCTATAGCTCTCAGCCAAGTTATGGATGGCTTTCTATACTGATAGTATTGCTGTTGAGTCTCCTGTATGCTGCCACTCTCTCATTGCTGGCCATTCCAGGTGGACCAGGAGGCCCAGGTAAGGTATCCCATGCCAACCTCAATCACTGATATGGTTATAACAACAGTCTGAAAAGACCACTCCATAATAAATATTTGTGTAGTACTCACCTGGCGGTGTGCATTGTGTGGAGAGTACATGTATGATTTGGGGAACTCTTCTTGTTTGTGCAAGTTTGTAAACTCTCTTTTTTGTGGATTTCACAATGTTGTTAATGTTTTGGATAAGTCCATTGAGTTGCTGATACTTGGCACTTTAAAAGAATCCTTCGCTTGTAGTTTTAACTTTTAATGGCTTGTTATTGCAACCAAGTGGAGAGTTTGGATCGGTGATCGTTAATGGTCAAGACTAACAAACGGTTCAAGTGTGTGTGAGATAAACTATAGAGATGTTTCGAAGTTTAAGTACTCTCTCTCTCTCTCTCTAGGGAGGTCTATGTTCTATTGGTGCTGGACAAAAGTGGATGTCCGGTCTAACAATTCTCTAAATAGTCTCGAAATCTTCTCACTCCTCAGTCTCTTCTTCTTCTACGCCCTCCAGTTCATCCTGTGGATTTTCTCCCTGATTGTCATCATCGTGGCAGGATGCATCCTCTGGGGTCACCTCGCGGCCAGCAGCGAGACCAGAAAGTTCGTTCTCAAACAGAACCTCAGATATGTCCTCATCCTTGGCATTGAGACTATCATCATCGTACCCATCTGGGTAGCCCAATTAGGCCTCCTTGGAAAGCACAGAGATGATGGCAAGATATATTTCTTAACAAAAGCTGACTTGGTCCTTGCCATCTTGTTTGCCATAATCCACAGCCTGAGAGGGACGGTGGATTTGGTCGTGTGGATGTGGACCTTCTCCATCGGCCCTACAGATATCACTGACTCCTGCAGAAGATGCAAGATCAGATTCTCCAAAGAAGATAGTCTGCAGATTCCTCTTCCCGGATCAAGTAAGCTCGACACACACCTCCTCATCGCATACAAGAAAGACAATTTGGTGAACAAGGCTCTTCGACGCAACGCCATTTACTGTATCAATGTGGGAATATTGGATGCAGTGCAGCTGCATATGGATAAGTACCATCGCACTCGTCGTGTGGGGTCTGTGGTTGACACTTTCTCTGCTACTGCGTTGATGGAACTGGACGAAGAGAATGAGAGAGATGCCGTAGGTGTCCTCTATGACAATCCCACGTACTCTGAGAATGTCCACAGAAAGATACGGTTTCCTGCTTCGAGTTCTCACCTCAAAGATTTTGCATTCATCGACATGGAGCCAACCGTCTTCAACATGCTGAGAGAATGCTATGGGATCTCTCCTCGTGTTTATCGGAAGTCTTTTGAAATAAAGAATGCAGCGGATATCGATAGTAGTCTGATGCTTGAAAAGTTCACAGAAGGCAAGAGTGGTAGCTTCTTCTACTTCACACAAGATTTCCGTTTCATCATTAAAACAGTCACTCCTTCAGAAGAAAAGTTCCTCTCTAAGATCGCGTACAGATACTACACTCACATGAGAGACAATCGAGACAGTCTACTTGTAAGGTTTTATGGTCTGCATAAAGTTCGCTTGGCACCTGAGCAACGCTACATCACTGTTGTTGTCATGGAGAATATCTTCCACAATACAGCACAGTTAAAGATCCACCGCCGGTTTGATTTGAAAGGATCAAGAGTGGGCCGCAGGGCACTCAAGACAGGAAAAAGCTCTGAGGGATACAATGGCACATTGAAAGATCTCGATTTAGGGGAGGAGATGATTTGTATTGGTCCGGAGCAAAAGGAACAACTGATGGAACAACTCCAGAAAGACGTACAGTTCCTGATCAGTTGTAAGATCATGGATTATAGTTTATTGCTGGGTATTCACCAACACAACTCTGCAGATGCTACAGATTCTTCGAAACTTATCGAATCCCAGATGATGGATGATGGTTTCACTACAGTGAACACAAAACCCAAAGTCCAAAGTCCTCTTATTTCTCCAGAGAGAAAAACCATATCGAACAGACACAGCACCATTACCAGCATGGGATGTGAGCTCTATATTCCTTGGTTCCGGCAGGACATGGGGGGTTTGCGAAGCACCTCTAGGCTATACCCTGGTGATAACGAATCTTGTTTAACAAGTATGACGACAACTTATTCACACAGGGATAGCATGGTCAATGTCCCTAAACCTGCAGCTACATATTTCTTTGGAGTGGTGGACATTTTGCAGCAGTACACATTGAGAAAGAATGCAGAGCACCTGTGGAAGACTAGAGTTATGAGACAGGACCGTCAGTGGTTATCAGCTGTCAATGAGCAAGCATATGGGGAACGTTTCTTGAAATTTCTGGACAGCATTATTGAATAGGATACGGTTTAATAATTATTTTAGTGTGTGAAAGTATCACTTCTTCAAGTTTCCTTATTAACTTTTTTTTTATGTCTAATTCTTTGAAACCAGTTCTTGAGTCAATTCCCCAATCAGGCAATCACCATTATGCATGAAAACTATTGGAAAAGGATCATGTATGCTTGTTAGCAACTAACAATCTCTGTACAATGATGAAAACTAGACCCATAATTAAAGGAAAAGGCTAAAGACCAGGGAAGAATCATCGACATATAGTAACAATACATTGCTGGCTCTAATGTCACATTCACAAACCTGATCATTTCACTTTCATGCAGCAGTTGGAGACAGCAGCATAGGTGCAGAGTCAGCATGTGCACATAGTACAAATGGAGCACTAGTCACTGTTCCCCACTCCTACACAGCTAAGATTTGGAACGAGCATACTGATGTAGGAACTGGTATTTATGTCCCCCCCCAAAGTCATAATCAGGAGGATGCATTATAGAGCATTATTAAACAAATATAAAAATGGTTGGTCAGGATTTTTGTTCTTTTTCAGTTTCCTTCTCTTTCTTTTGCTTCTCATTGTATCTGGCTATCACGTACTTAGCATAGGCATCTTTATACACTTGACAACAGATGAGTTTTTTCCAGGAACAGCTGCACTCATAAATACGACCTTCCTCGCGTCTTTTCTTATCTTCTACCACTTGCTTCTTCTTCTCCACACACCACTGGAGTTTAGGGTAGAAGTGACAGTGAAGGGACTTGAACCTGAAGCAAAGGAATATTAATTAATGTGAAATCAGCTAAATAGTCTGAAGGTGAATATAATTGCACGAGAGCAGAGCCGAAAGGTGGAACATTTATGCAGGGGTTACTGTAGAGAAAATAGCCCAATTATATTGAAGAGGGTGAGATGATGAAGGGTTGCATTACATAATTCCCAGATGACATCATATCTTCTAGTGATATTCAGTGCCAGTGCTCAATTAGCTATTTCTGACTCTCTACACCATGCCAGCTGTCACTCTACACCATGCCAGCTGGCTGTATGCTCACTGTGTGATGTCCTCATCGATGTTGAAGAGCCCTCCTGGGACATAAACCACGTTGGGAATTATAGTCCATGACCCCTCGGCTCCAAAACCATACGAAAAGGCAATCTAGTATATACATGGGAGATGAAGTCATGGAGACACAAATGGAGGTAAGTCATGTGATATGAAAGGGAAAATATAAAATACCTGATGTTTGAGATATGGAGTAGGCGTGTTGGATAACAAATCAAGTCCATGACTGAAAATCATCTCTGTCCGCTGTAGGTTCCCATTAAGCATCACACCTGTATGTGACCACACCCACACCACACCCAGTATTAGTAGTCGATCAAGTGATAGTTATAGACACCAACCTACAATCAGTCCCACAGTCACATCCTCTGGTTCTTGGGCTTTCCTGCACGAGTCTTGGAATGCCTTGCACCCCCTTAGTGAACAGTATCACAAGGTCAACATAATATCGTTTCCCTGATAATCATCAGCTGCCGACCTAGCCAGAGCCCAGAAAAGGTTTTTAAATTGCCAAAATTAAAGTGGACCAATGTGAATAGTCTATATTGGTCATTATGGAGGGATCATCTCATCTTTCTGACAATATAACTCACACGAGGTATGGTCGAGATTCTTCCAATAAGGCTCGACTCAAGCAGTAAAATCCCCCTACAGCAAAATGGAACCGTCTGCCTGGTGTCCCGATGAGGGAGTTGTTCTTCACTACCCGTGGTTTATCCAAGGGTGAGCCTGACCGACCAAAGTAGACCTTATCTTTCACAGGGTCAAAGTGGGAGAGTGCTTTCACCAGAGGCATCAAGTTGACGTACATGTCATCATCCACATGACACAGCCAGCTAAGGAAATTTTGGTTTAGAATACCAGAATTTTTAGACTTTCAACTCTCCTTTTACCAACAGCTTTGGAAGAGATCATGCCATGTCTCAGAGTACACTCACTTGAATTTGGAGTTTTCAGGAGAGAAGAGTAGTTCCAATTCCACTCCAGCTTTGCAGCACAAATCACTTCTGTTGTGAGATTTCCCGGCCTCTATATTCACATAGCGCATCCCTACACATAAATGGAATTACTTATAATTACAACAAACTGGTTACAGCAAACTGCGATACAATGTCCTTTAGTTGGTTACTGCTACGCTGTCCCTCAGTTGTACCTTGGTTGCTGCTACAATGTTCCTTGTAACCCTACAATGCCCCTTAGTTGTAACCCCTTGGTTATTGCCACAATGTTCCTTGTAACTCTACAATGCCCCTTAGTTGTAACCCCTTGGTTACTGCTACAATGTTCCTTGTAACTCTACAATGCCCCTTAGTTGTAACCCCTTGGTTACTGCTACAATGTTCCTTGTAACCTTCTACAATGCCCCTTAGTTGTAACCTGCTACAATGTCCCTTGTAACCTTATAATGCCCCTTAGTTGTAACCCCTTGGTTACTGCTACAATGTCCCTTAGTTACAACAGCCTCAAGACAGATACTCCTTGAAAGCTTTTCCCTGTACTTTACCATAGTTGCTGTAAATATACACTTTTAAGCAGAAAATGTTTATTGTGATATTTGAGGTATTTCATGGAAGTATGTATGAGGTTTGATTTTGGTGGAAGCTGTGTGGGCATTATGTGGAAGTTAGTTCTGTGCTCATCCACTCACCTAAAGTGTTCAATTTCCACTCTAAGTCTTCATCTCCTCCATCAGTCACAAGGAAGACATTCCCGGGTTCCATGTCCCCCAGCCATGTCTCTAGCAACACAGGTAGTCTGGTCTCATGATAGGATACTGTAGTCCTCATGGTGAACATGATGTCCCCTCCAGACGCTTCAAAGGGAGACAGTTTTCTGGGCATAGTCTTATTGGAACACTCCACCAGTGGCTCAAGAACTCTGCTGCATACTTCCCTGAAGTAGTTATCCAGATGTGAGATGGTGTCTTCATCCCCTTCATTTAAACCTTGAAGTGTGCTGATACTTTTATCTAACCGTTTCTTCCTTTCATTCCACACTTTGTGGAGTTCCTCTCCTTTTCTTCTTCTTGTATCGTCTTTGTGATCCTTGACGACTTTCGCATGGGTGAGCCTTTCCTTTTTGACTTTGGCTCTTTGAATAACTTCAGCTTGCCTCTTGCGCTCGCTTTTCAGAAAGTGCAGCCTCTCACGGTGAGCCGCCATCTCCAGCTGGGATAAGTCTTCATGTGCCACCAACATAGAGGGAGGCTTCAAACGATTAAGTCGTTGGGCTGAAATGGATGGAACTTTACCGGTGGTGCTTGGGAATACTGTTGATTTTGTCCCTGTATTCTTTTTGATGATGCTAGGGTACTTTGTAGTAGTTAGTGAGTTGTTAAAAACACTGTGATCCATTTTGTGATTTCTGTTGGTATTGTGTGCTTCATCTACAGTACTGTGCAGATTTGAAGTGATTGCGGTTTGAGATGCTGAAGTTAGCGGCTGATTTTTGCTATGCTCTATACCAAGACTCTGCAAGGTTGCATTTCCTGACAGAGCCTTTACTGATGATTGGGTAGTTTGACTTTGTTCACCTGTCACTTCTTGATGCTGAGAGGTGGAGGGGAAAGGTGAGTTCATTCTTGTTGCACTAAAAACTTGGAGTCTTGGACTTAGTTCTTGTCTCATGGTTCTGGACTTCCTACCATGGGGAGAAGGGAAGAGCTGAATCTCATCCTCATCAATCATCAAGGGAGATGAGACTAAGTTGAAGTTAAGCAGCACCAACACCACCACCTGCAGGACCAGGATCAGTAGCACAAAATAGATGACCTTCTTACTCTTCATCGCAACCCTATCATATCATACTTGCCTTTTGCAGATAATTAATCGAACCAGCTTACATAACGACCCTTTACCAGTACAATATACACTACATAACGACCCTTTACCAGTACAAAATATATAAAATATTGATTTTCAGTGACCATGAGAATGAAATGCATTGAAAACAAGAGGGAGAAGTGCACCAGAAACAACTAAAAAGAGTTCTATTTTGCTGAGCTTGGAGGAGTTGGTGGCGGGAATAGAGTTTGACAGATCAGTGGTTGTGTGCCGGGGAGCCTGTGAGATCTCGTTGAGAACATGGACAGTGGAGACATACAGAAAAGTCCCAGCTGAGAACAGCATAGCTATACCAGTAATGGGAAGCTGCACCACATACATGATCTGAGAAAAGTACAACAATGAAGCTTAATATTAAAAGAGTATACAGTTTTCTTACCCGAACAAGACCAAAATAAGAGAAGAAAGCTGCTACTGGTGCAGCTAATGCAAAGATCAGCAGATGTTTCTTGGCTGTGGTCTTATCATATCCCTGCAATTAAGAAATGCAGTGAAGAGGAAGAAAAGGGGGGAAGATATTGGGAAATTACTTCATGGATGAGAAATGACGTGAAACCGAAGGCAGCTGGTGCCTTGTGGAGCATTATCGCTAGGAAGATGATGAGCTCCACATCGGTCTTGGAGAGTCCAGCTGCTGCCCCAAGAGCCAAACCATCCGCTGCATGCAATGAGAAAAGCATTTACTTCTTAAACAGTCACTGACTCAAATAATTATTACTTACCAGCTGCATGAACAACCAGACCAATAGTAGCCGTCATATTCTTCCTCTTGTGCCTTCCACCAAGTTCACTATCTGCAAACACTCATAATCAATCACGCACACAAATTCTCACATTTGACAACACACATACATACCTGATATCACATTATGACTGTGACCCCCTCCACACTCATCAACCAGCAGCATGAAAATGAACCCAACGACCAGGGACAGCCCCACAAAGAACTGGAGCTGATCTGTAGTGTACACCATCTTATCCTTCTCACTGTCTTCTTCCATTGATTCTCCTTCCTTATCAGCATTCCCCACTTCCACCTTTGGTGGATGGTGAATCTCGACTCGTCCTACTGGGTGATCTGAGTCCTTAGGCTTTTTGGCGTCTTTGTCTGCTATGGGTACGTCTTGAAGAACTGGTTCTTGGATCTCGGGGGGTTTGTTCATGTCAGGCTGTTGCTCAAACTTGGCGGGGGGAGGCACAATATCTTCCATCTTGACATTGACAATACTTGGCTCAGGGTGGCTGTGGTGGTGACGGACTAGAGCTGCATGAATGAAGATGGAATTAGCAGCTGGTATTTAGACAGCCACTGTTAGGTAGTTATTTCCAAGATGGTCGGTATTTAAATTTGCTTTTGTTATAAACTTACAGGTTGCAAAAAGACTCTCTATTCCTTCAGGGATGATGACAATAAGAGCAGTACCTATTAGTAGTCCAGCACCAAAGGTGGTTACTTTACGAAAAACACCCTGTAATTATGGAGCCAATAATTTATATGGTGGGGATGATTGGCTAGCCGGTTTATCCTACCTCAGAAAGCGACAGGACTAATGGAATTGAGCCAGATATGTAACAACCAATGAACATGGAAAGAGATAGCAGTACAAGCCTCCAAAACTCGTCCATGGTACAGTACCGTAATAGAAACCACAAACTCGAAATGCAGCTGTTTTTATTTCAATATTTTTTCTTTCAAACACAATTTCGGATTATTAGAGAACTTTGAATGTAAACAAATAAAAATAATTATGAATGGGTGGGTGATGATTTTTGTAGTCTGTGTTTCCTAGATGATGGTTCTTAGCTGAACAGTAACTTGATGGCAGGTGTGCGAGGGTCAAGTGCAGTAGCACAGAAAGGGCAACGAGAGGTCCATTCACTTGCCAAGTGTGGAATTTGAACTGATTTCCAGTACCTGCAAAAGACAATCAGTATAAAACTCAGACCATTGGAAAATATTTATGACAATTCATGGCTCATAATAACAGTCTGTCATACAGTGGAGTTTTTCAGGTCATTTTGTCTTATCACTTTCTGCCTTTGTCTGACTACATTTAAGTTTGCTACTGCACGTAAGAGTATTATGCCCTGTGATATATAATTGAGCTGTGCTTCAGATTATTGGGGCCTGATCCATTCACTCACTTAGTAGTCTTTTCTGTGGTCACATGACCACATGGAACAAAGGCATGAGTCAGGGGGCCTCCGTCGATGAAGAAGCCTCTCTCCAAACCAAGATCAAGTTTGCAGTAAGGACTGATGACACGACAGAGAGGACACGTTCTGCTTATCTTTTCCTCGGGTCCTGCTTTCCAGTCATGGCGACTGTAGACGTGCCCACAGGCCATGTAAACCCACGGCTCACGGGAGGCGGAAGAAACAGCCACATCTAGGTCCTGTCCATAAAAGGGGGAGGGGAAGGGGGAGGGGAAGAGGGGAGGAAAGGAAGTGTGAATTAGCTGACTAAGACCAACCATTGTCCTCTCATGTGATGAGTCATTTACACTCTTTTGATGGTGAACAGGCAAGGATTAACACACATCCTTGACAGCAAAGCTGAAAGCTCTACCTTGACCCTTTCAATCAACACAAGGATGAAGTAAGGTGGAAGATCAAAGCCTAGGTTGGGGTTGGGGTTCCACTCACTCTACAAGCATGATTGGGGTCAGGGGTTCACTCACCCTACAAGCATGATTGGGGTCAGGGGTTCACTCACCCTACAAGCATCAAACAAAAGGACTCACAGTGGAAATAGCACTGATAGATGACATGGCAGAGGAGCTTCGGAAATGAAGGGTCAAGAGGTTGACTGGACACTGTGGAGACATCTCGTTCAGTGCCCTCCGGTGGTCTCTCAACACTGTGTTGGACTGGGAGGGTCATACAAAAGGGTTCTAGTTAATGGCAGCTCTCTCTGAGTACTTGACTATCTGATCATGTTATAAGCAGTGGAACAGGAATATGATTCTTACCGGTCCTTGTTCCAATCCAATGGCAGTTCTCCACATCAGGGTCACCCCACACAGATCTATCAGACAACCGTCAGTGAGAATATTAGTTTCCTCTTGAACCTGCACATGAAAATACATAAGACTGAAAATGAGTTGCAGCAGAAGTTGTGTGTGGCACTATTACATCCATTCTTGAGCCTATTGGCCACCTAAATATTCCACTTACTGGTTTCCCGGGGACCCTGGAGGAACGCTGCTCTCTGAGGGTCCGGATGTTCCCCATGACAGTGACTTCCCGCCACTCCCCGGGAATCACTCCTGACTCGAAGGTGCCTATGGGGCGTGTGAAGGCAATGCCATTGGTGGTGAGTCCATCGTACTCTGAATTGGGCATTTGCCACATGGGGGCATTCACCTACACAACAAAGGACAGGATAAGTCACAACAGGACAGGACAAGTCACAACAGGACAGGACAAGTAAAGGTCCACTGAGTGGCCTCTATACTGCCATCTTCACATATCAAAGGAACCATTTTCACTTGAACAGAATAGAAAATCACTAATCCTACCTGGTGCTCTAATCAAATGGTACTGACTAATACAGGGAATACTCGATGCTCTACTTAAGGTTAACTGATGGTGAAGACATGCAATAGTGTATTTTCAAATTAATACCATGAAACCACAATCAATAATGTTCACTAGCTTACTGAAAGTTGAATTCTTCCTTGGGTATCAAATGCAGCTGCATAGAGTCTGGCAGAATAAGGTGGTCTTCTCTCACACTGAATACGGCAAGCATAACGAGATACTGTGCTATTACTCTTGTATGACTTCTTCCCATCTTCTCCAGTCACTGTTTCCACGACAACAAAATCAATAGCTGAGTCTGCAGATCTACCGATCTATGCATCAAGGAAGCAGCAATGCATTCGTAAATTCCTTGCGATTGCCATAATTAGATTGAGAAAGAGGCACAATGGGATATAGAGACTCACTTGAAAGAGATCTGTACTGGAATCAGGACCATACTCAGTGACAGAATGATCACAGCTTGACTTCTTCATGGTCACCGTGTGAGTGGATTTGCGAGAGGGTGATTCTGCATCCTAGAAATTCAATTAATTAAGTTTATCTTCCTCCATCATACATGTAAAGATGTAGTAAAAGGTTGAGCCTTCCTACATATCCAAAACAATCTGAGAAGACCAATATCTCCTCTGAACTATGAGTAGTGTAGGCCATGGAGTATACAGAGTGTAATCCAGCTAGCCATTTGATGGCTTCATATCCTCTTAATAATATATGAGCAGGAATTTTTGTGGTAAAATCCTCGTGGATTTTTAATACACACAGGTTCATTTTTATTTTTTGACACAGCCACATAAATTTTGACCCAACGAAAATCTCATGCTAGCATCCACAAAGCTTCATCCACATTCACTCTCACACATTCACACATTCTACTAAGGGCCACATGCAACCAAACAGACTCTCTAAATTACTACACACTTCCCTAAGCTTATTAGGTTATTCAAATAGATTTTGTCCTAGTTGTCATGGTAATTAATTAACGTTCTCAAGTGCTCCTGTATAGCTAGAGTATAGGTAACTACATCTGGCTTTGTAAACTGTTTACCTCTAATGCACAACCAAACGTGCCACACACAATCGGCTCCTCTATAAACAGCTGGCTAAGGTTCTATATAATACATATCCATTACACACACACACACACACACACACACACACACACAACATTACCCTCTGACCTATCAACAAAAACCATTGGAGGTTTTTAACTCAACCATTCTAAGTGTTTGCTTCCATTTTCACTATCTGGTCAAGAAAATCAACACCCTTTCTCGCCACACATCTTGCTACCTCCTCCACTTCAAATATACTGGCAAAAGTTTTGGGAGTCGTTATGGTTATGAACCAAAGCTATTTTGATTGTGAATGAATGAATGGATGAGAGTGCACTTATAAGTATCAGCATTGCAAGCTGCAAATATATAACCCATGGTAGTATACACAACACTCTGTTGACACACAGGTGCACTCACTCAACTTGTGCAATTAGAGGAAAGGAACACACAAAGAGATATCTTGTGATACATAACACACACAGCTTACAACAACCACGTCATCTAGTGTACAAACTTATCTATAGGCATCTTCATAGGATGTTGATAAGTTCATAGTTGCAACAACATTTGCAATCAGATGCAGTCTTTATGGCTACCTGCCTGATGGCAAGGTAAACTGACCGATCATACTTATGTAAAATGGGATGGGAGAGTGCGGCTGTGATAAATTATCCAAGTATGAAGATAATCTCATTACTGACTGTATGCTTGGTATCAAATGTCATAGCTTCTGGCTATGGGTGTGGCTGTACTTAGAATATTATATCCCCGGGCCCGTGCCTTATGATATCAAATATCCCTAACTGGACCCATGTGATAGCCACATGGTTTTGATGCAACTCATCTTCTATAACTGAACTCCAACGGTGAAGTACGTACCAGTATGTTTTTGGGGAGAGGAGACACGCCTGTAGCCCTGTGCTGTTTGCGGAGGACGAAACTGTGAGCCATTTTGGTGGAAAGGGCTTTGCAAGGGAGACTTCCATTTGTCCTGCAGATATGGAGAGGAGAGCGTAAAGATGGAATGAGAGAGAATGAGGGTAAGAGGAGGAGAGGGAAGGGGTGGGGGGGGGGGATGGGAAAGAAAGGAGAGCTATTTCAGGTAAGAGAGCGTTGGTGAGGACTGCTATAAAGAGAGAGAGTGTGTAGTGCTGATTGGAGGACTACAACAGAAGCCAATGCCTTAATGACAAACAAACACCATTTACTCCTCAAACGCTTCCATGCAAAAAACTGACACTTTACCATAAAAGAGACTTAGTTGCAGTCTTGTGATATTAACAGTACAATGAAATCACAGCCAGCTGCTCAATTAATCCATCAAGTCATAACAAACTATAATTTATATATAGACCATGATCTGTTTATCACCCACCAAATTGGTCAATTCCCACATTTACGCTCAACAAGCCCATGCAGGACATCTCCATATCTTTGAGGGCATAATTTCCAAGACCTCAAAGCTCTTCAGTGATTAGTGATGAGGCAGCAGGGTAATGTCACTCCTCCACATGACTTCAGCCTTCACTAGCAGATGACAAAAAAAGAGGACCTTTTGAAGAAGCTAAATATTTACAAGCTCAGCTCAGCTGGAATGTCTTGAAATTTGACACATCAAAGGGAAAAAAAAACCAATAAAGAGAATGGAGGTTGTTCATGTGGTGGTATGCTTTGTGTTATCAAAGGTAACAACTTGTGCCTGTGGTTGCCATTGATCCATGGAAGTCACACAAGTCACCCCTTTAGGATCTGCAGCTCTCTGTCTTCAATGCTTAGCCAGTCTGCAAAATTAGTCTCAAACGCTTCTATCTATACGCTTTGCAGCTGTGACTAATATCTCGGGTCCCCACTCAAATGCTGGTCAAAACAAACAGAGCAATTATCCTAGGCTACTTAGTATCTATTGAATAGTACAGCCAACTGATAACCTGATAACTGTCCGAACTTCCTAGCCAGCTACTCACCCAAGTACTATGAGCTCTCCATAGATAGGTGCATTGGAGTCTGGTGATCTTCTTCTGCCCCCACCACCATCAGGAGAATCTTGAGCTGTCAAAATATCCTCCATTGATCTATAATAGGAGAAAATCACTATGACAGCTGCTGGCCATTATCTTGTAGCTAAAGTGCCTCTAGCTATGGACCCTTTTAAGAGTAAATGCACGTTCTAGCTTGTCAATCTAGTTTATATGTAGCCTCACTCACTGTGACAATGATTTCTTTGTCACTGGACGTGTTGGATCTGTTACTTCTGCAGTGGGTCTTCTGCATATCCCCCAGTTAGCTTCGGTTGCCATAGTACTTTCTAAGGGAGTAGTCTAATAATTTTTTGATTTGATTTTCTTTACTACTTCTTCAGTCACTTGTTCTCCGAGCTCAGCGATCGCTTTTAAAACTTGCTCAATGCACAGTCAGCAAGCTTTATCTTTAATTAACGCTTGTGGTCAAATTTGAATATATAAATAAGCTTACATGACGTAATTCAACCCCATCGACATGCATAATGCAGCAGACTCGTGTACTGAGAAATGGAGTGAAGATTTCTACTTTAGGGCGTAAGTTTGCATGCTCATCTCACCTATTTTTTGCACACTATCCTCTAACTATTGAAACAGTTGGTACATACCAGTCAAAAGATCCTAGAGTGCTTTTAACAACAATTGATGCTGCACTGGAAAATGGATATCGAATGATTGGTAAGATCAGAAGAGGATTTTTTGTATGGTATTGCTGTATGTACATGCCATAATTAAAACATTATCTCAGATACAGCTGCCGTTTACAGGAATGAGCATTTTATTTCTGAGATCCTGTCGCAAGTTTGTCCAAAACACAACTTAAAACCAGAAGATGTTTTCCTTACGAGCAAACTCGGTATTGTTTGTGAGCTGTGATGAAATTAACAATTATTCAAGTGTTAATTATACTTTAGCACCAGCAGACCAGGGATACAAAAAGGCCTTGGCAGCCTTTGACCTTTCACTCCAACAACTTAAAAGGTCGCATTTGGATCTGTACTTGATCCACTGGCCTGGGGTTCAAGGACTACAGAGAGATGACCCTCAAAATGCCCGCATCCGGAAAGAAAGCTGGAAAGCCCTTGAAGAACTTAACAGAAATGGTAGAGTATTTCTTTTGGGGGGATAGCAGCCCCCTCCCCTACCATTGCTGATTTACATGTTTTGTAGGGAGAGCTAAATCTATTGGAGTATCTAACTACACTGTGAGACATTTGAAGGAGATGGAGGAATATGCAAACATCATGCCTCATGTATTACAAGTTAGCGATTGCTTTAGATGTTGTAGCCATTATCAGCCTGACTGCCTCCCTCTTCTTTACAAATTAGAGTGAGTGTCATCCAGCATTGCCTCAAGAAGATGTGAGAGCTTATTGCAAGGAGAAGGGCATATTCTTCCAGGCTTATTCATCTCTGGGACGTGGTGAGGTGAGTAACCTGGTCTAGCTATCTCGGGCCACAGAGTGTTGGCAGAGACAACGAGACCTTCAGGCAGCACAGTTAGCTGATAGCAGTCTTGTACTTAAATTGCTACACACTCCTTGCAGCTGCTCAAGAATGGAACTGTTGTGAAGATGGCTGTTGATTATAAAAGGACGCCAGCTCAGGTGCTGCTAAAGTGGGCTGTACAGCAAGGAATCGGTAAATATTTGGTTAGCCCCACCCCTTTAACTTTAGAATTTCTTTCTCTTAATTGTTAGGGGTTATCCCCAAGGCTTCAACAATTGAGCGAGTGCAAGAGAATAGCAAATTATTTGACTTTGAGTTGAGTTCTGATGATGTGGACAAGCTCTCTTCACTCTTCACTACCCCCTACCATTACTGCTGGGACCCAAATGATGTTGTCTAGTTAGGGAGGGAGTGGGTGTGGCCTACTTAACGTAATTTTTAAAAATAAAAACTAATACATGTACGAATTCTGTTTTGGGTGTGGCTTCGTGAGGTGGGGGCGTAGTCTCAATCCGCCCCCTTAAATTTCCAAATAGAGCCTGGCAGCACAGTCTGTGTGCATGCAGCGGAGCCGGGGATGTTAACCTGTCTGAACCACACAGTTTCAAATTTAGTGGCTATCTTGCTGTACTAGAATAGGTAGTAGTTTCATAAAGCGTGCTGCAGCTGAGGTGGGTGATGACTTCAACTGCAACTATTGCTGCAGCACCTTCCAGTTCTTCAGGTCCGGGTCCTGGCTCTGGCCCTAGCCTACTCTCCAACACTCCAGATTTTCTGGAACTCTTTGTGAGCAAAGGAAGAGGAGGGGGAGGGGTAAGTATACACACAGCCATATACACACAGCCATACCCATAGCTAGCTAGCTAAGAAAGAACTATTTGAACAAACCCTGCAGGGTATTCAGCAACAGAGGTTGAAAGAGTTTCTGCAGAAGTTTGTGCAGCTGCAAGCTAATGGTGCAAAATGGGATGAAGACTCCCAATCAAGGTAGGTAGCTATAAGTGGTTGGTCAATGTTTTACTGGGTGCATAGGGGGGAAACCCTACTAAACAAAACAAAACATAGCTATTCTTCCTATCACCTGGGGGGGGGGGATTAACATTTGAATGTCTTTAGCAGGGAATCCACTAAACTAAAATAACTAGCTCAATTTAGCGTCCTTTTCCTCTCTCAGTGACCCACACTCTGTTGCTAGTCTTCTAGTGCAGCAGCTGCTCTCACACTTTGGTGATGCCTTCTTGACAACCAGCAAGTCACATGACCAGATCTTTGGAGAATTGGGTGGGGACAGAAAGTTTTCAAAGTCATCATCCCTCCGAGATTTCCTCTGTGATGAAGTCACCTTGCTGCTACTCATCTCCATTCACCTCATTTCAAAGCAGGTGACTACAGTACATGCAATAGTGCTCATTCTAATCTGTATGGTTTGCTGCAAGACCAGAAAAATATGCCCCAATGGTCTATTTTTCCAACCAGAGATATAAGATATAAAATTTATAACTACAGTGGACCCTCACTAATCTGGACCCCTTTAATCACAAATCCGAATAATGATATTCGTGGGTATTTTGAGGTGCATTAAATGGAAACTAGAAAGTGCTCCATTCAAACTGTATGCATTTCACTAATTCAAATCTTTAATCCAAATAGGCTCTGGTCCCACCAAGCTATTCGGATTAGTGAGGGTCCACTGCAATGTCAGTTACCAATAGTAGTATTAATACTAGTCAATTTTGCTTTGGCTGGAAGTTCAGCCCATTGGCATTGTCAAGGCAACTGCTGAATTGGTATATACTTTGAACTCTCTGACCTCATGAATGAGCAAATACTGCCCTTAGCAGATGTGCTATTACAAAAATGGTGCTAAGGAAGTCCCTTCCTTCCCTTCAAAGTGGAAGAAGAAGTTACACAGATGGTGATCCTCCTAATAAACTCTTTGGTATATCTTCGTGCTGCTAGCTTTGCTGAACACCACACACTCGTGTCACATGACCTAGGGTCCTGCATGTACCATGATGAAGTACATGTACAACAATACAGTCGACACCACCATCCATTGATAGAACAATAAGTGGTTCTAGGGGTGACCAATATCACACCTTGTGGAGCCTCATTTTGAGCTTACTTATCACCAGATGTCAGGCATTTTTCACCTGGTTAATTCTTCCTCTAGATTGATGCCACTTTTCCTGAGCTGGCTGAACTCCTCCTCGTGGTGATAAAGACACTTTTGTCCAAGTCGAGTGACTTTGAAATGGATAGAAGTAAGTATGAGGAGGACCCTATGATAAAAAATTCCCTGAAAATATAAGCATAAAAAAATAATAATAAATACATAGAAACATTTTTTTTTTATTACAATATTTTCTGTTTTAGGAATAAAACAATAAAATAGACATGGAATTTGATCACAATATTTTCTGTTTTAGATTCTGTCATGAATCTGGTTCCATTCTATAACCTGATTGAAGGGGATTCCCACTTGATCCTCTCGGCCTTTGAAAATGTCCTCCCATTTGCTCTCCCTCCGGAAGTGGACAAGACGCATCATTCCAAGCCACCGAGTGACGACAAAGTTTCAGACCCGTCAACAAAGAACTCTCCTGAATCTCGTCCTCGTTCGAATCACATGACATCAGCCCCAATCAAACCCTTCCCACCTATTGTACCAGCAAGTGAAATCAATCAATTGATAGAATCCATACTGGAACAGAAACCAGGGCCAAGAGACGTCCAAGTCACTGATAGAGAACTACACATGCTTTTGTTCTCTGTTCTGGAGTCCATTTCTTCTCCAACGTCGAGTACCTCCTGGGGAACAAGTAAAGTTAGTTCCACGATCCATCTCCTCCAAAATGTGGCCACTCTCTTTGAGGAAGTGATGGGGGTGTGGTTGCAGTTGCACAGCAAGGAAGGTGGTGTTGGGTCGCAAATGAAGAAGAAGGCAAAGGACGCACATCAAGAGTCTGAGAACGAGATTCTCACTTATAGTGGCTCTCTGCACCTTGCTCGAATCACTCTACGATTGTGGATGAATCTTTCCTCACAGGTACTGCACAGTTCTCTCCAAGAACAACATCTCCCTGAGATACAATCTCTTTTATATGCCCCCCTGGAGATGGTATCCAAGGCCTGCTACAACCTGCAGCAGGGGGAAATATTCAAAGGGAACAGCAGTCTCGATCATGAGTTTACGCTCATCATCCTTGAGGGTCTATTTTCGGCTTTGTATATCGTCAACATGTACCCAAGAGTTCCTCTGTGTGAGCTCAGTAATTTCTATGAAGCTCTGTGTGACACCCTGACGGACAGCTGCCAGGAATGGCTTGCTTATTTGTGTTCCAAGCTCCATGGAGTCTCGGGTGGAGCAGGAGAGCCTGTTGGTCGAGCAGGGACGTCTGAGGGTGGAAACTTGGATCAAAGTAATGGAGAAGAAGTAATGAAGGAGGATATCCAAGTTAACAGTAAAGAAGAGAGAGTTTTAACAATCCCTTCAAACTGGATTGAGATGTTGAACTATTCTTACACACTACTCACCTTCATTCTCACTGAACTACTCACTACTTCATCACACATCAAAATCTGCCAACAAGCTTCCAAAATGGCCCTTGTAGCAAGTGGGAGTGACGGCAAAACTCCAATAATTCACTCCCCTTTCCAACGACCAATCACATACAGCCTAGAAGTGGCCACAGGGTTTGATAAACTGACATTTAGACTGAGCAAGATGGCAGAGTTGTTACTTAGCATGTTCAAGGAAGTGCCTCGTGTCCAGCTCCTCTCTTTACAACTTCTCTCAGAGACCACCAAAGACACCGTTGGAGTCATCGGCAGCTTCCTCTTGAGCATCTCGGATTTGACTGTGAGTTCCAAACCGGAAATCCTTGATCCCTACTTGGAACAGTTGGAAGAAATCTGGTTCCGTCTTTCCGCTGATTATGGACGTTCAGCAACCCCTTGGTGGAAGAAGCTTGCCAGCTACTCTCATTTGCTGATGAATCCCGATCACCGTGTGGTGTGTCAAGTTCTCTATCACATTCAGTGTCTCTTCAGTCATGAGTCAAGCACTCTAAAGTCCCAGCTTACAAAGAGAGTGGTTATTCCATTTCATGCCCACCTCATGGCAATGGTGAAGACAAAGTGCTTCAAGGCTACTACCATTGTGACTAGTGAGAGAGAGAAAAACAGCAGAAAGAGCAAAGGGTCAAAGTCCACCTCCACCACCAAAGTCACTCAAGTCGTTCAGACGGGACACGAAATGGATTTGGACGATAATGAAAGGGAGATACTCTCCCTATTCCTGAAACTTCTAGCTAAGGTGGTCTCACACCCTCGGAGTCTTGGCACCTTTGCCTCCAATGGGACAAACCTCTACTCCCTCTTCCTCCTTCTGCCCCTCGATGGGTTCCGGATGGCTGGTCTCCGAGTGTTGGAGGAGTGCCTCTCGACTATCCATAAGTTTGGTAGCACTACATGTGTTTCACCTGGTAGCAGCACAGCTTCCAGTCCTGTGATGCCCGGGGGGAAACTCTCTCCTGCTCTCTCATCACCCCCAACAGTGGAAGTCACAAGACCCGATGAAACTGGGATCCAAGTCACCCTCATCCAGATTCTCCTCAGCGTCGCTTATTCGATGAAAATGGAGAAAATTCCAGATCAGTGCCTCTCCATTGCAGAAGGGCATGCCTCTCTGCTCAAGTATGGACTAGCAGAGGCCGATGAGGTCCATAAACTTATCGTGAACACTTTCGAACACAAAACCATCACCCAGCTGCTGACCAAGGGGGTTATTCGACACATCTCTGTGATGGCAGATGTATGGGACCTCCTAGCGTGGCTGGCCACCAATAACGTCTCAGCTGCTGAAATCCTACGAGAGAACCACATTTGGGATGTGACTCAGGTGTTCGGTCCATCCCTTGCCAACGTCTTATCCCGTCTTCACCAGCGACTGTCACGAGACAACAAAGACCTGTCCGAGTTTGAGGTGGCGATAGGTTCCCTGAGGGAGTGTGGTGTGAGTCTCCTCTCCCACTTGCAAGTGCTGGCTCATTACCTCTGCTGGCAGAAAAGAGATCTTAGGGTAAGTAAGCAAGTGTATTGCAGTTCTTGCCATTCCTGAGAATACAACAGCAAATGAGGATTGTCATTATAAGACAGTATTTCTGTAATAGAAAATATACATAAATAAGCATAGTAGGATATCAACTCTGGTTACACATTACACCTATACTATTGCATGCATGACACTGTTTTATTTTCCATTCCAGAGTCTGGAGGTCTATTGTAATGAGGTCCAGAATGCTCTGAGCTTGGACAAAGGCACTCGCATCCTGTCCTTCAACCACAGCCACCTCTATATCACAGCAATGCTCAAAGCTAGCTGCTGTTTCTCTCACGTTATTCCTCCTCTTTCCTCCTCTTCCTCCTCCTCTGCCACTCCCTCTGGCACGGATTCTACTCAATTAGAAAGACCACACCCTCAAGCACTACCTATTATCGAGGCCACAACTTCCTCTTCCTCCTCTGCGTATGCTCTCCCTCCCATTTACTCCTCCACTCCCACGTCCCTCAAGGACTCACATAGTAGTACCACCCGTTCCAGTAATATCAACATCCCTACCCTAAACCCCACCCTCACTTCCAATCATCCACCTTCATCACTAGGTGCCACCAGATACCTCAGCATGCCAAATTCTTCACACCACTTCTCCCCTAAGACGACATACCCCAGGACCAAAAGGATCCCCATCATTGGTAGTGGGAGGAGTTTACCACAACGCTATCGGAGTTCCATGACTCGGGAATATTTCAGTAATAGTGGGAGTTTCACCACTTCTCCCCTCACTGCCGGTGGAGGTAACCTTCCACTCAGAATTAGCACTTCAACCTTCTCACCTCCTCCCAGGAGTCGTTCATCTGGGAACCCCTCCCCCATGAGTTCTTGGTCCGTGTGGACTTCTAGCTGCTTGGAGGCAGAACTGGCACCAGATTCATTCCAGAGCTGGGTATGGGTGAATGGGACTGAGTCTGAATCTTCAGGTTTGTATGACTGAATAAATGGCAATGGATTTCAATTAAATTCGTACTTTTTTCTGACCTTGCAGGATATGAGGCGGATGTTGAACGAGACGTGCAAAGTGGACTGGAACAAGGGGAAAGTTGCACTGAGGAGGGGGGCAGGACGGGAGGATTAAACCACCTCCCTGTGTCCCCCTATCCCATTCCCAATGAGGTGCAGCAGCGCATCTGGACCACCATTCCCTTAACACACTGCATCAGGCTCCTGGAAGAGACCTTGAAGGGGAAAATCACCAAGAACTGGTCAGTGTAGCAAGGTAGACATGTCAGTGTAGCAAGGGGGAAATGGGGACCAAGATAAAAAGATGTGGGGTCCCTAGACTTGGGGGGATTTGTGTCAGCTAACCCTTTAATTAATCTGATTTTTGAAACTGCAGTGAAAAGTCTGTGGAGGTGTTTCTTGTTCAGTTTCTGAGCATGCTCAAGGCCGATGGCTACAACTCCAACTTGCTCTCAGGAAAGGTTTGCCTTTGAATGTGGTGTGATCCGTGTGTGTGTGTGTGTGTGTGCATTATGCCAGCTGCTCCACGTGCTAGCAGCTTTCATTAGCAACTATTAAACTGCTTTTTATTGATCATGAACTTTCAGGGTTATCTTGGAGCTCTTCTAGATGCATTTGAGTCTCTCTTTAAAATCAGAACTGAAGGCTGCATTGGTGAGTCAATGTATTAATTTGTGATCACATGACAGTCATGTGACATGAATGTGACACCATCACTACAGCATGCTGCCAGCTCATATGTCATGTGGCAGAGTTGATGGCTGTCTGTCAGATCTCACCCAGCGAGACTCGGAAACTCTTCATGCGACTCCAAACTTCCAAAACCCATTTAGTGAGGCCCCACACACAAGTCTTACCTATTTATAAATAATATTCTATGACAAAATTCATTCTTTTTTTTTAGGAGAAACTGCCTCCACTCTTGTTCAACATTTCTCATGTCTCATCTGTGTGTCACCCAGAACCCTCCACCTACGTGGAGTTCTCCTATAACCGTCCTTCCAACGTTATCTCCTTCCAACAAATGCTGATGGTGCCATACACTATGCCCTGGAATGACAGACCTCGTTGCTTCTCCCTCTGGTTTTGTGTGGACAAGTATCCCCTCCAGGCACAGATCCACATCTTCTCTGCCTTCACTGGACGGTCGTACTTCCAAATATGGGTGTGTGCGTGCTCTGGTGATGTCACTCTCAGGCAAGTGTGTGCTCAAACTGCAGGCCCACTTTTTTTTTTTCACAGGGCAGAGAAAAGCAAAAAAAGTGGGCGGCTAGTGTGTGTGTGTGTGTGTATGTTAATTAACACTAGCAACTTTTCAGCCTCTCAAAATATTTTTATTATTTTTTTTATTTTTATATTTTTTAAAAATTTATTTTAGATTGTCTTCTTCAATGCTCTTATCTTTTCCTGAGAAGAGCCAGGGAAGCAGCTGCAGTACAGTCACCCTTGGGAGTATTGTTCAGGTGGGATGCTGGCATCACATGACTGCTAACCTGCTACCTGTTCCTTCACAATCCCTCTATGAGGTATGCAAGTCTAGAATCCTCATCATTATGAGAGAATCCAACTAATGTCATACAGTGGGAGCCTCCAAATAATGGACCCCCTTGGGATCTACCTTTTCGTCCTTTGTAGAGCAGTTGTCCTCTTTTGGAGATTATCGTATTTACATTAGTGGAGCTCGTTTCCTTCTATAGTATTCAAGCATTGAAAGCTATCTGTATAGAGATGGCACTTTTAAGATTGTCCTATATTGAGAGGCGTGTCTTCTTTTCAGAGTGTCCTTCCATAGTATATTTACCTTTATTCAAATGAGGAGACTCCTGGAATTAGATACTTAATTACGCTCACTACTTTGACTGCAGGTACTGGTGGTGATGGATGGAACAGATAAGTTCTGCTGCCCGCTCAAACTCCCGGCTTCCCTGCCCAATTCCTCCCCCTCCCCCTTGAACCAGTACTTCTTTGCAGGGGGTGGAGTCAATCCACGCATCTCGGAGAAACACATTGCCTTGATCGGAGCCGAGAATAACAAAATATCTTGGAAACTAAGCTCCTTGTCTATCCTGAATGGTAAGGGATTGTAGAGAGGGAGGGGAAGAGAGGGAGGGGGGAGAGAGGAAGGGAGGGAGGGAGGAGAGAGGGAGGGGGGAGAGAGGGGGAGGGGGAGAGAGGAAGGGAGGGAGGGGGGGAGAGAGGGGGAGGGAAGGAGGGAGGGAGGGAGAGATCATCACTCTATTTCATTAAATTCTTGAACTGATGTTTTCAAGGTTTTGGCAGACAGAATATGAGTGTTAGCACCGTGCTACACCACTTGGGTCCGGATTGTGCCAGCTCCAATCGCCAAGCTGTCAGTGCCATACTACAACGTTGTCGCTTCAGCTATTCTGAAGACCATGCCGAGGACACAAGTTACATCAGATCTTCTCCACTGGACGAGAGTGATCAACGTAGCCTGCTAGGGGTGAGACCCTTTACCCACAACCATGCCTGTTAACCCTGCAAAATTGCTGTATCTACTATTATCCATTCATCAAAAACTAGCATTTTCTAGCCATGCCCACTGATTCTCCTATGCCACACTGCTTTATACCCCCATCCTCTTTTAATATTGCTCTAGACCCCCATCCTCTCTTATTCCGCCAACGACCCCCATCAAGTGTTTGTGACCTCATACAAAGAGGACCAGGAGGTGAATCGCGACTTTCAGCTCCAGTGGGTCCTCTCGGCTACAATAGTGGTCAAACCACGGCTCCTGGACAATATCAACAGTGTTATTGGCATAGACCAGTTAGTCTATCTCTATGCAAAGGTAAGTAAAGATGATCAACCTTCTGGCAATTAGTACTTACTGTATGTATGTCCCTCCTCCCCTCCCCTCCCCTCATCTCCACTCTCATCTCCCCTTCTCTCCCCTCCCCCTCCCCTCCCCTCATCTCCCCTTCCCTCCCCTCCCCTCATCTCCCCTTCCTTCCCCTCCCCTCCAGGTGGTGAGCGAGGAGTGTTCTGAAGAGATCCAGTGTTACTGTCTATCTTTGCTGCATCTTGCCACTGAACACTCCATCACGGCTTACTTGGAGTTTGAGCAACATGGCGGCATGTCCCTCATTCAGAAGGTCATGAGAACACCGCTCGCTTCTGTCGGAGAGCGTACCCTTAAGGTTAGCTCACATAACTACTTGTTCTAAATAATGACCACCATTAATTCTACAAAGGTCAAATTCTAAAAAATGACCACCTTAAAGGGGAAATCACATCCTTTAATCCTATTCCAGGCGATCCTAAACTGGTGCTGTGATTCGGAACTTAAGCAAGTGAAAGTAGTGCCGGTGTTGAACCACATCCTGCTGGACTGGAGGATCTGGCATAAGGCCCCCCAGGGCGTGTGGGAAAAGCTACTCTGCCATCTGGAGCAGCTACTCGTCACTCCTTCCAATGGAATTGTCTCTCAGAGTTCTGTCAACTGGCACAGTTTCTTAGAGTCCAATGCCATCGGTAAACTTCTTCTCACTAGCAAGGTATGTGTAGTCACTGTTTGATAACTCCTTATCAACTAGATTTATCACCCTGAGACTATGTTTGCGCATAATTTTATTTTTATTTTGAAGGAGCGTTCTCTTGAGAATTTGCCACCTCTACCCCCATCGATAGCCTGCATGTTCATTCGTCTGATCACCTGCCTCTTGGGGGAGCCCCTGGACATGAACCATCTAATCCTGGTCTGCAACCACTTGCTCGTCTCAGACATTAACGAAGTCAAGTATGTGTTGCCCCCTGGAAAAATGGAAGCTTCTGTGTCAGCATATGATGGTAAGAAGCCTTTTCCATATCTTGTCCCCTAATCCCCAGTCCAAATTGGAGTTTTTTAAATGATTAGGTCGAAGACCCAGTGTTCCTATTGCTACCTCCATCAGCCAGTTAGTGAGGGAGTCAGTGGGTAGTGAGACTGGTTCCGTCACTTCCCCTGTGCCTTCGTCTCAATCCACAGTCATGGTCCTATCAGACTCCACCCACTTATCCGAAGACGAGGCAGAGGAGATCATCACTTTTGACACGCAACCCAACGAAGGGAGGCTGCCTAATTCGTCCTACAGTGCCGCTGACACATTGTTCACATGGGCCGACATCACTGGTGAGGTACCCCTTTAATTAGTGCCTCCTTCACCCCCTTAATTAGTGCCCCATTAATCATTGTCCCCCTTAATCAATGCCCCCTTAATCATTGTCCCCTTAATCGGTGCCCCTCTCCTTAATCAGTCCCCCCTTAATCATTATCACTGTTCTTTAATTAATACCCCCTTAATCATTGTCAGTGCTCTTTAATTAATACCCCCTTAATCATTGTCACTGCTCTTTAATTAATACCCCCTTAATCATTGTCAGTGCTCTTTAATTAATACCCCCTTAACCATTGTCAGTGCTCTTTAATTAATACCCCCTTAATCATTGTCACTGCTCTTTAATTAATACCCCCTTAATCATTGTCACTGCTCTTTAATTAATACCCCCTTAATCATTGTCACTGCTCTTTAATTAGTGCCCCCTTAATTAATCAGTGCCCACTAATCATGCCCCACCCACTGCTACATAGGCCAGCTGCAAGATGCACATTTATCGGAGGAGATTCCCACCAGTATAGAGGTGGGCCTTCTGGGACACCTCAGGAAACAGATGAGTTTGATGTCAGATGCAGACGCCAAGCATGTGGTTGGTCAAGTGCTCCACCATGAGATGCTCATTGCCATCACCCACAATAAGAACATTGTCATCAGGACTGCTGTCATCCGGGTAAGCAGGGGGTGTGGATCCTTGAAAGGAGCCTGGTTTCTTGGAGGATTTGGCTGACACATTTTAAAAATATGCACGGCACTAAAGTCTATTTCCATTCACCTTGCCCCTTGATCATTCATACAACTATAACTTTCTCAAATTCTTAACCAAATTTTAAATTTCAAACACCAACAGAGAGAGTGGATAATCAGCTCTCTGTTGGTTAAGAATTGAGCAGTTATAGTGAATGATCAAGGGGCCGGGGCAAGGTGAAATGCAAATAGACTTTACTACTGGTCATTTTTTAACCAACCACTGTATGTAGGTGCTGGATGAGTACTTCAAACGTGGTGGAGAGGGGGTTAGGAGTAACTTTGTGCAGGTGAAGGGCTTCCACTTGCTGGCCAGTCAACTCAAGCCTTTCAAGATGTCCTTTGAACTCATGAGTGCACTCTGCAGCATTGTGGTGGGCAAGGACATTAGTCTCAAGAGGGACCAGTAAGTAAAGTAGGAGAGATATTCCAGGGGGATTTTTACATCCACTCTTCTCACCCTCAGGTTGCCATACATTGTCATCCCCAAGTCTTTGAACTTGTTCTGCACACATGCTGTAGTACCTGTCCTTCAGTGTGTGGTCAACACGATATCCCAGCCTGAACTCTTTCACTCCACCTTCTGCATGCTCAGAGAGGTAAGAGGACTTCTCTTAGAGCTTATTTAAAGGGCTATGTACATATTTGCTGATGCAGCTCTTTGAGGTGGTGAAAGGAATGCCAGCCTTCATGCTTCACAACGGCCTACTAAAGGTCATCTGCCAGGTCATCTCCATAGCAGCAGACCACCCCCGTTTGTCCATAGAAGATAAGGAACGTATTCTCAATGACATTCACCAGATGTGCAAACTCGTCATCATATTTGCCATCAGGTACAAAATAATGCACACCAACCTGGTTTCAGTTAATTAGAATTTCAATATTACTTAGTGCTGACCAAGAAGAGCTGTTCAACATGCTAGAGAACCTCCTTGTTTGCTTAAGACACTGTTACGAGGAGCTGAGGAAGTACAAGGGTCCGGATGCCCTCTCGGTCCTCTACCTCCACCTCTTCCAGTACCTGATCCTAACACAGGCTCTCCACTACTTCCATGAAGACGCAGAGGATGGGGGAGGCAGTCTCACCGGGTCGGGAGAGAGGTCCAGAGCTAGTTACATACCCACACTTGCCTCCAGCACACAGCCACCAGGTATTTCATTATTTATTTATTTCTTTATTTTTATTTATTGATTGTAGGTCATGCTGATCTCACCAGTCGCTTTGTGATAGTGTGCAATATGGCTGTGGACTGGGTTGCTTGTGGGGTGGACCCATACAGTTCTGAGCATGCTCAGTACCTCCTTGACGATGAAGTGACCTTGCCCTCTAGCATTTCGCTGGAGGCAGCTGCTGACAAGACACGTATGGACGTCGCTTTCCTACGCTATCTTTTTCACTTCTTTCATAAAACCATCCACCCTGTTCTCAAAAAGGTGGGAATGTAATTACATACAGGGGTTGCCTCAGTGTAATTTGAGTCTCCCTTCTTTTCTAATTAGCAGGGAGGTACCCTAAGCTCTGTGCTGGATCGGCAGCGGTACTCCATGAGTGCACGGGCGCAGCTCAATGAGCAGCTCGGCAGGTTGCTTGGTCACATGATCTCTTCCATCCATGATAACGCGATGAGGTGTGCAGTAATGAAGGAACTCTGGAACCTCGAAGATGCAAGACTTCTCCTCCACTACATACTCACATCCTCTCTCAAGAAACTGGTAAGGGTCATCAATACAGAACCACACTTCCTCTGTTGACCACATCCACTTTTAGCTTGCTCCCGTCTTATCCATGGTCCAACTGACACCCTCCCTGTTTCATCCTTACGGTGGTCCAACTGACCACACCCTCTTTTAGCTTGCTCCCCATCTCATCCTTACCATGGTCCATCTGACCACACCTTCTTTTCTTCTTTTAGCTTGCTCCCCGTCTCATACTTACCATGGTCCAACTGATGATGCTGGGCTCTTCAGACATAGACCTCATGACCATTCTCAACGAGATATACGAAGTGGCAGTTCGCTCGGGAGTCACAAAACTCCGTAACACCACAAGACTTGCCTCCCTGATGGCCTACGAAGACGAGCGGGACCCCAGAAAGAGGCAGAAGTATGAGATCATCATGGAAGAGATAAGAAGTGTATGTGGGAGTGAATTTTAGTCTTAGAAATGCATCTTTCAAGTGGTTTTGCCTGATGTGCCTTGCAGAGTGACCAGCGGTGGCAGGAGAGGGCAAGCTTAGATGTTAGGGCCTTTTCCCAGAAACTCAAGGACTTATATAGCAGGTGATCTCTTAATAGATAGGTTGTGTGTGTGTCAGCGTAATATAAAATCCATCAGTGTATGTATGTTACTATTGCACAATTAACTGCTTCCAGACTTGTAGAGAAGACTAACGCTCGACAGCTTGCCATTGACCGTACTTCCAGCATCGTCACGGAACACATCTTCCACCAACAGAGCCTCCTCAAACAGAACTGTCTGGACCAGATCTTCCTGGCAGGGAGACACGAGAGAGACTCCCTCCGCTGCTGGAGGAAACTTATATTGCACAATACTCACCCTCGGTCAGTTGCAACACTCATAGGTTACCTTCGGCTTTCTGTATCAGCAACTCATTTGAGCCTGACTTTTCTGATTTTGTGGTTTTCTTCTAGGGCCCTTTGGAGCAGTGACGAGCGTCGTCTGATGTGCTGGCAGCTGGACCCCACAGAAGGTCCAGGACGTGTTCGCAGGCGTATGATCCGAGTCCCTAGAACTGTGGATGATAAGCACTTCCTACCAGAGGCTGAAAAATCATCCGACAATGGTAGAAATTAATTCATAATTTTGACCACTTCTCCTGTTGGTGGGTGTGGTCCTGCAATAGTAAATACAACAGAGTCTGGGGATGATTTCATGAGCCAGAGCTAGAGATGCACTGTAATGACCCTTTACCAAACCACTCTTGACATGATGTATGTATTGAACCCAGCACTGTGATGACCCTTTACCAAACCATTAATTTATACCACCAAATTAATCATCTAGGGGCACCTCTCTTTTGTTTCCTTTAGATTGTAGTCCCTTGTCGTTCATTTTTGAGCACACTGCGTACAACGCCATGGAGGGACTGATGAAGAAGATCATCACTCAGAATGGGGAGGTGATAATGAACAACAACATGCCCTGGAGCTGTCTCAATATTAGTCCCGACAGCTGCTGCAAGGGAGACCTGGTCATGTGTGAGTCAATTCACTATTTGTGTGCAGAGAAATGTATGTATGTATGTAGAAATGAGCAATTTGATTGGTCACTTGGTCGAGTATCCGATACTCTGTAGCGCTAAAGATGCTGACATTTGATTGTTCATTTCCTTGAAGTGACTCACTAGTTCTTTGTATATGCCATAAGATAATTTCTGTGCTCGCTTGCAGCAACTAGATGTTGCTACTTTGTTGGGAATGAGCCTCTGGATGATCCGAACATTACTAAGCTGCTCCCCTGTGATGAGGAGACCACCCTCCTCTCTTGGGAACATTCTGAAGTGGTGGAGATCCATCGTCGCCGCTACATGCTCAAGAACAATGCCCTGGAGATCTTCCTCATCAGCGGGAAGACACTCCTGTTGGCCTTTGACACCACAAAGGTGAGTCAGTGTTGTGAGTCCTGATGAGGTGAGGAGGAAGAGGAGAGGGGGGGGAGGGAGAGGGGAGAGGGGGTGGAGGAGGAGGGAAGGGAAGGGAAAGGGGGTGGAGGAAGAGGAGGGAAGGGTGGATGAGGAGGGAGGATGGAAGGTGGGGTAGGAAGAAATTGACTTGTTTTTTTCCTCAGGATCGTACTGCAGTTCATCAATGCTTGCTAGGACTGGAACTTCCTAACCTTGTGGACAGTGGAGAAGCAGACAGTGAAAAACTCAGACATGTATCAACAAGGTAAGACCTGTACAGGATAGGGAGGAAGAGGAGGAAGAGGTAATTGAGTTTAACTTTATAGCTGGAAGCAAGGGGAGATCACTAACTTTGAGTACCTGATGGAGCTGAACAAGCTGGCTGGCCGGACTTTCAATGACCTCATGCAGTACCCTGTCTTCCCCTTTATCTTGGCCAATTACAAGCATGAAAAACTCGACTTTAAAATCATCGAGAGCTTCAGGTATGTATGCAAGCTTTTTTTAGTGCTCAACTAAATCCATGTACATTATGAATAACTATTAGAAAATTGGAGCTCCCAATTTCAATCCAAGATGAGAACAAGAGACATAAGTACATTGAAACTTACAAGGCAAGTTGAGCTGAGTTGGTAAAGGGTCACCATGGAAAGACATGACTCATATCTCATGACATGACATGAAACCTCAAATTTTGTACTCTATACTTTTCCTCTTGCAGTTTCTAGAGGCAGAAGTATCTACGAGCAGTTCCACCCCTGGACTCCCAAACCACGCCTCCAAGCCCTATCACTATGGCTCCCACTACTCAAATAGTGGCATTGTCCTCCACTTCCTCGTCAGACTGCCACCCTTTACCGGAATGTTCCTGGCCTTCCAAGGACAGAATTTTGACATTGCCGACCGAACCTTCAGAAACATGGATACTACCTGGTGGCTATCTTCTTCAGAATCTGCCACTGATGTCAAGGAACTCATTCCTGAGTTTTTCTTCCTCCCTGAATTCCTCAAGAATACAGAGAGTGAGTGTCAACCCCATGCTCTGTACATGAACCAAATCATCCCTATGTGCCTCTTTCTCCATAGGATATAACTTTGGAGAGTGCCAAGATGGGTCTAAAGTGGACCATGTCAAGTTACCACCATGGGCTGGAGGGGATGCTCGACTCTTCATCCTTAAACACAGACAGGTGAGTGAGTGAGTGAGTGAGTGAGCGAGTGAGTGAGTGAGTGATGATGCTCCAGTGTGACTAAGTAAGCTTTTCAAATTTCCAGGCCTTGGAGAGCGACTTTGTGTCACAAAACCTGCACAACTGGATAGACCTTGTGTTTGGCTACAAGCAGACAGGAAAAGCAGCAGTGCAAGCCATCAATGTTTTCCATCCAGCAGTAAGAAATACCCTCGTACCCAGGCATGCTTGTTTTGCAAAGCAGGCCTAGATATGAGGCTCTCCCTTAGAATAGATGAGCAGCAGCCTAATCATCGACTATTATTTTGTTTTCTTGCAGACTTACTATGGAGGGATGGACATAGATTCAGTCACAGATGTCACCCAACAGGCTGCCATGAGAACCATGGTCAAGACATATGGCCAGATGCCAGCTCAGCTGTTCAAGGAACCACACCCACCCAGAACCAAGACGGCTCCCGTGCTCACAAATTTCCGGATGAGACTGGGGAACGTGTTGAAGCGTCTGACTGCCATTTCTCCTCTGGTGAAGATCACTAACCCTCTCTTCTGGATGCGAGTTTCTCTCCACAAGGCTCGTATCAGCACCTCCAATCAGGACTGTGACTTCATTGGCCTGCAGGGCACACCTGATCTTATATACGCCCACAGAGCAGGACACGAGCGGATCCCAGAGAACATGGTATCCATTGGCAACAGGGAGGTGATAATCACGGGGAGGAAGGCTCATTTTGTGCAGAATGCGTCGCCTGCCCACTCGAGCCTGTTGATGTTATGGGACACGTGGGACAACTCCCTCGTCCTGGTGTCCACCATCCACGAAATGACCATCCACCTACACTCCCACCCGTTCAACAAAGTCAGTTACAAGTGCATGTGCTCTGGGAGGTTTCCATCACTCAGTTAGTTGACTAATGTCTTTTGTTGTTATTTTAGATAACGTGTGCAGAATGTGTCAAGAATGGTCAGATGATAGTATCCGGAGGAAATGGTGGTGTCGTCTCCTTCTGGTCCATTCAGAATACAGTCCAGGTAAAGCAGTCCTCCAATAGGACACTGTTGAAATGAGGAAAACCCTGTTAATAATGACTCAATATTACTGTCTCGTTACTGCAGAGTCTCCAGTATAGTGGGGAAGTGACCCATCTTCGTGGACACAGTGGACCAATCACATGCATGGCTGCTTGCAAGCCTTTCAGTATTGTGGTCACAGGAAGCTCCGACAAGACAGCCATTATCTGGGACACCAATAGGTAAAGGATCATCAATAACATATGATGGTTAACACTTTACTATATATATATAAATATATATTTCACATTTAGGTTATGTTATGTGAACTCACTAACAGACCATGAAAATCCTGTATCAGTCATAGCAACTAGCCCCACCCTTGGAGATATAGCAACGGTCTGCACCAGTAGAGCCCAGAAACACTCAAGTGAGTGAGAAAATGACTTCTTGGATTACATCACGTTTTATGTCATCACATATTCGACCCTCACGTATGTATTATAGAAGGTGCCGCTACGAGCACACTGCAAGTTTGGACCATCAACGGCTCTCTGGTTGGTCGGATAATTGTGGAGGAGGAGATTCACTGTCTAGCCTACTCAACTGCTCCAGAGGGGACTTATGTCAACGTTCTTGCCGGAGGGCTCGCTAATGGCAACATCAAGTGAGTCTTGTCTGTGATTTGTGTGTGAGGACCACCAATGTGATTGTTTTATCGACAGATTATGGAGTTCCTGGGATCTTTCACTGGTCCGAGAAATTGAATGCCCACTTCAAAATCCCATTCCTGTTCTAAGGTATGTCAATAACTCCATTCTGATTCCAAACATTACACTACACTAGTGGAGTTTCACAATAATATTCTTCTTCTTCTAGTTTGACTATCAGTTCATGTTCCAAGGAGTTGTATGCTGGCTTCAGTGACCGGCAAATAGTGACATGGGTGAAACCCAAGCAAGACTTCTCTTCAGAGGAAGTCGAATTTGAACACATAAAACTTGAGAATTACATGCATGGCAGAATTAGCTAAATTCTGTGAAAATTATAAACTGTAGACAATTATTTTTCCATTCATTTGTGCACTGGTATTATATGGAATATATTTTTTCTTTCAGCTATTATTTCAGTGGCCATGGAAGGGCAATTATTAATGTCTTATAATTATAGGATTGCTGTAAAGTCTTCTATCTACAACTCGGTCTCCTCTTTCTTCAGTTTTCTTGCAATTACAGTGCACAGGATCCCTGTCTTGGTCATCTTGCTCTGCCTCTCTGAAGCACCACTTAGTTCAGTACCACTAACACCAGTTTGTCCAATACTACCAATACTGCTCTCCTTAATTTCAGCTCCATCAGAACTGAACCTTTTGTAGGAAGATAGGACTGGCTTGTTACTTACATTCGTTCGGGTAGAGGCAATCCGAGATGCTCTGTTGTTCTTGAGTTTGTCTGCACAAGCTTTCTTCTTGGTTTCAAGTAAGCGATCTCGTTGTCTTCTCAAATATGCTTCCCTTGCCTTGAGGTTATCAGGCAGCTGCATCTGTTCAATAATAATGATAAAGGCTAATTATTATCATTAACAGACCCCACCCCCATCAAAGAGATGTTTAATTCCCTCATCTTTACAGACTTACAGCAGATAATCTCAGTTTAGTAGGTGGAGAATCTCTATTTGCCGCCTCAGCTTTGGCACTCTGTAACCACAACTGAGCTGCTTCTTCTCCAGACAGTTCTTTCTTCACTGCTGAGTGCTTTGACGCAAGAGGGATCAAATCTTGCTGTTGGGACACAGTTGACTCCTGAAGCAATCTTCTAGAACTATTCTTATCACTATTTGGATTGCTGTCAAAGTCAAATTCTTTTTCATCTAAGTTTTGGTTTGTAGTCTGTTTTCCTTGCTGATCGGTTGGAACCAATTCTGAACCCTTCAAGTCTTCCGAGCTTTCACTTTTTTTCTCCCCTGTTTGGAGTGTCTTTAAACTCTCTTGTTTTACCAGCTGCAAAAGTCGCTCCATCTCCTGGTCATCCACCGACTTTTCCAATTCGTACTCCTTCTTTGACAGCAAAAGGGCCTCTTGTAACATCTTTTCTTCCTCTTTTTCTCTTATGGCTTGCATCTCCTTTGCAGTGAGGGAGCCTTTGGTCTTGGGTTCATACACATCAGGAGATTGGCCAAGTAGTTTCTGCAGCAACACCAATGCCTGGCGTTCCAGCTCTATATTTCTCTGAATCATCATGGTTTTGAACAACTCAAAGTCTTCAGAGGCTAGAAGTGTTTGAAACGATTTCTATAAAGAAAAGTGAGCATATTATTTGCTTACATTTATATACATAATTAGGTACTCTTATTGCCAATACTTCATGCTGTGATTGCAAATTTTTGCTCTTGACACAGACGTCGGCAAGTTGATGTTGCGTGATTCCTAATTCCGAGGTGAATGTATCCAGGAGCCTATCAATCTAATATGTGTGTAAAATGAACATTTCACCATGCAAGCTAACTAGCAAAAGGTGTAGCAGCTGCATGCTGTGTATCTATGGTTCATACCATTTCTTCATATTGATAATGAACTTCACCATAGAGAGTTTCATTTTCTTCAGTTTGGTCAAATACTGCATATGTAATAGCATTTTATAGTTACTACACTAGAATTAGCAGCTACCAATGATGCAGCAGGTTGCTTACCGATACATTTTTCTTCAATGAATTTACTCACTGGAACCTTCCAAGTATCTGACTGCAAAAAGCCCACGAGGGTATCTACCACCCAGTCATCTTCCATTGCAATCAAATAATGCAAGAACTTTCACCAGTAAACACTTTGAATGTTCACTCCCCTGCTGCCTAGCTAGCTGTTTATTTTTCAACATAAAGTGGGTGTGGCGATCTTGTGCGCGTGCGTATTAGACAATTATGCATGCGCATTATTATGGAGTACAAGTTCATCCCTCCACCTGAAAAGGCGTCTGTTCTCCAACCTTCAGAAGCCAGATCATTATTCAGGAGGAATGGGTACTATGGCCCGACATCTGGCTTCTGTAGAGGCTACACTCAGGCTAACATAATAGTCCTCCCCAAGGAACTGGCTGATGACTTTGAAGAATTCTGCAAGAGAAACTCCGGTCCCTTTCCCCTTCTCTACAAGAGCCAGCCAGGAGAATGTACTGCACCTCCCTTAGCTCGAGAGTCAGACATAAAGTATAAATCTGTGACTCTACTCCTATCATTAGCTGGCATAATTAATCTTTTCTGAACCTGTAGGACCGATCTTCCAAGATATTATATTTACAGCAAAGGTGGAGTTGTGGAAGACATTCTTGATTTGAGTGGATTTGAGGATAGCTGGGCTGACCGAGTCACTTTCTACTTGGGATGCAGCTTTACTTTCGAGATGGCACTGAACAACCATGGAATTCCAATGAAGAACATGAACTTGGGAAGAAATGCATCTATGTACTTGACAAACATTGGACTAAAGCAAGCTGGGGCGTTTAATGCCGACATGATCGTTACCATGAGACCAATCAGGAAGTCACAAATTTCCGAAGCTTTTTTGATTTCTGCTCAGTATCCCACGTCTCATGGTGCACCTGTGCACATGGGCAACCCAGGACGGATTGGAGTGACTGATCTCGGTCAACCCACTGCAGGAGACACATGTGAGGTGGAAGAAGATGAAGTGCCTGTGTTTTGGGCGTGTGGATTCACTGTCAGTCAAGCTGTGATGAATGCTGGTAAGTTAGCTAGTGGCATGGCTTCAATGGTAATTTGGTCATGTGATACATGGATTATATTGATCATTGATCCTCTCCTTTTTTTCTTTTTTTTTTTCCACTGCAGCACCACAATTGGCTTTTACTCATTACTCAGGATCCATGTTCATCACTGATATTCAGGCTCAGCCTAAGAGCATTGGAGACGACTTTGATGTCGTGGTTCTCTCAAGAGAACACCAGCCTTTCTTTGCTTCTGTCTTAGAGAAGAGATCTGTGAACACCATGCACAAGCTTGAAAAAGCCATCTTGGACGACCAAGGTGGAAGGGGTGTGTCCCACTTGTACCAAGAGTCAGACTTGCTGAAATCGGTCCTGTCCCTTTCCCATGCTAAGAGGGTCGCAATCACCACTGGTTTTCCAGTTCATACTGAACTTGAAGTCAAGGAAGAAACTGACGGACTTCCTGGAGCCTTATCCATTTGTCAAGCACTCTTGGCCCTGGATAAGGAAGTCATTTTGATAGCGGACAGTGGTACTGTTGGTCTATACCAATCATGTGCTGATCACATGACAGAACTCAAAGTTCTCAAGTCAGCAGTGAAAGTCATCCCATATTCTTCAGCTGTGGAGATTTTACAAAATGGAAGACCAGATTCTCCTCCGTGGGATTGTCTGTTGGCCATTGAGAGGGCGGGAAGAGCTAAGGATGGATCCTATCATACAATGAAAGCCAAAACTGTGTCAGTTGAGCCTGTGGATGACCTATTCATCATGGCAGAATCCAATCCACTTATTAGCACCATTTCCATCGGGGATGGTGGTAATGAGCTTGGTATGGGGAAGGTGTATGAACAGGTGGTCAAATACATCCCTCATGGGGAGACAATTGCCTGTACGACTGCCACAGACTTTGTCATAGTAGCTGGTGTCTCCAATTGGGCTGGTTATGCAGTTTCACTGGGACTGTATGTGTTGTCTCACTCCCCCATCCACTGGCGGTACAGAAACCATGCTGTTGATACAGACAGAATCGTGACTTATGAGCTTGACAACTTTCTTCCCACTGGAGATAAGGTAACAATATAGTCAGATCAAAGATTTAAGCTTCAACCTTTCTTTAGATTACTTCTTTGCTGAAGTTAATGAATGAGAATGGTATCTCTGATGGAATAACTGGGAAGAAGGACCTATCTGTGGACGGATTGCCACTTCAAGTTCATCTTGATAAAGTAACAGAGTTAAAAAACATTGTGCAATGATACAATTTTGCTGACAATAAATATTATTATTATCATCATCATCATATTATTATTATTATTATTATTATTATTATTGTTATTGTTATTGTTATTGTTTTTATAGGCGATTATAGTAATAGATATTGTGTAGTTTACTGACAAACATGATTGTCATGATGATGAGCCGGTCACATAATGTCCAACTTGAAGGGGATCATCATAGTAGCGTCCACTCTTGTAGGAGTGAGTAGGAGAACTGGACAGGGAGGTCACACTGGAGGAGTGAGTGCATTCTTCTCTACTAGCCTTCCTTTCAAAGTTCTTTCTAATCTTGCTGATTGCCATTGGATGTCTCTTGAGGACATGGGAATTGATGATGGAAGGAATGCCTTTTGTATCAATCTGATGATACAATACAATTAATGACTATATTTAGAATTTATGGTTTGTTTTGTTATACAAGCAATACTACTGTAGCATATTATATGCTGGCATGTGGGAGGGCAGAGCAGCAGCTGCCCCCACCCCACCCCACCCCACCACCACCATTTTGAATATGCTGTCCCTACCCATAAACTTACATGTGCAAGATAGCTGAGAAGGGTCTTGTGGGGGTCACTGTGATAAGGTTCTGCCACATATCCGCCCATATGCAGCTGCAAATAAATGAATACACTGCAAGAACCATACAGCTCAGTACTAGCTAGCACTCACAGTCATCCTTGGTACATCCAACATAGGTGGATAGTCAGGGTCTTCTACTGACATGGCCGAGTGTACATACTTTCCATCCTTAGCAACAATAATAACACAGAGATGGTCAAATCGCACTTTGTCTATATATGTATGATGGACCAGCAATTTTGATGCACTAGCTAGCTATCTCCATAGTAAGAATAATTGGGCACTAAAATGACCACCACATTAGCATGATAAAAGGATGCATTATAAATACTCTATAATCATGTGAGAGAGTCTCTATAGCAACTACGTACAGCTATAGACTAGATAATGTAGCTTACAATATAGGCAGAGCGGACAAAGTACAACATATCTCTTTTGACGTTAATGATGCCACAGTGTTGAACAGATTGAAACAAATGGTATCCTGAAAAGAATTTAGCATAAACTACAAACTAGTTGTAATGGCTTGTAAACCTATACCTATATAATCTGCTTCTCTTTCAGTTTCTTTGATTGTTTTGACATAGCGTGCTTCCTGTGGTCAAGTCACTGATCAGAACTAGCTAGATATCAAACACTGACATACTATGAGGAGGTCATCCAAGATGAAGTAAGACTGGATGTCTCTGATGAACTCTGCCACCACATTCATTGGCATGTTGATAACTCCACGTCCCATAAAACTATCATAAAGATCATCTATCAATCAAATTACATAGTTATTGTCCATTCACCATGTTCTCTCTGTCTTCTTCCTAAGAATAACGACTTGATCTTTTTCATAACAATGCCTGAGTTGTTTATAAAATGATTGCTATAGCTACAGACTAGACTAGCTACAGACTCATTATATGTAGTCATGGCTGGCTAACTTACTCCCAATCTGTGTCAGCTTTGAAGCTTTCAGAAAGTTTCAATTCACTATACTTTCTGTCTACATGAGAGGCATTAACCACCTGAAAGAGATTGGGAGGCCAAAGGGACATTTGGTGTTTGGGGGGGGGGGGGGGGGGGGGGGGGGGGGGAGGGGGGGGGGGAGCAAAAAATAAGCAAACACAACTCATGTGCCGACTAGCAAGCCATAGCTATACCTCTCCCAGCAGTTTTGCTGTTAAGATTTTTCCAAGAACATCCCAGTTAATTTTGCCATCTTTATCTATATCAAAGAGCAGACAGTGTGAAAAATAGCTACACAAAATAGGTCTATGATGGCTAAGACTACAGGAGGGGGTCATCAAACCCTGTAGGTGCAATACACAACTAACTCTGTACCAGCCCCACCCACTCAGACTCACTTACCGTGAGGCATTTCAAAGTTCAGCTTCTGGCCACTGGTTTCTGCCAAGAGAGAAGACATTTTTTCCCCTCCCAACTGTTTTACAATAGCTATATTAGTCCCGCCGTTCTGAAACTTTCCATATTTTAATTTCTGGCTTGCATATATAGCAAATGGGAGTAAAGCACAACGTACTTTGAGAACAAAACAGGTACCATGAATATCATTCTAGCTAGCTGGCTGTTTGACTTCCAAAGCATCAGTTTCCTGGGATAAGTATGGGAGCCTACAGTCCATCATCATCTCTAGTGGAGGCCAAAGTTATAATAATAGCTAATAACAACAACAACAACAACAACAACAACAACAACAACGATAATAATGATAATTGTTGTTATTTTATTATTATTATTATTATTATTATTATTATTATTATTATTATTACTGACAGACATTGTTATTATGATGATGATTGTCATGATGATGAGCCAGTCACATAATGTCCGACTTGAAGGGGATCATTGTAGTAACGTCCACTCTTGTAGGAGTGAGTAGGAGAATTGGGTGGGGAGGTCACACTGGAGGAATGAGTGTGTTCTCTACTAGCCCTCCTTTCAAAGTTTCTTCTAATCTTGCTGATTGCCATTGGATGTCTCTTGAGGACTTGGGAGTTGATGACGGAAGGAATGCCTTTTGTATCAATCTGATGATACAGTACAATTAATGACTAGCTATATTTAGAATTTATGGTTTGTTTTGTTATACAAGCAATAATACTGTAGCATATTATATGCTGGCATGTGGCAGCTCCAAGCAGCAGCTGCCCCCACCCACCGACCCCCCCCCCCTCCACACACACACACACCGGCACCATTTTGAATCCCTTCCAATGAACTTACATGTGCGAGATAGCTTAGGAGGGTCTTGTGGGGGTCACCGTGATACGGTTCTGCCACAAATCCACTGCCCATATGCAGCTGCAATAATTATGAATACACTGCAAGAACCATATACCTTAATACTAGCTAGCACTCACAGTCATCCTTGGTACATCCAACATAGGTGGATAGTCAGGGTCTTCTACTGACATGGCCGAATGTACATACTTTCCATCCTTAGCAACAATAAATTACACATAGATGGTCAGATTACACTTAGTCTACCTAGCCAGCATTTACATGCATCTTTTAACCCTTCACTATATCCATAGAGCATAAATAGCTACCATTAGCATAGTAAAAGGATGCATTACAAAATTAATATGAGAGAGAGTCTCTATAGCAACTCTACAGGTATAATGTTGCTTACAATATAGGCAGAGCGGACAAAGTACAACATATCTCTTTTGACGTTAATGATGCCACAGCGTTGAACAGCTTGAAAGAAGTGGTATCCTGAATGCATGCAAAAGAAATTCTGTATTAAACTGCAAACTAGTTTTAATTGCTTGTAACCTATATAATCTGCTTCTCTTTCAGTTTCTTTGATTGTTTTGACATAGCGTGCTTCCTGTGTTATTTGGTAATGAAGTCACTAATCAGAGCTAGCTATGAAAAACTGGCATACTATGAGGAGGTCATCCCAGGTGAAGAAAGACTGGACGTCTTTGATGAACTCTGCCACCACGTTCATTGGCATGTTGATAACTCCACGTCCCATGAAACTAGCATGAAGATAACATCACATGACCATCAATTACGTAGCTAGCCTAGCTATTGTCCACTCACCATGTTCTCTGTGTTTTCTTCCTAAGAACAACGACTTGGTCTTTTTCATAACAATACCTAAGTTATTTATAAAATGATTGCTATAGCTACAGAGTATCACAGCAATAATAAAATTATGTGGCCAACATTGAAAGGAATGGCTAATATCCTAACTTACTCCCAATCTGTGTCAGCTTTGAAGCTTTCAGTGAGTTTCAATTCACTATATTTTCTGTCTACATGAGAGGCATTAACCACCTGAAAGATGTTGGGAGACCAAAGGGACAGTTGGGGGGGAGGGAGGGAACAACAACAAACATGAAGCAAATACAACTCATGTGCTGACTAGCAAGCCATAACTGTACCTCTCCCAGCAGTTTTGCTGTTAAGATTTTTCCAAGAACATCCCAGTTAACTTTGCCATCTTTATCTGTATCAGAGAGCAGACGATGTGAAATAGCTAGCTGTACACATTAGATATTATCTCTCTAGAAAATAAAAAAAGCCTGGGAGTCATCAAACCCTGTAGGTGCAATCAACCAGCCCCACCCACCACATGTTGGTGACGACTGAAACTAGCACTGACTCACTTACCGTGAGGCAGTTCAAAGTTCAGCTTCTGGCCACTCCGTCCACTGGCTTCTGCCGAGAGAGAAGACATTTTTTTCCCCAACTGTTTTATAATAACTACATCCTATATTAGTCCCGCCGTCCTGACACTTTCCATATTTTTCGAACCCTTATTCTACATTCCATACTGAGTATAAGGAAAATTATACTTTGGTTTTTTTAAAGCATACTTTTGAAAAATAAACGGGTGCCATGAATATCATTAGCTAGAGTGAAAGGTTTTCAGCTAGCTAGCTGTTTGACTTCCAAAATATCATAGTTTCCTGGGATATAGGAACAGTATGTTCCTTGCTTGGCAAGCCTGTAGCACTCAAGCTGCGATAAAGTCCATGGTCATCTCTGTGAACAAAGTTTCTGGTGGAGGCCAAAGTTAAAATTGGCAGAGAAAGAGAAAGCTCTTCATTATCTGTGTCTTCTTCCTCCTCCTCCTCCTCCTCCTCCTCTTCTTTGAGAGAAACACACACTACCCCTTCTTCTTTGAGAGAAACACATTCTTGCTCCTTCTCCTCCACTTCCATGTCAGGGGTGGCATAATCGGAAGGATTTGGTGATTCTGACTCGTCCATACTCTCTCCATCTCTGCCATCACCACTACTGTCAGAATTCGCTTTATCTTCAAGGTTTGGTCCATCATGGCTGTCGCAAGTTACACTGCTTCGTGGAGTGAAGAAAGGCAATTCACTATCTCCTTCAAATCCAGTTGATTTTCTGATGACAGGATTGCTATCGATCGGGAATTCCTCAAGATTCATTTCCAACATTATGTCTTGTTCCTCTCCCTCCTTCTTTGATGCTGTTAGTTCAAGGTCCAGATCAGCATGAAGTACTTGCCTGGCTGAATCACCACCACTATCACAGGATTTGGTGATCCCACCACTTCTATTCCATTTGGCATCCAAGTCACCCAATACGTCCTTGCTGGCACGCGATCGACATGACCCATTCATTTCCTGCGGCACTCCTGACACTCCAGCACTGTCCAAGGAAAAACTCTGTCCAATTTTCCCTTTTCTTGATCCCCTAAAACTGTCTGTCCCTGGATCATACTTCAACTTTGGCGGTATGGACTGGTGTCTTCTATCCCTCGTGCCGATGAATTCTTCTATGGATATATCCTGCTCATAATGGTCTTGATTATGCAAGTGAGACTGGTAGTCCATGGTTGCATGTACTGCTGCTTTCTTTTCACTGGTAGTGAAGGACTCTTCTTGAGAATCTTCGAAAAGTTTGGGCAAATCTGCCTTTCTCTTACTGAGTATCTTTCGAATCCGACTGATGGCCTTAGGCTGTCTTCGCATGACTCTATTGGTAATCAAAGGAGGCAAGCCTTTCAGATCGATCTGCATGCCAGAGAGAGATGAAAGAGAGAGAGAAAAAGAGAGAGATGAAAGAGAGAGAAAAAGAGAGAGATGAAAGAGATTTCATAAGCTAGTCACTAGTTCTCACATGGGCTAGGTAGGAGACAAGGGTGCAAGTCCTACTTCCTCTGTAAGGTTCCAGAACCCATCCAGTCCCTGGCCGCAGCTGCAAATCAAAGGAAGCAACACATCCCATATTACTATTTAAGCTGGCTTGATCTTGGTATTTTTGATAGTACAAAGGTCAACTATCTTATGATTCTTACTAAAAAAGGTCAACTGACCTCTCCTCTGATGATGTGGGGTTTATGAGGGACCTCGGGAAGCTCCACTGAGATTGCAGATCGCACATACTTCTCACCCTACAGTGGAAACAAGGTTGTCAGAAACAAACAAGGTTGTCAGATATTTACTATTTCAGGCCTTTTGTCTCTTCTAGTTTTCAATAATTTGAATGCATAACATAATTGTTCTATTTCTTCTTATTTTTTATAATTATTTCCTATTATTGAAAACAAGGAGGAATAAGTCTAGATCTAACTTACTTGGATGTGATTATTAAAAAGCAAGTCAAGCTCTAACTTACATAGTAAGCCATACGCTCAAAGTGGAGGAAATCCCTCTGCTGCTTGATGAAGCAGTTGGTGGCCTCCATATGCATGTACACTGTTAGGAAATACAAAGAGGCACTAATAGAGATGGAGTTGTCTTCATGATATCAGGGAAGGAGGGAGGGAGGGAAGGAGGGAGGGAGGGAAGGAGGGAGGGAGGGAGGGAGGAAGGGAAGGAGGGAGGGAGGGAGGGAGGGAGGGAGGAAGGGAAGAAGGAGGAGGTTTTGAATTAGAGAGTGCTTTGTGTAGCCAAAGAATTTTATCTTTACAGGAATCAGGTGACCTTGTCGAGTACAGGTCCTTAGTGCTTGCGTAGTGTCAGTGGTAAAGAGAAAAAGATGTGAGCAAGCATAGACCCCTACACAAAAGGAAGCTGTTTTGAAGCAGCGTCTTCTTTTGTTAAGGCATCAATTCTTCAAAAAGAATCTGACAATCTTTGAACAAGCAAAGAATGTAGCTAGCTCACTTGAGGATCAATTTGTGTAGATATATCATGTTGGGCCATGGTTTACTTCACAGATGATGAGCAATAGACTTACAGATGACATCAGTTTCCGAAAGAGCCTTTATCTGTTTTATCTCCTAAATGAAATAGTGACATCACAAATAGCTCATTTATTTTCAATTCTACACTTGTTGTTTCCCATAGCTAATTGAATTTAAAGACCCAAACCTTCATTGTCATCATTAAATTCTGGGATACCGTCCACAAAGAGCAACTTTTTGTATGGAATTTAAAAGATAAGTTCCAGGAACTATGATTAGACGTCCAGCCACCTCATATCTAGATGAACTCCACATGTTGCCAATCGAAAAAAAGAAAAGAAAGGGAATCTCCAATAAAAGGACAGACAAACTTGGAGGCCAAAAGTCCAGAATTTTCATACTACTCTATTTTGTTGGCTCTTACCACCAAATATCTGTCCCACTCCTTTCTGCGCTCATGAGTTTCCAGAAAATCCACAATTTCCTCAATCGGTCTCTCAATAATCCCACGGCCCATGAATCTGGAGGGAGGGAGGGAGGGAGGGAGGGAGGGAGGGAGGGAGGGGGAGAGAGAGAGAGAGAGAGCGAGAGAGAGAGAGAGAGAGAGAGAGAGAGAGAGAGAGAGAGAGAGAGAGAGAGAGAGAGAGAGAGAGAGAGAGAGAGAGAGAGAGAGAGAGAGAGAGAGAGAGAGAGAGAGAGAGAGAGAGAGAGAGAGAGAGAGAGAGAGAGAGAGAGAGAGAGAGAGAGAGAGAGAGAGAGAGAGAGAGAGAGAGAGAGAGAGAGAGAGAGAGAGAGAGAGAGAGAGAGAGAGAGAGAGAGAGAGAGAGAGAGAGAGAGAGAGAGAGAGAGAGAGAGAGAGAGAGAGAGAGAGAGAGAGAGAGAGAGAGAGAGAGAGAGAGAGAGAGAGAGAGAGAGAGAGAGAGAGAGAGAGAGAGAGAGAGAGAGAGAGAGAGAGAGAGAGAGAGAGAGAGAGAGAGAGAGAGAGAGAGAGAGAGAGAGAGAGAGAGAGAGAGAGAGAGAGAGAGAGAGAGAGAGAGAGAGAGAGAGAGAGAGAGAGAGAGAGATTAATGGGGGAATTTCTTCCCTCCACATACAAGGTAGCTACACTGGACTTTTAACTCATACATTATGTCATAGCAATAAGTTAATAACCCATTGGACCCATCTATTATGAAACAAGCTTTTGATATGACTCTTACGCATGAATCGGAGAGTCTTTGAAGACTTTATGAAAGGCAACCACCTCATCCTCCTTATAGACAAACCTAGTGAAGATTGTTGAACATAATTATGTATGGTCTCCGCCATGAAATTAACCCCTCCCCAACCTCCAATCCAATCCCATTCCAACATACTTCCAGTCAGTTTCTGGTTCAACATCAGCTTCCATTTCCTTCTCTCTGTGAGCCCGATCCAGGTATGATGCACAGAGAACCTACAATGTCACCACCATAAATAACTTCTGGTACATGCTGAAAAATATTTGTGGAATGAGGCACTGTTACAAACTTGTGCAAATTGAAAGCAAGTATAAAAATTAATGTGTAGCTATTTAGAATAATTATTTGACCATAATTAGAGCACTTAACTAGTTTCGAATTTCTCATGCAATGGCTTCTATTTAGATATACCTCTCCCATAATGTGCGCACACAACATGTTCCCCAGTGTCGTCCAGTCTATTTCACCAGAAGAGGCTGCAGAAGGAAGAGGATCAAGAAGATCACAACCATTGGAAGCTAGACGGTTCAAACTCACTGTGCGGCAGCTCCAAAATCGACGACATGATTGTCTTTTCCAGTGGACAAATTTGTTAAGTAGACCACACCCACATTGTAATTGTACATAATTATTATGCGCGCGCATGGATATTATTGTTTTAAAAAAATTATTCCAACTGTTCATCCTGTGAAGATAACGATAGTCAATAGCTCAGCTAGTGTCAGAAAAAATAATGTCCACCCTCTTACCACATGATTAGAATAGAGAACAAGTCCAAGGCCTATGAAGATAGAAAATGCCCCTAGGTATTGCTGTAGGAAAGAAATAAATACCTCATCTTATTACTCATAGAAAAATGATACATTAGACAACACTTGGCATCAAGTAGTCTTGTGGGACATGTCAGTCTGTCAGAGTCTGGCAGCACAGCCACTTCTGACTAGTTCAATCATGTACAGCTTCATGAGCATGTGCACATGAATTTTAAGGTCTCATCCCCTTTGAGCATGAGGGGTTACGTAGATCTGAAAGTATACGACAAAGCGACAAAACAGAACACTCCAGCTAATACCAGCAGTGGAGTCATTGAGTAGTCAGGAAGGAAGGTGTGAGTAATCTCAACATGGAAAGGATAACACTCAGAGCTTGACACTACTGCTGGAAATCACCACCCACCAATCGAAAATTACCACATGTTATACATAAGCTAACGTGCATACCCCAAAGGTTAGCTCGTCACCAATCAGTAGGTATGCAGCCACCACTGTCACCATCACCTGCAAAAGGTATTGAAAAAATGATACCCTTGGGGCATGGAAATATTATTGAAAGGAAATAATCACACAAATATAATAGAGTACACACTTGAACGGGCCAAAAAGCAGCCATGATGCTTGAAGGTAAGTGTTTATTGCTCCAAGTGGTTAACCAGTAGCAGAATGAGGACGTGATGAAGATACTATACAACAGGGCTGGGAAGGACTGGGAAAAGAGGGAGAGAGAGTGTGTGAATTATGGAGGGTATAACAGAAGGACTGGAAAACTTGGCTACATGTTCAGGAATGAAGAACAATGTGTACTGTCCAGTGAAGATGTAGTAAAGAACAGACAGACCCATAAACATCCCACCAAATGAGTAGAAATAGGCTGTCAGGGCAATGGGGTAATCCCTCCAAAAAACTGCAGTAATTATGAATTATAGGAGACAATATCATGATAATGTATCAGTAGCTTCATCACAGAACTATCCATACATTGAGGCTGCTTGAATATCAGTTTCTTCTGTAGCGTGTAGTAAATGCCCTGGAAAGTCATAGAGAAACCTTAAGTTTCCGACTGCAATCAAGTGCTATGGCTAACTCTCTCCCTCACCCCACAGAAAGTATCCAGAATCAGTGAGAGGCAACCAATGGCTTGATAACCTTTTGAAACTAAACATTATAGCCAGTCAATCTTCCATCATGTCATACTGGATTCCATCATGTCATACTGGATTCCATCATGTCATACTGGATTCCATCATGTCATACTGGATTCCATCATGTCATACTGGATTCCATCATGTCATACTGGATTCCATCATGTCATACTGGATTCCATCTCACCTTCAGTGTGAGATAAGTTGTCATCTGAGAAAATCAATGCTGCAGCTCCGCCTAATGATGATGCAACACTAAGTGAATGCAGCTGGTCAGTCAGTTGCTACTGACTCACCTACTGCCATTAATATGCCTATAATTTTTGCATATGTGTGAATCTGGGAAGAAAATCAAAAGAGTTATTTTTTAATAGAAATCTAGACCAAACAAAAACAACAATAATGACAAACTTGCCATCAGGAACGAGGGGACTTTCTCCACACAGCAGCAAATGGAGACAATCGGTGTCCACACGGCTATGAGTGGCTTCAATATGACAAAGAAAGAAAGAAAGAAAGAAAGAAAGAAAGGTTAGCAGTAAACTAATCTTTCCAAAATTGTGGATTCTTGGTCATACTTGCAGAGCACTGCTGATGTCTGGTCCAACAAGGTAGAGCCCCCATATATAGCAATACTATTGAATAACAGATAACAGCTGCATCAAGTGATTGGAGGTATTTTGCCTTGAGCAAAACTGCTATTAATTAATATTCCTTTACCTGCCCTAAGAACATTCCAAAGAAACTCAACATCATGAACATCTGAAAATGAGATAATTGAGAGTAGCAGCTTTACTAATCGCACCTCTCACCATGGCGATGTCCAGGCTTGGTATGGGCACCGGCCCCTCAATCAAATATGAGATAAGGAATAAAAGAGGGGCCGCAAATGCAGCACTGTTGGGAAAAGATACAAGAAGAATAAAAGCATAACAGATATCATCTCTTATCACTCCTTTAGTTACCATAACTGCATTAGGGACCTTTTTTGTATTCATGCATACACCACACAATTCAATTGCATTGAAATGTTAACACTAACATTGGGATTAAGTGCAACCATTATAATGAATCTTTCAATTTCAAAAAAAGGTGTCAGGTGAATCATTATTGCAATGGGACTCGGAAAAGGGTGCCTTATTTCACATGAGAGTAGTTTAATACAATGCTGACCGGTAAAAGGTAAAGATGAAAGGATTTGCCTTCTCTTTGTATCCACTGGCAAAAATCTCCACTGCCACAGGATAGAGACCAAAGCCAATCTGAGGTGGAGTTATTCTCACTCTGGGCACATCCCGGTCCTCATCAAGCAGTGTCAAGGGCAGGGCTGAGAGGACCGGTGTGACCATCTACTGTGTGAGTTATACATTGTGGCCATAGCTATGTGCACCTACAAATGAGCATCTTTTTTACACATTGGAGTTAAATAACTGTGCACCAACACTGCAGCACCAGATAAAGATGTTTGCACAGCAGCTGTCTAATCCGAGAGGGGCTGGCCTCCATTATTAAATCAAAGATTAATCTACACATCAAATTATTGTGACTTAGATCTTACTGACATTGACTAATACTGGACAACATAGTATAAACCATTTGGGAGGCGTGCCTTTTTTCAGATTCGCTAAAAGATCACTTTTTCGCCACTTCGAAAACATCGAGGTGCAGCTCGATTTATCTTCTATCATAACTGGAAGAGGTCGTCACACTTACAGCCACTAATAATAGGCCAGTTACGAGACTCTGTATTGCTAGCGATCCTTTCCTAACACTCAAAAAAGGGCAGATATCATGAAGTCGGTTCTTCTCTATATGACGTTTATTGCTGTCCAGACAGCAGTCCTAGGATACCCCCTAAGCTATGATGACTCCAAAATTTACGTTCATATAGTGCCACACACTCATGATGATGTAGGATGGCTGAAAACTGTAGATGAATATTACTATGGAGGTAAGCATTAACTATTTAACTGACTTTGGGAATGCTATAGAGCTATTTATGCTGGCTTTGGGGGTTATGTCTAATACTAACATTTCCTAGTCTAAATAATTAATAGGTGTGTAGTCATGATCCATTAGTGTTAGTGGAACCCTGGAACTTCTGTTCCCACCTCTCCCCTAGGCCCTCCTTCCCACCTCTCCCCTAGGCTTTCCTTACTGCTCCCACCCCTCCCTGTCCCCTTCACCCTGTTCCCTTTCCTTGCAGCAAATAAGACAGTACAGCTGAATGCAGCTGTGCAGTACATATTGGACACAGTGGTGCAGGAACTCCAGCTGGATGAGAAAAGGACTTTTATTTATGTGGAGATGGCCTTCTTTTCCCGCTGGTGGAATGAACAGAACCAGGCAACCAAGGACATTGTAACTTATTTTTTTCTAAACAAATTCAATTTGATTTACTTAGTATATTTTAAAATGTGTAGGTGAAGCAACTGGTGGCAAAGAAGCAGCTGGAGTTTGTTAATGGTGGATGGTGTATGAATGATGAAGCCAGTACTCATTACAATGCTATCATTGATCAGATGACTCTGGGTGGGTTTTTATGTATTCTAGTGCAGGATGTATTTCAGATGACTCTGGGTGGGTTTTTATGTATTCTAGTGCAGGATGTATTTCAGATGACTCTGGGTGGGTTTTTATGTATTCTAGTGCAGGATGTATGCAGCTTATTGGAATTCAGGGCATATTGCATGCCATCAGTGTTGGTAGTTATGGGAACCAATATGTCTGTATTTTAGGTCTCCGGTTCATTGTGGATAACTTTGGAATAGATGCCCGTCCTCGTGTGGCATGGCATATCGATCCTTTTGGCCACTCATCCGGCATGGCAACAATGTTGGCTGAGGTAAAGGTTCCATTAACTCTGATTTCTCATCACTATGTCATGATGAGTCATGTTAGTGTTAGCAGAAATGTTTCTAAATTAGTTGTTTTAGACCATGTTTTGTTTATACTTTTGAGGTGTATTCAACTTGCATTAGATGGGATTCGATGCCTTCTTTTTCGCACGGAATGACTACGATGACTACTCCAAGCGTGTCAATGAATCCACTTTGCAGATGGTTTGGCAGTCGAGTCCTCTCCTGGGGAGCAATGGAGACCTCTTCACAGGGATTCTCTACAACGGTTATGGCCCACCCAAGGGGTTCTGCTTTGATCATCGATGTACCGATGACCCCGTTCAAGTAAGGGCCAAGATCCCATCTGTCCATTCCAGTGTTTGTTATAATTTATGTCATTCTCTTCCGTAGGATAATCGTGACCTATTTGGCTACAATGTCGACGAGTTAGTGAAGAAATTTGTAGCAGCTATTGAGGACCAGAAGAAGCACTATCTGACCAATCACATCATGTTGACCATGGGCTCGGACTTCCAATACGAGAATGCAAGGGAAGTCTTTAAGAACTTGGACAAATTGATGAAATATACAATGGAAAACGTACGATGATTGATTGCTACAACTTTTTTTGATCTATGATGTTGCAACTCTGATCTGTAATACATTCACACAGAACTCGAATATTGAATTATTCTATTCCACTCCCACTCGCTACATTGAAGCCCTTTACCAGGCAAACTTGCAGTGGACTACCAAATCTGACGACTTTTTCCCTTACGCTGACCATCCATATGCTTTCTGGACAGGTGTGTGTTTTCCCCTCACCTGCTGTTGTTATTGTTTGTTTGTTTGTTTGTTTGTTTGTTTAGGGTATTTTACCAGCCGACCTGCTTTGAAAGGGTACGTTCGTGAACTGAATGGTTTGTTACAGGTATGAACTATTCTCAACTGAGCATGCTCAGAAACCTCACCTTTGAAAATGCTATAGGTGTGCAAGCAGATGGAAGCCTTCGGTCAGATAAATGGACTCAAGAGACAGACCACTACCACCACAAGGAGGCTCAGTAAGCAAAGGGACATACTCACTGAGAGTGTGCAGTAATATACAAAGAGTATTCTCTCTCTCTCTCTCTCTCTCTCTCTCTCTCTCTCTCTCTCTCTCTCTCTCTCTCTCAGAGGAAGCAATGGGGGTCAGCCAGCATCATGATGCAATTTCGTAAGTTAAGATGGAGGGTGGTATTCCATCACATTCCCTTTTGTCTGACTCATGTTCAGAGGCACAGAGAGACAGCATGTAGCCAACGATTATGCCAAGAGACTCCACATCGGCTCAACCGAGTGCCAAGTTCTGATCCAGGATGTTGTGGGGTCGATACTGACCACCAAATCGAGTCAGTCAACTGACTCCTCTCCAGAAATGGCGTTTTGTGAGTACTTGAACGTCAGCGTATGCCCTTCAGTAGAGAACGAACATTCAGTATGTATTGATCAGTAACCTTGCTAACCACTAATATGTTATCATAATTATTATCCTCTTATTCTCCTGTAGTTCAATATCCTTGTCTATAATCCACTGGTTCAGAAAGCTCCCCTTACTCTGTGGGTTCCCCTGAGTGCAGATATCGCAAGCCTCCCCTTGACGGTAGTGGATGACCAAGGAAACACCATATCCTCACAGGTGTGCACCAGTATGATACTCACATAATGTAGCTAAACTTCTCTTTCTTTACAGATTCAGACAGTCAGTTTGGCCGTCCAAAATGCAAGACAAACAAGAGGAACAGCGAAATACGAACTAGCCATCATGGTAAGTTCGACCCTGGAATTCCTTAGCAGTACTACCTTACCACCAAAAATGAGGGTGTTCTCTTCTTTTTCTTTCTTTCTTCTTTTTTTACTGTCCTGTAGGACACTGCTCTTCCACCTCTTGGATTCAAAACTTACTTTGTGCGACCACAAACCAAATTCTCCTCCATTAGAAGACCTGCCTCTCGCTCCAAGGAAACCAAAATGCAGGCACAACACGATGATTTTGTCATCAGTGGTAATGTAAGCCAGTAATTATGAGTCATTTGAAATCACGAAGTCACACCTATAAACCACACCCACCTATTTGCAGCCGATGCAGGTGACTATAGATGGGGTTACGGGGAGAATCAAGGCCATTAACAACACTCAGTCCAACGTGGGAGTGAAGGTCGACCAAACATGGCAGTGGTACCTCTCCAGCATGGGATACAATACAAACTCAACCCAGGCTTCAGGGGCATATATATTCAGGTACCATATGTACATACAGACATGAGTACGTACCCACAAGACCATTAATCTCCTCCTCCTTAGACCTAATGGGACACAGCCACATGACTTCCTGTGGAGCGATCAAATCCATGATCAGACTGTTGTGAAAGTGAGAGATAACCATTCCATCATGCTAGTCACACCCCTATTCTTCTTCTTCCTCCTCCTCTCCTCACTTCCTCCCCCTCATCCTCCTCCTCTTCTTCCTCCTCCCCCTCACTACTGTCCTCCCCTCCTCTTCCTCCTCCTCCCCTCGCTTCCTCCCCATCCTCCTCCTCCTCTTCCTCCTCCCTCCCCTCATTTCCTTCCTCCCCCTCATCCTCCTTCCCTCGCTTCCTCCCCCTCATCCTCCTTCCCTCGCTTCCTCCCCCTCACTTCCTCCCCTTTCCCCTCACTCACCTCAGGGAGACATCTACACTGAATATCGACAGCAGTTCAACACTAGCATATATCAAACTGTGCGAGTCTACCATGGCCTCCCTTACATTGAGCTGGATTATGTCATCGGTCCTATATACATACGAGACTTCAATGGGAGAGAAGTAATCAGTCGATTCACAACAGACCTGGAGACTGATCAGACTTGGTACACTGATGCTAATGGCAAGGAGATGCAGAAGAGAATGTGAGTTTTTCCTTTTCACCTTTATCGCTTGGAGTCATACCTCCTCCTTTTACTTCTCTCTCTTCAGCCGAAACTATCGTGCCACTTGGAAGTTGAATAGTACCGAACCAGTATCCCAGAATTACTACCCAGTAAACTCTAGGATATTCATAAAGGTTTCGCATAGTCTACAGTGGATTAGATTCTCTAGTTGATTCTTCTCTTCTCTGTTATCTCAAGGATGAGAAGAAGGGTATTCAATTCACTGTGTTCACTGACCGCTCACAAGGAGGAAGCAGTCTGAACGATGGACAGATAGAGCTGATGGTACGTATATTGCTCTGGTCAGTTGACCCCTTGATGTGGACTCTTGGACCCTCTCTCCCCCCGAACTGACTCATATTTAGGTTCATCGTCGGACAATCAAAGATGATTCCAGGGGAGTGGCAGAACCTCTTAACGAGCCAGGGCCATTTGGGGACGGTCTGATCATACGTGGACGACATTACATCTTTGTTGACACCATTGAAAGATCGACCACCCTTCATCGTGCTCTGGGGCAACTCTTCATGCTCAGACCCCACCCCATCTTCCTCCTGGATCAGAGCGACCCCGACCAATACAAGGAGAAGTTTCTCACTAATGTAAATGAATAGGGTCAACCCTTCAATACTAAGGAATAGCAATATAAATAATAATGCTTTCTTTCTTTCTGTAGTCCTTTATAATGAATAGGGTCAACCCTTCAATACTAAAGGATAATATACTTGAATTAATGAGCTAATCTTCTTCTTCTAATTAATGGTTTCTTTCAATACTAAAGGATAATATACTTGAATTAATGAGCTAATCTTCTTCTTCTAATTAATGGTTTCTTTCTCTCTGTAGTGCTCCTTTATTACTCCTACTCTTCCTCCCAACATTCACTTGCTGACTTTTGAGAATGTGGGCTCAGACAAGTACCTCATGAGGTTGGAAAACTTCTATGAGAGTGGCGATCAGACAAACGTCACTTTTTCAGTAAGTACCAGTGTAATGTACACATGAGACTGATCTATTGTTCTTGTCATAGGAGCTGTTTCCATTTAACATAACCACTATAAATGTGCTGTCGTTGGGAGGAGTGTACAGATCTTCATCTCCACTGAAGTGGAGGACTGCCAATATGAAAGGTGAATAATACAAGTCTTGTGATGACGAGGCATTGTTGTTCCTAGTAACCTCCCAGTAATTAAGGGGCACACCCAGGCATCCCTCATGCATATAAATACATCCACTCTTTTATTGTTACTTACAGGTGAAGTAGAAGCCCCCTCTCCTCTGGTTTCAATGGAAGGGACTGTGACCATAAGTCTTGGTCCAATGGAGATATTCACTGGTGAAGTCACAGTACAAGCTGGATCACCTTGCTATCATCTTGGAAACTGACCTTTATTACATTAACTTCAGACTTTCTTCATTAATATCTATATCTTGTTCTTTTGGGTTCAAAAAAAATTTTTTTTCCTTCTTTAATATTATTAATAATCATCTTGGAAACTGACTTTTATTACAATAACTTCAGACTTTCTTCATTAATAATTATCGTGTTCTTTTGGATTTTTAGTATTTTTTTTTTTTTTTTTTTTTTTTTTTTTGCAGAATTGCAGCTGCTTTGAACGTGGTTAACTACTAGCTAAATTAAATCTGCTGCTGAAAATTACTCTATCGAGTACTTTCTTATAGTGGACATCAGCTGCTTGGCAACATGGACTACACTGGCATTAATAAGTTGGATTCACAATTTGTAAGCAAGGAGACTGTTATCTACCAGCAAATAGCTAAGTAGCTTCTTTATTTAAATTTATACTAGAGTGAAGCTGCTACTTCAGAATCAAGCCATAGATCAAGCAATCCTTCCATAGTGTATCCAAGTCAGGTAGAGTTATTTAGTTGTTGTTTTTTGTTTGTTTGTTGTTTTTTTTTGTTGTTTTTTAAAAATAATTATGAAATTTTTGTATTAGCATCAATTGGAACCCAATCCTGCCAGAAACCAACTGGGCCTGGGACCATCAATTTCACCAGCAAGACAACGCAGGAGTAGCTTGATGGCCACCCCCATGTTTCATCATCAAATGCAACCTCAGCGTAGAATCAGCCTTGATACCAGTGTATTACATCAATATCAGACCAATCCATTCCATAGGCAACCAGAATTTATGGAAGGTACCCAGTGTTTGTTATTGAAACCTGTCTATAGCAACCATCTCTGAGCCACCAAAAGGTGGTCTTACAGAAGTCAAAAGCATTTAAAGAGGTGGTAGCTATGTCTCTGAAATATATAAGGTGATCTTTTAATAGCTACAGGTTTCACTGTGATAATTATAAGAATGTGCTACAATTGCAAAATTTTAGCTATCACAGTTAAAGCCAAGTTCACCCTAAGCCTATGTGGCCCTAGCACTGATAACTAACTAATGAATTCTACATGCAGTTCAACATCCTGGTTTCCAGAAACCAGTACTGACTCGGATGGCAACAGTTGGAGAAGAGCATTTGATGGAAGAGGCACTAACAGACAGTGACTACAGTGTTAGTAGCTATCAAGTTAGGAAAAACATGATATGATTTCTTCTATTACAACAGCCAGGTGCAAGTGTTCTGGACCTCAGGAGCAGTGAGTATAATAGCTAGCTAGAGTACCCTACCTGTGTTTATGCAATGGTGCATATCATGTATTAGTTGCAATGACCAAGATGAAAGCTAGAAAGTGGATTCAGGCAGCAGGAACTGGGAAGGTTAGTTAATATATACATGCACAGGTAATAGCTAGGGATCTTATGCTAAGTGTAGTCCAAGAAGATGCGTTCATCAGACAGAGATGAGGCTATGCTCCAGCAGAATAAGAGGCCTTACATAGAAGTCAGTTATTATGTGTTACATGAAGACTCCTCGATCATCTGTAACTGTATGTGCCACAGATACCAAGAGCTCTACAGCTTGATATTTGGAAAGAAGCCTATCCAATTGTTAAGCAGGTTTATGAAGGTAGATAGCTATTATACTCACCAGTGCAGCCAAGTAGCTGGCAAATATCACACTTCACACAGCATATAAATCTTCTTTGGGTGACGAGGACCAGCTGACTCAAGATGCCAAAGCGCACTTAGAGATTCATGCTGAGAAATTCCAAGGTGGCGGCTCTCAAACTCAGTGATTAAATATTGATTATTACAACAGGATGGTACATGGTTGCATAAATTATTGTTAAATAATGGTAGTGCTCTATACTGCAATTTATATACAAATAAAATGAAAACTGCATAGTTTAATTATTACTGTGATTACATTACTTCACTGAGAGAGAGAGAGAAAAGAAAAGAAGTTCTAAATGAGTCCGCGTCTCTTCTTATAGTCTGCAAGATTTAGTGACCTCCTTGGTCCATCTTGTTTCGGAACTCGATCACTCTTTGGCATCGTTTTAGGTGTAGAAGTATCTAGAGATTATTGATATTCCCAATAATTAATGATCCCACTGATAAAAACAGCTGGGACAAAGGACAGGACAAACTAATAATACACTATACAAAATAGAGGACAATCTCTCTACAAATGATAAAAGATTGGGTCCCAAGTATGTCCATATTTTGGAGGTTTCATTGTAGCTAGCTAGTTTTTGTGTACCATCTCCTGCAGAGGGCAGGTCAATCTGGATATCAAAGTCGTGAGCTGAGAACAAGTCGTCCACCTGTTCTGATTTAGGAGGAGCTGGAGTAGCAGAGAGCAAGGAGGCATTTGGCGTCCCTTCAAGTAACTTTGATGACGACTAGAGATAAGATCACAGTTCATTATGACCATTGCATGCAATGGTTGTAGTTAATTACTTGTCCATTGGGAGTGGCAGGTCTTGCTTCTGAAGTCTTCTCTTTCTGCATTTATGAAAATTAATCTCTCAACTTCAACATTCTTCAGACGTGTTTTTACCTTGTCAGTTTTTTTATCACCAGCTTTCTTTTCCTGTGTTAGTTGCTGAAGGACATCTGGGAGAGATGAATCTTTTACAGCCTGTTGTAAGAATAAAGAACCCAATTAACTAATTGTTTAGCAGTATCACAATAGAAAGAGAGATACCAGAGTGACTAGCTTAGGTTGACATTTCCTTCGTGTGAAGGGGTCATCTTCCTTGCCCTCCATTGCTGCCAGTTCTTCCTATAAACAACACAATCATGATGTTGAGCTCACACACACAACAAGCTATCTCTCACTTTCAGAGCCTGTTCAGCTCGAGTGACATTTCTCTGTCTGTTTCTTTCATTGATGTATCTATAAAAGTTTGTTGTTGTTTTTTAAGATTTAAGTCAATAGCTGTTAAAACTATTTGGAACCCACGTGATGGCTGAAAGACCTTTAGTTCTCTGCTTATCCAGCTGGTCAGCTCTTTCTTCCAGCTCGAGGAGTTTATCGGCTAGCTTCCCAGCCTTCTCAATATCACCTTCTTGCTCAGCCATCTCCTACAGGTATCACCGTGCAGTAATGGCCAACTCATGCCTCTCACTTTATGGATTGCATACAATACCGTACCTTCTCTCTTATCAACCTGCTCTTGGTCATGGCATAGTTCCTTGGGTTCTTTCTAAACCTCTGCTTCTCTTGGATGATCTGGTTCACAAGGTGCATTAATTACTGTATGAAAATCCTATGCCGGGATGTACTCACCTTCTCCACATCCTCTTCTTTCAAGGAAATATTCTTGAACTCATCCAGTTTTCTTGCTTTGTGACGAACAAAGTCCACAGTGGGTAGTTTCAAACCTTTTCTCTCCATCTACAAAAATACAGTGGTCCAAACTGTCTCTCCCCAAGACCCCCCTCCCCCCCCCCCCCAACTTCAATTAACCCTCTGAGATGAAGACCCCTCAACATTCTCCCCCTCCCCAATGAGGCTTCCTTAATAAGGAGCTTACTTCGACTTTCCATTTATGGAACTCGGTGTCGGAGGGGGGACTGTTGGAGACATACTCCATCCGGAATATCCGTTCCTGGATCCCATGTCTATTCAGGATATAGAGCACATCATACATAAACAGACAGACAGACAGACAGACAGACAGACAAACAGACACCCTAATTTCTGTTGCTTCCAGAAAGACTCCATTAAGAAAGAGAGAGGTTCTACCAGCTTAATTACATAACCATACGATACAAGGTACCTTAGTTTGAGACCCTTATTGGTCTTGGTGGAGCCCAGAGTGTACACTTTAGGGGTTTCCTGGACGGCTATGATCTCACAAATCTGAAACAATCACAGCAACTGTAATAATAATAGGGGTAATTGGGGGAGACACGTCTTTTTATTGATTTACTAAATATAATTATATTCTCTCTAAAAGTTTTACAAAGCAAGATTTCCCAATAATAGCCTATTATAGTTAATTTTTTTGTATTTTATTATGAATGCGATGAGGGGAGATTATGAGAACTGGATCAGAATGGAATGGAAGCATGGGAAGAGTTGCGTCATCATGTCAGGAAGAGACCAAAAACAAGATTAAGAAATGAAAACCACAGACAGGAACCAGGCCTACCGTAGAGGGACATTGTGAAAATAACAATGTTGGCTATAACTCCCCTAGGCATGCCCTGAAGGCAAATAAATCTGTGATGTCATTGATAGAAAGAAATATTATATAAGGGAGTACAGGAGAATGATTCAATATTATAACCGAGTACGAAGATGAACTTGAGAATAATTGGTCTCTTGCTAATCCACTTCATGGGGTTTTTAAGTAGTGCTCAATCTTGCACTTATCAAGAACTGGATATGATCGGATCGAGTACTTTATGCAACGAAATTTCGACTGGACATCCCCAGCCTTCCATTACTCCAACAAGAACCAGCTCTATGACCTCTTCCTCTACGACACCAACTGCTCCTCCACTTGATCGCCCAGCACTACAAACAGCCATCAAAGATCTATGCATCCAGTCACGAAGAGCTGCAGCCAATCTTCAGCGTTGTCTAACCACCCACTTTCTTTCCAGAGGATATCTACACAATATGCCACAAACACCACCATGCTTTTATGAAGAGAGGTCAGCAGACGCTATTTACCATCCACACCCAAGAACCGACTTCAGAGAAAGACTTCGAAATGACTATGCAAGTCTGCATGACTACTGTCAGTATTTCCACCAGATTTCACAAGACATAGAATCTGACAACTATAGGAGTTCACTAGATTACTTGATACAAAGTATTGGAGATCTGAAGGAGAATTTAAGGGCACTTTTGAGGATCGTACATCCAGGAGTCCTGTTGATGCCAGACAGAGAGACTCTCCAATCTTGCACCAACACCAGTTACCCACAGCAAGTAGCAATTTTACAGAACATGCAAGAATTCACAGAGAACTATATTCCTCGTGATATCAATGGACTGAAAGACTCAGTAAAATCATAACACTACCAAATTAATGTTTACATATTATCTTATATTTTTGATATGGGCACATGGGAAAAATACTATCTAATTAAGAGTACAATAGTAATATCGAAACTAGCTTACTCACCCTATATATCATTCTTCCTTCATGGGCACCGATACCTATTCTGACATAGCATCCTGTGATTGCTTCAGAAAAGAACGGCATATGGACCCATCTGATGATGTCATAAACACAGGTAGTCACAGGCTGACCCATTATGTAAGCACACGCACTACTTACTTCTCTAGTCTGTAACGCGAGAGTCGAATTTTTGCCAGTTCATGTGCCGTTGAGATGTACTTTGGAGCAGACTCACGTAGCCCGGTTATTGCCCTGTGACAAGCATCATCACGATGAGAGCAGTTTAGGTTCATAGTACTCACTTGGCTCCTGCTTCATCATCTGAGTCCCTCTGATCGGAGTCTGAAGCCTCACTACTGCTCCCTTCGTCATCAGACTCACTGGTAAAGATGTCCGATGCCTTCAATGGCTCCTTCTCCTCTTGATGCTTCTCTGCTTCTGCCTTGCGGATCTTATCTGAAGATAAGAGGGAGTGAGTCAGAAAACAGAAAGAGGAATCTCCAATGATTGACTACTTCTTTCTACACATTACCAGCAGATCGCTTAGCCTTGTATTCATCCATGGCTTGGGACTTGCTTCGGTCTTGCTGTTTTCCTCTCTTGCCTCTTACCACCATCCGTTTCATCTTCTCTTCCTTGGCTTTCCTCTTTTCATGCTTCTTCTGGCGACGGAGCTTTTGCTCAATCTCAAATCTTGCTTTGAGAGCTTCTCGCTTTTCATACCTACACGATAATATCTTGTCATATTAGACTGTTCAAAACAACAACAACAATAACAACAACAACAACAACAACAACAACAAATAAACAAACAAAACAAAAATCAGCTGCATACCTGTTGTACATCTCTGCCTCTCTTTCCTTCTCATTCATGAGACTCAGCTTCTTTTGGTCTTCCTCGTCTCCTTGGAGCTGTTCGTCCAAACCATCATCAAACTTGAGCGATTCCTCCGAGGAGCTATCACTGTCCGAACTGCTCCCCTCACTGCTGGAACTCTCCATCTTCCGTTGATCAACATCTTCTTCATCTTCGTCGTCCTCGCTGGAATCACTAGATACTGGAGGAGGAACTTTCTTTGCTGATACTTTGCGATGGACCATACTCTTCCCTCCACTCTGTCCCTTCTTGGTGACACCCAAGGCCATCTTTTTCCCCCCAGTCCCTCCTCCTATGGTCCACTATAAAGCGAAACATTCAAGAAATGTGTAACCCCTCCACTTCCAGAAGTATTGTACTTGGAGGCATTTCATCATATCACATGAAATGGTTAGAATATTACCATATAGCAGAAGAATTTTTGTGGATTTGTACATGTAACAACAAAAATTTAAACTTTCCCACAAAAAAAACTTTGCACTACATGGTATCATTCAACCCATAGTTAGTTGTGGTGAGATTGTATTGAATTATCATTATAGTGATCACACCTCAGCATCACTGTCCGAGTCAGAGGTTGAGCCAGAGCCACTGGACTGGGCAGCTGGAACTGAGGGTTTTGGTCGTTTGGGCATGGAGGCAAGAGAATGACCACCCTATGTGTAAAGTGAATGAAATAAGGTGTCTTTTTTTGGTATTATTAAATTGAAAGGGAAGGGATTTGTGGTTAAAGTGTAAAAAATGGTAAAGGCACAGAAACAAACGATGTAGGCCCCAGGACAGGACATATCCATAGATATGATTTTTATTCGCTTCTACCTGGTCAGAGTCAGAATCTTCGCTATCTGACTCAATAATGGGGCGTTTTATAGACTTTGACATTATGGATCGCCCTCTAATGGTTTATAAGTAGCCAATCGGACTTCTTACAGCTCGACTGATCTGGATAAACACCGAAAAAAGGATTACTCACTATACGTCTCTCACAAAAGCATAGAGGCAGAAGTTAGTGGGTGTGTCCTCCTAACAGACGTCACGTCACATGATATTATGACTAGCGCTGACTCAGCAAACATTTTTTTAAAAGCATAGAAATGTCTTCAAGACTTGAAAGAGTAAGCTCGACTGAAACCAGTTTAGGGTCTGCTAAAGACAATAAAGAAGAGCATGCAAGTAAGCTCTGTCAAGAGAATATCAGGTGTGCGGAGGGAGAGGCAGCAAGTATTTACTGCCAGGAATGCTTGACCTATCAATGTTTGGCTTGCGAGTCCTTCCTGCATTCAAGGGCTACTACTAGAGAAATTAGCGTACACGTGCGCCAGAAACTCCCTGTTGTAGAGTTCGACAGTAAAATGTGTGAACTATGGTGTTCCCCAAAGAACCCAGTCAGTGTCTTCTGTGGAGAATGTGAGATGGGTTTGTGTGAGGCGTGTGATGGTAAAATGCACCAGGGGAAGAAGCAGGCTCACTCTAGACATAGGAACGTCATAAATCCGACCACAATGACAGTCGAGTCTATACCATCTAGTCATTTACTGCTCAATGCCAAGGAAGAATTGGTGGTAAATTGAATTGATTCTCCCCTGAGCTAGATTCACTTTTTTCTTCTCTCTCTCCCCACCCCCAACAGATATCTGACCAAGAAGAACTTATCAAGCTCCTTGGTTGTAATAAGGAAGAAAAAATAAAAATAGTTTCTATTTTTGGAAATACTGGCGATGGGAAATCTTATACACTGAACCACACCTTCTTCCTAGGAAAAGAAGTAAAATTAGAACATAGTGACCTTCACTTAGTTGGACCATAATTTGATGCAGTGATTGCATATGAATTTCTCCAGGTCTTTAGGACTTCATCTGACCAGCAGTCTTGTACCGTGGGAGTGTGGGCAGCCTATTCAAGTCACCACAGGGCAATATTTCTGGACTCTGAAGGTTTGCTTGGGGCCTCACAGAACGAGAATCGTAGGACCAGACTGCTCTTGAAGATTCTGGCTATTTCTGACGTGGTCATCTACAGGACTCGTGCCGAGAGGCTACATAATGACATGTTCACTTTCCTGGGAGATGCTTCTGATGCATACTGGAAGTACTTCACACCTGAACTAAAGGTTCTTCCTATCTTTAAGAGGTTGTTCTATGGCAAACATCACTAACTGACCCAATTTTATAGAATGCCTCTGATCGTTACAAGTTGAATATCCCTCTCTCGAGCCTGGGCCCTTCAGTGGTGATATTCCATGAAACCCAGCACACTGACCTGCTGGGATCCACTTCAGCATTTCAACCTCAGAAGCTGAAAAAGGAAACCTCAACATTATCGGGTGGAGAGCAGGAGAAGGGTGAGCAAGTTGAGGGCAAGAGCAAACAAGCAACACCACACATGACAGCAGAAGAACTATTACGAATGAGGTCTGGAATATATTTGAGTTAACCATATCTATTTACTATCATTTGGTTAGATTTTCTGAGGTTGGGCGAATTCCAAAGGCATTCTGCTCAGTGGAGTATGTAGGTACTAGGACTAGATGGCCACCAACAGACTTCACTGGATTACTGAAAGCCGTGACAACTCTACTGAAGAATAATGCCATTCGAGCACCCAGAACACCAGTCATAGTCCTCAAAGCATTACAGGTACGCAATCTCAAGTATTGTATGGAAGGACTTCGATTAGAATTTCATAATCGACCAGGTTTTGAATGCAAAGTTTAATGGTGATATCACAAGTCATAGAGTGAGTACCTTCCCTGATGCTTATTTCTCCTGTCCTCAGTCCTGCCTGGCCTGTGGGTGAGTACCACATTACACCAGCTTGATTGAGAAGTAACTGTGTTTATTATCTCTAGAGGACGTTGTGAGTTGAGCATGAATCATTACAGAGATGGAGACCAGCACAAACTCACTGCCACTCGTTGTAACTATAGTTCTTCCCATGACAACAAAGTCTACCTCTGCAAGGTAAAAGTTTAGTGTAGCCTGTACTGAAGTCACTGTTTTCTTGTGCTTCACCAAAATTAATTTCTTCTGAAATATCCTACCCACCTCCCAATAGACTTGCTATAACCGTGGAATTGAAAGCATTGTATTCCCCAAAACATCATCTAGTAAAGATGCCAGCTGGATTGGAGTTGCAAAATATGCTTGGTCTGGGTAAGCCCTTCCTTCAAGTACCCAATTCAGCATTATGACACTCTGGCTCTGTTATCTCTTTAGGTATGTCATTGAGTGTAAGCATTGTGGAGTGATTTATCGCAGCAGAGAGCACTGGTATGGAAACAAAGAGCCAGAGCTTCAAGCCGTCAGGACTGAAAATAGACACATTTGGCCTGAGGTATAAACAACAACAACAATAACAACAACAACAACAACAACAAGAGTATATAAATCATTATAGGATGTTCCCAGCGGACAGGTTTCTGATAACACCGCCCGCCGGTTACTTGATGGAATTGAGAGTGTGGCTGGTGCTGTGGGCAGTGTTTCTTCTAGGCCAGCTCAGATGGTGACTGGGTGGCTATCCAATCAAGTAGCACCAAAATACTGGGCTCCTGACTCTACTATCACTGTAAGTCTAACTTACCTCTTAAATGGGGGATTGAGTCACATTAGTAAGTGTTGTGTTCAAATTTCAGCCATGATTTCATTATATGTAGGTGTGTGGAGAGTGCAAGCAATCGTTCCTTCCCCCCATGACTAAACACCACTGCCGAGCGTGTGGTAGAGGGTTCTGTGACAAATGCTCATCACAAACCATGCCCGTTCCCTGGAAAGGATGGGGTAATGTTCCTGTCCGTGTGTGCAATGCATGCTACAAGCAACGAAATGAGAAAAAGATGCAGAATGGGTTGCCTGCTCATCAGAGCAAGAAGCCGGAAAAGGGGATAAGAACTGATAGCACACCAGGAGGAGGGGGAGATGGTGTCACTGCACGCTATATGGGGGAAGTGTTGCACTCAGCAATGGGTCTGGCATCTGGTGTGCTCAGTTACCCCAAGGAAATTGCAGTGGAGTCAGCAAGGCCAACTTATTGGATCGCTAACGACAAAATCACACACTGTCACAAATGCAAGTTGGAATTTGGTTCTAAAGACTCCAAGCACCACTGCAGGGCATGTGGACAGGGTTTTTGTGATAAATGCTCCACCCACAAGGCTCCTGTACCAAGCAGAGGATGGGAATATCCAGTCAGAGTGTGTGATCTGTGTATGAAACTCATAAAACAACAAAAGGAGCCAGCCTAGCTGAGTTCATTGTCTTTAAGATGAATCATAACTCCAATGCTTGCACTGTTCATTGTTACAAAGTGAGTATTGTCTTATTATTTTTATAATCCTATGATTTAACACTGGCGTCACTGGCAATTCTACTCTCTGAAGAGTTCCCATATGCTGCGATTTCTAAATAGCTATAAAGTCTCTTTAGCTCTTCATGGAAATGTTCGTGGATGTTTGTAATTCTAAAGAGAGAAGAGAGCAACTTTGCAGTAGCCGGTATGGTATGGAATGACAGATGACATACAATTCAAGTCGATTTTCTGATAATTCTCTTAGTGTGGTGATCTCCTTCAACACTACCATATCCCTTTCTGCAGCTGCCTGTATTAGTATTACAGTGTAGTAGCAATGCAGTGTAAGACTATAACCGAAAACTCACTCTATCTAGCTCTCCATTCATTTTCCAATTATCCTCTAATGCATCTGAAGTAGAAGTACATTTAAAATTGTGGTATGAGCTAATGATTCTAGATGTACTTCTGTATGATTTGAGAGCAGCTCCCAGTTTAGATACTATCCTGTCCTTGCCCCCTAATAAAGCTGTCAATCGTTCAATTTCTTTGGAGAAACGATCATTAGCCTATAATTATCAGGGACTAATAATATATAGTTCAGTACAAATATTCATCACAGACTTACTGTTGAAATTCTGCTCCAGAACAAAGGAACGAAAATATCAAGAAGTCAAAAGTCATTTCTAGCTATGATTAATGATCATCATACTTCTTGTTCTCTTTATTGATGACCAGTAGCTTTTGACTAGCCTCCACTACTTGCTTCTCCAGTTCCTCAACCACTTTGGTCCGTTCACGAATGCATTGCCGTGTGTGTGCCCGACAGCTTAGTGTATCCATCCTCAGCTTTTTCTGCACAATAAAGATAGGATTAGGACTACATCTCTCTTATTATAATTACTTGAGATTTTTCCAATCCAGTGATTTCTTTATTTACTTCTGCCTTCTTATCTCCTAGAGCTGACTTTTCACTCTTGAAGGCTAGAATAGAAAATAATGTATCCAACATGCCTAGACCCATGCAGAGAGGCCATGCAATACCTATAAGTTTCTTTTTCTTGATCTCATTTTCTTTAGAAGTTTCTTCCCATTCCTTTCCTAAAGCTATCCATTTTGGCTACGAGATGATTAGAGAATAAGTGTTACATATTATTATATATATTATTTGCACCATCTACCTTCATTATCGCAAGAGTTTCATTGTGGCTACTAAGTTCCTCAGTCAAGTCAGCAATATTAGTCTTAAAATAAAATTAAAAAATCATTCTCTTGTTTCTAACCATTATAAGACTGACCTCTAATGTCTGGACTGACTGTGAAAGAGTTTCTTTTGTTTTTTCTAACTTCAGGTGGGTATTTCTGACCAGTTGCCTCAAAACACTTGTGCTCTCTTCCTGTTCTTTTTGGATATTTTCTAAGTGTGCTATCTGCATCAATGAGAACAGAAGAAGTAATGTGATACCTACCTACCTAGCCATGTAAACCCAAGTAACTTTTATATACCTTACCTTCTGCAACATAGCAGTTGATTTTTTCTCCTTGATAAAGATCTCTGATGTTATCTGGGTAATGGCCTCTGTGTTTTGCGCCACAACAGCATCACTTGACTGAGCTGCTTCCTTGTATCCTTCCATCACTATCTCCTTGGTTTTTATCAGTTCTGTCAATTGGTCTTGCAAGCTTTTTATCTCCTGTTTAAGGTTTGCGACAGTTTCTCTATCAGTGTGTATGGTATTAAAGTGGTGATATAATTATAACAAGAGATATTATGAGCATAATTAATTAAGGGGCCATTGTTTCAGCTATTTCACATACTCATGATGCTGTTTTATTTCATCCAGATCATACAATAAATTCTCGCGTCTTTTTGACATTTTGGCTTTTCTTTCAACCTTTTCCACCATTGTTTTCTTTGCAGAATCAACTCTGGAGAAAGAAGGAAAGTGCAAAGTCTGACAAAGCTATGTAACTATACAATCAGACAGTTACCTGTTTTGTATATCCTTCAGTATCATTACTTGAGCTTCACCATCATCAGCAATAATTCTAAATTCTAAAAATTACTATGTATAATCTGATGCCAACAGCTCCATCAAAATTACACCTTTCTTCAGTTTCAGCTCAGATTCAGATAGCTCCTTTGTTTCCTGAGCAACCTGCTCTATCTCCTTCCTAATCTTTTCAGTTCTCTTGAGTATTTCATTCACTTTAGCTTCATAATCTTCCCCCATTTTGACAGTCTCTTCCTCCAGTTTAGTGCTGTATATGGCATGGCAAAAATAGAATTTTGTAGCTGAAGTACTTGAAAGGGTCTTCATTCTAAATCACCATTGCAGTTTAAAATTCTGTATGTCTTTACTTGCCGAATCAGAATTATGCTTCAATTCCTTCTTAGCAGCCTCAAACCGTCGCACCTCAGACTCTGCTAGTAAAACTTCCTGTAGAAGAACTTTAGTGACCGCTTCTCCAATTAACTTTCTTTGATTGGAAATTACTCACAGTTGTTAAATCCTTCATCTCCATCTCCTTTTTGAAAAGTTCAGTTTCCATTGTTTTCAACTGCCTGAGGAACACCATGCATTCACTTGAATTTCACTGTATGCTGTACAACTCACTGATCTAAAACTCTCTTTTCTTCCTCTTTGATCCGGTGCTTCTTCTTGGTTGCTTTCTGCACGTATAATAATGTCATTGAGCTTAACCCTCAAACCAATGTGTACTGGTATCTTTACCAGTGCTTCATCAAGGTATTCCATCTCTTGAGTATATTTTTGTCTCAATTCCTCCATGTCTTTATCTACTTTAGCCATATCATTCATCAGTTGCTCATTCTAGAAAATCAAGTCATCTACATACATACTCCTGTTGGATTCTGGAAATAATACCTTATGTAGTACATCTCTTAGCTTTTCAATCAGGTCATTTAGCTGAATTTGCATCCTGAAGTTATGGAACTCACATGAAGGGTTATAGTTAAAATTAATATGCCTACTTGGATTTGTCAGCCATACAGTTGTTCAGCTTCTTCACCAACTCGGAGTAGGTTTCTGATGAATTTCCCTGCTCATATCTATGAAAGGGATACAGTGGAAACTGTGAGAGTTTAAGTGCATTGGTGCATTGCAAGGAGCGAAACTCCCATACAACAAACTTACTCAAGGAGTTCATTATGCATCTTCAGTAACTGCTGGCTTCGTGTGGACACTTCTATGAGATTGTTGAGCTCAGCAATCCGAGACTAAAACAGCAGGAATAACAACAGTTCAAGATTAAGACACTGCTATAATTAATTCTGTACCTGCATGCTGCCAATCCGTCCTGCATTAGATTCTCTTGCTTGCTTGACTTTTGCTACAATATCAAAGAGACTAACAGTTTCTCCTTGTTTATTAAACTAACTGTATATCCTAGCTCCTTAAAATCATATGCATTGTCATTGTGATTCATTAGCTTACCGTCAATTTCTTCCTTCAGTGTCTTAGGCAAGATAGCAAGCTTATGCCTGAGAATGGAGGCCTTAATCGTCTCTGCTTCGAGCAACTCATGAGCCCTCAGTCTTTTGGTGTCCTGGAATCAGATATTTGTAAGCTTGGATTAAAAGTCTAGTAGCTACAGTGGTTGTACCAATTCTTTCAAGGAAGATACTATCTCATCAACTATTACCAAGTCGCTGGGTACAAAACTCTGAGGGATTGTCTTCATGTGTTGAGCTGTGGATTGATAATGATAGTGAGATCCAGCTAGCTAGCTGGGTCGAGCTGGCTCACCGAGTTCTCTCAAGTATTGCACTGCAATCGTCACATCATAACTCAGTTCTGCTATCGAAGAATTTGCTGAACTTAGAGCTGGAATATTAGCAGTGGCCATAGCTAGCTAGTGCATGCAAATTGCCATGACAATAGATCGCGCGCGCTTATAACAGGTGAACTTTGAACTTTGACATGAAGGGCTAGTAGATAGCTGAGAGTGAAGCCAGATGTAATATAATGGCACAAACGAGCTCCTTTATTCCTTTAGGCGAACAGCAAGAAGATGCAGATGCTGTTGCGTCTCTTCCAACAAGAGATAAAGTAAATTCCAGTTAATGCACACCACCATTGTGACTACAATCTCCCACAGGTTATAGGACTGATCAATGAAGCTCAGATGGTCAATAAAGAAAAGAAGCTCAGCTGTCTGAATCAGGTACTCTATAGTATGGAAATATACTAATACACTTCAATTTCCCATGACATTTTAGGTGAAAGAGCTGATCATCAATAAGGATAGAAATCTGCTTGATTCTTTTCTTGATGTAAGAATATGAGTAGTGGTGTCAATGAAGACATTGTTATCAAGAATAATTTCCATTTTTTAAGGAAGTAATAGCGTTTGCACGTGACCCAGCACCTGATGTTCGCAAGTTTGTGGTGACATTTATGGAAGAAGCAAGGTGAGCAAGTTGTCAGGCAGAGGGGAATATTTGCTATTTTCATCTTGTCCACTTTCTTGCAGTAAGAGTGATCCAGGTTTGCTTGTGCGCGTGATTCCAATCTTGAATTACATGCTTGAGGATGATTCTACTGTCGTCATTAAGAGAGTCTTGGCCAGTGTCATCCAGATTTATAAACTTGCTCTTCTGGTGAATGAGCTGTGACTGGAGGTTCTAGTGAAGGAGTGATAAATGTTTTTTTTAATGACTTTCAGTATGTGGCGAAAATGAAGGTGGTTGATAGTGACATGGAGGAAATGTGGGAGGTAAGGCCATTTTTATGTGTTAAATGTAGATAAAGTAATTATATCATTCTGAGTAGACATTGGAAGGAATCAAACAGAACATTTGTGGCAAAGTGGAATCAGACAATGATGGGTAAGTTCCTTTTTTTTTAATTTTTATTTTTTTCCACTCAATGCCCCCTCCCCCTTTCCAGAGTTCGGACCATTGCTATCAAGTTTATGGAGTTCCTTGTACTGGCACAGACCAAGAAGGAGCTGGTAAGATAGCTAATTTTCTTATCTACGTTAATAATAATATATTTTTCTCAAGAGCTCTGAAACTAACAAGTCATCGGACACAGAGGTTTCCTTGGATGTAGTGAGTAACTCTCTTGATATGATTATGTATTATGTCAGCATATGTACATAATATTAACAGGTGGCCGCATCCCACCCAATGCTCAACCCTGCTGAGCTCAGGGAGGAAGCGGGAATGACCATGGGATCCCTCCTGCAGATGACAGTGTCCCCTACCGTTTCAAGGTCAGAGTCAGATGTTATTTAAAGTTCCACCCTTGGACTGGTAAAGGGTCAACCAGTGACATGCACACACTGCATGCATTGTGTTGACTATATTTTTACTTGTTTCAGCGTGAACCTTATGACCTGTATCATCTCCTTGGCAACCATAGCCAGACAGAGACCCTCCTACATCTCTACAGTTTTGCAGGCCTTTGAGCTCCTCCATGGTATATATATGGCCACCTGGCTAACTTATTCTACTTCTATTTGGTCTTCTTTTTATAGCAAATCTTCCCCCTCATTTCGCCACTTCTCAAATCTCAAGTGTACGAAAACAACTGAAGGTATAGTCATGGTTCTTTGTTCTAATACTTTGATGAAATATTATCTTTCTTTCTTTCCTAGACTCAAGTTATTAATTTACTACGACAACCTTCCTCATGTAAGTACTATTATTTTGATCACATGATTGTCATGTGACTCTATGATGGGTGTGGTTACAGATGAATGCAGGGAACAGATCACTACTCTCCTGACTGATTTAGGTTGCACCCAAGTCGAAGTATATGCACTACGCACAATTGGGGAGACTCCTATTAATTAGTTTTCCATCTCTTTCTTTATAGATAGCTAAGAACACTCCCAGAGAGGCTCTGAAGAAGACACGAGCAGAAGCTGAAAACTTATCCGCCAGCAAGAAGATGCGTTTGAGTGTGCGTATTCTCTCTCTCTCTCTCTCTCTCTCTCTCTCTCTCTCTCTCTCTCTCTCTCTCTCTCTCTCTCTCTCTCTCTCTCTCTCTCTCTCATCATCATCATTATCACCATTTTTAGGGTCTAGAATTATCTTCAGCTGTAGCCTCAGGGAAGGTATCTGGACTTAGCGGAGGGGCTGGTGACGATAAGCCGACCTCTGGTTCAGCACTGCTGGAAGCCATTGAAATGACCACCAATGGTATGTATGTATGTATGTATGTAATGGAAAAAAAAAAAGCAGGTCTTTCTTTATAATAATTATTCTCTTTTTCTCTTGTTCCCCTGAAGATTTGAAGCCTTTGCTGACACCTGAAGCTGTCACTGAACTGGTCATAGCCAACATGGACAACATCCCCTCCAGTCAGCCTAAATCATTTGGACACTCCTACACTCCAATAGCAGCTGCAGGCACTGAAGCACAGGTCCTACAACCAACCCCATTCTTGATAGAGTAATAAAGAGTTCATTCCCCTTCCTCACTCTCAGGTTAGGCACTTGGCCCGGTTGCTGGCCTCTCAAATGACCTCAGCAGGTATTGGAGTAGGAGCTCAGGCTAAAGGAATTTTACCGCAACAGCAGGTAGGTAATGTGTGTGTGTATGTACATAATATAAAGGAAGGAGAATTGATTGGGTTTGGTTTCCTTTTAATTAGAGCACTCATTCAGAGAGTCCAGGCTGTTCTCCTGTGGTTAGGGACCCCCGGAAGCGTCCTCGCGACAAGGAAGGTGACGACGATGACAAGAGGGATGGGAAACGGAAAAAGATAAAAGATGAAGAAGAAGACACCAGTGAAGTATGTATGTTCTAATAACAGGCAGATGAAATTAACAGTCAAGTCAATCTAGGCATCATGCATTTGAATGCTAGTGATCTCAGAAAAAATAGGCCATTTTTTGCAAGTCTACAGACATTGTCATTTCTGAAAAAAAAATGGCTTAATTTTTTTGTGACTGATTTAGGTTTTAACAGTCAAAGTGATCATAGTTCATTATATTGTAACCATCTAGCAACCATTTAACCATCTTGTTTAGGATCACAACCTGGAGAAGAGCATGAGGGAGTTGTCATACTTGGGGTCATTGTTGGGTTTGCCGAACATCATGGACCCCATGTTCCCTATTGCCTATGCCACTTTCTTTGGCCCCAGTGGTGTCAAAACAGAGATAAAAACAGAGAAGACGGAATTCGTCCATGCATCAAATGTGAGCCCTTTAGGTTAGAGTCTGATTGGTCATTACGTTCATTGTATCTTTGCAGCTTGTGGAAATACCCACAACTCCATCTGAAGAAGGTACTTAATCAAACTGGCGCCCAATTTGTTATATCATGTCATACTATTATTTTAATAGATTCAAAAGAATTAAAGGAGAAAGATAAGCGAAAGGTTTGCATGGGAACAATGTCACATGACTTATCACATGACTATTTCATTTGCACTCTCCCCCTTTAGATGCAGCTGCAAGCCACAATTCCACAGGTGAAGAGATACTTTATGAATCTATGGCAAGTTCTATTGTTCTTTTCTCCATTTTCTACAGAAGTTGAAAAGGATTCATAAGTTTGAAGTAAGTTCTTTAGTGAAGGTGCTTGATGAGGAGCATGCAAGGGAAATGACTGTGGCTGCCTTCAGGAGGATACTCAACTCCGAGAGTGAGTCTGGAGATACAGTTTACAAGATGCCTCTTAATTCCCTCATCTTTTTAACTCTCTTCCCTCTGCTCCTCCCTCATCCACCTCAGAGAGTGTCTGTCGAGGAGGAGCAGGTGCAGATAGGGTCAGGCTCATTGTCAACCTTGTCACTTTATTCAGACAAGACTTCAAAGATAGTAAGAAAATTATCTGCTGCTGACGAATGAAAAACTAATCAATCCCTCCCCTCTTTCCCCCTCCCTCCCTCCTCCCCCTTTCCCCTCCCTTTCCTTCCTCCCTCCTCCCCCTTTCCCCTCCCTCTCCTTCCTCTCTCCTCCCCCTTTCCCCCTCCCTCCTCCTCCCCCCTTTCCCCTTCCTCTCCTCCCTCCTCCCCCCTTTCCCCTTCCTCTCCTCCCTCCTCCCCCCCTTTCCCCCCTTCCTCCCTCCTCCTCCCCCTCCCCCCTCACCCTCCCTCTAGCACTCCTGGAATTCATACTGGAGGACTTTCGAGGCAGACTGGACATAGCCATAGCTTGGCTCTATGCAGAGTACTGCATCGCTGAGGGTTACTTGAACTCTGACCAGAGCAGTAATAATTACAATTCCTGTTTGATCAGTCTCATGTTGGGCACTAAAGAAAAGTTGGAACCTAGAGATAGACTCTTCACCAAATTGATCTTGGAATCACCCAAAGTCACGCCAGACGCTCTCGAGATCATAAAGTCTTACTGTTGTGAAGAGGTAAGGTGATATCATGATAGATAAAGAGGAGCAAAGAGTTTATTTGCTTCAATAATTCCAAGTCTGATTGAACCCTCCCCTTCTTTACTGCACATGCCCACACAGGAGCGAGCATTTCTGGGCGTGTCCACTCTGAAGGAGTTGGTATTGCGGAGACCTCGTGGTCCAGGAGGAACTGAGGACTTCTTACAGGCACTGCTGGAGATCACCATCAGTGACATCGAACTGGTATGTGTGTGTGTATGTATGTATGTATGTATGTATCTATGTATGTATGTATGTATGTATGTATGTATGTATGTATGTATGTATGTATGTATGTATGTATATGACTATTTTACTTGTATTTTGAAGGCAAGAATTCAATCCATGCACATAGCCAAGAAGTTCTATGCCAAACCTGAACTAGCAATGAAGATTGAGGTGTGTGCACACAAGATAACATCTTATGATCCTTTCTTTACTCTCTGTGTGTCTCTCTGTGTGTGCAGAGAGTTGCACTGCAGAGGTTGCAACTTTTGCTGCAGGACCATCCGATGTTTGAGGAGCAAACCATGGACGATGGCACAGGTACATATGTGGGGTACATAGTTAATACCAATGCCAGTTGCTGTATTGATTTAATTTTGCAAATGTCAGCTGTGGCAGTGGATTGGACAGAAGCTAGCGTGAAGAAATGCTTCAGTCTGTTTGTCACTCTCTTGCCACTCAATCACAAACTCCTGAGAGAGTAAGTCCCTATCATTTGTGACTGTCTGAATACTTAATTCCTCCCTCTCTGTGACTTCCTCTGGGTACTATATAATATGTAGCCTTGCTTTCGTGTACACCAGCACATCACCTACTGTCAAGAGAGTCATTCTACGCCAACTGGACCAACCAGTATGACTAGTTTATAGAAGCTGGAAGTTCAGGCAGCTACAAGTTTCCCTGTACTTGTAGGTTCGTAGCATTGGAATGACATCTCCAGATCTTCTTCAGCTGATAGAGAGCTGTCCTCCTGGTGGAGAAACCTTGATAATGAGAATGCTCCATATCCTCACTGAAGGGGGTAGGTCCCTTATCATTAACACTACTGTGTGGTGGTATACTTGATCTCTCTCCTCCTCCTCCTCCTTCTTTTCCTTTTTTCTAGCTGCTCCTTCTCCGGAGTTGGTGAACAGAGTGAGGGAACTGTATCAGCGTAACTACCATGATGTTCGATTCCTCATCCCAGTTCTGCACGGCCTTACAAAGGTTAGAAGTCACATGCGCACTTTGAACTCTGTGTACTAACACGTTGTCTGCATGTGACAGAAAGAAATCATCACAGCTCTTCCAAAATTCGTACGTTTGAGTGCCAATCTCGTGAAGGGTGTTTTTGATCGACTACTGGTTTCCCACAGAGGTGAGGGAGATGGTATACCCTCTTTGGAGGGAGTTCTCCATGACTCCTTTCACTCCAGGTTTGTATTTTGATCTTTTTTTCTTTTTTTTTGCAGGAGATCAGGGACACTGTCCAGTGACTCCCTCGGAGCTACTCATAGCTCTTCACAACATCTATTGCAAAGGAGACGATAATCTCATGAAGTGTGTGATAAAAGGTTAGATCTACTTCACTACTAGTACACTCAGCACTGTAGAAAGGTCTCTCTTCACCTTTGGTACTGTAGCCACTAACTTATGTTTCCAAGAGAGGTCCATCTTCTCACAGGAAGTGCTGGCTGTTGTCCTGCAGCAGCTGCTTGAGCAAGATCCCATTCCTGTCCTCTTTATGAGAACGGTATTAAATAGAACACAACTCATTTCCTTTTTATGTGAATTGTTGCATTACTTGTGTTATGAAGGTCTTGCAGTCTCTTGCCATCTGTCCGAAATTGACTAGTTTTGTCATGACAATCTTGATAAAGCTAATAAGCAAGCAGGTACAGTCAACACTGTTCATACTGGTGTGCTTTAATAAACATACTAAAACCTGTTTGCAGGTTTGGACGCAGCCTAAAGTGTGGCAAGGTTTTGTCAAATGCTGTGAGGTATGGTACAGAGAAGGAGGATGTCCCTATGATTATCATTATAATGATTGCAGGTGACTAAACCTCACTCCTTCCAAGTTTTGTTGCGACTGCCCTCTCAGCAGCTGGATAATCTCTTGAAGGTGTGTCTTCATTCCCTTAGGGGAGGGAAATGAAGTACATGACATTGTGATATAGGTCTGACAATTCTTTCTTTAAATAATGCAGTCATGTCCTTCAATTCAAGCACCTTTCTACAGCCACATTCAGAAACTCCCCAACCACCAGGTTTGTTCAGTAAATAACCAAGATTCAAGTTGATGTTGGGACCTGGTCCTTACCATCACAACTCTGTTATACTACTGCAGAAAGCCACTATTTCTAGACCGCTGCTCCAAGTGATAGAAAAGCTGGAGCCGTCTGGTGCAGTTGCTAAGAAAGTGAAATCTGAGAAGAAGAGACGGCAGTCCAGCAGGACAAGTGACAAGGGTGACAAAGACACTGCTAACTTGGAGAATACCAATTCATCATCAATAGCATAGTTTATATTTATGATTGTGGCCTGTACAGTATTCATAATATGAAAATACTTTGTTATCCCATCCATTGCGCTTTGCCCTTAGGGCTTCAACAAATGAACTAAAAATGCACGACGTTACATAAAACTATAAATGATTCTTCCCTGGCCTTTTAGCCTTCAAAACTTCTATGAAAGCTGTTAGTCTCGCGTAGCCAGACCCTTTCCCGGTTTTTAGCCAAAAACCGGGAAAGGGTCTAGACTAGAAAGCTGTAGCTTTAGCACTGCTTCCAAAATTGGAGTAACTGACGGTGACCTTGCAGAGGTGACCAGTGCCTCTTGTTTTAGGTGCTGTAGGTGATCAGTAAGGCTCTTTTCTGTAGTATTTGTAAGTGAACTCACAGAGAAGCCATCATGATCCAAGTCAAAGTTCATTGTAAAGGCCCAGTGGGCATATAGAGTAGGTACAGAATTAAAAGTAGGAGTTCAGAATAGGTTAGCTAAAGAACACAGGTAGCTAGTTGAGTCAGAGTCAGTGACTAATGTACTTGAGTGACTAATGTACTTGCATGACTGCCACAAAAGACCCAGTAGGGCTAAAATTAGCAAGTCGGGCTCTCTGCGCATGCGCTTTGAATATAGAGCTACGCATGTGCATAAATATAGACTTTGCACAAGATGGGCGTAGCCTAATTAGCTAGATGGCTTGTTTCTTTGCGAGCCTCTTTATCTTGTGGGGGATCTGGAATGCCGTAGCTGTGGCAGAAGTGGGAGACGGCTACGATGAGTTGCTCCATGATGTCCTCTGTGGTGGCAGTGGTTTCGGTGACAAGCACACAGTGGTTCTGAATGGAAGCGACTATGAAGTGACTGAGGAGCATTGTCACGTGGAGAATGTTACAGGCCTTAGCATCAGAGGTCAGACAAACACCACAATCCACTGCACAAGAAAATCCCAGCATGCATCTTCCACGGCCTTCAGTTTTTTCAACATGACGTCTTTATCAATCGAGAATGTCCATTTTGTTGGCTGTGGAGGGATCTTGACTGAAGAAGACCTTGATCATTCAGCAAATAGCTCCCTCTTCTTCTTTAGGTATGGGCAAGCAGCAGCACTTGTGTGCAACCATTGCAGAGACCTCACCTTCAAAAACGTCACCTTCTCTAACAACACAGGGTATGCATTTATTGGTGTCAATCTCCATGGTTATTCGCTACTTGATGGGGTTCGTATTTATGGTGGGAATGATATCCACTCCCCACAAGTGTGTATCTATCAAAGTGAACAGCTCATCTGTAGAAATCGAGGCATCACATTAATTTTCATGGATACAAATCAGACTGTCTCCAATAGCACAGTACTCATAGATAATTCTCATTTTGAGTCCAACTTCTACACAGGAGCCAACGAGAGTATCGATGATGACGGGATCAACATCGGATGTGCTAGGTTCGTGTTTGAAGAGTTTATTGGCAAGCATAGTATGACTGGCTATGATCACTTCCCTGCAGTTGGTGCCTTGACAGTGTTGTACAACCAGAAGAAATTTATGGCAAATGTCACTGTTTCAAGGAGTACCTTCACCAACAACCACGGTGCATGTTTTGGAGCAGTCTTGATACTCTTTCATACTTCTTCTTCATCACTAAGCAGCCAGGTATTCGATGAGTGTTATTTCACAAATAACTCAGGATTGGTTCTCCCGTATGGCTCAGGGAAAAACTACTTTGGTGATTCCGTGACGATATATATGCTATTTGATGAATTATCTGATGACAGTCAGTGTGTAACCATGACCAGGTTGGAGTTTGATGCAATTTACGACATACACAAGGATATGAATACCACCCTACAGACACCTGCTGTCTCTATAACCCACTTCCCAGCCACAGCAGGTTAGCAGTAGCTACTTGCAGCAGATTACAGTGATCTTGCAATACAGATCCAGAACAGCAAAACCAAAATTTACATAGCCTCCTTTCAAGTAGCCCAACTCTGTTGCAAGATCACTGCAATCTGCTGTACCTCCCATTATGGAACAACTGTAGTAGTAATAACTTCACCTAAATATATTTGGTTGCACCTACTACTATAAATAGATCGATTTAAGGTAATAATTTTGTCAGCGTTCATAGATGATTATCATAGCAAGCTAGCCTTTCAGCTTAATTTTGGAATTCGTGTTATCTGGAGATTTTCTGTGGTTGAATTTTTGGAACGAGGATTTGGAATCTACCAGTGACAGATTTTGTTTGTAATTCATCCTGTTCAGGTCTCTGCACTCTCTACATGGACAATATCCAAGTCACTGCAACTGCCAAGTTCCTGTATGCCAGTGGAGTGAACGTCAGAGGGAACTTGTACGTGATGATACGAGATATTGTGATGAAGGATAGCAACACATATCATCATGACATTGCAAACCTGGATGAAGGGTGTGGCTTATTGATGTTCATGAGCGTCGATGTAATGATCAGTGGAACCACCCAGGAGACTTGTCAGTTCAGCAACTTACTGGGGCCTGTGATTATCAGCACATCCTCTGAGGTGGCGCTGACTGGAGAGATGCTCTTTGCCAACAATCGGGCTTCCACATGGGCCAACGGTGCAGCCATCCTTCTTCGAACTGGCTCCACCTTGTGGCTGAGTGAGCCTCTCAACGCTGTGTTTTGCAACAACACTGCCATCCTTGGTGGTGCTATTGCTTCTACAGAGTTATTATCAGCTGAGTTCTGCGTCTTTCAATATGACACTCAAGAAATTCACACAGAAGAGAATGTATCGTCGATCAACATTACTCTGACTTTTAGATGGAACTCTGCTCATCTGGCTGGAAATGCTCTTTATATTAACAACCTTTACCGATGCAGTTTGCGTTTGTCCCCGAAATTACGCCAGCTGAATGTGAAGTCTGTGTACAACCAAACATTTGTGTTTGAGAACTCTGTCACTAATGGTCTCCTTGAAATGTCCTCCAACCCGGAACAACTCTGCCATTGCAAGAAAGAACCCACAAATCTCAGAAGGTCAGCTCTGACGTGTGCAGGGGACCACTCACAAGTGGAGCAAGTCGTAACGTATCCTGGAAAGACATTTTCATTGTGGATAGTTTCTGTGGACGAGGACTTCAAACCAGTTTACTCTTATGTGTACAGCGCTCTGCAGGATCGGTATGGTTCCCCAGTGGACTACTCCCTCCAAAGTAACTTCAACTGGAGGTTGGGTTATGGCGAGAATGTAGCCAGAGTTTATGGATACAATTGCACTCAACTTAACTTCTCTATTTATACAAATGTGTTGGAGGATTCAAATGGAACGCTTGCGATGAACCCCATTCAAGCAGTTGATTGTTTGGCTGTCCCCATAATACTGAAGCGTTGTCCCGTGGGGTTCCAGCTGGTGAGTGGCTCTGGGTACTGTGATTGTAGCAAGGTTCTGGCAAGACATGGCTTCAGTTGTAGCATTGACAAGGGAACCATCACCAGACCTTACTCTGATACGTGGCTGGGAAAGATGTTTAACAGTTCTCTGGAGAGTGATGATGATGATACAATTGCCAATGGTACTATATTTGATGTCATAGGCTATGCTTCAAACTGCCCCACTGAATACTGCACCTTGAATCTAACTATTGCAATGGACCATCTGAATGACGTTTGTCTGTTCAACCGGACTGGTATCCTCTGTGGACGTTGCGTTGAGGGGATGAGTACGGTCGTAGGTGGCACTAATTGCTTCCGCTGTTCCAACTTCTGGCTCTTCACTATCCTACTCTACGGCGCAGCTGGGATTCTACTTGTCATAATGCTCTTCCTTCTCCGTCTCACAGTTGCCACAGGAACAATAAATGGCATCATCTTTTATGCTAATCTTTACAACATGAACAGAGAGTTTTACTTCGGATACAAGTCCACCTTGTGGCTTCGTATGTTCATAGCATTCCTGAACCTCGAGTTTGGATACCCTCTCTGTCTTTATGATGGAATGACAGCTTTGGTGTCTGGCTATCTCAGCTTCATTGTTCCCTTGTACCTCTGGGGCATAGTGCTCGTCCTCATCTTTCTAAGTCGGCATTTTCAAGTTATATCAAGACTCACCTCCCGCTCGGCCATACCAGTGCTAGCTACACTTATTCGTCTCTCCTTCTCGAAGTTGCTTCGATTTATAGTTGATGGTTTGATGTTCGTGTCTCTGGATGTGGAGAGGGAGGACGGTAGCACCACTACAAGATCAGTCTGGTACTTTGATGGCAATGTTGATTACCTCAAAGGAACTCATATCGGCCTCTTTTTTCTCTCCATATTCTCGCTCGTCTTCTTTCTAATACCTTACACTGTCTTCTTTGCCGGAATCAAGTGGTTCAGTCGTTTTCAATTCACCAACCGAATCAGACCCTTTGTTGATGCTTTCTGTGCTCCATACAAGGACAGATGGAGGTTCTGGTTGGGCACTAGACTGTGGGTCCTGATAGTGATATACATCACTTATGCTTGTCTCCGAAATAACCCCGAGCTTGTGGTCCTCCTGCAAACCATCATACTAGTTCTCCTCACAGTCTTCCAAGTGGCAATAGCACCTCATAAGGACCTTATCATTGGCTACCTGGATGTGTTCTTCCTCAGTTGCAGTATCATGCTGAATACTGTTGCTCTGTATATTAATGGAGATGGAAGAATAGACATTGCCACTAACGTCTTAATGGCTCCAGTGGTGATCATGTTCTTTTTGATCATGGGCTATCATGTGTACATGATTCTGTGTAAGAGAAAGAAGAGGAGGACAAAGAAGGAACCTAAAGGGCTTCATTTTAAAGATAAAGATGGGTTAAGCGAGACTTCTGTTTTGACCCAGGACACAGAGTCTGCACCACCAGCCACTTACTCTGCCCTAGTGGTGAATAATCCCCACAGTGTCCTCCATTACAGACCTGATGAACTCAGAGAGCCTCTAATGGATAGTGACTCTGACTGAATGTGTTACAGGAGTGTGTATATTTTTATCATAATAATTATTTAATAATGAATATAATAATTTTTCAAAGAGTAGGAACAGGATCGCTGGTATTAAAACACACTTGATAAACTTAAAGCGTAGATTTTAAGTAGACGACCCTGTACCGAGTACAATATGGCTGAGAAGCCTCTTTGTAAGTATGGAAATGAATGCTATCGCAAGAACCCAGCTCACTTTGAGCAGTTTTCCCACCCAGGTATGTGGACATAGTGTTCTATCTCATTCATTATTTCCATATTAAGTATTTTATTGAAGAAAGGTCGGAGTTGAGGACAGAAGATGCACCCCCTGTTGCTAAGAGGGCCAAACTGGCTGACAACTCTACCGCTATTGTTATTAGTGATGAGGATGATCCTAACCCCGATGATATTATCACTTCAAAACCACTCCCTCACATTATTGCGGATGAGGATGAACCAAGAGGCAAGGTCGTTCCATTTTACTTGACCAAAGTGCGTGGTATCAGTGGTCAATACAACGAGTCACACATGGCCATAGGAATAAAGGGTGTGTTCAGTGTCATGTGATCACACATAAAGGGTCATGTGAATGATGTGGATAATTTCTTAGATATCCTATCAACGGGTGACTTGATAGCATCTGTCCAGGTAATGGGAACTCACTTTCTCTCTAAGATTATGTGGTCATCAACATTATTAGTTCAACTACATGTTCGATATTGCGTGGCTGGTCCATCAATATCCTGAGAAAAAGAGGCAAGAAAATAATGTTTGTTTGTTATTTGTTTATTGTTTGTTGTTTACAGGAATACACCAATCCTGATCGTGCATGGAGACCAGAGAAACACAACCTCCCAGCTACAGCGAGAGGCCCAGCCTTATCCCAATGTCAAGCTCTTCCCTGTCAGTTATAACCTTTTAAAAGATTCTACACAATATAATAATAATTGTAGGCTAAATTGAATACACCATTTGGAACACACCACAGGTGAGGCGGGGTTTTTGATGGACCCCCAATTAATTAATTACTTACACTTTGACCTATTGGCTGTACTCTGACCTATTGACAGTAAGATGATGTTGCTACGGTATCGAGATGGAGTACGTGTGGTCATCCACACAGCTAATCTCATACAGAAGGACTGGGACCAGAAAACTCAAGGGTAATGTCTGTCTATGTCCACATGTATGGATTGTTGTTGTTGTTGTTGTTGTTGTTGTTGTTGTTGTTGTTGTTGTTGTTGTTGTTGGTAATAGTGTGTGGTTCAGCCCTATTTTTCCCAAGTATGGAGACTCGCTTCCTTCCAGTGCAGCGTCAGAGTCAGAGAATGACTTTAAGAAGGACCTCATTGTAAGTTTCATAGCATCCAATAAGGGGGAGGGGTCCACAGGTTCACCTACGGAAACCTTGTTACGATTTTTACTTGAGGGGGGGCTCCCACTCCTCACTGGGAATCGGAGTTTTTTTTCTTCTGTTTGCAGGAATATTTGGAGGCTTATGGAAACTCTCCATTGAAGGAGTGGATAGATCTCATCAGGGAACACGACACATCTGAAGCCAGGTACTTCAAAGAAGGAGGAAGAGAAGGAAGAGTGTGATAATGGTTCCCCTTTTCCAGGGTGAGGTTGATAGCTTCAGTTCCTGGAGCTCATACTGGAGGCAGTATGAACAAGTGGGGCCATTTAAAACTCAGAAAAGTAAGTCCTCACTCAGGGGGGGAAGGATAGATGGATGGACGGACTGGTTTGTCCAGGTTCTATCAGATAACAATAGTGGAGAGGAGGTGGATGAAGAATGGCCAGTGATTGGTCAGTTTTCTAGCGTGGGATCCCTAGGGCCTAGCAGCAGCTCTTGGTTGTGCTCAGAGTGGTTACTAAGTCTTTCTTCGACCAAAAAGAAGGCTGGTGCATCTCTCCACAAGTACCCCAACCTGAAACTGGTAAAAAATATCAATTGTAGAAGAAGTTGATATAAAACAGCAAATGATACGTCAGATTTTCCCTTCAGTGAGCAACGTCAAGAGCAGTTTGGAAGGCTACATGGGTAAGCGATTCTTATGCAATGAGAAGCATGGAGCTTCCACTATTGTAGTATCATAAGGCATTTCCTGAATCTTATCACATGCAGCTGGAGGATCTATACCCTATGGAACCCAAACAGCTCACAAGCAGCCCTATTTCACAGCCTATCTACAGTGAGGATAAATTAGAGTAGTTCCTCTAATTAAGGTGATGTCATCTATACTCTCGCCCAGTCAGTGGAAGGCCGAATATTCAGGACGATCAAGGGCAGCCCCCCACATCAAGACTTACTGCAGGCTCTCTAAAGATAACTCAAAGGTGGCCTGGTTCCTTCTCACAAGGTAAGGTGGTTGTCTTCTCCTTTCCAACTATAGACTATTCCCATCTCTCCTATAAGTGCAAATCTATCAAAGGCAGCCTGGGGTGGTTTCGAGAAGAAAGGAACACAGCTGAGAATCAGATCCTATGAAATAGGAACTCTCTTTCTGCCCTCACATCAAGTATAAATGGAGGGAAAGTCCCAGCTAACCTTAATCTGCTGTTTCGTACCATAGAATCCTTCACATAAGTATTTTCAAGTCAAGCCTCAAGACACTTCCAAACCACAAAGTATATAAATTATTAATTAGAATACTGGATATATCATACTCTTTAATTTTAATTAGAATACTGGATGCCATTTGATGTGCCCTTGACTCCCTACAATGCTGAAGGTACGTAGACCCCTCGGATTGGTAAAGGGTCCAGGCTGTAAACCTCTCTTTTTTTTCCCTTTTTTTAGACCAGCCTTGGATATGGGATGCCAAGTATATGGAACCTGATTCCTGTGGAAACATTTGGACTCCTAGCTAATCGAGTCTGTTAAATAACGACCATTTACCTATAGCCCTTATTAACTTGGTTAGGTAAAGTATCATCAAAAAATTCAAACTTGCACAAACTGTACCAAGCTGCTCAGCTCAGCTAGCTAGCCATGAATAGCATCAAGCGTTCGTGTGATGACTACATAGGACCTCGGCCTAGCATTGCCATCATTAGAATCAAGCAGGGAGTTGTGGAGATATTCCTGAGAGTAGCTTTAATAGTGAGTTGGTATGTTGATATGCAATGACAACTATTGATCCCACATAACCAGGGGGTGTGGCTATTTAGTATTTAGTTAGAACCATGGAGCCACATAGCTTTTATTTAAAGATCCTGACCTTCAAAAAAATGTAGATCTTAGCATTTCTGGTGTTCATCCCTGGAGCTGTGTTCAACACAAACCTGAATAACGTCACCAATGTGAATGTGTCTGTTGCTGACATCAATGCAGCAGTGCAGGATGGTAAGCAGGGGGCACAGTGGATCATGGTGGTGTGCTGGGTGGCCATCATCTGGCAGACTGTGTTCATTATCCTAAGATTCTTGAATCTCACCATTATAGAGAAGTACATTGGTTTGGTCATCATATTTGTAAGTTAGTATGGAAACCTGTTGGGACCGATTCACTCAATGCTTCATTTCCACAGGAAGTAGTAGTTCGAGTTTTGTTCATTATCTCATGGTTTGTTGGAGCCATTTTCTTTGCTGTGCAGTCATCCCATTGGACTCAACTCAAGAAGAAGAATAATGTGCCATTCACAAACATCTTATCTTCAGTTGCAGCCACTTCTGTGAGTCTAGTGCAGCTAATCAAATCAGGGTTTACCCTTAATAAGCAGTGCTACCCCTTACTCCAGTATCAAGTATTTGTTTTTGTTCTTTTTTTTTAATTATACTCCTTTGCTCTATGCAGTCATTCTGTTTCTTCTCACTGCCTGTGGACATCACTCTGACTGTGTGGCTGTCGATGTGGCTACTGCTGAAGTGGCAGAAGCTGATAACAGATCAACTGCGCTACCAACCAGGACCCGTATCCCGTGACGACAGAGAAGGCTTGGAGTCCGGACAATACGATGACTGAATGAAATTGCCATAGTAATGAACTGTTGTACCATATTTGGTCCTACCCACGTTTTAAATTAGGTAGACTCACACATACTCTGTCCGACGTATACATTGCTATACACCCACCCAATGCCCATTTTTAGAAACAATAATAAGTATGATTCATGATAAACAAAACAAAACAAAAATAAGAGACTATTGCTGAAATGTGAGGTTGCTGTTACCAACACAAAGGACATGGTGATATTTATAATTAAATAGCATTGTAATCATTCTTCTTCAGGGGGCGCAAGAGGTGTGGTTTGTCTGCTGGGGGGTTGGTAGGTGATGTGTTTAACTAGTTCCTTGTGCCAATCGAAAGTGAGGTACAGAGACATCCACACTGAGAGCAGGAAGAACATCACCATAGCGGTTGAACACATCCCCTGCATTATTGTGCAAGTGAAAAAGGGCATGTCACATGCTGCTGGCCAAGGCAACAATGCATGCATATTGACAGTATATTTCAGCCAATTGGATCTACTATAATAGCTACTTAGAACATAATGGACAGCTGCCTTTTGGAGTTGTCTACACAACTGACAAGGTAGGACCTCTGACAAGACAAGACAAGTGCAGGCATGCCTTGTAAGACTTACAGCAACAATAGAACATTTTGTCCTGAGTGATTCTACAGGAACATTATCCAGAGGAACTATTTTCTGCAGTTGTGAAAGATTCCTGTAGAAGACAGCCAGGGGTATTATCAAAGTGAAATACGCTGAAGTGAAGATCACATTTGATATGATGTCCTACAGTTATTGTAACAGTATGAATATACAGGGGAAGAAGACATAGAATACAGGGTAGAATACAGGGTAGAATACAGAGGAAGTGGCTACAAGAACTCACCAGCACATGTACAAGTGATGAAAAAGATCTGACAAACTCAAAGTTCAAAAATCTTCCAACAATCACAAGGAACTGAATGATAAAACCCACAGCAGCTGCACTCATCACCCACAGGACCACCTTGTGCGCATCTGATCGATTGGTCTCTATTACTTCCTTTGCCTCTTCATTTGTGTTTGGAAAACCAAGGGATGAGTTAAAGACTACACCAGCTATCAAAGCACTCCCTGAAAATGCCTGACATGGGAGGAAAAAAATAAACATTGATGGATTTATGTTGACCTTCTTAAACATTGCAGCTAGCCCACATTAGAGGGTTGAGGACTCCAGCTTATCAAAAACAAACCTGGCTAAGTTATACAATTAAATGGTACGTAAATAAGTACATACCATGACTAGTACAGCATCATGTTGACACACTAATGAGTCCTAGCCTAGAGGCAACGACGTGCTTACCATACACAAGAGTCTTAGTATCACCTCCATTCTTCCCTGCCAGAATTTGATGAGTGCCAGACTGGGGTGAGGGATGCAAGAGGAATCATTACCACAACATCTCCTAGTAGAATGCTCTCTTCGTCTTGTAATGAGACCAAATTCGTGGCTTTCTTCGTCCATTGCTGTATCAAATCACCATAATACGGAGGGGTAAAGACCGTTTACCCTCCGTGTTATCATCACTATTTCATTGCGCGGCATATTGACAACCTGAATTTTAGCGTTTCTAGTTAATTAACCAGGGGGTGAGGTTGCTGAGCTGTAAAAAAGAAATTCTGTGATATTCTGGAAGAATGAGGCCTAACATTTTGACGTTCTGGCAGGGGATTGTGGAGATTGTCCTCAGAGCACTCTGCTTTGTAAGTAACAGCAACAGTAACTATTGCCTAGCGTTCCTACTTCTAGGGTGGCTGGTAGCAGCTACACCCCTGGTAGTCATAACAGTGCAAAAACTCTAATATTTGCAGCTATTATCATTGTTCTTGCTAATTTGAAACTTTTGACATGGCAGCCTGTGGCCAGGGACCCTCACCTTATCAGCTGTGTTTTAAGTGTTGCCTTTACCACAGTTGATTCTGAAGTGGTGTTTTGTGGGTACTACATAAACCTAGAATTAAGTTATGGTCATCTGTGTGGGGGTTTGGTACTAGTTACCTTGCATCTTCTGTACTACATAAACCTAGAATTAAGTTATGGCCATCTGTGTGCAACGTCACAGGGTTTGGTGCTAGTTACCTTCGTATGTGTTGCATCTTCTGTGAGTTCTCTTTCTGCCCGGGAAACACCACTCACCTTAATCGAGCAACTCCGCTTTGACACCAGATCACCCACTGGGTGGATCCTTCTCTTAACTATCGTTTCCCTCCCTATCATCCTTGTCCTGTTCATCTTCCGCTTCCTGGACTTCACGATACTCATTAACTACAGAAAAATTATCCTCATAGTGGTGAGTCATTTTAGTACATTCTTGGCTCTCTTGCTATGAATATCCAGTTCATTCTACGTTAACATGATACATAGCTAGTGTAAAACAATTTTTAGTTTTTATTCGTATAAATAGGACATTTTCATATGTGTGGCTCTGGGTATTGGGTTCTTTGGAGGAGCAGCTGCCATAGCAGCACGTGCGGGGGACTGGAAGTACTGGAGATCCCGGGACATGTCTCCCGGTGGTAGCGATACGGCCACTTATAACTTAAATGCCATCATATCATCATTAGATGGAGCAGCAGTAAGTAAGACTAGTACAGCTGTATCAGTAATGTTCCCACATCCTCTGATTTGGTATGCAACCACATACCTAGGGTGGCCAAATATTTACACAAACAATGTGGGGACAAGAAATAGTTAGGAAGTGTTGTTCCAATTCTCCAGTGCATTGGCCAAGTTCCAGTTATGTGAAATCCATGGCTTCAATCAGTACCTTATCAGTTATCACCCCTTGCAGGCATTCAGCTTTTTCACTGTACTCTCCCTTGCTGCACTCATAGTATGGATTATACTTCTCCTGTTTTTCTGGTGGGGTGAAGAGGAAAAGATTCAAAAACAGTTTGTTCCGATGGTGAAAATGGTGGGTGATGATGAAGCCAAGATTGACATGAGTGAAAACTTAGAGAATGGAAATTCCAAGAGCAAAGAATGATGCTAGTAGGAGGCTGAATTGGGTTTTTACATTATGAACTATTCTTCTTTTTATTAATCAATGGCATTTTACGTGGCAAATTGATTTGTCTTTTTTTTTTTTTTGAAGAATAATCAAGTATTAGCATAATATACCACTAAAAACAGAAAAAAAAAGAGGCTATTCTGTTGAAAATAATTATTATTGGTGATGATACAGTTATTATAATGATGTAAGAAAATGCTCATTGTGTTCCTGCCATTAGAGAGAGTTAGAAAGAGAAAGAAGATCAAACCGCAGTAGGCATGTTATCACCTGCAGGGAGAGGGAAAAGGTCACCATTGAAAATCCTATCCCATAATTACAATTATAGGAAGTCATTTTTGAATGTCTTGTCAATTATCATGTTCCTCGTGTACCTTGAGATGAAGTAGTGGTAGTAGTAGTTGAAGAAGTTTCTTCTGAAATGCCTCCCTCCACGCCAGTCCCTTGGGTACTTGAAGTCCTCGGCAATGGCGATGATAACACCAGCGGCAGCAAGCCTTCGTCATCACCACCAGCTCCACTAGCACTGCTGACGTTAGCACCACTTTCACTCCTCCTGCCAACAATCACACTTTCTCCAGATCCCCTTCCAGCCACTATCAAAGGCGTTGAGGGGCTTTGAGCCTGACTAGGAGTCCTTTCAACAGGTGTGGAAGTCCCTGGACTTCCTGAGCCTGTTCTGTACCTCGGCCTTGAATCTAACACTAAGGAGAGAGGCGGATCTTCTTCGTTCAACTCATCAGGCTGACTACTACTCCCATTACTAGAATCTTGAGAGAGTTGTGAGGATTCTAAATCTAAGGAGGACTCGTGTGCTAGTGATAGTCCTGTTCTACTACCAGATCCACTTTCCCCTACACTTCTTGCACTGCTGCCGAAATCCAGAGAAGATAAATGAGCACTGCCTCCATCACCAGATCGAGGCAATACCCACGAGCCAACAGAACTTAAGGAGTGTCCTGATTCAGATCTCTCTCGTCTCGAGTCCAAACTGTCCAGAATAACTGGTCTCAAACCTGCAGGGTGAGGCCACATCCTTGAAAGGGACATGATTTCCAACAAGCCTTCGGCTACATGCTCACTTGATAAACTCAAACTGCTAGTGTTACTCTCTATTCTCTCCATTTCTGAAGCCTGTGGGTCTGTCTCTGAGGACTGAGAAGCCTCTGAGGGTTGGATGTCCATATTTTCACCCTCACCAGAGGTATCAGGGTCATTTGGTCTTGAGTGGTGATGGCTGACTGCTGAAGATCCAAGTAAAGGGTCTTCCTCTTGAGCAGAGTCCTAAATAAAGGTCACACAACAAAAAAAAAAAAAAAAAAATTTTTTTTGAATTGATGAAAAAAAAAATTTTTTTTTTGGTGACCCTATACCTGCTGCATCTCCTTGAGGTGCTCAATCTCCTTTTGGTACCTTTGTTCTGCCTTCATCTGCTCCTTGGTGCCCCATAATCTCACCACACCATCATCACTTCCCGAAGCCAGCATGGTGGGATTAGCTGAATTCCAGTCGACACAATTGACTGCCCGAGAATGGCCCTTAAGAATGATGACTGGAGTTTCCCGACGATGATGCCAAATGTAAACGTGGTGATCTGCAATACATGGATGGACACAGTCAAGAATGGTCATTACAATGAGCAAAACCAGGCAACCAGTACAGGCTGTTACAATTATGCATTACCTTCACTTCCACTGGCTATGAAGCTCTCCTGAATTCCTCCATAACAAGAATAAATAGCGTAGAGACTTTGAGTAATGCCCTGGAAGCGGCGAAGTAAACACCTGTCCTGCAGGTCCCAGAGGTGGATACCCTAAATGACGTCACATAAGGGGAATAAAAGTCCTTATAGTTTTTTGTAAACCACAATTATAAAGTCCATAATTTTTATGGGTTATTCTTTATACCTGTGTGGCTATGTTGAGAAGAGCATTGCGACCATTTTTAGAGAGAGTGAAAGACATGATAGAGTGGTTCTCTTGAACTCTGAAAGACGGACACAAAATGTACAAATCATAAAAAAATATATCCCTCCAGGTGGCCACATTCAAGGACTCACAAAGTACAGGATGATTTTTCATGGAAATTGTAGCGTCTAATTCTATGATGGGTGTCTGCAGCGTAAACATTGTCTGAGCTTGGATGAGTGGCTATTGCTTGGATGCGAATCCCTTCCCAACTGGCAGTCACTGAGCCATCCACCAGCTATATTATAGGATCCGTATGGTAAGGATCATCACAGAAAAGTACAACCACATATGGTAAAGGGTCGTCAACACGTCTGACCGGCCGGACTTACACATTCTAGGAATTGGCCCCTAGTTCCTCCGACGTAGAACTTTGTTCCACTATTATGCCACGCACAGCAACTTAAATTTGCATCAGAAGGGTGGTTCACCTGACACTTGACTTCCCCAGTCTGCAGACAATAGAGGGAAAGGGAAGGAGGGAGGGCTAATTCACTGACACTTAATGAGTCACATGTCTATGTTAGTGTCTATGGTACATGTGCTGACAAAAAACCAAAAAGCATGTGTAGAACATGTGTTTTGAAAAATACTATGGCTTGGCACCACATTCATTACTGCCTAATGAGACAAAGTCACAGAATACAGACACTAGAGAGAGAGAGAGAGAGAGAGAGAGAGAGAGAGAGAGAGAGAGAGAGAGAGAGAGAGAGAGAGAGAGAGAGAGAGAGAGAGAGAGAGAGAGAGAGAGAGAGAGAGAGAGAGAGAGAGAGAGAGAGAGAGAGAGAGAGAGAGAGAGAGAGAGAGAGAGAGAGAGAGAGAGAGAGAGAGAGAGAGAGAGAGAGAGAGAGAGAGAGAGAGAGAGACCTACGTAAAATAAACCCACAGAGTCTGAAAGTAGAGATACAATTTTTGTTGGTTACTATCAACAAGTGCATATGTACCTCAGTTGAAAAGACTAGGACTTCAGGATTGTCATCCCTCCCACAGCAGAGGAGCAGAGAGTCATCAGGACTCCAATCTAAAACAGCTATCCCATCACTCTGAGCCTTCAGTGTCCGATACTTCGTAGGACGTGGACCCTAAATGGAATACAAGATTGACTCTCAGGAAAAAATAGATACGGTTATGTTGAAATTGGTTGGCCCGGGAATGGAACTAAGTCATTATGGATGTCAGGCATGAAATATCTTACATCAGTTTTCCAAATGATGACCTGTCCATCCTTTGAGCCTGAGGCCAGCATGGATCCATCATGGGAGAACTTGACATACCATACTTCCTCTGAATGGTCATTCAGGACATGCACACTTTCCGATGGAAACTGTGACCTAAAACACATGAGATGAAACAAGTCCTAGTCAGGCAACCCGATATACATAAAAATTACACAATAAAGGATCACTGTGTCCAACCCAGTATGTGTGTGGCTCACTTTCTGTTGCAGCCACTTACAAGTAGCTCTAATTAAACCACACCCATGTAGTATGTCTATTGACACTACATGATGGAGAATCCAACAGAACAGTATGCATGTACCCATACTACTGTAGCAGTATGCATGTACCCATACTACTTATGCATGTATAATCCATGTAGCCACTAGAATAAGTGACTACATCAGTACCTTGTACACATATGGTCATTTAGGAGGGAGTATTGGGATGAATCCTGATCAAGGTAATGAAAGGGGCATCTCTCTTCTTGCAACTGGATAGCCTGGTCCAGTAACTGCTGCAACCTTCTAGGTGGTAGCATCACTGATGAAGGCAGATATCCTAATAGATAAAAAGTGTATGTTGGAGGTAGAAAACATGCATGCATTCACTGTCGTAGAAGTACTCTCCATGGCACACATCTGTATTCAATTACTCTGATGCCTGCAGCTCCACAGCAGTCCAAGCCTACCAATTCTACCTTGCAGTTTGTCCATGAGCTGTTCTCTGGCTCCGCCCCTCAGTCCTGGCCAATCGGCAGCCTTTCTTAGCAATTCCTTATCTGAGTACATCATGTAGCTGGTGAGGACTTGGAGTTTCTTGTCCGAGTGGTGCAGAGGAACTAGGGCCAGCTCATGCCGCAGGCACTGGAGAGCTTCTATCTCACGTCCACCCTCTAAGAGCTCTAAGTACTTCTCTTGCAGTAACAGAAGACGCATTCTCTATGGAGGAAACATAACGTAGTGAAGAGAATTTGCTACAAAATTCCATTCGGAGTTAATCAACACATCACATCTTCAAAACATGCTGTTAACTTAGAGTGATGGAAAAATTACTCACTTCAATATTGGAAGAGTCCTCCAGTAAAGGAACCAGGTTATCCAGTGACTTATTGGCCTATGGAGACAATAAAGACCACATTGATTCAGCACAGATATTCCCTTAGTAAAAGCATGAAATAGTATGCTTGAGATAGAAGTGTGAGATCGTGGTATTGACTAAACGTACTTCACTGAGCAGCTCGGAACCTTGAGATTGTGGTACAACCATATCGACTGTACCCACTTGTGGTCATCAAATCATTCGTATTGTATTGTGGTGATTAACACTTGCACTGTTTGGGAATCGTGTGTGCATGCAATTGTCTTCCACATGATACCCTTTGATGTGTGAAGACAATAACTTCTATCCATGCATATATTGATGTACATACATTAGCTGGCAATGAAATACACCAAACAGCATGCCATATACCAGCCAAATATTTTATTGTAAACTGCTAATGTACCTCATCCCACTCCCCAGCTATGACATGGGATCTGAAGTTTGCTGCCTTCGGGTGCTCCAGGGGACAGCCAGACTCCTCCACAAGGCTGGACAGGGTGTTACTGCATAGATGGAACAAGGAGAAAGAATTGAACAAGATACCGAGTAGGTTATACACACTGATCTTTTCACAAGCAACAGTTACAGTGACGAGATGGAAGTAACCCTCTAGAGAAAACATGGTGTTATCGTGTATGGATACCACACATAGTGATCCCAATATTTGGCCGTGAATAACACCTGCTAAGTCTACCTGTCATCAATGGCTAGTTACAACAAAAAGGGCTCCACTAATGGCTTCATTCACACACATCTAACTCTGGAAGGAGCATGTCCCTCTGTGTGTAGTGTTTGATGATAAATTGGAAGATGTTTCTTTCCCTTCTAGTTTTCTTTTTTAATGTGGAATGCTACGCTTCGTCAACAATGAGGGATCAAATATGCCATACATTCAATGGTTCAAAGCTAACCACTGTTGACTACTAACCATATTGTGCACTTACACGAAACCCATCTCTCTCAGGTGCTGCCCAACAAGACGAATGACATCCCTGTCCTTTCCCGTTAACTGCCGCTGTTTTCTCTTTCTGGATAACACTTTCTCTACATGAGCACTAGCTCCCATCTTCACAGCCTCTTCTCCCTCAAACAAGTCGCCATCACAACCATTACTTGTGACCACGCCCCCAAGTCCGTTGACAGCAAACTCTCCACTACTTCGCGTCCCATTGGCATGAAAAATACCGTTTGATTGCATAGCAAGGCTAGTTGATGAAGATACACCCTCTGCTGCACTACCAACACCACTCTCCTCAGCTCCACGCGACACCACCAAGTTCCCAAGGCCTCTGCTAGAGTTTTCAGGGGTCGATACGCTGGAGGAAGGCTCTCCCCCGTCTACAGAGCCACCAGTTATCAGTCTGGGTCGTTTGGTGGGCGGTGGAGTCAACCCTCCTTCTCTCTCGCTATCGCTCAGTGATGCCAGGGTTTCAGCTCAGCTTTCCAAGGAGCGAGGTTCTCCGTCTAAGGGAAGAAACTCGACTCCTTGTTGATACGAAGAAGAAAAAAAAATCAAAACACTTGGGCCACACACAAACACCACCTAGCCTGGGAAGGGGTGTGTGAGGGAGGATCCAAGGGAGGAAAGTAAACAAAATATAGGAATTTAATACTGATGATTTCTTTCAATTCCACTATAGAGAAATACCGTCTATAATACTTTACCTGTCACTTTCCCTATATAGATTTTTTAAAAGTTATTTTTGCACTCAATGTGTCAGCACTGTGAATCTCTGATACCGCTGGTCGAGCCTGGATACTAGTGAAACGCCCGACACCAGTTCTCAGAGAGTCTTTCTTTGATAGTGTCAGATCAGTTCACTTCACTTCAGTTCACTTCACTTCACACAAACGCAGTCTCGCAGCTGCATTTTGACGTCACAAACCCACACCTTTAGAGTTTTCTATTTATCCGAAAGTGTTAGACATTTCTTTGCCACGCAAAGGCCCAGGGGGTTCAGGTGTGTTCTTTCTTGGTCTCAAAAGTGTGCTGGTACATGGTGTGTTCGACTGTAGAAGATCAGCATCGAAGAAACGGATCTATAGCTATTTTTAAAATTTTTTGAGTGAAAGTTGTGCAAAATCAAGCTGGTCGAGCGTTCTTTTCAAGTTCACCAATTCACCACCAAGAATAATAATATTAAAAAATAATGGCTGAAGGCCTTTACAGAATAGGAGGTCAGTTATATGTCCATAGTGCTTTTAGCGGTAACTTAAAAAAATAACTTTCAACTTCAGCTATTATTCAGTGAAATTTTTTCCCTTATCTCTGATTATGAATATTGGCATACCAACAATACTGAAAGCTGTAGTTCATTTTCTACTAGAATTTCAATACTAATAAATCTCCAATTATATTGTCTAGAGTGCATATACATGGAAGTGTATCCTCCTCCAATACCTTACCAGATCTGCAAAATTGAAGAGTTACGAAAGGTCGGCAGTAGTTAGTATGAAGCCCCATGCTTTCAAAGATTAATGCTCATTCAAATAACATACTGCAGTTATGCAGGGCAAATGATCCCCATTTCAGATTTTGAGTTGGATGTTTCCTATATTTGGGGTCATAAGAAAACCAGGTCTTTGAGGATTCTGTGGGTTAGGGTTCCTTATGGTGTGGAATACATTTCATGATTATCTCTCCACCTTTTTTTTTTCCCCCTTCTTCTTTCTTAGAATAATAAGGGAAGTGTTGAAGTGGCAGCAAAATGCTTCTACAGGAGAAAAGACCTTCCAGCTAACCTGTTGGCAGCTGCTGACAGGCATGCTAGTAAGTTGCTTTTCATTGTACATTTATATTGACATAAATCAGAAGGGAATTTGAAACACAAGAGGATACATACATACATACATACATACATACATACATGCATACATACATCCTACATCTCCTTGACTGCTCTCTTTGATCTCTGTGCCATGTCTCTGTAAATAAGTATTCCTCTAGTCATCACTACAGCATGCATGCATGCATGGCAGAGGGACTGACTGAAAGAGTTTGGCAAAAAAGTCTTAGGACGTTTGGCAATCAATTTCATGGGTGATTGCTTTGAGAATTGTAATAATACTGGCTGGATGTAATTGAGGTAAGGCGGGCAATTACGAGGGTGGGGCAATTCCGACACTGTAAAAAAAAAAAAGAGGATATTCCAGTTGGCCTAGTCAGAGAAACAAAGATTATCAAAAATGACTGAATTGCCTCACTCTCATAATTGCCCCGCCTTACCTTTGGAGTGATATTTTTATTTCATTTTTTAATTTTTTTAGTGGCTGTTGAGGAAGAGAATGAGTTGGAGAACAGTGAGGACAAACTCAGCAACAGTTTTGACAAGTTGGGGGAGCATGAAGCTCACCTCATTCGCCACAGGGAACTCTTCCTGTCTCGACAGATTGAGACTTACAAGATTGACATGGTCAGGTAAAGACAGTGCAATCAAGGATTGGCTTGTGGTATAGCAGGGTCTTAGACTATGGACCCTTGTGGGTGGGTGGTATAGGCACCGTGTAGATAGTGATCTGTCCTGGTGTTTTACAGAGGAAAGTGCACTGTTTCATTGCTGAATGAGCTGGAAGACATTCAGACTTACTTGGACAATGAGGACTGTTTCTTCTTCACGATGGTCTACGACCCGAATCAAAAGACCCTCCTTGTGGATAAGGGAGAGATCAGAGTGGGCACTGACTACCAAGCAGAGATTCCCCCTTATCTGGATCCAGGTCACTAAGAGTAACTAGGGTGGGTTAGAATAGGACTGGGATTTGAGTGACTTTAAAGTGTAGAAGCGATAAGAATTAGCGTGTGGCATATTTGCACAATGGCTGTATGGAGTTACAATGACCTTTGTTCTCTCTCTCTCTCTCTCTCTCTCTCTCTCTCTCTAGATGCAAGAGAGCCAGTGACGCACTCGGCCACACAAGTGTGGGAACCTAATCGGTTGCCGGACAACAAAGTGGAACAGTTCCTTGTGGTGGCCAGGTAGGAAAGTGCGCCTGTGAAAATATTAGTGGCATGAATGTTATAAAGCAGAAAATTCATAGCGGAAAATTTTTTGTGACATGAACATTTGTGTATTGTCTGCATGCATCTTTATAGGTCTATAGGGACTTTTGCTCGAGCACTGTTGGATGGAGCCAAGAAGCCTCAGATCAGCCTTCGTCTTGGAGCAGCAGCGGCCTCCAGGGACATCACCCTGTTCCATGCCATGGACACCCTCCATCAGAATAGCTACAACATCACACAGGCAACCAGCTGCCTTGTTCCACGTGGGCCGGTCCTCTGTGCCGATGAGTTGGAGGCTTGGACACAAGGTGTGTGGGGGAGAGGCCAACAGTAGAGTGGGAGAGGCCACCAGTAGAGTGGGAGGGAGGGTAGAGAGAAGTGAAAGACACTTTTGGGGGGGGGGGGGGGGGGGGGGCAGTAACTGGGTAAGATTGGGTAGATCATTATGTGACTATCCCCAGGGAAGGGTGGAGACTTGGGACAGAGAAGCTGGTATTTTTACAATTTATTTCTTATTAGAAGAGGCAAAGAGATTTGAAGATGGTTTGCAGGAACAGAAGGATTTTCTGTACATCCAAAGAAAATATGTAAGAACACACAAAGTGTATATACCATGTGACACCATATGACACAACCTGATCTCACATCTTTGTTATTGATACATCCGGGCATCTATTATTATCCAGGAGCTTAATCATTGTGACAGTCTTGTGCTGAGCCTTTATCTTTCTCTTTGCACAGCTGCCATGGAAGCCAGTGAAGAGCATCGTGGCATATTATTACATGTGGAAGACCACCGACCGCTACCAAATACAGAAGAGACATCGCATGATAGAGAAACAAAATGACCTTAAGGAAGTCATTGTGCACCTGAGGACGGCCACTGGAATCCCTTCTGGTCCTAGAGATCTCTCAGGTAATCAATCAGATCTTCATTCCCATTCCACTTGGTTATACTTCCATTTTACGATCTTTTTTCTATTTCGTATTCCTGTTCCAAAGTAAAAACTGGTTCCATACCCATTCCACAATCTTCCATTCTATTATACACTCTATTTTCCATTCCAGGGGGAAATTGGTTCCATACCCAATTTAGTTCCATTCACTCTATTCTCCATTCCAGGAAAAGCAGCTTCTTCAGGTGCCATTCCCAAGAGCTTACCAGACAAGAATGAGCTGGTTGGAGTAGCCAGTGATGGTGAGAAGGCATGTGAGAGTTGTCATGCCACCACTGCCTCTCGCTGGCACTTATGGGGACCTGTCCACGAACACTGCCGACTCTGCAACTTCTGTTACACTTATTGGAGAAAGTATGGTGGACTCAAGCTTCCTTCTAAATGGGGTAAGTGGGTTAAATGAAATACTGTGTAGATCCTTAGAAAAGCGCAATTTTTTCAGTAGTCAGTTGTTTTCTGGTTGTCATGGTTCTGTGTCACATTCCAGAGCAAAATGACAAGAGAACAGTGACTGCTGGAGCCAATAGCCAAGCACCACTGAAGAAACCAAAATCAGGTCAGTAAATGCCAAGTCTTACACACATCCTTCCTCTTATGTGGTCAACAATATGTCCTTCTGGCATACTGTAGACTGACACTCTGGTCCTAGACAAAAATATTTTTATTTCATCTCTCTTTTTTTTAGAAAGAACAGCTATTCGTTCAGGGAAGAAGGTTTGTCAGAGTATAGCCCTGCTGTTCATTAATTGTTTCATACTCCAAATTTTTGTGTTGATTAGCGTGGCGATGATAAACGCAATGGGGATATTGTCCCCCCTATGCCCTTCTACATGCGACCCTCGGGGATGAGTCTGTACCTTCGACAGAGCATGGGGAAGGCAGCCCTCATGAAGTCTGCCAGAGCTCCTGTTGTGCTCATCAATGTCAAGGACTCACTCAAACCAGCAGGTAAATGTGCATCAATTGGAGAATTATTAAATTCCAAATGTGCATTAATTGGAGAATGTCAATGATGTGTAGTTGGCATGGTGAAGAAATTCCTCTCGGTGAAAAGGAAAGGATTTAGGAAACCACGCCTCTCTGAACCCACAGTGGCATCGCTGAAACAGAATGTGCAGCAAAGCCCCATTCACATCATTCGTCCAAGTCCCACTCCCATATCTCCAAGCTATAAAGCCAAGACCAGTACAAAGGTTAAAGTTCATAGTTCAACCAGTAAACAAGCCTGACAAAAATCTTTTTCTATCAGCAGTCCAATAAAGGCAGAATAACAACTGCTGGTACATATGTGCCACCTAAATCCCAAACCCCACCCTCCACTGCTGTGGTAGCAGCTGTGGCTCCACCCACTTCCAAATCACAACCCAAGACTCAACAGGTGTCCACCACAGGGACCTACCTTCCCCCAGGCAGCAATGGAGCTGGTAAGTATAATATGGACAAACTTACTGGACTTTTTAATGTGGTTACAACTGATGCATAGATTTACAATCACGCAAAAGAAAAATGGATGGTGGTGACACAACAGATGGTAAGCGTTTAAATTTTGGTGCATACAATACCTTCAAATCAACTCTAAATTTTGATGCACAGATGTGCCACCTGCAAAGATCATTCGTCCAAGTGGCATCCCTGGTGTCCACAACCCTGACCTCTTCTTCAAAGTGAATTCAAAGAACTTGTAAGCAATTGGCAGACGAGTTATCCTTACAAATTAGAAGGGTTTCACCCTTTCCCCCAAAGCATTCTAGGCTTCTATTGAACCCCTCTTTACTCTGGTAATTGGAGGTTTTCCATTGACCTACATAGTCTTCATTCTTGTAATCGAGGGTTTCATTGACCCTTGCTTGTATTCAAAGGTAGCACCATCAGGAACCCATGTTTTATATTTGCTGTAGGCAAGCGAGAGAGCAGCTTGGGAGGGTGGCTCTGTTGAAGGCTGCTCGATCTCCACACAAGACCATTCACAGCTAGTGTGCACCTCTTCACTATTGATATACTGGGCACTAATTATTATTATTTTTAAACTTTATGAACTAAGAGACAAGGAAGAAATTGGTCTATACAAATAAAAGATTATTATTCCACCATCTATGTATGTTGAATTGATGCTCAATCTAAATCTTGGCCAAGTTGAAAGTGATGGTGCTCTGGACTGATGATAAATATGACTGCAGGGGGTAAAGATTGATTGGAAGTGCTAAGCAATAATGCAGGGGGGGAGGGCTGGGGATATTTAAATTAATGTTCGTAGCCTTGGGGTATGTCTTAAGTGGAGTACCAATTAGACTCACTTCTAGCACTTCTTTTCCTGAAGATGAAGTAGGGGTGTGGCAGCCATGCCATCTGTTGTACATCTCCACTAACTGAACACTTTCTTGATACCTGTACACATCGGCATGATAATTGGAATCTCATGAAGCACACAAAATGAATTCCTCTCAAATTAACCTTCCAAGGTGCAGTGACTTTGCAAGGAGTTTGTCTATGTTTTTTCTGGAGATGAGAAACTGGACAAAGTCTGTGAAGTCAGCCGTTGTCAAGAGCTCTTCATGTCGTTCAGTGTGATCCAGGTATGTGTATATCAACTCCTTCACCTAAACATATATATGTGGTTGCATGACCGTGCAATCTCCAATTAATGCTCACCTGTTGGTTTCCAAGGAGTGTACTGTCCATGTTAAGCTCGTTTAGTAATTCCACATACTTTTCAAACTTCAAACCATTAAGAACCAGCTGCAACATCAAGTTGGTATGCCCAAACTGCATTGGTATGACCAAGTCACTGACCTTTGTGAATTTCTCCTGGTCCTTTGGACACGGTATCACCAGTACACACGACAGAGCATGTGACAGTAGTCCTAGTCCAGCAAAGAGTTCCACAAGGTTCCCAACATCCAGTTCAAATGGAAATGGACACCTTGAAGGCCAAAGGAATCTTACATAAATGGTACCCAGTTGACAAGTTGGTTCCTTACTTACCCATGCAGCATAGCAAGTGATTCGTCACATTCTTCCCTCTGAAAAGGACTGAGTGGAGCAGACACTGCATGCATGCGTTATATTATGTTGGTATGACAACAGTAGTTTACATGGGCAGCACATGTAGTGTACATGTAGTCCACATGCCATGCATGCATGATACACATACTATACATGCTATGCACAAACTTGTTTCCAGAGGAGTGGTCAGTGCTTTCTGCCATACATTGGGAAGTGAAGGGATCTATTTTATAATGTTATGATATGACCAGCCACTTATTAAGAAGGCTAACAACCATACATACATACATTCATATCTGGACTTGTAGAAACCAGTCTCTTGAGCAGGTATCGCAGATAAGGAAGCTGAAAAGGATTTAATCACATTACAGCTGATGTTGGACACTATGAGGTAAACAATGGATCCCATTATGCATACGTACCATGGAGAGGTGGAGGAGCTGTTCCAGCAGTCTTGCCCAAAGATTGCTGTTCCCAATATCATAATACAAGCAAAGCTCACAGGTCAAGCGGACAGCCTGAGGGCATGCACACAAAGAAAACAATAAAAAAAAAACCAATATGTATGTGTGTGAAAGGTTGTCAAGTCTTCACCTCAAAGATAAACAAAAAGAGACAAAACCTGGGTCAATGGCCTGCTTACACAGTCAATACCTTGGGTTCTCTAGCATGATTTTTCCAGAGAGTCTTTACCAAACCTCCTTTATTGCAGCTCTGGAAGGCTGCCAGAGTGGTGGAGATGTGCAGGCCCTCCAACTCACATGTGAACATTGCACTCTGCATGAATGCCCTGTAGGGTAGGCAAAACAGGTGGTGAAACTATGGGAGGGCTCCGTAACAACAACTGCTCACTTGATGTCTTTAATCGAGGTGCCACTGATGGTCTCTATCATGGTGGGGGTTGCTATGGTGAATAGTACCTGGAGGGCCCGTACTCTGGATAAACACCGTGCCGAGGAAGAAGTTCGCTGCAAATTAAGAAGACTTGAAACTTAGTCACAAGAGAACAATTCCTTACCTTGGCCCAGTTGAGTAACATGACCGAGTTTGACTCCAACTTCTCGGGCATGCTCAGCAAATACACTAGCCTGCCAACACACAGACATCAGAGGTAGTATGGTGGTGGGGGGATAGACTATCGCTCACTCACCTTTTCATGTTGAGCCTGTCTTCATCCTCCTCCTCCTCTTCAGTGGTTTCTTCAGTGGTGTCCTCTAGCAGAGAAACCTGTACCAATACACACCAATCATACAGTCAAATCACCCAAAATAATCATAATGCATACCTGAGTGGTATCCATGTCTTTCTTGGCAGAGCCAAAGGAGAGGAGCCATTGCTGTACACAAACATGACATTGGAGACTTGACTACTCCTACACATTTGGTATATGGAGATATGTGTACCTCATAGAGTTTGTACTGGACCTTATTCAGACTGATGTTGAAGAATTGGGCAATCTTAGTCGTTATGGAGTGTAGAGGCAGTGCTGGGAGGGGTGGGGGATTGGTATGGGAGAAAATGAGCAGAGGGAGGGGGGAACTGAAGGGGAAATGTACTCACCCCTTTTTGCTGAGCTGGCTGCCACTGGTATGTCAGTGTAGAGTGCCATGATGAGAGCAGGTCCAGAGAGGTCGAGATACTTGGGCTGGTCCAACTGGTGATATCGGAGCAGTTCTTCTGTCCGCTTCAAGGCTAGCATTGAGCTAAACAACCCAACTCTATCTCGGGCACTCTTCACTTCGGACTTAAAAGGAATAACAAGTGATTATAGGGGTTGACCCTCAGGATTAAACCTACCTCTGTTTTAGCTTGCCCCTCCAACTGCTGTGCTATGGAGAGTGCTGTTTCCAAGGCCTTTATTTTGCTCTGATCATGACAAAGATGTTCAGATAACCACTTTGCTATTGTAAGGGCAAAAGACGCTTCTTCTATTTTGTTCAGTAAGGGACTAATATCATCAAACTCCAGGGATTTTCCCATCACAGGTGTGATCACATGACTGTCACACGATAGAGTGATATTTTTTATGCTTGTTGAGTAGAAATCGTCCATAGGGAGCTGAGGTAAGAATTCAGATGGAAGTAAAATTTAATTTAATTAAGTAGTAACTGACTTGCAGTATTCTAGCAAGTGCAGTCAATTTGCCTACAGTTTGAATGGAGAGCTCTGGACCTGCAAAATGTCATGTAAGCAATACTGTGAACTTCAATCACTACTTCATGGAGAATGTAACTGCCTGACTTACCTATAATTTTCATTGGGTCTCCATAAAGAAGATGGTGAAAAGGAAGAAGATTCGATGCCATGGGAGGCAGGTCAACCATGCCTCCTGTCTGTAACAACAATTCAAAACATGGCAATGATAGACATTCAATCTGAGATATTCTTCATGCACCTCATTAAGTGTGGATTTTTTTTTTGAGGATTGCCACTGCCTCTCGTATTCTGAAGGGGCTGCAACTCGCTTGTAATGCTTGAGGCAGTCTAGAATCAGTAGCCCCTATGATCATTAATAATAAGTCACATGACTTCAAGATAAGTCATATGACACAAATACCTGTTCTACTTTCAGAGATGGGGGCGTGGTTTCATTTTGAAGGAATTGCAATAAGAAAGAAATCTTCGTATAATCGTAAGGAAGAACCTGTAGGAAAATAGATCCACTTGAAGGAGAAGAAGCCTTGAATATATAGATACCTTTGTCATTAGTAGATTGCTGAACATTTCGCCAATCATTGTCTTGGAGATGTGACTCATGACGGCCAATGCCCTCTCTTTGTAAGGCTCCTCCCATTCTGTGAGGAGCACTCGTAGATACATCAGGAGAACAGACTGTGTATCTTGATCTACCTCTGAACTGTGTGCAGTAACATAAAGCTCTATTACACCTCAATGTTGGTAAAGGGTCACCAAAAGTAGGTAAAGGGTCTTCATTAATACAGGTACATATGTACGTACATACATGGTATACTGATAGGGTCTTGACTACATACCCACCAGCAATATTGGACCACAATGTTGACATCAACCTCCTTTGCTCTCAAGAGAGTAGCAGCCACTTTCTTTCTTTCTTCCTTGCCTCCCCTGAATGCCTCCGTGTATGAGATTTTCAGCTTGGTGAGCTTCCTGCCCCATTCAGCAGCCCTGAGAATGGCCGACGATTTCTCCCTGATAGCAGGCTGGTTTGCTATCAGGCTGTAGTCAATACTCAACTTACAGAGGGCCTGAGGGGAGGGGGAGGGAAGGGCAGAGAATATTACTTGTTTCCACAATGATCTTATGTCCTCATATCCACCTCATACCATATGCAGACTTAATCATACAGGGGATTGTCACAGTAGCGTCTTGATCCAAGCCACAGGTGGCTGACATTATTGCATCAGGACAGGGGATGTGGTGAAGCTCTGGTCTTATAAACAATGCAATACTAGTAGTCAACACTTCCCCCCACCACAAAGCCATGCTGTGCTGTGTGTGCTACAGCCTACAGAAGTTCACATCCTTGCATCATGCAGCAGTACCACCCAGTCCAAGGTACCATATCAACCCATCCATCCATCCATCCATCCAGCCATTAACAGAATTAACCAGACAAATCAATCTACCCATCAAATCACAGTCCAAGGTACAGTATCAATCCTACTCACCTAACACCTATAGACCTCCTACCTTGTTCCTTGCATGTATTGCAGGACTGAAACTGCTTACTAGCACATCCATATCTATCCACACCACCTATCCATCTATTCACCCACCCATATCCACCTGCAGGGCTGAAACTGCTTACAACATCTACCATTTACCCATCTATCCCACCCACCCACCCATCCATCCATCCTTGCTCCCTGCATGTACTCAACTGCTTACTATGACTCTGGAGTAACTGGAGATGCTGTGAGTCTTGATGGCCATGAGACGTGGAATGGCCTTGGAGGGGGACAGAGCCAGCAGCAGTGATAGGCAGTACTCATGGTCCACATGTCGAAAAGATAAAACCTGTGTATATATGACAGTACAAAGAGAAAATCTCTCTCTCTCTCTCTCTCTCAGGGGTCAGAGTTTACCTTAGTGGTGAGGGAGTTGAGGAGACTGGAAGTGACACTCCCTCCTGGTCCCACCACTTGGGAGAACACCAAAGGATCCGCTTCAAGTGGAGCACCTGCGGTAACTTGCTGACTCAGCATGACCAAGGTCTATTGAATTGCGTTATGATCAGGTCCCGGCTCTACTCTAGAAAGTCATTAACATACACTGATGATGCAGTGGAGAGCTAGGTGGGTGTGGTTACTGTCCTTTAGCAGCTGGTGTAGTTCAGTGGCCAGGGGAAGCACCGAGTTGGAATCACCTACTCCTTGCGGTGACTCTGAAGGAGATGATGCAGTTAGAGACCTTGGCACCCACATCCAGAAAAAACGAGCAGCAAGTGGAAGAATCTGTTCCTTGTCCATAATGAGACCATCTTCATTGTATCGATGACTCCATAGGCAGTGGGAGAAGGAACTCCCTTCATCACTAGGACTGGAATCACAAGTGCAGAGGGTGAGTAATAGTAGATTAAATACAGTGATTACTACATACCTCAAGTCAAGCAGTTCTGCCTCACTGCACTGAGAGAAAAGGCAGCTTAGGAAAGAGCAGAGGTAGTGAACTTTAACCATATCAAAGAGAAGATCTGCTTATAATAAATTATCATTGACAAGTACTGAATCCAGTGAGTTGATATTATGTACTATTTTTGGAGAAGGAAGTGGCGTAAGAGGCTGCACTCCTGATGAATTCCACATCGTCCCTTGTCACTCTCTCTGGCATTCTCTCCATTGCCAACCAAAACTCCTGAATCACAGCAAGCAGCAGTGAAGCTGTCCTTGAACTGACATCACACACCATCAGATCCCTACAAAATAACCATTTAATAAATTTAATCCTTCCATCCAAAGTATGACCCTCCAACCCCTCTGCAGGCGGGTGGAAGGGAATTTCTAGACATGATAATATAGGTTTTAACACTCAAAAGTGAATCTAGGTATCATACTGAATGCTTTGATTTCTCATAAAAAAATTGGCCAAAATTACTCAAGGTTATAGGATTTCTTTACATAATCAATTTAGCTTCCAACAGTCATAAGTGAATCTACTGAATGCTGAGATTCCACTTCCTCTCAGTCAATTCCTTCAGCTGCAGTCAAAACAACACAGACTATGCCCTAATTGTGACTCCTCGCCCCCAATTAATCCATTCATCATCATCCTCCTCCTTGTTCTTTTGTCACCAATAACAATGAAATCATTACCTCCACCCTTTTCCCCCCACTCTTCAGCTCTCTTTGATGTCACCCGTGCAATCAAAGGCAAGGCGATTCCTATGATGCAGAGAATGGGACCCCCATCCCCCCCCCCCCCCCCCCCCCCATAAAGACTCCAGTAACTTTGTTTGATGTAAGTATTTCACAGAATCTCAAGATCAAGACTTGCCAACAGGACAGGGAGGTTCTTTGATAGTTCAGACATCGTGACCTCTCCCTCCCCACCATGCCCAGTTCTGACGTGGGAAAGAAACATCAAAATCAGCAGCTAATTTTCATATATTTTAATTAAATTAATTCTGCAGAGACCGCCAAATCATCACCCAATTTACATATCTTCAAACTCATGATCTCCCCCCCACCCTCATCAATGGCAGGTAGCCAGACGAAATAGTTCGTCTTTCACAAGCATGGGGGAATCACCTAGCTAGCTAAATAACTGTGTTTTTCCTTTACCTGCAGAGTTTCTTCACTTTTTCCAACTTTCCTTTCCGAGCACAGCTGAATACAACAGCACCAATCACTTCTTCTTCCCCGTAACCAAGCAGTCTACAAAACCTGATCCGCAATGTGCATTCACCCTTCTTGTTACGCACAAAAAAGAGCTGCTTCACCTTTTAAAACGATGGTGAGTTGTACCAGATGAAGTTGTAGTGGAACCACCACTGGTCCCATCTCCCTCACTGGAACCTTCCACAAACCCCTCCACTTGTTCAGCGAATAATTTTGCACATTTTCCTTGGTCAGTAAGTTCCCTGGGACTCAAGTAAACTGAATATTCGACCTTCAAAGATAACAGATATAAGTGATGGAACTACCATAGCAGGAATGTCTCATTTTAACTTGATTACCTGAAGAGCTAGAAGCCTCTTGTACAGCTGAATAGCAGCTGCAACATCACAAAATTCGTCCATGGAAGATGGTGGCCACACCTCCACCTCCCCTAGAGATGTAAGGATCATTACTTCTCAATTACTAGTTTCAATGTCACACACACACACACACCTTTCTTTAGAGATTTCTCCAGGACTTGCAAACTCAACAGAACCAGTCGTATAGCTCCTTCACGTTCCGTTCCAATATCCTGTCCATTGTAATAATACTCAATATTGGTTTCAGATTCCGATTGCATACCAGCTCTGGGTGAAATGGGATTTGAAGTTTGCATGATGCAAGGGTGAGTGACTTGTTGGCAACCATGACCTTCAGCTTTGCAGGGAGGGAGGCCATCATATCCAAAGCCTCATCCAACTAAGGGAAGAAAAAAACTAACATAGAGGACAGATTTAAAGTTCTCTCTCCTTGCCTTTTCCCTTTGAATAAGAACGACCAAATGATGCTTGTACACTTCCAATTCCTCCAGCTGGTACATATTTGCAACCTGGAACCAAGATCCGGAATGGAACAAGGTATAGTGTATCATGAACGCAAACCACTATTTGCAGGTACCTCCAAAGCATCATTCAGTGCTGTCAATTTCCCTGAGGCTAAAATCTTTCGAATATAAATCTACAAAATATCATTCACATCATTATCAATAACTCGTCTTAAAAAACAAATAAACGTACCCATCCTCGACCTGAATCAGAGAAGTTGAACTCCCTGATCCCGTAGCCATGGAGAAGTTTCTTGAGCAGGAGGAGTCTGTATTGTTTCCTGAGGTTGGAGACCATGGGGTGATCCCACGCCAGACAGTCCTGTACCAGTTCCTCGACCACCTCACTCCATGGAGCTTGCACGTGTCTCAGCAACTCCACACATCCCATCACTTGCAGCTACAATTACAAGGGGTGTGGCTTAACTAGCTCTCTAATTAGGACACGCCTTCTGGCCATGGTCACATTGAGCATTGAAAGGTTTCCCAACCTCTTTGTCCTGCAGAGCTTGTATGAGAGCTATGACTTTAGCCTCGTGAGCACTGCCTTCCACACCTGATGAAATATGCCATGAAGACTGCATCAGGAAAAGCTGGAAAATGAACATCAGATAATCTTATCCTTACACTGACATGCATCATGCCAACTCAGTACAACAATACATGTCACACTAACTTTGATGTAGTTGAGGAGCACATCATCTAACTTCAGATCGTGCTTCTGCACATAGGGAATGACCTTTGACCTCACAGCAGCCTCCACTAGTTCGACAGCAACAACCTTGTCCAGGAGTCTATGAACAGTTGCTTCACGTGACTCCTGCAAGTGATCAAGAAAGAGGGTGGAGTTTCAGTCAGCAAAGCATTAGGGCTTCATTCATTCAGTGACGGGGAGGGGGTATATTAGTGGTGCTTGTTTAAGGGGAGGGGCATTATGCAGGCTTACACTTTCATATTGGGATAAAGTGATGGTACATTGGAGAGAGGAGCGGAGATAGAGAAGATCACTTAAGCTGTCTTGTAAGGATTTGAGACCACCTAGAGGTGACAACGATTGACTCTTGGTCATGTTGAATACATGTGGCCGGATGGCCATTTTGATGGACGGGTTCTTGAACGAGCTGATGGTTTCCAAGACAGCACTGGCTAGTTGGACTCCATTTTGAGGCCAATTCTCCTGTAAGGGGAGGGAGGGGAAGGAGGGAGGAGGGAGGGAGGGGAGAGGGGGAGGGGAAGGAGGGAGGGAAGAGAGGGAGGGGAAGGAGGGAGGGGAGAGAGGGAGGAGTAAGAGGAAGTGGGAGGAGAAAAGGGTATGTACCTTATGTACCAACTCCAGCAGCTTGGTTCTTTCCTCAGTCCAGTGCAGCAGTTCACTCTGCATAACATAACACAGAGATTCATGAATGGAAGAATTCAATGATATCAAAGGGGTTTGACTCACAAGTGATTGAGGATGGTGTTGGAGGACAAAGGGCACGATGTAACGAGAGAGCCAATGCCCCAGCGAATTGGAGTCAACAGACTCGGGAACACATTGGAGCAGAGAGAGGAGACTGGTCTCATCTACCTCACTCACCAAGGATCCCTACAACATCATGCATGTTGTATGATGACTCATCATATCACCAGTAGTATCTAGACTATGCATTATGGGGGGGGGGGGGGGGAGTGGGGTGGGAGGGCAATGGCATACCATGTGTCTATCATGAATGCAATAGGCACTTTTGAAGTCTCCCTGACTCAAGTAGTGTTTCAGCTCCTCTAGAGATGAAGCAGCCAAGAAAGATAACCACGACTGCGACCTGTTTCATATAGAATCACACACACATGGACACCATGACTTACTCAAGGAGATTTCCTTAAAACGCACCTGAATTCATTCTTCCCTTGGATCATCTGGTAAGTGGTCAACTTGTTCAGAGCCAATTTCACCTACACAAATGCAGAACATACTACTCTACCTTCTTCACAGTGCACTGTAGTTTACCTACCTTCATGAGCAGGCCAGGTGTCTTCACCTACACCAATTATAAAATTAAAAAAACAACATAATATCACTGGTGGTAAATTTTAAAAAATACTGACCTTCTTGTTGGCATGGTGAAGCATCTTTAGGGTCAGTTCCAAGGTTTGGTACGGGAATTGAAAGATCATCTCCATGATGAAATCCTCATCCTATATAATATATAGAGTACCAGTACTAGATAGATTACTGGTACTAGATAGATTACTGGTCAGGAGTCAGTATACTACTCACTTCAATTTTATCAAGAGACTGGATGAGAGACGTCAAGATCTCAGCATCTTCAGCACTGGAAGTGGTGCTACTCAACTGCTCACTTAAGACTCTGGCCTTGCTCTTGTGAACCAGCTAAAGTAGATTTATTTTTTCATAATGGACAGTAAAAGCATCTATTCAGCCACCATTTGTGTGTGAGTATATATACTTACTTCTTGATCTATGTGGTATTCAGTTGCAAATCTCTCAGCTTCATTGAATTTGTGTTGCATTAGCAACATTGCCAGCTTCTTCTCAGGCTGAGTCTGCACCAGCTGCATCACCTGCAGGGTGGGCTCCAAGTAGTACAGTGCGTCCTGCAAGAGGGAGGGAGGAGGGATGGGAAGGGAGGAGGGAAGGATGAGGGAGGAAGGGAGGGACGGGAAGGGAGGAGGGAGGAGGGAGGGAGGGAGGGACGGGAAGGGAGGAGGGAGGGACGGGAAGGGAGGAGGGAGGGAGGGAGGGACAGGAAGGGATGAGGGAAGAAGGGAGGGATGGGAAGGGAGGAGGGAGGGATGAGGGAGGAGGGAGGAAGGGAGGGATGGGAAGGGAGGAGGGAGGGAGGGAGGGGAAGGGATGGAGGAAGGGAGGGACGGGAAGGGATGAAGGGAGGGACGGGAAGGGAGGAGGGATGAGGGAGGGAGGGAGGGACGGGAAGGGAGGAGGGAGGAAGGGAGGGGAAGGAGGGGAAACCAGTTACAGGCTAGTTTGCCTACTGTGCTGACTGACCTCTGTAACCTCTCCGTGAAACAACTGGGTGGACTGAGGAACGTCCAGTGAATGGAGCACCACAAGATCAGGCAAAGTAGCCACCTTCAAGCTCACCTACACAGAAATTTTCACATGATGGGAAATCTCATCAGAACCACAAAGAATTTTTCCTCCACAAGTTTCATTACAGAGAACAGTCACTTAGGACCAACTAACCTGGCCTTCACTACTTTCAGTTACAACACAGAGACCATCGGAACTCTGGTTGAGAAAGGATAAGGAAGAATCAGCTGCTCCATCACTTGCTGCTGTTGCTAGACTAGCATGGCTCCTCTTGAAAGTACAAAAGTCCTTGACAACTGTGTCAGGCTCCGTCCACATGTTCACCATGATCAAGGACGATAACAACCAAATGCAGACTTTGCCCTGGCAGGAAGAGAGGAGACGCAGATATTATCACGGCATATGAACAACAACAACAAAAACAATGACAGCAACATGTTGTGGTGCCATACTTACACAGTCACTGAAGGTGAGCAAATACTTTCCACAAGAGGTTGCTTCACATCTCACCATCACAGCCTCTTTAATCAAAATAAAAAACAAGAGTTTCAAATTCAAAGAGAACTTTTGCAATTTCAATCATCACATTTAGGTCTGTTACATCATACCTTCTTCGAAGAAGTTGACTGAGTCATAGAACTGGTACTGCTGGTCAGCTGATGAATTGGCGGGTCTTTGCCAAAGGCACAAGACTTGAGGCCCTCTTCCCTAGAGGAAATTGAATGGGGTTGGATGATTACAAGTTGTTGTATGAAACTCTATCTATAAAGAAAGAGAAAGAAAGACAAACAAACCTACAGTGGACACAAGTCCTGTTGCATTGTCCATGAGAAGAGGCAGGATGGATGATGGAGAACCTCCATGCATGGTAGATAGGTCCATGCGCACTAGCTGGATCCGACTTTGGAGCTGAACAAACAATCAATCAAGAGTTATAGAGCATGGAGGATCAAAGAGTTCTGTACATACATCAGCAATAAAGTCTTCATTGTTCTCTGTCTCCAGAGCTGTGCATACAAGACCAATGAGATGCTATGACCTTTGATCCTATTTGCAATGGTATACATACATACATACCCGACTGAAATTCTAGCAGCGATAAATTTCTGAAGATGGTCAAATTTCCGCCCCTCATCAGTACAAGGAGCTCATTTCCTAGAAGATGATGATGATGGTGGTGCAATCAATGGAGTAAAAGATACTATAGAATTCTATATACCATCAAAAAATTGCAAGTCAGCAAAAATGGGTTGATCCAATTCCGTATTGCTGATCAGAGCCTGTGTGTGTAATGTGCAGAATACATGGCTGTGAAACATGCGACCACCTCTCGGGCACCAAAAGGTAGTCTCTTAATGGAGGTGGTCTCTTTATAAATCAATGGTATAAGCATTAGGCCACTATTTATAGAATCCTAGTTTCCTGTCCAAGAGACTTCCACAAGTGCTGCAGGCGGGAGGTTATTATAATTATTCTATTATTGCTTCGTTGTTTGTCTCAAAGTTCCTGTCTTCATCATTCACCACAGGCTTTCCCAAAAAGAGCTGCGTGTGAAGCCAAATATGTGCGCGCTCTACTGCGTGCATGAGCAATGGCAGTAATAATATTTTCGATGCGGTGACATTTTCAATACGCGGGCGGTGGACAGGAAACAATCACTCTATTAATAGTGGCCTTACTGGGAGGCTTTTTAAAGAGAGGTTCTCTTAATAGAGTGGTGTACACTTTTCAATGTACTTGCCTGTGAAAATAGGACCGAATTTAAGCTCGGAGTGATGAAGTGCAGAAGACCTAGTCTATAATATTGAGGTCTCATGGAAACAGTGCAGCTGTCAGTGTCATAATAGTTACCTGTCACCAACCACTAGCAGTGGATCACTTCCATGCCTGCTCCAACCAATGCAGTCTATCTTGTCATCTAATGAGGACAGAACCAAAAGTTCACTAAAGTAGCTTTCTGGAAACTTACCAAAAGTGAAAGTAGTGGCTGGCAGGTCATTGGTGGGCGTGGCATAGTGGAGGTGGAGGGAATTCCCCTTGACAACAGCATGATAGCCTTCCCTTACAACACCAAAGTTTGCACACTGTTTAATTGTGAGAATGTAACAGATCAGACTAGTTGGGTAAGGCCGCGCCGATATAAGTCTGGCGTAACCAACCCTTTACCTGGTTTATAACGGGCCAAGCTATCTAGCTAGCTACCTACCTCATAATCATCTGTAGTATCACTCAGCAGGGGTACTTTCCAAGCCTCTTGGGCTTCGAATAATCTACCCTTCTTTCCAACAGCTTCAGCTGATAACATCATTCAGCTTGCTAGCTTGCTTGCTTGCTTGCCGGTTCCCGCCACAATCCAGAAACGAGCATGCGCAATGGGCTCACATCTACGCGCGCCAGTATAAGTCCTAATAAATTATACGGCTGCTCTGGTCCGGGTATGGTCTCCCTCTTTTTTTGCTTGTTGTGACTAGGTAGCTAGTACAGTATCTTTAATTTATTGGTTATATAATTTTTCACTTTCTATATAATCAATAGCACGATGTATTGCAGATCTAGACACCGAGTTCTGGATGTGAAGAATATTATACATAAAAAGAGAGCTGATATTAAGAATCTTCACTGGCTACATTATGTTTGCTTGCAGCAAATTGCTAGTCTTATCTCTGTTAACAGTAGTCACCCTGGTATGCCATAGTTGGGCCACTTGTGACATTTGGGAAGCAGTGAAATACAGAGATTGTCACTGTTCGATGAAGTTCTTGGACTATGAAAGGCATTGCTATGACGACAACACATACTATCGACCCACTCTGCACCAAGACACCAAGTACTGCGAATTCCAGTGCAAGAATGGAGGTACTGCACATGGGAGTAGTTTCCTCAAAATATGCTCGTGTTCAGAAGGCTGGCATGGACAATGTTGTGAAAGAGGTGAGTGTCACTTTGGTGAGCTAGTGGTAGCTATTATTTTAACATTTTTTTTTTCAGAAACAAAGTGTGGGTCTTTATACCTGAAACCCAGTGGATTGATCACCTCCCCAGATTTTCCTGCCCAATATCCAAAGGATGAAATCTGCGGGTACAGAATAATCACTGATCCTGGGAAGAGAATAGCCCTAAGTCTGCGGCCTGGGACAGTGTTCAGTGTGCAAGAAGGATCATCAATCAACACGTGTGACAGAGACTGGGTAGCTGTTTATGATGGAGAAAATAACACCAGTAGACGTATAGGACCTTTCTGTGGAAATACCACTAGGCCTTTTCAGACCATTCATAGTACAGGACGTTTCCTCTACATTGAATTCAAGACTGATAACGATACAGAATACACTGGATTCCAATTGGAATATATAACATACAGACGAGGTAGGCTCCAGATAACTGCGACTACCAGAAATAAGGCCTATAGCTAATTATACACATGTGCAGACTATTCCATACACTCTGTAGCTAGCTACTTCCTTCTCCACTCCTTTCTGCAGGCTTCAGGTGTGGACCGAGAAGAGAATACAAGAAACCAACAGCTCTTATCCCTTCCCCACAGTTTCCCCTGGAATACAGACCACAGGAACTGTGTGAGTATGAGATCTTTGTCCAGCCAGAGCACGACTTGGTGCTTACAACAATATACATTCACCTTCCATCATCAGCGGACTGTTCAAAAGGGGACAAAATTGAAATTTTGAGAATGAGTGGTACCGAAACAGAATACCAATTCTTCACACTATTGTGTGGGAAAGAACCATATTCTCCTTTCACCATAAGACAACCTTCAAAGGTGCTGCTCAGATTTTCCACAGATTTCATCGATGGAGGATTTTTTCTGATCAGATATCAGCAGCTGCCTGTGCTCAGTCACACAACTCACCAGTCCCTTCAGTAACACTTACAATGATTTTCACCTCTCATCATTTTTACCTATAGTAATCACTCCTCATATACTCATAATAATTTGCTATGAAAGAATTTGAGAATTTAAGTGTATCATAGATCTGGATGGAATATTCTAATTACGAGAGAGAGCCTGTTAAAATTGTATTTTAAAAAAAGAAGTTCTTTATAGTTATGTGATTATGATACACTGCATGAGTGAATGGTATATTAAAATCAATTGGATCATGGACACTGTACTTTATCATGATGGCATAGCGAACACAAGATGAGTGCTGTTAAGTGCTGAATTTTCTTATGCTGAAGACAGCAGAGCTAGTCTAAACAGAACAAATAAAAAATGCCATCAAAAAAAGTGATGTAACTAGCTGGCTGTAGATTCATATGTGCAAAAAGGTGTGCATGTCTAGCATAAATGGGTGTAAGTCATCAAGTAACCATCACAGAGCCAAAGTCATTATAATCTAGAAATTAGTCATAAATTGACCACAGAATTATTATGCATGCAGTTAAGATATATAGCTATACATGTAAACAAGTAGTACATTATGGCCACAATTTCTATAGTCTGCTTATCACCTCCTTCACCCCAGCTGATCCTTAAAAGATTGGATGATGATAATTTATATATTTGGTACATTATTTCATGCATATTTTATTCAGTATAGCCTAGTAGCCCTAGCAACCATGCAGCTATATCCTATAAGCTGATTCGTAACCATGGATATGAAATAAAGACAATCATAATAATCAGGTTTAGCTATAAGCCTTGCATATACATGTATTGTACGCAATAGCCCCAAGTCATGTTTTGACGGGTGTTGTATGAAGATTAAGTGGGTAATCGTTGAAAGAGAATAAATTAATAGCAACAAACTCAAGATCATAGCTACCTGAGCTAATGGGTAAGTTGATGAAATTAATGATCCAAGTTCTTGAACGGCCTACAACGAATAAAAAGTGCTAGCTAACTATTAACTATGCATGTGGTTCAAGTCAAAGTGATGCATGTTCACATTTTACAAGGTGTATCTGGAGGATCAGTTTGTGTCACTAGATGCTGTTTGGTGTACTGCCAAATGAGAATGGAGGCACTGACGTGAACATTGAGGGAACGTATGACACCGAACTGAGGGATCTCGATACAGTCATCCAAGAGGTGGATGATTTCTGATGGGATTCCTTCACGCTCATTCCTATAGAGAGAAGAATAACCACTAAGTAAGCTCATGGATAGACTATGCAGTAAGTGCACTATATAGCTCACCCAAGCACTAACAGTGTACGATGCTTGAATTTATATGAACTTGCACACTTGCTTCTCCTTGTCTGTTCCAGTCCCACCAAGGCATAGCCTTCTTCCTGCATGCTTGCAAGATACTCCCTCAGGCAATTCAGTTTCACCTATAGTAACAAGGGGAGATGTGTTGATACGCCCTTGGAATTAGCTACCATATGGAATGTCATGATCACTATAGTTCAATGTTCCTAAACTTTATTAATCATATATTTAGTCTACCATAACAACACTAGTTCATGTAGAAGGGCACATTTTCCCCCATGCATTTGCCACATATGTGCTGTCCACACGTAGCTATAGCAACAATATACCTCACTTAGCGACAGCCATTTCTCAGAAGTCACACTTAGACTCTGGAATTGTTTCTCTTCCAGAATCTTCAAGTTGCTAAGAACCAAACCTTGCACAGAAAATATTTGACATGTCCGGCACAGACCTATAAAAGGAAAAACAACAACAATTGCACAGAAAATATTTGACATGTCCGGCACAGACCTATAAAAGGAAAAACAACAACAATAAACAAAAACCAACAAACAAACAATAGCTGCATACTTGATCAACAACTGTACACATTTTATTTACTTATTAAGGAAGTTCATCAAACAATAATGATGCCTCTATAATCATATTAGAAGCAACTTTGTGATGCTGGGGCTTGAGCATGGGGCCAAAAAAGTCACATCTCCAAATTATTGATAGCAGATCTAATAATGTAAGAGCTTCATGAGGTAGTGATGTTAAGCCATATAAATGCTCATGGAGTCCTTACATAGTCTTGCCATGTTTTGGAATTCATAGCAGGAATTACTACATTGCTGGGATGTTTAACAGTCCAATGCCAATAAGAATCACTTTATCGACATAACCTTCTGAAACCATGGGGGAGAAGAGAGAGAGAGAGAGAGAGAGAGAGAGAGAGAGAGAGAGAGAGAGAGAGAGAGAGAGAGAGAGAGAGAGAGAGAGAGAGAGAGAGAGAGAGAGAGAGAGAGAGAGAGAGAGAGAGAGAGAGAGAGAGAGAGAGAGAGAGAGAGAGAGAGAGGAAATAGGCACAACAGACGAAATGGATTCCAGGAATATTATAATGCATGATACAATATAATGCATAATACAAACACACTTTATAATTAGCTAAGTGATAAGTGAATCGCTTATGGACTTGTATATTAAAAATAAACACAGAAGCATAGCTATATGCAGTAGCTAATTGTGCTTCATCTTAGTAGAGTTGTGACGCACTGGCTCACTACACCCATGAATTCCTTTGATACGTTATGCCATGCCACATTCTATAAAGAGTCCACACCACATGATGCATGCACACAAAATAGAGCCATGGGGACTACATACTATTTCATAGCTCTTCTTCTCCTTCTGTAATAATGACTAATTTGCAGTTGTATATATACTCCACCTCTTCCTACATATGTCAATGAATGGTGCATGTTGTATACCATGCATCTTTAGCATGTCTAGCTCCAAATACAGATGGAGAGAGTTCATCAACATATGTGGAGCACACAATGCATCTTTAGAATGACTAGCTCCAAATACAGAATAGAAGAGAGTTTGTTGTTTGTTGCTTGACCAAGACACATGGCAAAGTAATACACCCAATGACAAGAAACCTGCACTAAATATTCAATTGGGACACACCCTTACTTGGTATCCCAGAGCATGCCTTTGATTATCTATAGTTACATAACATTCCATTAATTAATGCCACAATGTATACACCAAAGCCAAACTATTCACTTCATAAACAACGTAATTAATTCCTGGTTCTGTATGATTCGATTTTAAGCATTCTTGTGTCAGCTTCATCATTACATTAAAAAGACACAAAGTTAATGCATTTTTAATGTAGCTTATTAAATTAATTCATCTCTGCAGTGATATAGAAAAACTGTTTGTACCACCCATTCTGATCTGCTGTCGGGATCCAAATTAGAAACCATGAATCATAATAGTATTGTGGCGATAATCACATTAAAGTAATTACTTCAAAGTAAGTCGCAGCCTCTGGCTCTTCCTATCCTGTCGAGTCAGGATCTTGGCAAGGAATAAGCTTGTCTGATGAAATAATATTTATTGAAGCAGTTCCCCCTCTGGTCTCCTCAGTGCTCAATAAGGCTAGGAATTTGCATGGCACTGCACGCTAAACTCCACAACACCAAATGCCACCAATATAATATATACAGTCCAAGGTCTATAGAAATCTATATTATCCCGTTTTTAAGTAGCTTAAAATTGAATGGGGAATTTCTCAAACATGCTTTGATGAAAATGTCCCAAACTTCTGTCACGTGTTCCATAATGATTGAACTATCTCTATAGCAAATTTCAAGACCTAGGTCACTAGGCCACTAGTTATGGACAGCTAAAGCATGGAAAAAAATGGCCAAGAATCAATGCAATATTTGATTTTCACCTGGGACTGGTTTAACTACTGAAATGTTAATAGATTAATTACTTGTAACCAACCTCCTAGATTGGGGGTCTTGGATACTAAAGAAGCCATAATGATGAGTCCACTTTTCCGTTGGTGCTCACTTGAACTGGATCCAGTGGCGTTGAATAGACAACAGTGGTGTGTCCAGTTGGGGAAGAGCTCTCCGGAAACAGCCTGGGGGTTGTTCAGGAGAGACACTTTCTTCTGGATGTCTCCAGTGCCATCACAGGTCAAAGTGCAGTTGCCAGGTGTAGTGGCAGGAAAAGAATTGGATTTGAACTGATACAACATACAGAAACAACAAAAAGGGATTCGTGAAGAGGATTCTGTTTACCAACATTATTGTAGTTTCTGTGCTTCCTAGCTAAGGAAAGGATTCAAGTTATGTAAACTTCAGAAGTGATTACACACAAAAGCATAGGCTGAATGTATGGCTTGTTTCTGAGATAATTATCAGCTGTACTTTACCAACTCACAAAAAAAAACAAGAAACAACAACAATAACAACTACTACTACAATAACAACAACAACAGACTTACTCGATGAGCCAGCGATCTTGAATCACTGCCATCTTCTTCACTAGGAGGTGAATCCCAAAGCTGCTCCAGTGCTTCTAACAGAGCAGAGTTACAGCACTCCATCCCCACACCAAATCCCCCACCATCACTAGGTTCTCCTTCTACTCTCTCCCTTCCATCCAGAGCTTGAGCCTGATCATGACCCAGAGCTTCTTGGAAGTGTTTGAGAGGGATTGCTTCCTCAGGCAAGGAGTCGCAAAGAAGAGGCAGTGTATAGAAGATAGTCTAAGAGACGTTTATCAGTTCCATATTTTAATTGATTAATCTCTCTCTCTCTCTCACACACTCTCCCTCCCTCTCTCTCCATAGCTATTGAATCATTGAAGCAAATGCATGCAGCTATAGTGAAACAGTGTGTAACCATATAGTGTGCCCTGAAGTGGAGATAGTGTGAGAGTTACATAACATAGAGTAACTTGCTGTGAGAGTTGAGTGGCTAAATACTAGCATGCATGGCTATGCATGTCAACTGAACAGGATGAGCTAACACTAGCTAGAATGCATCCCCACTGAATGGATGAACTAATACTTGCATACCGGTAGCTACACAAAACCTGCCTAGCAACTATAAGCTCCCTCCACCCGACATGCAGAGTTATTGACAATGTTTTCACCAAATAAACTGCATTTTTGAAAAGACTCTTCAATGAGATCATCAGTGGAAGTCGCATGAATGCAGATGCAAGATGTCATTGTTCCTGGAATAATTCAGTCCCATCACTTTGATGATCGCAAACAAGCATCAGAGAGCATGCGCACATATGATTAGTAACATTGTGTCTGGTGGCACTTCATCAAGGAACTTGATTAAAAACATCAATTCAATACTCAAAACAAACTGACAAATAACGTTTTTCTCTCACGGAAACGACGCCACTTTCTTCGTTCCAGCTCAAGGAGTGATCTCGAGCACTTTAATGCTAGACTACATCAAATAGCAGCTGCACTCCAACGACACAATAAATGCTTGCACATGGTGTGGTTCAACCTTGGAACCACGGACAAATCAAATGAGGAAGTCACAGGCATGCATGCTCAATCAGATAACATAACTTTGTGGTGTTCGTATGAAAACCTTCCATGCATGCATGCCCATCCACAGTTATGCATGCACATGCTTGTCAATATTGCAGGTAACTAATGTCATTAGGATATTCATAGCTTAATTATAATCATTCATGTATAGATTATATTATCTGTTAACTTCATAGAGGAAAACATTTATAAGGATTCAAGGATGAACTTTGCATGCAGCACATGCATGCACATGTTTGTCAATATTGCAGGTAAACTATTTTTGTTTTCATTCATGCAGTGATTACAACTTCACAGAGAAAAATATTTCCCTTTCAAGCAATAAGGTTTCAAGGGTGAACTTACTTCAATGTTTCGATCTTCCTTGGTCTTTACTTTGCTGAAGAAAGCATTACTCTCTATCTTTTGGCTAAACTTCGCAGTATCTCTGCAAGTTTGTAAGGATAGTCTAACAGTTCAACACAGCATCATTATTTTTTACTTGCCCATTTTGCTTTATGAAGCAGACAGGACCTTCTAAAAATCGCAGAGGATCAAGGACTTCAATAAGATGGAGGTCCTTGCAGTGTGTCCACAAGCGAATGAGGGCAGACTGGGCAAAGAGCCTTGCTATGCTATGATGACAAGTACTCCAAGAAAGAAGAAGAGGCAAAACTCTCTTACAGTATGCCACCTGAACAACAACAACAAATAAACAAAGCAAAGCAAGAAGATGAGATTAACATTTCAACTCTTCCAGGGAGAGCAAAATAAATTTAAAGCTCTCCTGGTCTCACAGGTGATAAAGATAATGCAATTGTCTATGCACCTTTTCAGCTTTTGTCTCGATGTTGTGGCCGACATGCATGGCAATAGTGAAGACTGAACACATCCTAGACAACCTCATGTCTTGATTCTAACATAAAATATTACGTAGTTATGAAGTCTTCCGTATCGTACACACATAAGGAAGGGATGATGTAACAAAATAAAAACTTCATACACACATCTTCCAGCAGTTGGTAAAAGTGCGACCCCAACAACCTGGGGAAGCTTGTGAAGATCACAACGACGATCCACTCCATCAAGTACCTGACAGAGAGCTGGTTATCACTGCGCAGCAAGAGGAGAAGTTGCAGACATACCTCTTCACCAGTGCTCTGTAGTGATAACAATAAACAAACAATAAACAACAAACAATAAATAACAAACAAAACTCGTCACAATCTCACAAGGAACATGAAACTTTTGGAAAAAAAATAAAACTAAATTCCTTGGTCCAGTGACCAGTACTTTATCTCTGTTTATGATCATGGAGTTTCTGTCTTAATTAGAAGGGGTAGCCCCACTTAGAGAGTATGGGAAAGTCCCATCCAGAGCATTGTATGAATTTTGTCTAGAGTGAGGAAAACTCTAGCTAATTCTAAAAGTTGTTTGGGAAAAGGAATGTCATAATTCTCTCTCATATCGTCAATAGGGGTCCGCCTCAAAAGTAGAGTTTGTCTTGATCACAAGGGGTAGCCCCACTTAGAGTATGGGAAAGTCCCATCCAGAGCATTGTATGAATTTTGTCTAGAGTGAGGAAAACTTTAGCTAATTCTAAAAGTTGTTTGGGAAAAGGAATGTCATAATTCTCTCTCATATCGTCAATAGGGGTCCGCCTCAAAGTAGAGTTTGTCTTGATCACAAGGGGTAGCCCCACTTAGAGTATGGGAAAGTCCCATCCAGAGCATTGTATGAATTTTGTCTAGAGTGAGGAAAACTCTAACTAATTCTAAAAGATGTTTGGGAAAAGGAATGTCATAATTCTCTCTCATATCGTCAATATCAAAACTGTCTTAAAGAAACTTACTTCGGTAATGGAGTGAAGAGACACAATTAGAGTCTGAAGTATCCTTAATTTGGTTCTGTGGGTGAAGGAATTGATATAGTACCGTCTCTTGACTGCTGTTATTGTCCCAAGCTAAAAGGGATGGTAATCATTCGTGTTGAGAAGAGTACACACTAGAGTGTTCCCACGCATCCTCAGCTATTATTTAGACCAAAGAACAGGAGAAGCTCACACTCATAGAATTCAATTTCAAAGGATTAATCATTTATCATCTATGCACCTGCACTGATGGATTTCATTATGCGTAGACACACTACCATTTTATTTAATTACATATATATGGGTGGTCACATGACATCACATGATGCCACATACCTCTTGTAGGAGAAGACAAACAAAATGGTGTAGGAAGTCGTTAAACAGTGCAGACACTGGTTTCCCTGCCCGTAAGAACCTCTTGGCTAATTTGAGCAAGAAAGCAACTACTTTCACTCGTATTCTAGCATTTTCTTCCAAATACCTTTGAAAAAAAAAGAAAAAAAGAAATCATTTTAATACATGATATTATCATAAGATTACCGAGTGTTCTTGTGGTCAACAGATGAGCAACCCTCTAGGGATTCAAGAAAGAGCTCCACCTCTTCTATATTTCTTTTGGAAACGACAGACAAAAGGTTACAAGTGAAAAATGTCCACTACACCAAATTGCTTGCAGTTACTTCTGCCATCTCCCACACCACGTCATATACTCACCGAAGGTTCTTTTTGTGAACAGGTCCAAACATTGACATTTTCAGCAGGATTTTGCTGTGCATCTTCAAAGAGTTGAAGAGGAGAGCAGCAGGTGCTGTGGGAGGTGTGCCACTATCACTGGGGGTACTACTGCAGCAGGACAAAATGGCGCCCTCCCACACTCCGAGACAGTGATTCACCAAGATGCCACATACTCCACTCTTTGCTTCTCCAAGCTCAAAAAAATCTTTTGCACACTAAAAAAAGTATTATATTTTATTTTGTTATTATTGTCAAATTCATGTACTTTCCATTCCAGTTCCAAGATGTCTGAATTGGAATTTGATCCAAGAAGGATATTTGGGTGGAACACAATGGCTAGGTATGCCTTTAGAGCTCGCCAAAACAGCTGCTGCTTGTTCCTCTGCTCCAACACTAGTGACCATATGGTTGGAGTGAAAGAAGAAATGAACGAGACTTCAGTGACCTCAAGCAGCTGCCAGAGAGAGAGAGAGAGAGAGAGAGAGAGCATTCGGTCTAGTAAATAAACTACATTGTATCCTACATAAAATCCAGTTGTATTGGAAGAGGACCTAGTTACTGCTATACCTGAGGGACTAGGTGTGAAACACACTCAATAACAGTGCCAACACTTCCAGCTGCTACATCCAGACTTTCAAGACAGCAGTGGACCACTTTCACTACATCCTTGCTTCCAATGGTGACTCTACCATCATCATCTCTCTCGTCTTCTTGGGTTTGTACTCCATTGTGGCGTGTTTGCTTTAAACAGAACAGCAAACACTCCCAGTATGCTGAGTGGCAGTGAGAGACGATAGTGCCCCAGTCAAACTGTTCCACTGATCCACTTCCTGTATCATCACTGCTGGCATTGGCGAGAGGCCCCACCCCTTTGACTAAAGTCAGATTTATGGGAAATGTACTGATAAGAGAACAGAGGATGGAAGGGAGTGGCAAGATGGGCTGAGAGCACGCCCATTTCAGAACGGTCACAGCTCCCAGGAAACTCCCCGAGAGCTCCACAGGCTGCAGAAAAATCAAAAAGGGAAAAAACATTTCCCCTTACAACAGGGAGTATACTTAGGGGGACAACCCTTTAATTATTAGAGGGTCCATTGTGACGTTTTACTCACAGTTTTGGCAAGGAGGTTTTTAAGGGTCGATGCAGCTCTGGTTGCTATGGAATTAATGCTACTAGAAATGAGAGTGGAAGGGCTGAAACGAAGAGCAAAGTGATGGAGTGAGTCCATCACTGCCAAGTGGAATTTAACATGTTCCAAACTTGGGGTTCCATCCCCCTGGAACTAAAAAAGAAGAAGAAGAAAAAAAACTAAGTTCTATCGACTAATCAAAAATTAGAAATTAGATTGACAAGAAGATTTGTTTGTGAGGGCGCCAAAGCAGTCTTCCCATTCATGGGGCTGAAACACTGGGGCGCCAAAACAACATTCCACCCAACATTTATGGCAATAAAGATTCCAGACTTGAAAGGATAACTTCAATCATGCGTACAATTTAAACCCAGATTCCTCAAGTCCTTCCCCCCCTCACTAAATAAGGAAAACGCGTGATAGGTGTGGGTGTGAGATAAATTGTATTATTACCATCCTTCTAATTGCTTTTTCCCCCAGTGATGAAAAGACCTAATGATAGTAGGTGAGATGGTATGCAATAGTGGGACTTTCGTGTAATGCTCAGACAGCACAAACCAGATGATATCCACCCCACCCATGCAACAAGAATCCACAACACATAGAAATTAAGAGCTGCAAGCACACAAAAAAAATTCAGAGGCGCCACAAACACACAGAAGATCCACAAGCACACAGAAATTTCAAGATTATAGCTAGTCTTGCAGGGGGGACCTGATTAAAAATAGTGCTAATCACTGGCAGAACCAAGGAGAGGGATGCAAAAACTTGCTCATATTGTGATCGCTCAACGTAATCTTCATTACACACAATCTGATTGGACTGCTGGTTGAAAAAAAGCAATGATGTAATTGATAGACAAGTTTATTCCTTTTTTCTTCTATGTGTACACACTGTCTGTTACCCTAGAATTAGATAATTTTTTTTCTCCACTACACCACAACAGCTGTCCCATTATAAATTCAAGGCCTATTTCAAAAACCTCTCGGCCTGCTTGATGGCAAATAAGTGACTTAAAAGTATTATGTAAGTTGTACCTTCGATCCAATAAACAGCTGCTTCTCTATGTGGATCAGAATGTCAGCAAGCCGTCCACCAAAACAAAGAGAAAGCAGAGACCCTAGAGCTTCAATGTCTGCATAGAAAAATTGTTATATGACCGTGACCTACAGTGTATTTGCTTTGTCTTGCACAGTAGGAAGGTTTCAGATTTATCTTCATTATTAGTTTAATAGGTCATGACCTTTGTGTTGTCATGACATTGCATAAATGAAGTTTATTGTTTTCTAACTAGTACTGTGTAGGTCATACTTACTGCTCTGGTTCTGGTCCTCAGCTCGGAGCACCAACTGGCACATGGTTCCAGTCACCTCAAGCAATCCTTGCATGACCCCAGGGGAGAGGTATGGTCTTTCATGAGCTGTGGCAATCGTGTCCAACACAGGAGATAGGAGCAGCTCCAGGTTCTCCCTAAGGGGTACGCTGACTGACGACAGGACTCCATATCTGTTAAGGTGGTGGTGGAGTGCACGGTATCTGGTATTAAAACTTAAAAATGACCCCCTTAAAGTAACTGCATAGAGGTTTTTCCCCAGTGAGTAAGTGAGGGAGCCCCCAGTTCACCAGTGAGTGAGTGAGGGAGTAGGTGGGCCTTCTGGGACACCTCAGGAAGCTGATAGTTTCAGAAGGTCTAATAAGATGGTCATTCCCATGCACAACAGGAATATTGTTATCAGGACTGCTGTCATCCAGGTAGGCAGGGAGTGTGTCCAGTGGAGGGCTTATTGTTATAAGGGGAATCCCATTACACACTGGGGCGGTTTTGCCCTTTCAAGGGACTCTTGAGGTGTAGTTCCTATATCAACTGGAAGCATGGTGGGAAAAAGCATCTGCAGGTCAAAGCAAAACTAATGCTACGTTAGAGTGTATGATAAACAATAGTCACGCACAATACTAACGAGATAAGTGGATAAAAGTGTTCACGCCACAACAGCTTAACACCAACATTAAATTTAGACGCCAGCATGGAAGGTACCAATATGTCATAAAAGGTTGAATCTTGATGTCTGGTTGACCAAAGCAATACCTTTGCTTAGGTCAACTTAAAAAATGACCGATTATGTAATTTGAACAAAGATCAGAAAATCATTTTCGGTCTATTATCATAGGCTTTCAGGCAGCAAATGTGTAATACTAATTCTCATTTCTAACTAGGACACTTTTCTAATCAGGATATTTTTTCTGCATTTGAATCGAATTTCACTGCATGAATTAGGTTTTTTTAAAAGCACCTTGACAAAGAACTTCCAAGATCTCTGCTCTCTCCATAGGCCAGGAGGACAATGGCACGGGCAAGATGGGAAGGCTGAGGTAAGGATAGATCACCCCTCTCTTTCAAACAGTTCTTAATACTCTTCTCAAAGTACATAAGAACTGGCTCAGTTTCATCTTGGGTTTGGCAAAAATTTGAAAAGAAAATATATGCCTAAGAGAAAAAGATTTTGTTCAGTGACTAGTAGCAATTTAGTGTGGCAACCCTTTACCTCATTCCAGGATTTTCTTCCCATGATCAAACACTCATAGTCTCTGAAGACACTCAAGGTTTGAATAAGATCTCCATAAGTAACAGCACACTGCTTAGCAACAGTTAGGTAAAGGATTGCAACAGTTAGGTAAAGGATGATCACACGTATAAACAATATTGTTTACCAGATCAGTGAGTTGGCACACGACAGTCAAGAGAAAGGATTGCGTAGCAGCTCTCAGAGATGGTTTATGAGTGAGGATACCATTCAGAATTATAGATCTGAATAACATCAACTAAAAATACTCTTCAATGGATTAGAAAATATTACCGGATGTGTGTGAGAGCTGAGGATCCCAGAAGAGGGGAGGGCTGTAGTTGAGATAAAGCATAGGTTACAAAAACCAGGGGGACATCCACAAAATTCATAGAGTCCATAGCAGCCAAGAACTCAGTCACAAATATACCTATAATATTGAAATATTGAATAGAGAGCAGAATCCCAGAAGTTACATGATATCAGAGCAAAGTCATGTGATCAAGATTCCCATGCATATACCCTTTTGCTCCACTGCAAGACACTCCAGAAATCTCTGGAGGAAAGAACACAAACTCTTCGCCATTGGAGGAGGATCGTGAAATTGACAGACATGGTCTCTATGGAAATGAATCGAAAATGTTAGTGTGTGGCTGAGCCTGCAACACTATATAGGAACATAAGGCACGTACATACCTGCTGTAAATCATGGACACATTGAAGACTTCAAGCAAACGTCCAAAAATGAACTAATGAAAATAGCACAAGTTTAATAATACGAGATGTCCACTACAACCACGTGAATGTGGTCAACTTAATCTCAAAGGAATGGGAAGAGCATCAAAATCTCAGCATGAGTCTCCTTTCCAGGAAAATATATCAACCGGGAAGTGGAGAAAAGGACACACGAGTTGCACCTGACTTACTTTCCAATTCTTTTTGAGTAGAAATGGTGAGTTGTGGAGGGTCATGTCAAGACATTCCTGCACCCCCCCAGCGAATGATGGACTTGGCTTCAGTGTGCTCAAACACACGAGACAGTGCCACTGTCAACCAAGAGAAGTGAAGAAGACTGTGCCCTAGATCAGTTCAAAACATGCCAGTGGGTGTGATTTGCAGAGGATGCCTTCTCATGAATTATATCAATCTATTTATACGTGCATGCAACTTGTACCTTCGATCAATCTCGAAGTTGCTGAAATGATATTCTTCAAATATGCTCGTACCGGCTTCACTATATGAATCTATCAGAAACGGGCAGTCAGAAATTATTAGTTAGCAGAAATTTGGGAATAAGGGATGTTCACATTTGATTCTTACACCACACAAATTTCCCCTTGTTAATAGAGCTTGTATGATATCAGTGTAGCCAGTTAGGGCTAGGGCTAGGGCCAAGATTAAGATCAATACCTCACCTGTTTCTCTTCCATGGTTTCCAATATGAGGACCAAATCACCCCACACTGCTGACAGTTCGTCATGAAACTCCACGTCCCACCAGAAAATCCATTCCCTAGACTCGACTAAGACCACACCCTTCTTTCCAGAGTCACATGACTTCCCATCTCTCCCCTTTACAGATGCCAATGCACACTGGACGAGAAATAAGCAGCGCTTTCGGCAGAGTGGATCAGCACAGATGAGACCTTCTTGAATAATGTTCCAAAAAATGACCTCCTTTCGAACGTCAAACAAAGGTCCATTTCCATCCAGAGAAAGATGTGGGAATTGAAGGGCAAATGGAGATGTGTTATTATAGAAGATAAAGAAATCAGAGAAACAACAAAGCATTGTCAGGATGAGATCGGAGCTTAGGGAATCAATATGTATTTTGTGAGTGTAAACTTGAACTATAAAGTGCCATAACTCTTCTACCCTCTCCAGGTGGGAGGGTGTGATCAGATAGGGAAGGATGGCACTACAGACAAGGTAACATGTCTCCAACCCAGTGCGCTGCAGCAGACACAAAGAGGCATCAAATAGAGGGGACAGGGAGAGTCCTTTTCTCTCCACTTCGCTTGCATTTGCTGTTTTCAGTACATGATTCAGCACAGTAATAGCATTAAGCCCATCCTCTGGGATATCATGGAATAGACCCGTAAAGACATGTATCACATCAGAATTTACTGCTCTACATAATACGATGCTTAGGACGGAACCAACAGCCTGTGCATATTTAGCTTGCTTCTTTGCATCTAACCCAGTACTGAAGGAAAGAATTTTTAGGTAAGGGTCGCACAACTTACAAACCACATTCTTGCAAGTTTGTGTCAAGTTCTCTTCATCTGCATGTAGTAATACAAGTGATAGGATCTCCATCCACTGTAGCATAGAGTCATGTGGAAAATATCCATCTTGCTCCTTATTTATACCAGGTGGAATTCCCTGACGATTAAGCGATGATTGTATGATCTCCGATCCTCTCCTTATAACGATCTCGCACAGCTCAGAAGGAGATTGCTTAGACTCCTTCAGTAGGTCGGCTAATGGCAAGTTATCGGATGACATAGCTAGTCCACGTGTGTCTACTTACTGGACACACCCCTTAAGGCTTAATTACCATGTTTATGGTGCGCACTATTAGAGAAATAATAATTATAGGCGGGGTACCGTTAGCTAGCGATAGCTACAGCTAGCTGTGTGCTGTTTACAGAGGAAGTATCTGAATTTTTTTTTAAACGGAGACCTCTTCCTAGCTATTTCTAATGGTGAGTTTAGATCTATTTCTAGTTTGTAATCCTAGGTCCTTAATTTGATAGCAAGCTGAATTCCTGGTTTGTCAGCTTTTAGAATGTAACCTCTCCCTGCATTTGGTAATAGACCTAATCCATCTCTAGGCTATCAAAAAGCTCCAATTTTAGTAAGATTAGACATCTAGGGTATGAAATTCTTTTAGTTCCATGGACCATGACGATGTTGAATGTCCTTATTTGGAAATGTTTAGTTAGAGCAGTAAATATTCCTTTATTAGCACACACAATAGAATAAATAAGCACACCTTTTAAAAACATACCAGGCACAGAATTTGAAAGTGTGTGCGATAGATGATGCTGTATTAGCAAGACTTAAAAAGTTTCGCTTCAGGAAAGCGACAACCAATGCTGCGATTGTCAGTAAGTCACAGTTCACTCATTTTAATATTGGAGGTACACCCCTTGTAATAATAAGCTCTCTCCATTCTTAGTGAAGATTGATATGGACACTACCACCATTATCCTGGATGACAGCTTTGATGATGAAGACATGGAGGTTTGTTATATTATTAACTGGTACATTGTCTTTATCCAAAAATCCTATTTGCCACAGGACATTAGCATTGAGAGTTTGAGGGACGAACTGCCAGCCCATCACCCTCGCTATATAGTCTACAGCTATTGCCTCAAGCATGATGATGGTCGAACATCATATCCGCTCTGTTTCATCTTCATAAGTCCTTCAGGCTGCAAGCCTGAGATGCAGATGATGTATGCTGGTTCCAAGCTGAGCCTTGTTCATGCAGGTGGTTTTTCAAAGGTCAGATCTTATTTGATAGCTTGAGTATTGAAAGCTTTAGGCCAATGAGAGTGGTTTGTTTAAATACAGGTTTTTGAGATTCGCAGTTTGGACGAACTAACTGAGGACTGGTTGGTGGAGAAACTGAAATTTTTTAGATGAGCAAAAGTGTTCAAATTTTATTGTGTTCTTGGCAATTTTAATGTGAGAAATATATTAGATTATTATCTGGAAGCCAGAATAATATATCTGGAACAATTCCAGCATAAAAGATTATTTGTATGTAAAGGTGTTTGATGTTTTGCGTTGTTTTTTTTTCACAAAAATTGTACAATAGTTTCCTATTATTATGAGTATGCCATTCATGTCAATGCTACTACCAAAGCTACCATCATGCTAAAGGGGAAAAATAAAGGATTAGGAAATCACCAATTTTTAAAACTGAAGCAAACTCACTTGTAAAGATAGAATAGAAAGGAGACTACATAGAAACCAATTTTCACAAACCCTTCCCTCATGAAGAGCGTAGTATTTGCTCTGTTCATCACTTCTGTTGGGTCATAGATTCCTGGCCCAGATATGGTGGGCCGTTTTATGTACCTATTGAGATACGGAACAGAATTGTCCACCACGTTATAGAAACTGAACTGCACACACATACCTTCGAATATGATACACTAATAATGGAACATTGAGAGCAAATGAGAACCAGTAGCCACAAAAGAGTAAGAGAAGCGTGACAAAAAGATGGAGGCCATACTCAGGAAGAATTAGCTGTAAATTTATGAACATCAAATAATCTTTTCAACAAGAGATGTTATAATGTACCCTATTGAGCCCTTGACAGAAGTCCACTGGATTTCTGTAGTCGTTCTTCAGTTCATCTACTGCTATTAACTGTTAAGAGAAGAGACTCTAATTAAAGCCCACCCTCACTCCTCGGTTAATTCTTACTGACAGAATGTATCATACTTACATGCCAAACCATGAGGAAGAGTAAGACTATGGCCAGCACCATGACCAGAAGGTAGACGTAAAAATCTAACCCCAGCATCTTCCTCGTACGGTACGGTACCTATTAACCCTTTAACCCCTAGACACATCCATCTGCGTCATCAGGATCGCGATATCGACGCGACCTTGAGAATCTTTAGAATTGAAAATACTACAACTGGCGAACAATTTGACGCAAATCTGCGTCTATAGTTGTTAAAGGGTTAAGCCCTGAATGACCTTTGTCCTAAAATCTGCTGACGTTGCTATTCTAGTCGACATGCACATCTACGGTTTGACTGGAGGAATAGCCAGCGGCAAATCAGCTGTTTCTTCACTGCTGGAGAGCTTGGGATATCCAATAATAGATGCTGACATTTTGGCAAGGAAAGGTAGGTTAGTTATTGAATTGGTGGGCTTTAATAGATTTTTTTCTGGCAGTGGTTGAACCAGGAAGACCTGCATTGAATGCTATAGTGAAACATTTTGGTAGTGATGTACTCCTTCCAGATGGCAAGCTAAATCGGTCAAAACTATCAAAAATCATCTTTGAGAACAAAAAAAAGAGACAAATTCTCAATAAGTGTACACATCCTTACATCCAAAAGGCAATGATGTGGGAAATTGTCAAGTACTTCCTCAAAAGTAATTATTTCTGTATTATTTAATGTTTAATGAGGTGTCCTCTGTGCAGGTGAGTCGATGGTAATCTTGGTGTCACCTCTCTTATTTGAAGCTGGAAAGTACACAAAATGGATGAAGAGGACTATTGTAGTCAACTGGTAAGATGCTTTTAGTCTTGCTAGCCAGCCGCACTTTTTTTTTTTTTGACTGGCGCGCGAGACTAGATGCTTTTATACATCAGTTGAATGAATTTCCAGAGTTTCCCCTAGCTGTACTTTGGTTCTTAAGTATATTCAATTCAATTAATGCCATAGACCCAGTCCACTTTCTTTGAAGTTTCTTTATCCAAACGGGGTGGCCCATCCTGCATTGTGGGAAACATTGAACTTCTTTCATTCTTACCAATAGTTCGCTTGAGCAACAAGTGGAGAGACTGCAGGCACGAGACTCTTTATCTGAAGAAGAAGCATGGCAAAGAATCAATGCACAGATGCCACTGGAAGAAAAATGCAGGAAAGCAGACATTATAGTGGATAACTCTTGGGATAGGACTTACTTGAAGCAGCAAGTGCTGGACTTGAGTGCTGAATTGAACCGCATCTCCCTTGGACAGAAGCTATTAAGAGCATTTCTTATATTTTTATTTATGGTTGGTATAATGTATCTCCTTATCATCTCAATTTTCAACTTCTTTGTAACGTGGACATGATGGACCTATTAAATGTAGCGAAAACAGTAGAAGGACCCTGTAGAAGGACCGGCTAGAAATGACGTCATAGTGAGATTCAAGATATTTCGCGAGATCAAAAATCATTACAGTACTAACATATTCTATTATACTAGCTGTTTAGCTGTGTAGCTATGCTGCAAGAAGTGATGAAACAAAGAGGACTGAAGAAGGACCAAGAAGGATGAGTGAAGGACTGGATAAAATGAGTGGAATGATAAATTCTATTTTAAGTACCAGACAAGCCGGACTGCTATAAATTTGGGGAAATCACACTATACTAGCACTGAAGCACTCTCTGTACTGCATTTAATTAGAATTGACACTCTGTGAAGGTTAGAATCATAATGATAATGATAGAGAAGAACCGAACGAAAAAAGAAAAGGACTGGGCTCTATTGTGGGCACCAGACTGCTCTAATTAAAGAGACCACACTATACCAGCACTAAGACACTCTTGAGCATCTCTGTACTGCATGTAATTAGAGTTGACATCCTGTGATGGAATCAAATTAGAATCATAGAGAAGGACCGGATGAAAAAGAGAAGGACCGGGCTCTATTGCAGGCACCAAACTGCTCTAATTAAAGAGACCACACTATACCAGCACTAAGACACTCTTGAGAGTCTCTGTACTGCATGCAATTAGAGTTGACATCCTGTGACGGAATCAAATTAGAATCACAAAGAAGGACCGGATGAAAAAGAGAAGGACCGGGCTCTATTGCAGGCACCAGGCTGCTCTAATTAGAGAGACAACACTATACCAGCACTAAGACACTCTTGAGAGTCTCTGTACTGCATGTAACTAGAGTTGATACCCTGTGACGGAATCAAAATAGAATCACAAAGAAGGACCAGATGAAAAAAGAAGGACTGGGTTCTATTGCGGGCACCAGGCTGCTCTAATTAGAGAGACCACACTATACCAGCACTAAGACACTTTTGGGAGTCTCTGTACTGCATGTGATTAGAGTTGAAATCCTGTGACGGAATCAAATTAAAATCATAGAGCAGGACCGGATGAAAAAGAGAAGGACCGGGCTCTATTGCGGGCACCAGACTGCTCTAATTAAAGAGACCACACTATACCAGCACTAAGACACTCTTGAGAGTCTCTGTACTGCATGTAATTAGAGTTGAAATCCTGTGACGGAATCAAATTAGAATCATAGAGAAGGACCAGATGAAAAAGAGAAGGACCGGGCTCTATTGCTGGCACCAGACTGCTCTAATTAAAGAGACCACACTATACCAGCACTAAGACACTCTTGAGAGTCTCTGTACTGCATGTAATTAGAGTTGAAATCCTGTGACGGAATCAAATTAGAATCATAGAGAAGGACCGGATGAAAAAGAGAAGGACCGGGCTCTATTGCAGGCACCAGACTGCTCTAATTAAAGAGACCACACTATACCAGCACTAAGACACTCTTGAGAGTCTCTGTACTGCATGTAACTAGAGTTGATACCCTGTGACGGAATCAAAATAGAATCACAAAGAAGGACCAGATGAAAAAAGAAGGACTGGGTTCTATTGCGGGCACCAGGCTGCTCTAATTAGAGAGACCACACTATACCAGCACTAAGACACTTTTGGGAGTCTCTGTACTGCATGTAATTCAGGGGTGTATCCACAGAATTTTGAGTGGCCCGGTGTGCTTGTGCGTGGGATCACCATGCACACTTTATATCATTCACCTACTTATCAGAAGGAGTTTCGATAAAGCTATGCTACAATGTGATCATGATTCTTGAAGGTCATGGTACTTCACATATACATAATCACTTGGCTAACTCTGCAGGCATGAGAAAAAGTGGTCCGGTGAAAACTGGACCAACCGGAGTGGTGGATATACCTCTGTTATTAGAGTTGACACCCTGTGATGGAATCAAATTAGAATCACAGAGAAGGACCGGATGAAAAAGAGAAGGACTGGGTTCTATTGCAGGCACCAGACTGCTTTAATTAGGGAGACCACACTCTAAGGCACTCGTGTGGATCTCTGTACTGCATGTAATTGGAGTTGACACCCTGTGACGGAATCAAATTAGAATCACAAAGAAGGACTGGATGAAGAGAAGGGCACAGAAGTGAAGTGCTTATGAGCATGCCTATAGCTACATACACCTTATCATTTGCAACATTAGTTCACCTCAACTTGGCCTGCATGCAAACAATTTTTCAGACTTGCACACTCAAGCTATCCAAAGGGGGGTGGGGCTCATATCTGCAGGGTATTTCGGAGACCTTAAGGGGTTAATGCACAATAATGTTGTCATGGGTAGATTGAAAGGCTGTGACAAGATTTGGTGACCACAGACTTGTTAATATCCAAGTAACAGGTAATTCATGTGCCTGTGACAGATTTCATAACACATTATGTTTTAGCTACATCGCAGTGATTTTTTTCACCAACAATGCTGGAAATCAGATTTTTGCTCACAGGGAGTGTAGTTTTAATGCTAGGAAGATCAAATTGTGACACCGGGACCTCTATACAGTGCTCTACTGCATACTTCATGGATGGGGAAATTAACCCCATCTATGCTGATTACATGACGTACCACCATGGGAGCATTATACGTGATTGAAGTAGAGCCACTGCTAGCATGGACACTAATGGCTATTTGGAAACATCAAGATGATATTATGCAGACCACAAAGGGGGGAGGAAGAGTGGGGTATAGTTCCTCTAATGGAACAGCTATATAACAGCTCTAATAGGTTCTCCCTATGTACATGTACGTGGTGTCCAGATATTAAAGTAGTCGGTTAGCTCTAAGTGAATATACCCCATACCCTGCAGAGAGATCTAGAGATCAAGGTTCATAAATTTTGAAACAATTAATTCAGGGTATATATTCACTTAGAGCTATCTGGACACCAAATAGGGAGAACCACAGCTGTTATAACAGGGGTGTATCCATAGAATTTTGAGTGGCCCAGTGTGCTTGTGCATGGGATAACCATGCCCACTTTATATCATTCACCCACTTATCAGAAGGAGTTTCGATATGCTAATGTGATCATGATTCTTGAAGGATACATAATCACCTGGCTAACTCTGCAGGCATGGGATAAAAAGTAGTCCGGTGAAAACCGGACCAACCCTAGTTATTCAAGAGTGAAAGTCAATGAACAATATGCATCATACACTATTGAAAGGCTTGAAATATCTGTATCCAGTCTTAGATCATTGATTATATGGAAATTGAAGCAGTAAATGGGCTATTTGATGTGGAAGAATCGATTGTTATCACCAAATACAAATATGACTTAACTACACTAATCACACATTTGAAAACTTTAACCAGCCAATGGAGAGCCGGAGTGGTGGATACACCCAGGTATATAGCTGGGAATTATACCATAGGTGTGCATGATATCATCTTGATGTTTCCAAATAGCCATTAGTTTCCTAGCTCTAGCTAGCAGTCGCTCTACTTCAATCACATATGCTCCCATGGTGGTACGTCATGTAATCAGCATAGATGGGGTTAATTTTCCCATCCATGAAGTATGTGGTAGAGCACTGTATAGAGGTCCCGGTGTCACAATTTGACCTTCCTATTACCAAAACTACACTCCCTGTTAGCAAAAATCTGATTTCCAGCATTATTGGTGAAAAAAATCACTGCAATGTAATACATGATGTGATGTGATCTTTTATGAAATCTGTCACAGGCACATGAATTATCCATTACTTGGATATTAACAAGTCTGCGGTCACCAAATCTTGTCACAGCCTTTCTACTCATCCAATCTACCCATGACAACTTTATTGTGTGTTAACCCCTTAAGGTCTCCGAAATACCCTGCAGATATGAGCCCCACCCCCCATTGGATAGCTTGAGTGTGCAAGTCTGAAAAATTGTTTGCATGCAGGCTAAATTAATGTTGCAAATGATAAGGTGCGTATAGCTATAGGCATGCTCATGAGCACTTCACTTCTGTGCCCTTCTCTTTTTTTTCATCCAGTCCTTCTTTGTGATTCTAATTTGATTCCGTCACAGGATGTCAACTCCAATTACATGCAGTACAGAGATTCACACGAGTGTCTTAGAGCTGGCATAGTGTGGTCTCTCTAATTAGAGCAGTCTGGTGCCTGCAATAGAGCCCGGTCCTTCCCTTTTTTATCCGGTCCTTCTCTGTGATGATTCTGTCACAGGCTGTCAACTCTAATTACATGCAGTACAGAGACTCTCAAGAGTGTTTTAGTGCTGGTATAGTGTGGTCTCTTTAATTAGAGCAGTCTGGTGCCTGCAATAGAGCCCGGTCCTTCTCTTTTTCATCCGGTCCTTCTTTATGATTCTAATTTGATTCCGTCACAGGATTTCAACTCTAATTACATGCAGTACAGAGACTCTCAAGAATGTCTTAGTGCTGGTATAGTGTGGTCTCTTTAATTAGAGCAGTCTGGTGCCAGCAATAGAGCCCGGTCCTTCTCTTTTTCATCCGGTCCTTCTCTATGATTCTAATTTGATTCCGTCACAGGATTTCAACTCTAATTACATGCAGTACAGAGACTCTCAAGAATGTCTTAGTGCTGGTATAGTGTGGTCTCTTTAATTAGAGCAGTCTGGTGCCTGCAATAGAGCCCGGTCCTTCTCTTTTTCATCCGGTCCTTCTCTATGATTCTAATTTGATTCCGTTACAGGATTTCAACTCTAATTACATGCAGTACAGAGATGCTCAAGAGTGTCTTAGTGCTGGTATAGTGTGGTCTCTCTAATTAGAGCAGTCTGGTGCCCACAATAGAGCCCAGTCCTTTTCTTTTTTCGTTCGGTTCTTCTCTATCATTATCATTATGATTCTAACCTTCACAGAGTGTCAATTCTAATTAAATGCAGTACAGAGAGTGCTTCAGTGCTAGTATAGTGTGATTTCCCCAAATTTACAGCAGTCCGGCTTGTCTGGTACTTAAAATAGAATTTATCATTCCACTCATTTTATCCAGTCCTTCACTCATCCTTCTTGGTCCTTCTTCAGTCCTCTTTATTTCATCACTTCTTGCAGCATAGCTACACAGCTAAACAGCTAGTATAATAGAATATGTTAGTACTGTAATGATTTTTGATCTCGCGAAATATCTTGATTCTCACTATGGCGTCATTTCTAGCCGGTCCTTCTACAGGGTCCTTCTACAGTTTTCGCTACATTTAATAGATGCATGATGGGGGAAATAATTTTTCTTTGTACTTTGAACTTTTTATTATGGTGTGCATGAAATAGAAAATTTCCAAGGAAGATGTCGGATATTCTTGTGTTCTTAGTATGCCTGGTGGATGCACTTGTAATGTTGGTACTCAGCGTTTACTTAGTATCCTTGACAGAATAGGAAATTTCTGGCTAGCTGAATTTATGATGTTTTCAATTCTTTGACTTTTTCTACAAGATAATCCTATTGTCAGATCTAGACTGTGATTTTCTGAACACCAAACAGGGCTGTACGCGACTGAATAAGGTCAGTGAGTGTGAAGAGACTGTACATATCTTTTGACATGCTATTTGTGAATAGTGGGTGTTGCCTGAGGTAATTGGAGCAGCCATCATTCCTGTCTCGCTGCTCCTCACTTGGCACTGGTTCTTATTTCTCCTTCTCTGCCCTCTATCAATTTATCTAATATACAGGTGAATTCTATTGTCATGATTTTAAATACTATGCAAAAAGTAATAAGATTCCTTCTAGGTACTCCACTTTGCCACCTGGTAGCATGGGAGTTTATGACCCCACAGAAATTAGAAACCGAGGAATGCTAGCTCATTTTCAAAAAGAAACTTTTGTCAAGATTGCATATCATCTTATCACTTTTTTCATCTCACTCTATGGGTAAGCTGGCATATGTCATAGTCATGAAAAAAAGTAACATTAGAGTATTTATTCACTCTATAGTTTTATTGTGGCTCTTGTCATTGGCTGATCAACTCAAGTGGAAGCAAATAATTAGTTTGTGTATTTGCTGTCAGTTGTTTAGCGATGGTGTAATGCATGGTCTTTTTTATCTTTGGAGACCCTTTACCTTATGACATTTCGATAAAGCGATCCTTGCCAAATGCGTGTTGCTACTAGCAACAAAAATGTCCTCCCTTACGGATCACAATCTTAGCGTCTTTACAAATTCTTGTGTTACTCCTCCCGCCTCGTTTGAAAGGCCCCAACTCTTTGTTTCTTCATCAGAACCCAAACATCAACCTCGAAGGTCTGTGATATCGCCAGATAAGGAATTCTCCATGTCAAAAGACAACCAGTCTCTCTCTGTAAGGAAAACATACGCCATTCCTCGTGCTAAACAAGCATTTAGCTCGGAGCCAAGCAGTGATTATGCTGTTCTCTTCAGAACCCTCTCAGAAAGTAACTCTTTACTCCTCAAGGAGATCAGGAATCTTCAAAAAGATCATCGCCAAGCCTTGTCTGCTTTGACATATTTCAAACCCACAAGGTCAATGAATTTTATGCATGAGAATCAGGAAGAATACATACCTTCATCTCCTGAAAATGATCACTATGGAAATGATGATGAACTGCTGACAGATGCTGACCCTGCAATCGGAGAAGAACGAGAAATCAAAGGTGTGGGTGAAGTCGAGGAAGTTGAATACTATACAGATGAAAATGCTGAAGTCTCAATAGTGGATGTCTCTCCAGAGAAATTTTACTCTGAAGATAGTGAAAGCGACACTGGAGATAACAGGTCCTTTCAGAGTTGGGTTGAGTCATCAAGTCCTCCATCAAGTCAAGATGAGACAAGAGCACTCATTGATGCCGATCCCTTTGCCCCCTCTGGATTGCTAGCTGTAGGGAAAATGTGGGATAATTTTTCAGTAGAAGAGTACAGTCAAGGTAGTGACTCTGAAGTGAAAGAGAGTGAGCATTCCGATAAATGGAGACCAAGAATCACAATTCCAGAGCCTTTTCATATGACTGTCCGTGAGGCTAAAACTCCCAGGAAGAAGTCTAGAAGTATGTTACAAGCAGAGAGAGAATCTCTGGAAAGAGAAGCTGCTGAAGAAGCAGAGACTAGGAAGCAATTTCATGCTACTCCCATACCTGCCAGCACATTTTTGCCTCTATATGAACTGATGAATGCCAAGAATGAGCAGAGGAGAGAGCAAGTGAAGAGGGAAACTAAACAGATATTGAAATCTAATCAAAAACCTTTCAAATTCTGGAAGAGAGATGAGGAGAAGCAGCAAAGGAAATATATAGAGTTACTCAAACGGAGTCTGGATCTAGAAAAAATGCAGTGCATGAATAAATTCAAGGCAAGACCTATTCCACCACATGTGCTTGATCCAAAGACAGATGAGCTTTTGTTGGAGCAAGAAGAGTACAGAAAGATTTCCAATAGGATGAGAGCAGAAGAGCTCTTGGTTAGTGCCAAACTACCTAAAAATATGGAGATTCAGAAAAAGCGTGCTCAAGAAAAGAAAATATGCTCTAATGAAACAAGTGAGAAATGCTACTTCCATCCTAAAGTATCTCACGAAGTTCCTGATTATGACAAAGCATACTTTAGATTTCAGCAAGAGCTTGCCATAAGGAAACAATCAAAATTAACAACTATTACAAAACCATTCAATCTACAGGCTGAAGTTATTTCTGCAAAGAGGTCAAAGGTTCCTAAGGATTTTACACCAAGGATCCCGTCCCATAAAAGTAGCATTCCAAAGTCTTGTTCTGCTGTTTATCCTATCCAGATGACACAAACTGCCAGACTCAGGAAATCTCTGACACAGGAAAAGCTGGCAGAGAATATGCAGAAAGAAATTATGGAAGATGATGAACAGAGAATTAAGAGAGAACGACAGAAGGAGCTTAGGAGATCGGTGACAGAGAAGAGCCAAAGTTCAGATCCTACTCTTTGGTTTGAGGAGGAAAGAGAAAAAAAGATGCACAAGTTTAGGTGAGTGTAATTGTAATGCTATCCTCAAAGGGAGTCCATCTTTTAATTAACAAACAGGGAAAAGGACAGAGAAAATCATCTCAGATATCAACATCAACTTGATGAGATCAATAGGAGGGTAGAAGCTCGACCACTTCTTCTAGAGCAAGCTTCACGTCATTAATTAAGCAACAACATCTCGAGATTTATATTCTTTTAATTGTGTGAATTGTTTTTTAAAAGTTCAGAGTTTGAAGTGTGTCTAGTGTGTATGGTCGCGCCCGCCGCGGGGAATTCGAATTCAAATAACTTTCACGTGCTCGCCAAACAGGTTTTCTACTTGGTCTGGCGGTGTAAACCAGCCAAGACTTGTCCTCTCTTGGACTTAAATATGGCTCACTAAGCTTGTTAGCGGTAGTAGTCTACTAGTGGGTACATCGTGAGCACCGAGTACGCTTTTAGCATAGCTTGAAGCAAGAGATATTGCACTAAAACCCTGAGGCCACCACAATTGAACTGGAAAGGTGCGTTATGATCATAACCCAAGCTTTCTGGCCATTCTATTTTCCTGCTCGTTGAGTTATTTAGGAAACTGTATATCATATCGGCCATGTTATGTCCCTTTAAAATCGAATATAAAATAAAAGAAGGTGGGCTTCTTAACAGTCGGGCATTGTTTTCCGTTTTAATCATATTCATGAAGTAGTTTATATTCAACAGATGGCCTTGACTGCTGAGCAAGCTATGCAGCTCTTGGATGTCTCCAAGAAACTGGAGATCGGTTTGCTGGACAGAGTGGTGGATTGCTTTTATAATGGCTCTGGAGAAGAAGTAGGCAGCATTGTTGTGTGAACAATGTACAGGGTTGGGTTTACCATAAGGGAGGGGCTACGATTAGCCTGGGGGTGTGGCTGACTGGTGATTGTATAATGTCTTATAGCAAAAGGGTTTGGTTTACCATAAGGGAGGGGCTATGATTAGCCTGGGGGCGTGGCTGACTGGTGATTGAATATATATAGTGAAAGGGTTTACCATAAGGGAGGGGCTATCATTAGCCTGGGGGTCGCTGACTGGTGATTGAATATAATGTCTTCTTTATAGCAAAAGATTGCAGGACAGATTCTCACCCAGTTCAAGGAGAATCCAGAGATGTGGACTCAAGTGGACACAGTTTTGGAGTTTTCTTCCAATTTGAACACAAAGTACTTTGCACTCCAGGTGTTGGAAATTTTGATACGAACCAGATGGAAAGCTTTACCAAGGGAGCAGTGTGAAGGTGTGTGTTGTTATTAATTTTTTTGTATGTGGGTGTGTGTGGTGGGGGGAGGGGTTAAAAATCACCTGCCACTGGCTTCAAAGGATTGTGATACATGAGCCTGCAATTACACCATCTTTTAAAGGGTTGCATTATGACCTGCTGTGCAATGAAGAAAATCCTCCCGATTACTTACGGGTGCAATGTGAAAAATATAATTATTTCATTTGTTTGTTCATTTCAATTATAGGTATTAGAAAATATATTGTTGGGCTTGTAATCAAAATCTCTTCATCTCCAGAGTCTCTAGAGGTATGTTATGTATGTGATTATTATTCCTGGTCATCCCTGATTTTCTTTATAGAGCAATAAAGTATACCTGTCAAAGTTGAACCTTATCCTCGTGCTAGTGAGTTCATCTCCTTTCATCATTGGACGAGGATGACCCTATGATTGTGTGTGTTGATTAGATAGTGAAGCAGGAGTGGCCATTGAACTGGCCGAGTTTCATTGATGACATCGTAGGAGCCAGCAAAACGGGAGAATCTCTCTGCACCAACAACATGGCCATATTGAAATTGCTAAGGTAGTTAAGGGAAGAGGATAAGTGTGTTCCCATCTTTGTCACATTCTTGTTAACATGGTGTACATAAGTTTACTTTGCTGAGCTTGTATTGATCACTAAATGATTGCTTTACTTTTGTGTATGTGTGTATGCAGCGAAGAAGTGTTTGATTTCTCCGCTGGCCAGATGACTCAGACCAAGACTCTGGTGATGAAGGACACCATGTGTCACGAGTTCTCCAAAGTCTTCACCCTCTGCAGTTATGTCCTGGTGAGCTCAGTATAGGTCATTGCTTGCAGAGTTAACGGACTGGACTTTCTAGGAGAACTCCCAAAACATTGTCCTGGTGAAAGCAACCCTGGAGACCTTGCTCAGATTCCTCAACTGGAGTCCGCTGGGCTACATCTTTGAGACCAAACTTATCAGTTCCCTCATTTGCAAGGTCAGTGATTGGTCTCTTGCTGATTATTATTATTATTATCATTATTATTATTATTATTATTATTATTATTATTATTATTATTATTATTAATGTGCTTCTTTAGTTTCTAAACGTCCCTGCTTTTCGAAATGTGACACTGAAATGTCTGACTGAAATCGGTAAGCAGATTAAGTTTGTCATTGTGTCATTTTTATCGATAATCATTTCCAGCTGGTATCCAAGCCAATGACCGTTATGGTGAGCAATATTCAGTGATGTTTGGTTTGGCAATGACACAGCTGAAACAGGTGAGAGAGAGGGGGAGGGGGGATTAACCGTGTGATAATTTATTAAATTCCAGATGCTTCCCTTGAGCACCAATATCAGAGATGCCTACAAGAATGGCAAGGAAGACGAGCAAAACTTCATTCAAAACCTGGCTCTGTTTCTGTGCACCTACTTGAAAGAACATGGTGTTCTCATTGAGCAGAAGCCAGAACTCCAGAACAACCTGTTGGAGGTGAGTAAGAACATCATTCTGTGTGTATGTGTTTAAGGTGGTGGGCAAGAGAAAAATTTCACGCGGTAAAATTAAAGTAACACCTACAAAGACAGGGTCTCTCTTTTTCAGGATGCCTTAGAAGGAAGGCTGGCTGCTATAGTGAGTTTTACCCATCCAGTCACATCCCCAATACTCAAATGGAGGGGGAGACGTAGATATCGGGGGGGGGGGGGGGGGGGGGGGGTGTTTGGCCCTGGAAATCGACTAAGACCTGGCCCTCCCTGCTCATAGTTGCCCGGATCAACATAAACAATAAAATAAAATAAGATTTCTATCTATTTAAGCAACAATAATGGTGCAATCTCTACGTAGCCCCCCGCAGTGTATTTTAAGCTAGCTTTGAAAAAAAAAGTGATTGTAGCTTGCTTCAGGAGTGGATGAGACATCCAGAAGTTCAATAAACTTCATATGGATGTTGTTTGATACTGGCTTACTGCATGCTGACTTGACTCTGCTGCACTTAATGGTGCAATCAAACTTTGTTCTTGGGGTAATTATACTGAGCATCTCATGTAGGTACTATGTGGCTTGTACATGTCACATGTCACAGTCCTAAATTGTGCAGATCAGTGATTACAAGTGTAGAGTTCACACCTCTGTGTTGGCAGCTAATTGTAGACACTTTTTCATGGTCCTATCATAATACTACGTTAAGAGAGAGGAACAGATGACAACATTAATTTTTTTTTTTTTTACTAGCCACCACCTAAGTTTGATATGATAGCTAAGTTTAAGTAGGCATTTACTTCTGATGATCCTTTACCATATTTCCACTTTCAATTGTACAGGCTCTCCATTATCTTGTTCTTGTTTCTGAGGTGGATGAGAAAGAGATATTCAAAATCTGCCTGGAGTATTGGAACCATTTGACTGCTGAGCTCTATCGAGAGAACCCCTTTTCTTCGTCACAGTCTCCTCTGATGCTGACCAATGCCAACATTCCCCCAAGAAGACAACTCTACAATCCAGTGCTTTCAAAAGTACAAGAATTACTAGTGTTCCTTTGTTGAAGCTCTGCATAAAAATATGTCCCCCTTGCAATGCCCACTTTAGCCTTTGTTCCAGATTTAATGTGACTTGAAACTTTTACTTTTTCCTTGTGTGTGTAGGTACGTTTGGTGATGATTAGTCGAATGGCCAAGCCAGAGGAGGTGCTGGTGGTAGAGAATGAGCAGGGAGAAGTGGTGAGGGAGTTCATGAAGGACACCGATGCCATCAACATGTACAAGAGCATGCGTGAGACTTTAGGTAAGACAGCAGAAAAGAAAGGTGACCATTTTGTTTGTTTATTAGAGTTCGTAGTTACATCCATCTACGGTGATTCGGTGAAGGGTAAATGGTTTATGATTTAGTTTGAAAACTGCATAATATTATGGTGGACTTACATACCAAAAGTTTTTCTTTTCCTATCCTCTCCTCTCAGTGTACCTGACACATTTGGACTACAGTGACACAGAACACATCATGACAGACAAGCTGTATCGGCAGGTTGACGGAACTGAGTGGTCCTGGAAAAATCTCAATACGGTAAATTTACCAAAAAATGACCATGTGATTGTCATAAGATGGCATTCTTGCACTCGGTCTGTAAGACACATGATTCTAGCACTCTGTCTTTATGCTATGCAGTTGTGTTGGGCAATTGGTTCCATCAGTGGAGCCATGCATGAGGAAGACGAGAAGAGATTCCTCGTGACTGTGATCAAGGAGCTTCTTGGTCTGTGTGAGCAGAAAAGAGGGAAAGACAACAAGGCCATCATCGCCTCAAATATCATGTACATTGTTGGCCAGTATCCAAGATTTCTCAGGTATGGAAAATGTGGGAGAGATCAGGTCACAGTGTAACAGTTACAGCTCTTTGCCGAAAATGAGGCAGCCTTTGTTTTCTATTTTGTGCAGGGCTCATTGGAAGTTTCTGAAGACTGTTGTCAACAAGTTGTTTGAATTCATGCACGAGACACACGACGGCGTCCAAGACATGGCCTGCGATACTTTCATCAAAATTGCCCAGAAATGTCGCAGACACTTCATTCAGGTAAATGCTGGTGGTGGTGGTAGTACTCGGGGGTATTCAGCACAGCACTAAGATTACTGACTCTTCCATTTTCAGGTGCAAAGCACAGAAGTGATGCCTTTCATTGAAGAGATACTGAATAACATTCGAGCCATCATCTGTGACCTCCAGCCATTGCAAGTCCACACTTTCTATGAGGCTGTTGGCTACATGATACAGGCACAAGTGGTGGGTGTGTACTTTATTGACTGTTGTTTATGGATATGATGATCCTTACCTATTTGCAGGACTCTGTGGTGCAGGAAAGACTCGTTGAGAAGTACATGTCACTACCCAATGAAATTTGGGATACAATTATACAGAGAGCATCACTGGTGAGTGCATCTGATATACATTAATTATTGACCTTTATACTTTTGCATTGGAAGTTCAAAGGTTCATATAATTTTGCATGCAAAGTTCAAAGTTTTGCATGCAAAGTTCAAAGGTTCATATCATCATTTGCTGGTGTAGCAGTAACACCTTTATCCAAAGTTCAGAGGTTCATATCATTTTTATGCATTTGCATGAAAAGCTCAGAGGTGGTGAATGATCTCTCCCATATCCAACCATGGTGAATGATCTCTCCCATATCCAACCATGGTGAATGATCTCTCCCATATCTGACCATGGTGTCTCCCATATCCATGGAGATGAGTGATGAGGAATAACACTCACTTTCATCCCCACATTGTTTATAAAACATTAACATTCCACCTCATCAAGTCAATCGAGACTTGGAAGTGTCTTGCTTGAGCTTCTTTCTTCAATTGTGTGTAGGATGTGAGTGTTCTGCAAGACCACGAAGCCATCAAGCAGCTGGGGCACATTCTGAAGACAAATGTCCGGGCATGCACGGCAGTGGGCCACCCCTTTGTCATTCAGGTACAATTTAAAGGCTTTTGATGGATCTGGACTCTAGAATTGAAAATCTCGTTTATCTTTCTTTGACACAGCTTGGGAAGATCTACCTTGATATGTTGAATATCTATAAACTGCTGAGTGAGCACATTTCTAATGCAGTTGCTGTCAATGGTAAGTGTGTTGAGCGTAGGTAATTTGGTGAATTATTTTGTTTGTCCTTTCCATAGGAGAGCTGGTGACAAGACAACCTTTGATAGCATCCATGAGAGTGGTCAAGAAAGAAACGTTGAATCTCATTTCTTGTTGGGTGGGCAAGTCCCAGGACCCAGCCATGGTCAAAGAGCACTTTATGCCTCCCTTGCTGCATGCCATTTTGGCGGACTATCGCTGCAATGTGCCTCAGGCAAGGGAACCGGAGGTGCTGTCCACCGTCACAACCATCATAGATAAGTTGGAGGTAAATCACCAGGGATTTCCCCAAATTGTTACATTTATGACAGTTTCAACTATATAATGTTGAGGTCATTTGGTTTGAGGCAGCAGTCCAACATTTCTGGAATGGCAAATCAATAGCCAATTGTTATATATATATATATCTCCTTATGACTGCTCCACTCTTTCTTCCTCAGGAGATGGCCATAGACAATGTCCCCACCATAATGGAAGCTCTCTTTGAGTGCACGTTGGAAATGATCAACAAGAACCTGGAAGAATATCCTGAGCACAGAATTCACTTCTTTCGATTGCTACAATCAATCACTCTGCACTGTTTCACCGGTAAGATCAAGAGGGCTTTATGGTTGCTTGAAAAGGCACAAAATTCTTGTAATAATACATAGTATACTGTAGTTATAATCATAGTATACTGTAGTTATAATCACAGTATACTGTAGTTATAATCATAGTATACTGTCATAGTATACTTTCTCCCTCTAGCTTACCTTCAAATCCCTGCCCCTCAATTCAAAGTGCTCATGGACTCTGTTGTGTGGGCATTCAAACACACCATGCGCAATGTAGCTGAAATCGGGCTCAGCATTCTCCTCAACTTGCTACAGAAGTTTGCAGCCAATGAAGAAGCTGGCACTCAGTTCTTTCACACTTACTTCCTGGACCTAATGCAACATGTTTTCTCTGTGGTCACCGATACGTCACACACTGCAAGTGAGGAGCATCTCAAGCTTGCATGTTGATAGAGTTGAGAGATTGTTACTTCGGTCCATTGGACTTCAATTAAGTAATGTTGTGATTAAGGTCATAGATGAGCAGCTATTAGTTCTTTAAAGGTTCCTAGAATTAATTATCCCTCTAGAAGCCCTGGTAGTTTAAAATAGCTGTAATTTCCTCCCTTCTCTCCACCATGTACCACCATCCTTTAGGTCTTACCATGCACGCTACTATTCTGGCCTACATGTTCTCTTTGGTGGAACAGGATCAGGTCAAAGCCTCTCTCTTTAACCCTTCAACAGTACAGGCTGCTAACAATGCAGAATACGTCCATAAATATGTATCAGAGTTGCTCAAGCAAGCATTTCCCCATCTCCAAGAGTGAGTTCTCTCTCTCTCTCTCTCTCTCTCTCTCTCTCTCTCTCTCTCTCTCTCTCTCTCTCTCTCTCTCTCTCTCTCTCTCTCTCTCTCTCTCTCTCTCCCTCTCCCTCCCTCCCCCTCCCTCAGGGATCGGAAGCTCTATGTTTATAATTTGTGGTTGGTGCCTGAGTTCTGATCTCTCTCTCTCTCTCTCTCTCTCTCTCTCTCTCTCTCTCTCTCTCTCTCTCTCTCTCTCTCTCTCTCTCTCTCTCTCTCTCTCTCTCTCTCTCTCTCTCTCTCTCTCTCTCTCTCTCTCTCTCTCTCTCTCTCTCTCTCTCTCTCTCTCTCTCTCTCTCTCTCTCTCTCTCCCTCTCTATGTTTATTATTTGTAGTTGAAGCCATATTGAGATGCATATGACCCACTACCTGGGCTATTTCCATCAGCATAGGAGATGTGCATATCCTAGACATCACTAGCTTCCAAGCAAGGAAGCTAATGTTGATCCTGTCAAGAATTTCACTTGTTGCCATAGTCACTGTTCTTGATCTTCAAAGTATTACCACTATGCACTTCAATGTAGCCTTGAGAACACAATTATAAACATCTGCTTCATATTGTAGTGCTCAGCTGAAGATCTTTGTGGATGGTCTTTTTCACCTGAACAATGACATACCTCAATTTAAAGAACACCTGAGGGATTTCCTCGTGCAAATAAAGGTTTGTAAATTCACCAGTTGATAGAAAGCTGGTCAAAATGTTGCTATATTCAGGAGTACAGTGGGGACAACCCTGCCGTTTTATTCCTGGACATGCGAGAAACCCAAATTCAACAGGCTGCCAAGGAAAAAAGAAAACGGCAATTGGAAGTGCCTGGAATAATTAACCCTCACGACAGACCTGACGAAATGCAAGAGTAGACTAATTGTGTACCTGCACAGCCAAACTTCTATACTCTCTCAGACTCCTCTTTTCATCTCACTTCAATAAAATAATAATTATTTAATAGGGGGTCTCTTTTTTGCCCTTATTCCTCTCCCCTCCCCCTCCCCTCCCCTATAACTATGACTGCTGGAATTATTGCATGTAGGGATCTGTGTCTTGAATAATATGGAGAGTTCACTAAGAGAGGTTCCAATGTAGTGCACACATTCATACATAGTTCACCATTGGATGCAATATTTAATTACATTACTATGAACTGTCATATTCATTGGTAGTTCACCATTGGGTGTGTATAACAATACTGTGATCACTTTGACTGTCTTGCAAGCTTACAAAAATCAGGGTCAAGATCAATACAACAAGCAGTACCAATCCACTTTGTAATGATAATTATCATCTATCATTAAATCAATTGCTTAGTTTAAAAGATTTCAGAACTTGTAATTCGAAAGAATGTCTTGTGTTAGATTATTTTTAGCTAGATGAAGTGATAGAGTTGTCAGTGTAGTGTCGATACTGCCATAGTTACTGCAATCATGGCACTGCCAATGTTGCTGAGGGTATGAATGTTTTGGGCTGCACTGAAAGATGTGTTGTCATCATCACCAGTAGAGTCTTTGTTGGCGAGAGAACGATGATGCCGTACACACAATGTTTCATCAAAGACGCAACTGAATTTTTCTCCAGTGATGCACCAACACCTCGTGCAGTCCTTGAACTTCATACTACCTTTAACACATTTTCCAAGTCTTGGAAAAGGTTCTTTGATAATCATAGAATCTAGATTTATAACATGCAGTGTAACTTAATAAGGATTAAGTAGATTAGGCCATGTACCTTGTGAGTTGGTTTGTCTCTTAGTGAGATCAGAGGAGGGGGAGTAAAGCCTCCTTCCACACTGTGTTCTGTCATGTACACAACGAAATTTTCCATCAAGGCACCAGCATCGTTGGCAGGGTCTTGGCTTCATTCTGCCTTCAACACATTCTCTAGACTCCATGGGAGGCTGTGCAGCAGCAGAATTTGCAGATATGAGGGGAGGGCGGCACCGAACCGTTGCATCATAAACGCAGTGGAATTTTCCATCAATGCACCAGCACCTTTTGCAACGTCCAGCCCTCATGGCACCCTCAATGCACTCTCGAGGCTTTGGGAAAGGTTCATGATGGACTGTAGTGTATTAACATTATCATGTATGAGGACCATATTGGCTATCATTATATTATAACCAGGTAAGCTTTGATCTCTGTACCTCGTGAGTTGGTTTGTTTCTTAGTGAGATCAGAGGGGGAGTAAAGCCTCCTTCCACACTGTGTTCTGTCGTGTACACAACGAAGTTTTCCATCAAGGCACCAGCATCGTTGGCAGGGTCTTGGCTTCATTCTGCCTTCAACACATTCTCTAGACTCTATGGGAGGCTGTGCAGCAGCAGAATTTACAGACATGAGGTGGGGAGGGCGGCACCGAACCGTTGCATCATAAACGCAGTGGAATTTTCCATCAATGCACCAGCACCTTTTGCAACGTCCAGTCCTCATGGTACCCTCAATGCACTCTCGAGGTTTTAAGTGATCACTAACTCTGGACATTGCACCAGCAGAATTAGGAACACAAGTCTTGCAGCAAGTGCCAGGGAGAACCGTGGGTACATGGTTGATGTCGCAATCAATTTCTGGACAAACCTGTTTAGTACACACAAGAGTGCCTCTTTCACAAGTGCATGAAGTGCAAGAATCGACTGCATAGATTTCACCACTTTGCAGCACCGAACCATTACCTAGAACAAGATTGTTATGTTAATTAAGAGGAAGAATCTGACTGCAACTAGAAATGCAAAAGCAACTAGAAATGGATTCACTCACAAGGTATACACTTGTATGTGGGGCAGCACATCACATTGACATTTGGAATGACTACTGCATGAGGACATGGCTTGGGAGGACATCTAACATTGCTGCAATCAATGCTGGCTTCTGCTTCTACATATACAGTATTATAATTATTATTATTTTGGAGATCTCTATCGTCTATTGTAGAGCTACTAACCTGATGAAAATAAAGCAATAGCCCAGAAAACCAGACAGATGATTAATTTCATATTGTATCGTAGAAGAAGAAATTGTTGAAGAATATGGAAGTGATTTTCGAGCTCTGGTTTGGCAGCAAAGTGGGCTCTCTTTTATACTGCTTGGAAGATCACAAGTTCTACTTCCAGATGGAAACAGATTGCTGGAAAACATCCAGCCTGATTTCACTACTTACTTCCTGTAATAAGGTACTTCCTATAACCTGTTTACACAAACCCATGCTCTATAAACTATACATTGGCTTCCTGTGGAGAAGGAAAACAACTTGTGACGATGGTGATTTCAGGTCACTCTGCATAATTTTCTTTTTTTTTATATGAAAATTTTGCAAGAAGCATGGAGACATATGAAAAGTGCTGAATGTAGAACTGTTCATCTGTGCAGTTCACCCAGTGCCCTTGGTTTGGTAAAGGGTCGCTCCCGGCCGGCGCGCGCCCTTGGCCTTTTAGGCCTATAGGATCTAGGACTTGATGACGTGACAGCTAGCTATATATATATATAGTAGTCTCGCGGGCCCGACCCTTTACCAACCGCGAGGGAAGGAAAGTGTCTGGTCAAATCCAATACATGATCTTGTTTCAATCATAGATATAAGAGGTTTTACGGGATTGGAAACGCCCAATGAACTGCACAACCGTGGCGCGTTGACAGATGCGCACGCGCATGCAGCATTATTATATTAATGGTTGTGAAAAGAGATCAATATTCACTCCTTTCAAGGCAGTTAAAGTGATGTTCTGCCCCTACAACTCACAGAATAGTACAAGTAAGCTAAGGGGAAGGTATTGAAGAAGTGAAGAGTCAGAGAGTTGAAGTTGGAGAGTCTGAGGAAGGAAGTTATTAATTATTCATAACTTTTTTCCTTGTAATTATAACTATGAGTACCTATCATTGCTCATTATACATTAATTTTATGTGATTGATTTGAAAGAAAGGCCAGAATGACTTTTGGTATTAAAATTAGACATAGATTCATCATTATTATAGCTAGATAATTTTGCCCCGAAGTTATCCGCCAGTTTCTGCTCAGTTCTCCCTCATCAGCATTATTGCAATACTTCCAGCTTTTGGCTGTTGGATTTTGACACCATCCACCTCAAGAATTCGGCTCAGTCAACTGTCCTGTGGACCCTATGGATATTAGGGGGGAAATATAGTAAGCTTGCCATCTCCATAGGATGACTATTGTATAGAAAACGAATGCACTAATTCCATTTACTGTTCTATCCTTTCCCTGAAATAACTAATACAGTTGCAATATTGTTAATCTATTTCTTGGGAGAGGGATTACAGTTTTAACACCACTTGCAAATGCTAGAGACAATATATGTCAGCTAATACAAAAACTAACATTACTATTCCATGTAGCTAAAGTTTACATGCTTTTTGATCAGAAAATGGGCAACAGCAATTGATTCTATCAAGCGTGAGAGGGATTATAGTCCCATTAACCACTACAGTAGTATTTGTAGGATTAAACTTGAAAATCTGAGCTAAAATTTATTTCATACAGTAAATCTATGCCCTAGTGTATTATAGTATCATTGGCATAAGTCTTACCTCACGGATCTTGTCAGAACAGCAACTTTGACAAAAGTGCTATGTCATTCAGCTGTCAACGCGCCTCGGTTGTTAGTTGCTAACGAGAGCACGTGATCCGTTTCCAATCCCGTAAACCTCTTATATCTATGTTTCAATTGCCCAAAGATTTGGTGGCGGGCATGCGCAAAACGTCACGATACGTCACGGCTCTCAAACAGATTTTTTCGCGCGTGCACTTACAGAGTAGTCCTAGATCCTAGAGTTTAGTCATATCATAAGAAAAAGAAAAGGCTGCATGGTCCAGGGTGTGCATCAGCCAAAGAACTGCTCCAGGTACTTGCAGGAGTTGCACTGGAAAAATTTCCGACACTTTCTGACCAGAAAGCTGTTTCCAAGCCTCCTCCCACTCTCTTGAATAGCCGCCTCCAGTCTGTAATCATATTCCTGCTCAGCCATGTAGCGCTAAGAAATCCAGAGCGCAGATTTTTCCTAAATTCGTGATGTATAATAACGTCATAGTCGCGCCCCTCCTTCCGAAGATTGCTGACTGTGCACAACAAGATCGTGTATTGGATTTGACCAGACTCTTTCCTTCCCTCGCGGTTGGTAAAGGGTCTGGCCCGCGAGACTATAGCTATAGCTAGCTAGCTAGCTAGCTAGAGCGTTTGCATGTATCCTTTTACCATGTCAACGGCGGCCATTTTGGTGCACAATCTCTAGGCTAGAGCATAATAATTAATTGTGCACCAAAATGTCCGCCATGCATGGTAAAAGGATGCATTGCACTGTATGTTACAGTCTGACTCTGAGTGAGGGGGCTCTTGCCTTTTATATTAAATAATCACATGTAGTTCATCATAATATGTTAATTTTTAATTGGGTAAGTTTTAGCTAGCTAGCTACATAAAGTGATAGAGTTGTCAGTGTAGTGTCAATACTGCCACAGTTACTGCAATCACTGCACTGCCAATGTTGCTGAGGGCATGAATGTTCTGGGCTGCACTGGAAGATGTGTTGCTGTCATTGTCATCACCAGCAGAGTCTTTGTCGGTGAGAGAATGACGATGCCGTCCACATTGCATTTCATCATAGCGGCAGTGGAACTTTCCATCTCTGCACTGGCATCTTTCACAATGTCCAGCCCTCATTTCATCATCTCTGCACTCCCGATGTTTTGGGAAAGGTTCACGAATGACTATAGTGTATTAACATTATCATGACTGTAGCTATATTGCTTTAAGTGATCTCTGTACCTTGTGAGTTGGTTTGTCTCTTAGTGAGATCAGAGGAGGGGGAGTAAAGCCTCCTTCCACACTGCGTTCTGTCGTGTACACAATGAAGTTTTCCATCAAGGCACCAGCATCGTTGGCAGGGTCTTGGCTTCATTCTGCCTTCAACACATTCTCTAGACTCCATGGGAGGCTGTGCAGCAGCAGAATTTGCAGATATGAAGGGAGGGCGGCACCGAACCGTTGCATCATAAACACAGTGGAATTTTCCATCAATGCACCAGCACCTTTTGCAACGTCCAGTCCTCATGGTACCCTCAATGCACTCTCGAGGTTTTAAGTGATCACTAACTCTGGACATTGCACCAGCAGAATTAGGAACACAAGTCTTGCAGCAAGTGCCAGGGAGAACCGTGGGTACATGGTTGATGTCGCAATCAATTTCTGGACAAACCTGTTTAGTACACACAAGTGTGCCTCTTTCACAAGTGCATGAAGTGCAAGAATCGACTGCATAGATTTCACCACTTTGCAGCACCGAACCATTACCTAGAACAATTAAGATTGTTAATTAAGAGGAAGAATCTGACTGCAACTAGAAATGCAAAAGCAACTAGAAATGGATTCACTCACAAGGTATACACTTGTATGTGGGGCAGCACATCACATTGACATTTGGAATGACTACTGCATGAGGACATGGCTTGGGAGGACATCTAACATTGCTGCAATCAATGCTGGCTTCTGCTTCTACATATACAGTATTATAATTATTATTTTGGAGATCTCTATCGTCTATTGTAGAGCTACTAACCTGATGAAAATAAAGCAATAGCCCAGAAAACTAGACAAATGATCAATTCCATCTAGTAGTGTAGAAGAAATTCTTGAAGAATATGGAAGTGATTTTTATTGTCCTTTGCTCTGAGCTCTGCAGCAAAGTGGGCTCTCTTTTATACTGATAGGGTTCTACTTTAAGGAAACTACTTTGAGGTTAAAACTTGAAACTGTTGTCTAGCTACAAATTCCTATTACTAGGAAATGTCCAGCCTAATTTCACTTATTTCCTGTGATAAGAAGGTACTTCCTATCCTGTTTATACAAGGGATTTCCCAAGCAACAATGCTGATTTCCTTTTCGATAGTCACTGTGCATAAATTTATTATTATTATTATTCATATTTTCCCCTATGAAAAGTGCTGAATGTAGAACTGTTCATCTGTTTCTGTGAAATTCCTTTTTAGTCATACTGCTACCCTTGCAATTCCAAGTCCTATGGCAGCTGTTTAGAAAGAGTCAATCAATTTCAATCAATTAAAGTCGTGCTAGCTATCTGGGGACACAATTTACCAAACTTTGTATGTGATAGCAAAGTAATGTGTGGCATTTAATTGCAAACCATTTCCTATTAGTCAGTGAGAACTGACCCAAGCCTATCACTGCAAGCCAGTGCCTATTCCTGTTGGTAGTGGGTAGCTGCGATCTCTGGTGGAAGGCGTATATGGCACCTGCAAAGCAGCCACCAGCTCCTACCACCCTACAAGCGGTACAGTCAGGCACATTCTTCCCAGAATTGGAAGATGAACCACTTGCACTTTCTCCTGATCCTGATCCTTCAGCCATCAAAGTGATGTCCCTTTACCAAACGCACGCATGCGCGTACGCGCGTAGGTCAGCATGGATAATATAATACTGCGGCAGTGTTATATATCTATGTTGGCATGAAAGATGTCGAAATCTGATCAAGATCCTCTATTGGATTCTCAACATGTGTCCATCAAGGTCACTAGAAACTCGAGTGCTCCATACAAAGCTGGCAGCACAAAGTAAGTGAGAGGTCAGAGAGTGTCCTCAGCTCATTGCAGCGTTATTCAGGTTTAATTGGCTCTTCATCAAACGATTCTTTTTGGTGCTTCGAGTGGCAGTTCCTAGCTTCTGCTCCAAGTCTTTCTTTCTCCTTGTACTATTGATTCTGGCAAGATCGGCTGGTATGTTATAGTTTTATATCCCTCCCCCCTTCATACAAGCAGTTTAGTGGCCGGATGGTTTCTTGTCCTAACCCAGAGGAATACAACTACTATCAGGTGGGAATCCTTCCGAGTCAGTTCTACACCTCACTGACTGGAAAGAATTTTGAAAGCTTCAAGGACATTCTGTGGAAGATGGTTATCATAGTCATTTCTCTCTGCATTGTGAGTGCAAAGCTCAATGATACATATTATAATGTGGTAGGTGATAAAGGATTTGTGGTAGGTGATAAAGGATTTGTGGTAGGCTTCTGCTAAAAGGTTTGTGGTAGGCTCTGCTAAAAGATCAGTGGTAAGCTGTGGTCACATCATAAATCTCTACATGTTGTGTAGGTAAGGTGGTCCAGGATGGATTAATTAATATCATTTTCTGGCATTATTAATAGTGTAAAAGTGGAGGAGAATTTATAGCCGGTCTTGTCTATGTGAGATGGAGGGCTGTTATCACTAGATTTCTTCACTCTCACTACTTTGATCACAAAGTGTATTACCAGCTCAATATTATTGACCGCAAGGTGGACAATCCGTAAGTCCACTTATCATTGTGGCTATGGCTGACTCTCTCTCTCTCTCTCTCTCTCTCTCTCTCTCTCTCTCTCTCTCTCTCTCTCTCTCTCTCTCTATCTCTCTGTGAAGAGATCAGCGAATCACTCAAGATGTGGATCGTTTCTGTGATGAAGTGAGTCAGGCCCTTCCTAAGTTGATCCTGCAACCTTTTCTTATTGCCTACTACTCGTATCGTACCTTCATAAGGTGAAGAGTGCACGTCCCACATTGCAGTGTTGATATAAAATAACGATGTCACAATGGTACAGTTTGGGATGGTTTGGTGTTCTAGGAATATACATCTTCTTCGTGATTGGCACTGTCATTAACAAGTTCATAATGGGACCCATAGTTACTTACATTTACAAGAAGGAGAAGAGAGAGGGTGACTTCAGGTCAGTGACTAGTGTTTCATACATCACTTTGGTTAAGTTAGAGTGGAATCTATGCTAGTGCAGGTTTCATCATGTTCAAGTCCGATCTAATGCTGAGTCCGTGGCATTGTATCAGTGAGTTGTTAGGGTAAAGATTTTTTGGTGGCAATTATATGATCTCAAACCACTTTCTCTCTGAAGAGGAGGAGCTGTAGAAGGGAAGAAAGCCAATGAGCATTTGAGAGTAATTAACTTCTGTAGCATTTAGAGTAGTTGATAGTCACAAAAGTGACGGGCAACCTTATTCTTTTATGTAGCTGTTACTTCGAGCACAACTGGGCTCTGTGCATTGGCAGCTGCCACTCAATTGTAAGCTGAATAGCTATAGAGTTAGTGGGTTCAAATTTGTTAAGCCTCAGTCCAAGGGCCTTGAGTGGCCCGATATTAATTTCATAATAAGTAGAAACCCAAATAATATGGATTGTGCCTTTTTTTCTCACTCCACTTTTCTATTGCCAAGTGCTTTTCTCTAAACAGTTGCTGTGTTCATGTTTGACTACATCAGCTCGATCATCAGCTACTCTTTAGTTGGCATTGCCATATTCTCCGGACATTACGACAACCTTACTCCTGTCCAGTTGGCCAGTGCAGTCAGCAAGGTGACCTTGAAGTGATTATAATGATGATGTATGTGGTCACATGACTAAAAATAGAACACTTTCTTCTCGATGTATCTGTTGAATAATTTCTCTACCATCGTCGACACGGCTGTTAAGTTTGCTGAGATTGCAGGATACACTCACAGGTATGGCAGATGCTCACTATTGCAGAGGGAAAATCTCCCGTTATTAGGGAAATCCCCTCCCATTAGTGTCCTTTGACCTCCATAGAATAGGTCAGTTGCTTGAGGTTCTCAGAAAGTTGGAGAAACAACGTAAAGAGGAGGAAGCACTTGAGAAGAAAAACAATAAAGAGGTGACTTCTTGTTCAGATCATGATGATGATGATGACGATAGTGATGAAAAGAATCCAGTGGAACTCAAAGTAGCTCACTCTACAATAAATGAAAAGGCTGGAATGTAAATGAAGAAGAACCTTTTTTTTATTTTTTTAATCGTCATTATTATTTCATTTCAGAACATGCTCACTCCCTCCAAGTTGTGTTGATGTGGCTGCAGTATTGCAAGATGTCTCCATCTCTCTCCCAGGAAATTCATTTCCTCTGATCGAAGGTATGCTGTTCTGAGATGGGGCTTATTTTCAATATGGAAACTGTCACTGCGATAATTGCTGTGTTTGCAGGACTGAACTTGGAGTTTAAGAAAGGACGACACGTCATCATTTTGGGAGAAACAGGTAAGCTGTGTAACCAACTATCTTGTGGGATGAAAACACCTCTAGAGGGTAGATACTACTGCTCTGTGACACAGGAACTGGAAAGACTTCCATCTTCAGAGTGTTGAGAAAGCTATGGACTCCCTTGAGGGGGCATGCTGAGTTGTGCATTGGACACAGCCACCATTGTGCCATGTTTCTGCCCCAGAAACCTCACTTGACTAGTGGAACATTGGCCAGCCAGGTCTTAATGATTACTTCTTCCATGCTATAGTGTTTACAATGTGTGTCTACAATGTACATGTATGTGACATGGACCTACATGGCATGTGACATGCATGTGACATGGACCTACATGGCATGTGACATGGACTACACTTCACAGATTACCTTCCCTGAAGCTCCTAAAATGGCCGATTCTCAAGGTATTGCATCATTTACACAGTAATCTTTTATTATATAGCTTGTTATTATGCAGATAATTCGAATGCTGCTGAAGACAAGATCAACGAATGCTTGGCAATTACTGGACTGGTAAGAACTGCATTTCTTTGCCATAGATACTTTACCTTTCTTCTTCTTCCCAGATTTCTCTCAGAGATAAGCTTGGTGGATTGCAAGTGCCGGTGTGTGAGAATTGGTGAGTATAGTGATCGTTGGTGGAGTCTTTGTGTGAAGATTCACCGTTGAAATTTTTAGGTATGACATCATTACTCCAGGAGAAGCACAAAGGATCGCATTTGCCAGGCTCTTCTTTCACATGCCGCCATTTGCCTGTAAGGTGTGACGCTGAACTTATACAAGAATAAACATCTTTATGTAATGTTGCAGTTTTGGATGAAGCAACTTCTGCTCTTAGTGAAGAATGCGAAGAACTTTTCTACTCCAAGATGGTTGACATTGGTATAACTTTCATGAGCATAGGTCACAGGTCGTCCCTCAAAAAGGTTTGTTGTTTAATGGTTTTGATTCCAGTGATTTTAATGTTGTCAATAATATAGTTTCACCATCAAGTGCTGACCATCAGAGCGGATCACTCTTGCTATCTCCAATCAAACTAATATTGACATTCCAGCCCCGCCTCTTCATATCATAGGGGGCGGGGCCCAGTTGCTGAATAATTTCCATGACATGGGACTCTGATAGAGAATAATGAGTTTGCGGCGCTTATATGCTACTGGTAGGAGGTTCCTTAGCTTCTACGGCGACAGTTTTAAGCTGCAGCTGAGTGTGAAACATTTGAGTACTGTCAGCTACCCCCTCCAGCTGTCTTCCGTGTCTCCCAACCATGCTGCTTTGTACGAAGAGAGTGTCAAGCACCCTGAACTATTCTGGGGTGATCTGGCTAGGAGGAGGCTCAAATGGTTCAAAGAGTTCGACCAGGTCATGGACTGTGACATGACCGAGGGTCGGATCAGCTGGTTCAATGGAGGAAAAATAAATGCATCTGGTGAGGAATGAAGCAGGCCTGGGTTGGTAAAGGGTGAAGAGGGGAAGGTGTGTGGGAGGGTGGGAGTGGCAGGGGTGTGGGCTGAGTATTTATATATCTCCTCCCTTCCCTCCTCCTCTAGTTAATATGGTAGACCGGCATGCAGAGAGAGACCCTGATAAAACAGCCATCATTTGGGAAAAAGATGGTCTTGGAGAGTCACAAGCAGTTTCCTACAGGTTAGCCCAGGACACCACACTGAGCAGTAGTGGATCACTTCTGTTAATATGCCCTCACAGAGAACTGCTGGAGATGACATGTCGAATAGCTAATGCCTTGAAGAGTGATGGAGTGAAGAAAGGAGATCGTGTGGCCATCTACATGCCTGTCTCACCTCTGCTAGTGGCCTCCATGCTCGCCTGTGCCCGTATTGGGGCCATTCACAGGTAGGGATAGTTATTCAATGATATTATTTGTATTGTACTATTGTTTTCACATAGTGTTGTGTTTGCTGGCTTCAGTGCTGAATCTCTGCGTGCAAGGATCACTGATGGTGAGGAGAGAGAGGGCCTGTAGTGGGAGGAGCAGCATGTAGTGGGAGGAGCTTATTGGAGCATGTAGTGGGAGGAGCTTATTGAGGAGCTTATTGCAGCAGCACATAATTGCTTCTATGAGATGAGGAATGATGGGTCACATGACATTAACAATATATATTGTGGAACATTTCTTATTTTACAGCTTCAGCTAATGTAGTGATGACGTCTGATGAGGGCAAGCGAGGTGGAAAGATCATTCCTCTGAAGGCCACTGTGGACAACGCAGTGGAAGGGGCGGATGGTGTCCGGAGAGTGTTTGTGACCAAGAGGACTGGTGCCCAGGTCAACATGCAGACAGGCAGAGATGTCTGGTTGGAAGAGGTGTGAGTGTTACTGTATGGGGGGATCCCTGCAAATATTAAAAAGTATGATGTGATATAGGCCATGTCTAAGGAGTCCAGCAGTTGTCCTCCAGAGCCCCTGGACAGTGAGGATAAACTCTTTATGCTCTACACCTCCGGCAGCACTGGCAAGCCCAAGGGGATAGTCCACACCCAGGCTGGCTACCTTCTCTATGCCTCTCTCACACAACAGGTAGGTCATTCAGTCTGTTCATTGCTGACCATTCATGTCTTTCTCTTTACTGTGTGAAGTATGCCTTTGACTACCATCCTGATAAAGAAGTGTTTGCCTGTGTGGCGGACATTGGTTGGATCACTGGACACTCCTATGTGGTCTACGGCCCGCTCTGCAATGGAGGCACAACAGTGCTCTTTGAAAGTGTCCCCACATACCCAGACCCAGGTAAACAGCTGCCATGGTCGTTCTATAACAACACTTATTGTCTCTTTACTCATGTGTAGGACGATATTGGGAGATGGTGGAACGCTTGAAGTTAACACATTTCTACACGTCACCAACTGCAATTCGTCTTCTGCTGAAGTCAGGTGATTCATGGGTGAAGAAGTACGACACTTCCTCCTTGAGAATTTTAGGATGTGGTGAGTCTTGTACCTAACAATCAACCATAATGAGGGGAGGAGGTGGAGGTAGGGAAAACATGAGAGGGAGGGGATATGAGGGGGACAAGATATAAGATGGGGTGAGGTAAGCAACTGCTATATATTCTGTTGTGTTTTGTAGTTGGAGAGCCTCTGAATGATGAGGCATGGGAGTGGTATCACAATGTGGTTGGTGGGGGGAACGCTACTGTTGTGGACACATGGTGGCAGACAGGTAAATTATACACCACACTGCACTTTAACATGATCATTACATCATCACTATATCACCACAGAGACTGGTGGAATCATGATAACACCTCGCCCATCTTCCAATAACTCCACCCCCAAACCTGGCTTCCCTACTCGCCCATTCTGGGGTATCGTCCCAGCACTAGTCAATGAAAAGGTAAGAACTGTGTAACTGTGTAAATGATTCTGTACCTCTTTAGTGTGTGGACTAATTATTTGAATATTTTTTCTTTATTAAAGGGTGAAGAACAACATGGCCCTAATACAGCTGGTCACTTGTGTGTCAAACAACCATGGCCTGGGATGGCACGGACTATCTATGGTGACCATGAGAAGTTCCTGGATGTGTACTACCGGCCGTATCCTGGCTTCTATTTCAGTGGAGATGGGGCTCTGCGAGATGCCGAGGGGGACTATCAGATCACTGGCCGCGTTGATGATGTCATCAATGTCAAAGGTCACCGGATAGGAACTGCTGAAATCGAAAGCTACATGGTGATAAAGGATGAGTATTAAATGTGGGCTTGTGGGTCAGTTATTGTTCTCATTAGGATCACGATGCAAGAATTGCAGAGACAGCCGTGGTGGGCTACCCTCATGATGTCTATGGAGAAGGTAATGAACCTAGCCTGGCATAGTGGCGACGCCAGACTACATGAAAGGGGGCATGGCTGTCCTTAATGACTTGTTATTCTCTTGTAGATATCTACGCATTTGTTATTCTCAAAGATGGAGTGAAAGATTCAGAGGAAGACATTATCAAAGACCTGCAGCAATTAGTCAAGAAGCACATTGGTGGGTTCGCAGTCCCTCAGTTGATGCTGGTAAATATTGGAACTTCACCAATATCAATGGATGCCATAATTATTCATACTGGTTTTTAGATTGTGCCAGGCTTGCCTAAAACTCGTTCAGGAAAGATCATGCGACGCATTCTGAGGAAAATAGCAGCCAATAAGCCAGAGGAACTGGGAGATGTGTCCACTCTGGCTGACCCAGCTGTTGTGGAACAAATACTGCACAAACATAATCAGAAAATTAACACCAGCTAGTTGATAGCTAACCGTTAACATCCAGTCATGTCTGAGATGTATTTTCCTTTAAAAAAAAAAGTCTACGAGTGGACTTTGAACTTAAGCTGGAGTTGTTTACATGTGTGTGCGGTTAGGTGGCAGTTATTAAATTATACATTATAGTAGATATCTATATACAGTACTGTGAGTACTTGAGGAGAAATGTAGTCTAGAGCTATACAGGATATTTACAATACATTAATAGAAAAAAGATGTCAAGAATTAATCTCTTCTGTCTACAAATCTTATGGGAACATCTCCACTTGGTTTTGTGGTGGCCTTTATTATTACTGGAAGTTCATCAATGTTTGTACTCATCTCAAAGTTGTACACCATCTAAAAATTATTGTCACTATTATTATTAGCACCAGAAGAATAGGTCATAGGTCATAGATAACCTACCTGTGCCAACAAAAGTTTAAGCTCCAATTCTGCAAATCGCCGACCTACGAATGACAGTAAGTAAACTACTGGAATAGAAGAAGTCCATGCATGAATCTTACCATAGCATCCTCTAGGTCCAAATCCAAAAGGTTGAATGGCAAATGCATGCGACTCATCTCTCTTCCATCTCTCTGGATTAAGCTTCATGGGGTTAGGGAAAAGCTTCTCATCCCTACCAGCACTATACCCAGAATATATCACTGTGGTCTGCAAAAAAACCTGATAAAATTATTATTGTGAGTTACATTTGTTGGAATCTGATAACCAAGTAGGACAGAATCTTCTTTAAGAAGTTGTATGATACCAAATATAGTGCTCTGAAGTCTATATAAGAGTGGTATCAACAGAACCTATTACAGTTGATTTAGTTCATGCATGGTCTTAGCTAGCTACCTGAAAGACTCCAGCATGCATCCCTTTAAGTAGGGCATTGAAGAGAGCTGTTGAGCTGTGGCCTGTTTGGAGTCTCCCAGTACAGACTTCACTTCCATTCCGTTGTCGTCCCGTAGAAGAAGTGCCATCCAGTGGTAGTAAGGTGGTGACTCTTTGAGCTTGTTCAAGTCGGCTTGAGCTAATTCAGACGGACTACCTGAACAAACGGGTGGCTTGGGGGAAAGACTGTCCAGAGTTTTGGGACGCTTTGCAGGGGGTGGGAAAACTTTTTCAATTATAGTGATTGCTGTTTTTGTATCCTTTCCATAGCCTTTCTCCAATAAGGTAGACAACTCGGTGTCCATAGAAATCTCTTCATCACAGCAAATAAACTCGTAGTTTGAGCCACAAACTTCCATTTCTTCAAAGGACATTTCAATGGATAATTTGTACATTGAAGCAATTTGGGATTCCAAGGCATCACTAGAGTTCTGTGCATTTCTCCTTTTCAGAGCATTCACCTCCTCTTCCAGAGCAGCTTTCTTCTTTTGGTATTTTCTTAGTACAAAGAGAACAGGGAACTTGATCAGCTCGAGGGAGTGATGGATTCATCACGGATGTGGGTCCACCAATTAAAAGACTCTTTATGGAAAGTATGTTGTGCACACCTTTGACATGAAATTATGAATTTTATCTTTCAGTATCTGCTAAGTTTGTCTTTGGTAATGACTTGAATGTGGTGGCCAATCCCTCTAAGGAGGACCAGGAGTTTATCGATGCTGTCAGTACTTTTATAGCGCTTGTTTGGCGAGTAATGGCGGAGTTACCACTCTATAAAATATACAATAATAAACTATCAAAAGACTTTATGGAGTCTGTGAAGGTCAATATCTTTCTCTCAATGACTACATGCATGATATAGGATGGTCATGCTCCACAGGTAACACAGAGAGTAGCAAAGAAGGAGGCAGATAGGCTCTACTCCAGACTGAATGCAGGGGAAGAGAGTGAGGTAAAGTAAAACTCTGCTCATTTAACCCTTGTCTCAAGGAGATGAAGGGGTAGGCCACACCACTCTTGGCATGTGATGAGTGGAGCTGGTCCATTCTGATGCACTGGAAGTCTTAAGGAGAAGAGGAGGAAGCAAGAGGAACAAGAGAAGCAGCACAGTTCAACACAATCATCCACAACCACCTGCTGTTGTGTGCAGGATGTGTTCCATGAGCTAAAGGTTGTCAGATTTAAATACAATTACAGGGTTTGTGATCCACAAATCTGATGCAGGGCAGCTAACCTTCAACCTTTACCGTTTCCTATGACTCAAAACACTGGGCAATAAACACTCAACCCAAATAATTTTAAAATGTCAGCATTAGTACATGCATGCATCACAATGTGCATGGGTAGGTAGCTACAGTTGTAATCATACTAAGCATTAAGGTTGTAACTAGCTACCTGTAAAAGATTCTCCTTTGTTTCAAGGACTGCATCCTGTACTGCATCAGCAATGGATGCACAGATTTAGAGTGGTGAGTTGCCATTCTCTGTGATCAGTACTATTGGACACCACCTGGAGAAAGATACAGACCCTTTCATGCATGTTGTGTATACAGTACAATGTGAGGACTAGCCCATATTGCAATATGGTGTGGCTGTTATTTCCATCCATGTAAGAAATGCAGACATGTATAGTTACTGTTACTTAGTGATGCACATCATCATCGCATCAAAACACATCACTTCAGCTCTCAGCACCCCATGGCCACTAGATAAGTGTATCTGCTACTAGCTATAGGTTGGGAAGATGGTGGTGTACTGGAGTGGACACTGCTGTGCACACATTCACTGGGAAGTTGGTGATGAAACATGACAACATGGACAAAAATCCTGCAGTTTTAGTGTCCATATATGGTATGGTACACAGCAGCATGAAACATGATGAAGTCATTCATTAACTAGAGTCAGGTTGTCAGCACAGAACTGCATGACCTTTGAGACACAATAGGACAGCTTCATGCAAGGTCCCACACATTTTTTCCCCCCTGAGCTAAAGAGAGGATTGTAACTTCCCTACAAGTTAGCTACAATGACAGAAGTTCCCATTTGCTGTCCAATGTCCCCCAGTGTCCTTTTAATATTCAGAGGTTCCCATTTGCTGTCCAATGTCCCCCAGTGTCCTTTAATATTCAGAGGTTCCCATTTGCTGTCCAATGTCCCCCAGTGTCCTTTTAATATTCAGAGGTTCCCATTTGCTGTCCAATGTCCCCCAGTGTCCTTTTAATATTCAGAGGTTCCCATTTGCTGTCCAATGTCCCCCAGTGTCTTTTAATATTCAGAGGTTCCCATTTGCTGTCCAATGTCCCCCAGTGTCCTTTTAATATTCAGAGGTTCCCATTTGCTGTCCAATGTCCCCCAGTGTCCTTTTAATATTCAGAGGTTCCCATTTGCTGTCCAATGTCCCCCAGTGTCCTTTTAATATTCAGAGGTTCCCATTTGCTGTCCAATGTCCCCCAGTGTCCTTTTAATATTCAGAGGTTCCCATTTGCTGTCCAATGTCCCCCAGTGTCCTTTTAATATTCAGAGGTTCCCATTTGCTGTCCAATGTCCCCCAGTGTCCTTTAATATTTGTATACTCCCATTGGTGTAAACCCTACAAGTGACATATGACTGTCCCCACAAGTTAAGTGTCCTTGTAATATTCATGCAGAGGCTCCACTGTATACTCCCTCAGTTTGCTGGGTCAATAATGTGTTGGCTCTCCTTCTACTTGACCATTCAGTTTTTGTGACCTTCATTGGATGAACATCTCTGACCACTTTACATGCAAGGTCTCTAGGCTTATGGGAAACAGTCAGCTTTCCAGGGGCGGGTCCAGGAATTTTCTTTTCCATCCATGTGCTTGTGCATGGTGGGGGATTCAAAACCATGCCCACTTTTGATTAGAAACACCCACTTTAATGCGATTAGTCATCAGTGTGCTCATAATAGTGTCATACCTGCATGGCTGCAAAAGTGAAGTTTAGTAGCTAGAAAAAGAGGGGAGTATCTGCCCCCCCCCTCCCCAATGCCCCTCCCTTGGATCTACCCCTGTAACTCACCTTGGCATCCTTTTCTCAAGGTGGAAACATTTCTGAAGTTTAATGAGGGTGCATGCACCAGGATCATCTGCGCATGCTCTATTTCGTGTATAAAAAGTCTTCGCCCGCTACGAGCGCGCCAGATGCAGAGTAAGCATTGCTGAAGCGAGTTGAAGTTGCATTGAGTTCTTGCATTGAGTTCGAGTCCGAGTCGAAGTTGCATTGAGTTCGAGTCCGAGTCGAAGTTGCATTGAGTTCGAGTGCTCCCTTCATTGGTGGTAAGTGAAGTCTAGTTTATCTATCTTATAAGTCTAGCTATCTATAGTTACTCAAACAGCAGTTTAAATTTCTTTCTTGCTGGCTAGCCATCGTGAGACTAATGCAGCACTGCCTGACTGCAAACACTACCAACAAAGACGGTAGCTAAATTGCCAGCGAAGACATGCCATGCATTAATTTATAGCTTTGTCGTCTAGCTCTATCGGTTAGGTTTACAGCTATAGTTGAAGTTTGCAATCTTTCTTTCTTCCCAGCATAGACGGTGAGCTAGCTAAGCTATTTCTTTAGTTTGCTGCCAACTAACCTCTAGCTATAGCTAGCTATATTTGCTGGCTACTTTAGCTAGCTTTGAGTTTTGAATTGCCAACATACCTAGTTACTATTTCTTTAGTTTGCTCTCAGACTCAGTTATTCTTAGCTTGGTTAGCTAGCTAGCAATCTCTCAAGAAGCAGAAACTGTGGTCTTAGTCTGCAAGTTGCCAACATAATTATAGTTCTGCCATTTTCTAGTTTGCTGCCAGGTTAGCCAGCTATAGCCTCAAGCAGCTATTTGGCTAACTGTGCTCTTGCATTTTGAATCTGCCAACATGGTTAGCAGCTGCATGCTCTGCCAGCAAGCTATTTTAGCTATAGCAGAATTCCAGCTTTAGAAGTTTAACATACTCATTAGACAGCTAGTTTAGCCATAGCTAGCTGGATAGGCTCAAGCCTAAAAGAGCACAAAAGGCTTGTATTTTGAAATTCAAATGTAGCTAGCAGTGCTGCTTCATGGCTAGCTAGCTAGCAGAGCTCTTGAAGTTATTGTGATTAATTATTTCCTTTCTACACATGCAGATCATGTCTAGTCAACCCTCACGGAGAACTACCCGTCTGTGGGGAACTAGTCTCGATGGGGGTGGAGTGTCTCCACCTCTCCCATTAAGAGTTTCCCAATTGCAGGGAACTGACGATGGGGGAGGTGGAGCGGTACCACCTCCTCCAAGAGATTCCCGCACACGGGGAAGAGACCTCGTGGCGCCACCTGTCACCACCAACCTCACCTATTCAATCACCTCCCCTCCCATTTTACCCCTCGCCCTTCCCCCTTCCACCACCCCCTCCTCTCATTCCTCTTCCTCCTCCTCCTCCTCTCATTCCTCTTCCTCCTCTTCCTCTTCCTCCTCCTCCTCCTTTTCCCCTAGCACTGGCCTCCCATTCTCCTCCATTTACTATACTGCCCATACTCCCCCCACCTCCTCCTCCCCATCACTCCCCTACCAAACCCCCATGTCCAACCCTCCCCATCACCCCTTACACTCTTCCACCCCTTACCCCTCTGCCCCTCCTCCTCCGCCTCCTCCTCCAACAAATCCACCTCCAACAAATCCACCTAGCAATCCTCCTCCTGCCGCCGGTCATCCTCCTGCCACCGGTCGTCCTCCTGCCGCCGGTCATCCTCCTGCTGCCGGTCGTCCTCCTGCCGCCGGTCGTCCTCCTGCCGCCGGTCGTCCTCCTGCCGCCGGTCGTCCTCCTGCCACCGGTCGTCCTGCCACCGGTCGTCCTAATCGAAGACCAAGGTAGCTACAGCCATTGCATTGATAGTGAAGACTATAATATATACCCTCCTATATATTCTACACAGTTAGATGTTTGTCCCAGCAGGACTTTTTTTAAATTAAATTATTCGTTATTATTCATTAGAGCAAAGAAAGTATGGCAGGAGGACGAAGCCACTCGACTAGTGAGTTAAAATTAGAATTTGAGGCTGTTAAAGACTGAGGAGTCATAATTTCAAATGTGCCGGTCCTATAATTTTGTCCCAAAAGAATAGCTCTTTTAAAACCTCAGAGCTTTCCAAAAGTTGCAAATCTTGGAAATGATGACATACGATTAGCTAGAGCCGACTAAGCAGCTTCTCAATAAGTATTGTCATTTATTTATTTGTCCATTATTTTCAGGCTCATTCTGCCAAGAAAGGCGATGTGACGGAGCGACTGAGAGCAGCTCGTTGTCTTGACTCCTCTATGTTATCAGGATGCCCATTGTGCCAAATCAAGACTTGTTTCATCATACAATGGCGGGGAGTCCCCCCAAAAGATGACGGCAAGGACCACCATGTCCAGGCCGGCAATGCATACATTAGACATCTCATGGAAGAGCATGACATCTCCGTGGAGGACCTGAAAGTCTCCCACTTGCCGGTGTCCCTGGACCGCCTAAAACAAGAGAAAATGGAAGGTGCCCTCAGGAAAATGAGGGCTAAAATTAGGAGGAAGCTGGCGGATCCAGGGTCACCTTTAGTGCGGGGACTGGATGGCGATGTAGGGGACAAAGAAGCTGTCCTCCGGGAAGTAAATAAAGTAATTCGAAAAGAAGCAAATAATCTTCTGGTAAGTTTTGGCTTTGAAAAAAAAAGTTGTACCTCCTAATCATTCTCTCCCTCCCTCCCTCTCCCTCCCTCTCCCTCCCTCTCTCTCCCTCTTCCTTCCTCCCTCTTCCTTCCTCCCTCTTCCTCCCTCCCTCTTCCTTCCTTTCCCTCCCTCTCTCTTCCTCCCTCCCTCTCTCTCCCTCTCCCTCTCCCTCCCTCTCTCTCCCTCTTCCTTCCTCTCTCTTCCTCCCTCCCTCTTCCTTCCTCTCCCTCCCTCTCTCTTCCTCCTTCCCTCTCTCTCCCTCTCCCTCCCTCTCTCTCCCTCTTCCTTCCTCTCTCTTCCTCCCTCCCTCTTCCTTCCTCTCCCTCCCTCTCTCTTCCTCCTTCCCTCTCTCTCCCTCTCCCTCCCTTTCTCTTCATCCTTCCCTCTCCCTCCCTCTCCCTTCCTTTCTCTTCCTCCCTCCCTCTTCCTCCCTCTCCCTCCCTCTCTCTTCCTCCTTCCCTCTCCCTCCCTTTCTCTCCCTCTACAGTCTGGAGACTACTTCCCGGAGGTGCAGCAAGGGCCAGGATGTTCGGGGAGGAGAAGACCCCGTTCTTCTGGATCCCGAAGCCGCTCGCGTCCCGCTCCAAAGCGGGTGCAGGTGACAAGATCGGGGTCCAGGACATCCGCTGCACCACCACAGCCACCACCACAGACAACCAGGCCCAGAAAAAAGACTAGGTCTAGGCCAGCAGCCACCACTACTACAGCCACAGCCACTACAAGTACTTGCGGAGGGCGGTCCTCCACCACCACCACCACTTCCTCTCCAACAACAACCAGCCGCCCTGCACGAAGAAGGCGAGCACATTTTTTAGAAGATGATGATGATGATGATGATGCCGCTGCCACTCGTGCAGGGTGGCCCCCTCCTATCTCTTCTTCTTGAAATCCATCTGGCCACCCTCTGCGAAAAAGAAAATCATAGATGGCTGTGGCTGTAGGGTGGCTGCTGGCTGCCCCAAAGAGGTGGTGGCTCTGTGGGACGTGCGGTGGGTGATCCGCGGTCCTCCCTGTCGGGAGCCTCACCAACAGTAAGTCAATATGCTAATTATGAGGGGGCAGGCTGATCTAGGATTTTATACTTATAGGATTTTATACTTTTATAGGATTTTATACTTTTTTAAACTTTTTTAGGATTTCATACTTTTTTAGGATTTTATACTTTTTTAAACTTTTTTAGGATTTTATACTTTTTTAGGATTTTATACTTTTTTTAGGATTTTATACTTTTTTTAGGATTTTATACTTTTTTTTAGGATTTTATACTTTTGTAGGATTTTATACTTTTTTATACTTTTTTAGGATTTTATACTTTTTAAAGATTTTTTTAGAATTTTGTACTTTCATACTTTTATAGATTTTTTTAATAGCCTTTATAGACAGATCAGTCCTGTCCCCTGACTGTTGGTGCGGTGGAAGTCAGGGGGGCCAGCCCTGCCCTTGCATTGACTCCACGGGGGTGCATGCAGGGGGGACTCCTTGCCAGGGGGGTCAAGACAGCGAGCTGTTGAGGTCCGTACACAGGGGAGTTGGGTTGAATTGGGTGCTGTGTACGGGCCTCAAATGTCGCTCCGTCACATCGCCTGTTCTCTTCTCTTCTCTTCTTCATCAACGCCCTCTCCTGTTCTCTTCTCTTCTTTGGCGGAGTACCCCTCATTCCCCTTCCTTAGGCCTCCCTATCCCCCCCCCCCCCCCCCCCCCCCCCTTTGTCCCCTCCCCCTTCCCTGAGGTCAGTGTCAGGGTCTCTTCTCTCTCCCATCTCTCCTCTCTCTCTCTTCTCTCTCCTCTCTCCTATCTCTTCCCCCACCCACCCACCCCTCCCCCTCATCCCCTACCCATTCCCTGGTGACAGGTGGCGCCATCCATAAAATTAATGTGAGTTTATGTGTTTGTCTGTTGTAAAAGAGCTGGTCTATGTGATGTCTGTTTTGTGTTGTAATTTCTTTGTACACGCTATTCCATTAATATCGGGTGGGACACTTCTTCTCTTAGGCCTTGATTCATGCTCAATGTGGGAATCCCTCCAAAAAAATATAAAAGCATAAAATAAAAAAACAACACTACCTTTTCTTTTTCTTTTGGTGTCAATTTTTGATCATGTGTGCTGTAGTCAAAGACCTGATCTTTAGTGTCATCAACATAGTGATTCTAATCAAGAGCGATAGCTCTCTCTATGTAGGTAATGTGGCCTGTAGTCAAAGACCTGATCTTTAGTGTCATCAACATTGTGATTCTGATCGAGAGCGGTAGCTCTCTCTATGTAGGTAATGTGGCCTGTAGTCAAAGACCTGATCTTTAGTGTCATCAACATTGTGATTCTGATCGAGAGCGGTAGCTCTCTCTATGTAGGTAATGTGGCCTGTAGTCAAAGACCTGATCTTTAGTGTCATCAACATTGTGATTCTGATCGAGAGCGGTCTATGTAGGTAATGTGGCCTGTAGTCAAAGACCTGATCTTTAGTGTCATCAACATTGTGATTCTGATCGAGAGCGGTAGCTCTCTCTATGTAGGTAATGTGACCTGTAGTCAAAGACCTGATCTTTAGTGTCATCAACATGTGATTCTGATCGAGAGCGATAGCTCTCTCTATGTAGGTAATGTGGCCTGTAGTCAAAGACCTGATCTTTCAACATTGTGATTCTAATCAAGAGCGATAGCTCTCTCTATGTAGCCATCAAGCAGCATTGCTACATTTGAATTTCAAAATACAAGCTTTTTATGCTCTTTTACTTCACCTGCCACCAATGAAGGGCTGTATATATGTGCTCTCTCAGCTTACTCTGTCTTATGCTCTAGCTGCATCAGGCTTGCTCATAGCGGGCTAAGACTTTTTATATACAAATTCAGGCATACACAAGATGATCATCCCATCCGATCCTGGTTTCTTCATTGTCTTCTCTTGTTTTAAGTCCTCCAGCTAGTTCTCTGGATTCTTCTTCTTTGGCAGAAAAATTTATTGTAGAATGAGTCTGTGCTGGTGCAGTTGGTACCTACAATAATCTTGTTAGTACTGAAGTAGTTTTTTTGGGTTCTGTTTCTACGTACGTGACGGTTGGTGCATTGCCAATTGGTCCCACTTATAATTCTCATATGACATGTACTCAAGTTCTCCAGCTCTTCATATGAAATCATAGAAGCAACAGTATTCCAGAAACTTGCAGTGAATGTCGTGCGATGATGGACAGTTCATCCCCACCACCTTTGCTCGTGTAAGTAATAAATTTTTTTTCTAATTTCAATTGGTTCATCTCTATTGGCCTCTTTGTCTAACACTCTGATTGCTAAACTGTTATTACTATGATTGTGTCACTGTTCAACCTGTTTGTCCTATTGTCACTGCATAAGGCACATGTATGAGAAATTCAGGTGTATGTAATAATAATGGCCATTGGGGGTTCTTTGTTATTGAAATGTGACTAATCTCTAATCTTACTATAATATGGTGTATCTATTTTTGTTTGTTTGTTTTATTATTCGCTAAAAGGTGTAATATTTATAATATCAGATCATTGCGTGTCCTTTTTGAATAATATACCTTTATTATCTATGTTTTGGATATGATTTTTTTATGCCAAAAGCAGATTCTTGAGACTGCTCTATTTAACTTTTATTGCTAAACTTGATGTGTAATATTAATTAAGTCCACAATATACTTTTTTTTTGCTAAAGAAATCTTGCCACAATCGGTTTTTTGTTGTTGCTTTTGCTAAAATCTCTTTTTGTTTTTTCTTTTTCTTTTGTTCTCAAAACCAAGAACTCAATATTATACATAACGAAAGACCAAAACACAAAGAAGTGGCTGAAAATTGGACTGTCATTTCTAATCAAAATCAGCGTTGCTGGCCATAAAAGATAAGAGAAGATACAAGAAACGACAGCAAGAGTGCTAGCCTTCATAGCTATAAGAAGAAAGAAGATGCAGTTGTAAGAACAGCAAGACACCTGAGCAGTGCTAGCTATAAGAAGAAAGAAGATGCATCTATTGCAAGACACCTCAGCGCTAGCCATTATAGCTATAAGAAGAAAGAAGATGTAAGAACAGCAAGACACTTCAGCAGTGCTAGCCATTATAGCTATAAGAAGAAAGAAGATGCATCTATTGTAAGAACAGCAAGACACCTGAGCAGTGCTAGCCATTATAGCTATGAGAAGAAAGATGTAAGAAACATCTATCAGCAAGACAAGAAGATGCAAGAAGAACTGTTTTGAAGATTAACAAGCTTGTCATCGAACTATTGGACTCCTTCAGCATTGCTATCAAAGAAGGAACTCTCAGTTACGACAAGTAAAATGTTGCTAGTAATGTCTTATCGAATCACTTCTTTGCATCCAAAGGGACATGCTTCTCCGGCAGAACATGCCAACTTGACTTTTCTTTTTCCTGCGATTCTTTTTAGCAAGATGAGGATGGCAAACACTTAGCTTGTTTGACAGAGGAAGATGGCGCATCTGGTAAGATTTCAAGTGTGGCATAAAATGGGGCGGAAATCTTCAAGGGAGCAAGATAAATGTGCTTACCAGCTTACCAAAGAAATTCTTCATAGTGCACCTGACAAGCTTACAGTGTTAGCTATATCCCATTTGGGTCATCAAATCATCGCAACAAACTTTTATTTTGATTTTATTCCTATTATAAAAAATTAATCGTCTCATCCATTAAGCAACAAAAACATTTCATTTATTTTATGTATTTCTATTAACTGATCCTCTCATCATAAAAAACATTCTTTTATTGTATTAATTATTTCCCTATTATTTAACTAATCGTCTCATCAAATCTTTACAACAAACATTTTAATTCCTTTTATTTTGACTGTTTTATTCCTATTATCGTCTCATCAAATCATAAATCAACAAAAAACATTTCAATGATTAATTATTCTATGCACTTCTTTTTTCCCTATTACCTAATCATCTCATCATAATTATTTTTAAAAACATTCTTTTTATTTCCTATTAACTTATCGTCTCATTCTAATTATCAAACAACAAAAAAAACATTTCAATGATTTTATTGTGATTTTATTTTTTAATGTATTTTCCTCTATTTATTGACTAATCGTCTCGTCTAATCATCGACATTTCAATAATTTCATTCCTTTTTATTGTGATTACGTTGTTGTTTTTGATAGTAAAAACTCCTGCCACTTCATGGAGTCTTACCTAAACTTTAAAAGTTCTTATCAGATTCTTAGTGGTTCAGTATTTTTGTTCTTTTTTATCTGAAATGTGAAATTTATTTTCTCAGACACTGTAATGTACATCCCCTCCCTCCCGATGTCCAAATTCCTTTTTAACTTGTAATTTTCGTAGTATTCTTGAAATGTAACTAATTATTTCTTTCTGTGCTGTAAAAAAGAATTTTTGTTTGGTGAAAATTTAATAGCCAGTGTTAAAACTCCCAATGGCCTATTTGTGACCTGTAAAATCTCAGACTGTGCTATGGATGCTGGACAACAACCTATGTTCATGTCTTTCTAACATTCTTCTAAAATCTCTTTCTAAATGTTATCATAAACCTAATAGCTTTTCTTTCTTTTTTTCTAACCAACCTCAATATTTTTTTATCACCTCTTTTCAGTACCTCATTCAACCAATACCATTTCCCCCTGTATATAATCCTTTACCAGTACTTCCAGCTGTCATTTTTGTTATAAAACTCAACATTTTATCAGAACAGAGCAAAAGGTTGGTTGTAGGGTGAAGTAAAGTTGTCAAGTGACAGTAACAGCAAGTTGATGGAATTTGCTTCTTTAAAATTTCTTTGCCTGGTTCCTACTGCTCAGGCAGTCATGGGCACTTTGCTTTAATGGCTGATGTAAGAAGGCCGATAGGAAGTTTCACTGCCATATGTAACAATAAAGAACTTGGAAGATTTGAACCTCCCTTTTGTTGTATATACCAGGGGCTACTTTGCGAAGAGCTAAAACACATACCGATAGGAAGTTCCATGGACCACCAACTGACAATGATCAAGCTTGGAAAGGGGGAAGATTTTGAGCCTACCATTCGTACATCTGCAGAAGTTGTAACTTAGCAAAACTTCAACATTTCCTCCAATGGTGGTTATCCATGAGCAGCCCAAACGTTATTCCAAACCAATCCTCTTTACATGTTCTGCGCTCTGTGCTACTACTTTCTAGCATGTTATTGTTTAGCACCAACTCCAAAAATGCATCGCATAGTATGGAGTGTTCAGCATTCAGTCGTATGAGTTCAATATTTGGTCCCAACGAGGAGAGCCCATTTTCCAGCTGATAAAGGGCAGTGATGGGACAATGAGGTTACAATTGCTACGTACTGGATCCAGAATGATGTTACAATTGCTACGTACTGGATCCAGTGTTGTTACATTCAACGTAACATTCAATATTGGATTCAAAAGTCGCATTCAATATTACATTTAATGCAATGGTGTATGTTAAGTGACCAGCTCTTACGTGTGTCATGTGTTTGTGTGTCATGTGTCGTGTATTTGTGTGTATTTGAAAGACTAACCTAAATGGTGACCACCTCCTCTACACCGTTTAATGGGATTACTCCCTAGACCGTTTAATGGGATTACTAATTCCAACTAACTCATACAATTATTATTGACTACATATTTAGTAATGGAAGAAAGGTACATGTGTTGCCTTGTTTTTCAGCTTTAAGCAAGGAGGACTCATGTCTCAATACATGGCAACATCCAAATATTAATCAGCTCTGGTGAGCTTGAGGCAGGCTAAGAGTATTATACACGAATTCAGGTGGACTCCCAGTTCCATTTGATGCCTTCTGGAGCCTAATTTCTAAAAGGGCATGTTCTGCCTTTTATGTGCAGAGGATCTATGGACAGACAATGGTTGGAACTGGGGCCTAAATATATATAACTTTGTTCTCTGCAGGATACTTCTTGTTTTTTGTGCTACGTTCTCCCCCCAAGTGATTTTCAGCTTTTTAAAAGACAGGCCATTAATGTTTGTTCTCTGGGCCATTAATATTGAACCATTTTCTTCTCTGCAGGATAGCTATGTTTTATTAATAGAAAAGGGTCTATAAAATAGTATATGCTGCCTTTCCCCCAATGATGGAGATGGGCCATTAATGTTTAACCATTTTGTTCTCTGCAGGATACTCTATTTCATTAAATTTTCAGCACCATAATTTATTATAACTATTTTGTTCTCTGTTCTCAGTATTGTTAATGGATGAAGTCTGTGTCCTTGGGCTTTAACTGGAAAAGAGGGTGCACTAAAAATCAATATTTTGATTTTTTCTCCAACAAAGATGGGCCATTAATGTTTCACCATTTTGTTCTCTGCAGGATACTCCATTTCATTAAGTTTTCTATTTAACTGGAAATGAGGGTGCACTTAAAAATCAATATTTTTAATGTTTAACCATTTTATTCTCTGCAGGATACTCCATTTCATTAGCACCATTAACTATTTTGTTCTCTATGCTCAGTGTTGTTAAGGGATAAAGTCTATATGCCTTGGGCTTTAATTGGAAAAGAGGGCGCACTCAGATTCAATATTTTTAATGTTTAACCATTTTGTTCTCTGCAGGATACTCTGTTTCATTAGCACCATTAACTATTTTGTTCTCTATCCTCAGTATTGTTAATGGATGAAGTCTTGGGCTTTAACTGGAAAAGAGGGTGCACTTAAAATCAATATGCTGCTTTTCCCCCAACAAAGATGGGCCATTAATATTTCACCATTTTTGTTCTCTGCAAGATACTCCATTTACTATTTTGTTCTCTATCCTCGATGGATAAAGTCTCTATTGTCCTTGGGCTTTAACTGGAAAAGAGGGTGTGCGTTTCCGGCTTGTATGATGGTCTTTGCCATCATTCATAGGAGAGACTCCCCAGGTGTAGCATGTTTTTATGGGGCACATTGGACACCCTAACAACATAGAGGGGTCAAGGCTGCCCTCAGTCACTCCGTCACATTGCCACTTAAAATCAATATGCTGACGGGCCATTAATGTTAACCATTTTTGTTCTCTGCAGGATATACTCTGTTTCATTAAATTTTTCAACACCATTAACTATTTTGTTCATGGACATCGCCCTTGGGGAAATCTTTTTCCCCAACAAAGATGGGCCATTAATGTTTAACCATCTTCTTCTCTGCAGGATACTCCGTTTCATTAAATTTTCAGCACCATAACTATTTTGTTCTCTATGCTCAGTATTGTTAATGGATAAAGTCTGTGTGCCTTGGGCTTTAACTGGAAAAGAGGGTGCACTTAGAATCAATATTTTTATATGCTGCTTTTCCCCAACAAAGATGGGCGTTTAAATTAAATTTTGTTCTCTATCTTCAATGGATAAAGTCTATATTGCCCTTGGAAAAGAGGGTGTGCGTTTCCAGCTTTTATATGATGGTCTTTGCCATCATGACTCCCCGCCATAGTATGGTTTTTATGGGGCACATTGGACACCCTAACAACATAGAGGGGTCAAGACAACAAGCTGACTTCAGTCACTCTGTCACATCGCCACTTAAAATCAATATTTTTTTATATGCTGCTTTCCCCCCAACAAAGATGGGCCATTAATGTTAACCATTTTGTTCTCTGCAGGATACTCCATTTCATTAAATTTTCAACACCATAACCCTTGGGCTTAACTGGAAAAGAGGGTGCACTTAAATATGGTGCTTCGCCAACAAAGATGGGCCATTAATGTTTAACCATTTTGCTCTCTGCAGGATACTCCGTTTCATTAATGAATGAGTAATTTCCAGCACCATTAATTTTTTGTTGTTCTCTATGCTTAGTATTGTTAATGGATAAGTCTATGTGCCTTGGTTTTTAACTGGAAAAGAGGGTGCACTTAAAATCAATGTTTAACCATTTCATTCTCTGCAGTTTTCAGATTTTGTTCTTTATGCTCAGTATTGTTAAGCTATATGCCTTGGGCTTTAACTGGAAAAGAGGGTCCACTTAAAATCATATTTGTTCTCTGCAGGATTACTCCGTTTCATTAAATCTTCAGCACCTTAACTATTTTGTTCTCTATCCTGGGCTTTAACTGGAAAAGAGGGTGCACTAAAAATCAATATTTTTATATGCTGCTTTTTTCCCCAACAAAGATGGGCCATTAATGTTTAACCATTTTGTTCTCTATACACCGTTTCAACACCATAACTATTTTTGTTAAGGGATAAAGTCTATATCACCCTTGGACAATAACTGACAAAGAGGGTGCACTTGCTGCTTCTTCCCCAACAAAGATGGGCCATTAATGTTTAACCATCTTACTCTCTGCAGGATACTCCATTTCATTAATGAAAGAGCACCATTAATTCTTAAACTCTATGCTCAGTATGGTAATATGTCTGGGGCTTTAACTGGAAAAGAGGATGCACTCAATATTTTAAATGTTTAACCATTTTATTCTCTACAGGATACTCCATTTCATTAAATTTCAACACTTGTTCTCTATCCTCAAAGTCTGTGTCCTTGGGCTTTTAACTGGAAAAGAGAGTGCACTTGATTATATGCTGAGATGGGCCATTAATGTTTTAACCATTTTGTTCTCTGCAGGATACTACGTTTCATTAAATTTTCAGCACAATATAACTATTTTGTTCTCTATTCTCAGTGTTGTTAGTGGATAAAGTCTATATGCCTTGGGCTTTAATTGGAAGAGGGTGCAACTTAATTTTAGAGATGAATGAATGAGAAGTATGGCAACTCTAATATGACCACCCACGACTCGTGTAGGTAGAAATACTCTCTGGTACATGGCACTGTATGATCTAGTTAGTTGATTCTTGTTTATACAGTACCTGCTTGATCTAAAATAAACACTGACAATTCAGAGTTCTGTGAGTTGGTTTAGAATTGATGATTTTAGGTGGAATGGATGAAAACTATACATCACTTCCATCGATCCACAGAGTAGAAGACCGACCGACATAAAAATAATTCAGAGTGGAGTGCCACCAACGATCAGGATAAAAAGTAAAGGGTAATTAATGTTAGGGTAAAGGGTTATACACTAGACTTTTGTCATGTGATCACGTGCGCCCCAGGCCGGGTCATGTCATCACGTTCATAATCACTATACACTTTCTATATAGGGTTAGGGTAAAGGGTTATACACTAGACATAGACCTCCTAGATCCTTTTGTCATATGATCACAGGTCACCCGGCCGGGTCATCATGTTCACAATTACTATATACTTTCTATATAGGGTTAGTCCGGAATGGGCTGACCTGTCATTATTGTAGGGGCAGGATTCATAATTACACAGTAAAAAAACAAAACAATAAAAAGTTAATCTTTTCTGTCTACAAATCTTATGGGGACATCTCCATCAGCTTTGGTGACGGTTTTTTCTATTAGTGGAAGTTCGTCAACGTTTGTACTCATCTCAAAGTTGCACACCATCTAAAAATTAATATCACTATTATTATTAGCACCAGAAGAATAGGTCATCGAGTAACCTACTTGTGCCAACAAAAGTTTAAGCTCCAATTCTGCAAATCGCCGACCTATGAATGACAGTAAGTAAACTACTGGAATAGAAGAAGTCCATGCATGAATCTTACCATAGCATGCTCTAGGTCCAAATCCAAAAGGTTGAATGGCAAATGCATGCGTCTCATCTCTCTTCCATCTCTCTGGATCAAACTTCATGGGGTTAGGGAAAAGCTTCTCATCCCTACCAGCACTATACCCAGAATACAGTACTGTGGTCTGCAATAATATTATTAGTAATTATAATAATGCAGTAGTTATTAAATTACTAGGGCAATGTACAACATTTGAGTCACAGTGAGTGAGTGCTGATAGCTCTTCATTTGTGCTTTCAACTCCTTAGAAGATTTTGATGTGAGTTTTATATGTAAGTGGCAGGCAGCTGCATACATAGAAAACTGTAATGCTTACCTCAAAGCACTTAGATAAGCCTAGTGCTTACAAGCCGCTTAGATAAGCCTTGTGCCTGGCCTGCTGCCCAAAAGGCTGTAGAAATGTTGAGCCGATAGTTCATTTATGTGCTTTGCTGTTGAGTTATGTAAGTGGCAGGCAGCTGTATGCATCGAAAGCTAAGTACTTACCACAAAGCACTTGGATATGTCTAGTGCACTTAGATAAGCCTAGCCCTAGGTACTATCCACCATGCTATACAAAGCAATGCAGAAATCAATCAAGCAAGCAATTGCAGCATGCACATAAATTAGCCTCGTACCCAGGCGCCTTATTAAATTTAAAATAATAATAAGGCCTGGGTATGAGGCTAGCACATAAATGCACACGCAGGGCGCTACTGTTGCACAACACTAAGTACGTATGTGGAGCCGGGAGTGTATACAATTTCAATGAGTCATGACCTGGGAGTCAGCTCGCTCACTGCCCTCGCTGCAATTATTGTGATTACATTTGCTGGAATCTGATAACCAAGTAGAACAGAATCTTCTTCAAGAACTCGACAGAAACCAAATGTTGTGCTCTGAAGTCTAAGAGTGGTAGCAACATAATCTAATTTAGTTGATGTATGGTCATACCTGAAAGACTCCAGCATGCATCCTTTCAAATAGGGCATTGAGGAGAGCTGTTGAGCTGTGGCCTGTTTGGAGTCTCCCAGTACAGACTTCACTTCAGCATACAACTTCTCCTGCACCTCTGGATACTTGGCAACAGCATGGAGCAAAAATACACTTTGGTTTGCTGTCTGGTATATAATATTGAAATGAACCATTAGAACTATGAGGATTATTATTACTGTATCAACTCCAGCAAGAAACATCCCCATAGATTCATTCAGTGCCTCTTCCTCAGACATCTTTCCTTCCCTTAGCCATTGTTCTAAAAGTCCAGGGACCTCGCTCTCTTCCCCTGCATTCAGCCTGGAGTAGAACCTATCTGCCTCCTTCCTTGCTACTCTCTGTGTCACCTGTGGAACATGACCATCCTATAATCTCATGCATGTAGTCATTGAGAGAAAGAGATTGACCTTCACAGACTCCATAAAGTCTTTTGATAGTTTATTGTTGTATATTTTATAGAGTGGTAACTCAGTAAGTACTCGCCAAACAAGCGCTATAAAAGTACTGACAGCATCGATAAACTCCTGGTCTTCCTTGGAGGGATTGGCCACCACACTCATATCATTACCAAAGACAAACTTAGCTGATACTGAAAAGATAAAAGTCATAATTTCATTACTGCATGCCAAATGTTAGCCTCGTTCCCAGGCTCTCAGTGAAACGGGAAATGTGGGGGCGGAAAGGAGAGCCTGGTTTCTACTGCAGACCGGATCCCTCACATTCCGGGGGATTTGGATTCCCTCCGTACTTTCCCGTTTTTTATTTCATCATAATTATTATTTTGTCTAATCAGCGTTTTTTTGTGCAAGATGGCGAGTTCGTTTCTGAGAGTGTTTCTTCTAGCGTTTCTTCAAGCGATTCAAGTTCCCACTACCCGCAAGCGCTTTCTCATGCCCTGTCAATGCTTGGTTTACCCAAACTATTGCTGAAGGAAGAGCAGAAGCTGGCTATCCGAGCTGTATTTGATGGCAAGGATATGTTTGTGCCCCTGCTCTCAAGGGATCTCCGCAAAGAAGATCTGGCCAGCTCTTTGAAGCTAGTAATGTTTGCAGTTGCCTTCTCCAAGGAAACTATTCTCCTCTTGCAAGCTTGACAGATGTGTGATGGGAAGGGGTCATCTGGAGCTAGCTCAGGGACATCCAGGAGTTTGTTGATCCTAAAAGCCCACTTCTATGATAATCCAAAACTGCTGAACAAGGCAATAGCTGCACTCTGCTCACACAAACGACATGCAATTCATGCAATTTCGTACTACTACTACTACGCATGTTTTGTACTAATTGTGACGTTTACTTAATAATTACATCATCAATCCTGTTATGAATATAATTATGTGGTCAAAATTTACACGCCCCGTGCAGTAGAAACCAGGCTCTCCTTTCCGCCCCCACATTTCCCGTTTCACTGAGAGCCTGGGAACGAGGCTAGCCAATTGTGTGCACAACATACTTTCCATAAAGAGTCTTTTAATTGGCAGACCCACATCTGTGATGAATCCATCACTCCCTCGAGCTGATTGGATATATTCCACAAATCGGTGGTACACATCATTGAAACCAGAAGTATAGGATTGTACATTCCTGGGTGTGCCTTGTTTACCAGCTGCAGTTCTAAGTCTTTTCCATCGTTCTCCATCCCTACAAGTAGTATGTGGATCCAGAAAGTAAAAGACTAGAATATCTAATCTGGTGATACATATAATACTTGGACTTGTTCATTTAGCAAAAAATGATGTATTCTGAGGTTTAGTGATCTTGAAAAGCTGCAATAATCAGATTAGTGTCATTGCACGTCACTAAACATCAGAATACGATATTCATTCTTTTAGCAGATTTCTTACCAAGTCCGAGTATTATCCTCACACATTCGGTGCTTGGGTGGAGTTTCTGAAAGCCAAGGAATGCAAGATTCACTCTTCCTCTAGTCTTATCAATTTGAAGTGATAAAAGTGTGGTTTTACTTTAATTGAAGAAGCTTTTAAAGAAGGAGATAAAAGAGATCAAGCATGAGTATCTAGTGCGTCCAGGGAGGCCTGTCTATTGAGAATAGACGTCAGAGACAAGAAAGTAGGAGGCTGCCATTTTGTGAATGGTTGAGTTAAATGGATGCCTGTGACAACCCTGCCCATTTTGATTCGAATTTTTGAATCTCAAATGAGTGAACGTTGGTAGTAGCAGAGTAGTGGTAGTTAGAATAATAGGCCTGGACCACAGCAGTATAGCTCTATCACAACAATTTGAGCATTCTTGTTGCAATGTTGCAAAGATTCTGCAAAACCTTATTTACAGTTGATTTAGTAAACTTCGGACTTTGTAGCCAGTGGTTAACCAAACTCTGACTACATCAATGAAATGTAGTAACCTGTGATAACATTGTAGTAGGATGCTAAAAAAATCTGTTGCAAGTCTTATTACACCAACTATAGCTACACCACAAACAAACTTCACAGATATTACACTTTTGCCACACTGCTCAGCCAGGTCAATGTACACTGTGACTCAGTAGAACAGAAGGTTTATATCAACTGTGGTTTAAGACTTTTGCAAGGCAAAAGGTGAGGAAACTTGCTGTAGGAACATCAACTAGCTAGCTGACTATAATGATGAAATTGTAATCTACACTAACAGAACTAATAACTTACTCTGTCCCATAGTTAGGAAGAAGATCTGTCCTATTTCGATAGAGCCATCCAAACCGCTTATTAACAACCATGTCACGGCGAGGGTATTTTCCTTCAGCTCTCAGCACATATTCTATGACACTAGGGTCCTTGACTATTATCATGTTGCTGCCTATGTCATGTGACAGTGTGGTAAGAATAATGCATAGTTTGAAACTTACCAAAAGAAGTTAGTTTAAATATCTCTCCATATTTCTTGAAATTCTCGTCAAAGTAGAGTCTATTTCTCGTTTGGTTGGCTGCCAAATCTCTCACATTTCCAATGATGGGTAAGGGCCTGGGGCCAGGAACAGCACTGAATGGTTTGGGGGGTGCTTCATCATGATTGGCCTTAGCTTCGACTGCAGCACTATTCAGCAGTCTCGTCCACGAAAATCTATTAATGCGGTGGTAAGCTTTGGATAGCATTCTGACCAGGGTACGGGTACGGGTTCCAAGAAAAAAAATTTCCGGTGAGGCCTATAAAGCCACACCCTATTACGAAATATGATCATGACGCGCGTTACGTTGCGCGCGCTGACTAGCTCGCGAGCGCGAGACTAGTTGCAGCGAGCGAGCGAAGCGAGTGAGCTGACTCTCAGGTCATGACTCATTGAAATTTTAAATATATATATATATATCTAGGTCTACACTCCAAAATGCCCCAGGCGTACGTACGTACGTGTCCCGAAATAGTAGCGCTGTGCGCGTGCATAATGCGCATGCTCCAATTAATCAAGCTGCTACTAGGCTTATCTAAGTGGATTGTAGGCGCTTGTTATCTAAGTGCTTGTGGTAAGTATTTACAGCTTTCTATGTATGGAGCTTCCTGGTTGGAACCACAACTTACATGACTCTTGTCTCTGACAGCAATAAGCTTATCAAGCTTGCAAGTATTGGAGCCTATCAGCTGCTCACAGTCACTTGCTCACTGTCAAATGCTGCACATTACTATAGTAGTAGTTGTAGAGGCTCTAGCCTGGCTTGGCTTATTTAATTACATATAAACTCAACAGCAAATCTTCTGAAACAGTTGTAGCACTAACTTGCTTGCTTGCTCACTGTCAACAGCTTTTGATGTGTGGAGTTTTCTGGTTGGAACCACCACTTACATGACTCTTGTCTCTGACACAATATCAAACACTGAAGCCTATCATGCTCACTTGCTCACTGTCTAAATAGTTGTAGCTTATCTAATACATATGAACTAAACAAAATCTTCTAAAGAGTTGTAGCACTAAAGAATACTTGCTTGCTCGCTCGCTGTCAACTGAATGTTGAACATTGCCCTAGTAGTATAGTCTGGGCACTTCCGCAGCACCGGATGTACACCGATTTTCACTTTGAACGTGCCCCGGGAAGCGTATGGTTTGTTTTTTCGGGCAGTTTCAATAAACATTAAACGGCACGTACAAAGCATAACCTTCCAAAATCTCACGGGAAGTTTATGCTTTGTGGGTTCCATTGATGCCCATTGAAACAGCCTTGAAAAACAAACCATACGCTTCCCGGAGCACGTTCAAAGTGAAGTGAAAATGGGTGTATTGCATCACCGCGTGTTGGTGAGACTATAGGTTCTCAAATGTCTAGCAGAGTGTGACTCGATTACAATTAAGAACAACAACAACAAAAATTAATCTCTTCTGTCTACAAATCTTATGGGGACATATCCATCAGCTTTGACGACGGTTTTTTCTATTAGTAGAAGTTCATCAATGTTTGTACTCATCTCAAAGTTGCACACTATCTAAAAAATTATCACTATTATTATTAGCATCAGAAGAATAGGTCATAGAGTAACCAACAAAAGTTTAAGCTCCAATTCTGCAAATCGCCGACCTACCATGAAATGACGGCAAGTAAGCTACTGGATTAGAAGCATGAATCTTACCATAGCATCCTCTAGGTCCAAATCCAAAAGGTTGAATGGCAAACGCATGTGACTCATCCCTCTTCCATCTTTCTGGATCAAACTTCATGGGGTTAGGGAAAAGCTTCTCATCTCTACCAGCACTATACCCAGAATATAAGTTTAAATTATTATTGTGAGTTACATTTGCTGGAATCTGATAACCAAGTAGAACAGAATCTTCTTCAAGAACTCATGGAAAAAAAGGTGCGTGCCCTGAAGTCTAAGAGTGGTATCAACAGAACCGATTTAGTTGATGCATGGTCTTAGCTAGCTACCTGAAAGACTCCAGCATGCATCCCTTTAAGTAGGACATTGAGGAGAGCTGTTGAGCTTGGCCTGTTTGGAGTCTCCCAGTACAGACTTCACTTCAGCATACAACTTCTCCTGCACCTCTGGATACTTGGCAACAGCATGGAGCAAAAATACACTTTGGTTTGCTGTCTGATAGAAATGAAAATGAACCATTAGAACTATGAGGATTATTATTACCGTATCAACTCCAGCAAGAAACATCCCCACAGATTCATTCAGTGCCTCTTCCTCAGACATCTTTCCTTCCCTTAGCCATTGTTCCAAAAGTCCAGGGACCTCACTCTCTTCCCCTGCATTCAGCCTGGGAGTAGAGCCTATCTGCCTCCTTCCTTGCTACTCTCTGTGTCACCTGCGGAACATGACTATCCTAGATCGACCTTCACAGACTCCATAAAGTCTTTTGATAGTTTATTATTGTATATTTTATAGAGTGGTAACTCAGCAATTACTCGCCAAACAAGCGCTATAAAAGTACTGACAGCATCGATAAACTCCTGGTCCTCCTTGGAGGGATTGGCCACCACACTCAAATCATTACCAAAGACAAACTTAGCTGATACTGAAAAGATAGTCATAATTTCATTACTGCATGCCAAATGTGTGCACAACATACTTTCCATAAAGAGTCTTTTATAGTTGGCAGACCCACATCTGTGATGACTCCCTCTGATTGGATGAAACCAGAAGAATAGGATTGTACATTCCTGGGTGTGCCTTGTTTACCAGCTGCAGTTCCCATCATTCTCCATCCCTACAAGTAGCTATAGTTAAAGACTAGATAATCTGGTGATACATAAGACTTAGACTTGTTTATTTATCAAAAAATCCTTGAGGTTTAGTGACAAGATATCATCTTGAAAAGCCAGATTACATGTCATTGACACATAACTATTCATTCTTTTGGCAGATTTCTTGCTAAATGAACAAGTCCGAGTATTATGTGTCACCACCTTCTGCGCTTGGAGCAGATTATTATAATTTGTGATGGGCATGGAGTTTCGGGAATGCAAGATTCACTCTTCCTCTAGTCTTATCAATTTCTAAATCTCTGGTTACTTAATTGAAGAAGCTTTTAAAGAAGGATAAAGGAGCTCAAAGAAATCACACTCAGTATAACAGAAGGTTTATATCAACTGTGGTTTTAAGACTTCTGGCTTTGCAAGGCAAAGGTGCTGTAGGAAAATAACTAGCTAGTGTAAAAACTGACTAGGTTATTCCACAACCACGAAGGCTGTATGGTTTAAATTGCTAGAGGGTTTAAATTGCTAGAGGGTTTAAATTGCTAGAGGGTTTAAATTGTTAGAGGGTTTAAATTGCTAGAGGGTTTAAATTGCTAGAGGGTTTAAATTGCTAGAGGGTTTAAATTGCTAGAGCCCAGAGGTAAACCATATATACAGCCCGAGTTGTGGTATATCTTATTTGGGCATTGTTGTCATAAAAACAGATACCAACTTCCTGGGTTGCATCAATATCACCCTGGGGTAGAGACATGATGCAAATTATGCTTTTTTTTCTTCCCTATTATGTTATGCTTTAATGCCAGAACCCCTGCCCTATTATGCTCAACAAAAATGCCTATTATGCTTTTTTTAAATTGGTAAGAAAATTTGGTTTATTGTAGCATAATTGCAGCCTCTTTTAGTCATCCATCATAATTTTATCAGCAGCAAGTTAGCTTGCTGGAACATTTAGTAAAGAAAATAGCAGCAGAAGACAGTTGTAATAGTGTTGTTTTTTATTGTTGTTTTTTTGTTGTTGTTTGTTGTTGTTGTTTTTGTTACCACCACCAATTACGTAGGTGGCTACTCTAATTCAGCAGTTTATACAAAGGAACTCAGTCGACATCAATACCTCCATTGACATCAAAGCCAACCCCTATGCCAGCATTGTGCTGGCATTAAGGTTCAACCCATTATGCCCAAAACTATGCCGGCATAATTTGCATGTTCCTACCCTGGGGTAGCAGTGCTTTGATCTTAACCACAAGTAGGCTATACAACTAATAATGATTAACATGGAAATTATAATCTACAGTACTAAATAACTTACTCTATCCCATGGTTAGGAAGAAGATCTATCCTATTTTGATAGAGCCATCCAAGCCGCTTATTAATAACGTCACGGAGAGGGTACTTTCCTTCAGCTCTCAGCACATATTCTATGACACTAGGGTCCTTGACTATTATCATGTTGCTGCCTATGTCATGTGACAGTGTGGTAAGAATAATGCATTTAGATAGTTTGAAACTTACCAAAAGAATTTAGTTTAAATATCTCTCCGTATTTCTTGAAATTCTCGTCTATTTCTCGTTTGGTTGGCTGCCAAATCTCTCACATTTGCAATGATGGGTAAGGGCCTGGGGCCAGGAACAGCACTGAATGGTTTGGGGGGTGCTTCATCGTGACTGGCCTTAGCTTCAACTGCAGCACCATTCAGCAATCTCATCCACGAAAATCTATTAATGCGGTGGTAAGCTTTGGATAGCATTCTGAAAAAGCTAGCTAGTTTGTTTATCACCAAGAAAAACACTTCCGGTGATGGACAGCTTATGTTAAAGGTAATTAAAAACAGTACAGGTTCTCATAATACACTGAGCTACACAGAATAGAAAAGTTACATGGACTGAAAATGTCTAGCAGAGTGTGACTCGTTTACAATTAAGAACAACAACAACAATAACAAAATTAATCTCTTCTGTCTACAAATCTTATGGGGACATCTCCATCAGCTTTGACGACGGTTTTTTCTATTAGTGGAAGTTCATCAAAGTTTGTACTCATCTCAAAGTTGCACACCATCTAATAATTATTATCACTATTATTATTAGCACCAGAAGAATAGTAACCTACTTGTGCCAACAAAAGTTTAAGCTCCAATTCTGCAAATCGCCGACCTACGAATGACAGTAAGTAAACTACTGGAATAGAAGAAGTCCATGCATGAATCTTACCATAGCATCCTCTAGGTCCAAATCCAAAAGGTTGAATGGCAAATGCATGCGTCTCATCTCTCTTCCATCTCTCTGGATTAAACTTCATGGGGTTAGGGAAAAGCTTCTCATCCCTACCAGCACTATACAGAGAATATATCACTGTGGTCTGCAATAAAATCTGATGAAATTAGTTTAAATTATTATTGTGAGTTACATTTGCTGGAATCTGATAACCAAGTAGAACAGAATCTTCTTCAAGAACTCGTGGGAAAAAAGGTGCAGTGCCCTGAAGTCTAAGAGTGGTAAGAACCTATTACAGTTGATTTAGTTGATGTGGTCTTAGCCAGTGGTGTAGCCAAGCCAGGACCTACCAGGGCACAGGCCCTGGCAACACATGAATCTATTATTATAAATAACTCAAAGTATAGAATCTTAGTCCAACATGTCCTGGGAATGAAAATAACCTGGCTATGCCACTGTCTTAGCTAGCTACCTGAAAGACTCCAGCATACATCCCTTTAAGTAGGGCATTGAGGAGAACTGTTGGGCTGTGGCCTGTTTGGAGTCTCCCAGTACAGACTTCACTTCAGCATACAACTTCTCCTGCACCTCTGGATACTTGGCAACAGCATGGAGCAAAAATACACTTTGGTTTGCTGTCTGATAGAATTGGTATATATCATTAGAACTATGAGAATTATTATTACCGTATCAACTCCAGCAAGAAACATCCCCACAGATTCATTCAGTGCCTCTTCCTCAGACATCTTTCCTTCCCTTAGCCATTGTTCCAAAAGTCCAGGGACCTCACTCTCTTCCCCTGCATTCAGTCTGGAGTAGAGCCTACCTGCCTCCTTCCTTGCTACCCTCTGTGTCACCTGTGGAACATGACCATCCTATATAATGCATGTAGTCATTGAGAGAAAGAGATTGACCTTCACAGACTCCATAAAGTCCTTTGATAGTTTATTGTTGTATATTTTATAGAGTGGTAATTCCGCCATTACTCGCCAAACAAGCGCTATAAAAGTACTGACAGCATCGATAAACTCCTGGTCCTCCTTGGAGGGATTGGCCACCACATTCAAGTCATTACCAAAGACAAACTTAGCAGATACTGAAAAGATAAAGTCATAATTTCATGCCAAATGTGTGCACAACATACTTTCCATAAAGAGTCTTTTAATTGGCAGACCCACATCTGTGATGAATCCATCACTCCCTCGAGCTGATTGGATATATTCCACAAATCGGTGGTACACATCATTGAAACCAGAAGTATAGGATTGTACATTCCTGGGTGTGCCTTGTTTACCAGCTGCAGTTCTAAGTCTTTTCCATCGTTCTCCATCCCTACAAGTAGTATGTGGATCCAGAAAGTAAAAGACTAGAATATCTAATCTGGTGATACATATAATACTTGGACTTGTTCATTTAGCAAAAAATGATGTATTCTGAGGTTTAGTGATATGACATGATCATCTTGAAAAGCTGCAATAATCAGATTACTGACGCGTCACTAAACATCAGAATACGATATTCATTCTTTTAGCAGATTTCTTACCAAGTCCGAGTATTATCCTCGCACATTCGGTGCTTGGGTGGAGTTTCTGAAAGCCAAGGAATGCAAGATTCACTCTTCCTCTAGTCTTATCAATTTGAAGTGATAAAAGTGTGGTTTTACTTTAATTGAAGAAGCTTTTAAAGAAGGAGATAAAGCATGAGTATCTAGTGCGAGGCCTGTCTATTGAGAATAGACGTCAGAGACAAGAAAGTAGATTTGTAAAAGTAGGAGGCTGCCATTTTGTGAATGGTTGACTGTGACAACCCTGCCCATTTTGATTCGAATTTTTGAATCTCAAATGAGTGAACGTTGGTAGTAGCAGAGTAGTGGTAGTTAGAATAATAGGTCTGTGGTTTAAGACTTTTGCAAGGCAAAAGGTGAGGAAACTTGCTGTAGGAACATCGACTAGCTAGCTGACTATAATGATGAAATTGTAATCTACACTAACAGAACTAATAACTTACTCTGTCCCATGGTTAGGAAGAAGATCTGTCCTATTTCGATAGAGCCATCCAAACCGCTTATTAACAACCATGTCACGGAGAGGGTATTTTCCTTCAGCTCTCAGCACATATTCTATGACACTAGGGTCCTTGACTATTATCATGTTGCTGCCTATGTCATGTGACAGTGTGGTAAGAATAATGCATTTAGATAGTTTGAAACTTACCAAAAGAAGTTAGTTTAAATATCTCTCCATATTTCTTGAAATTCTCGTCAAAGTAGAGTCTATTTCTCGTTTGATTGGCTGCCAAATCTCTCACATTTCCAATGATGGGTAAGGGCCTGGGGCCAGGAACAGCACTGAATGGTTTGGGGGGTGCTTCATCATGATTGGCCTTAGCTTCGACTGCAGCACTATTCAGCAGTCTCGTCCACGAAAATCTATTAATGCGGTGGTAAGCTTTGGATAGCATTCTGAGCTATAGTATAGTTTGTTGATATCACCACTTCCGGTGGTGGATATTACTTATAGGTCAAAGGTAATTAAAAAACAGTACAGGCTCTCAAATAGGGAAGTTACATGGACTGAAAATGTCTAGCAGAGTATGATTCGTTTACAATTAAGAACAACAACAATAACAAAATTAATCTCTTCTGTCTACAAATCTTATAGGGACATCCCCATCAGCTTTGACGACGGTTTTTTCTATTAGTGAAAGTTCATCAATGTTTGTACTCATCTCAAAGTTGCACACCATCTAAAAAATTAAGAAGAATTGGTTATAGCTAGGTCATAAAGTAACCTACTTCTGCCAACAAAAGTTTAAGCTCCAATTCTGCAAATCGCTGACCTATAATTTACCGTGAAACGACAGTAAGTAAACTACTGGAATAGAAGAAGTCCATGCATGAATCTTACCATAGCATCCTCTAGGTCCAAATCCAAAAGGTTGAATGGCAAATGCATGCGCCTCATCTCTCTTCCATCTTTTCTGGATCAAACTTCATGGGTTAGGGAAAAGCTTCTCATCCCTACCAGCACTATACAGAGAATATATCACTGTGGTCTGCAATAATAATAATATCATAATAATGCAGTAGTTGATAAAATTATTATTGTGATTACATTTGCTGGAATCTGATAACCAAGTAGAACAGAATCTTCTTCAAGAACTCGTGAGAAACCAAATGTTGTGCTCTGAAGTCTAAGAGTGGTAGCAACATAATCTAATTTAGTTGATGTATGGTCATACCTGAAAGACTCCAGCATGCATCCTTTCAAATAGGGCATTGAGGAGAGCTGTTGAGCTGTGGCCTGTTTGGAGTCTCCCAGTACAAACTTCACTTCAGCATACAACTTCTCCTGCACCTCTGGATACTTGGCAACAGCATGGAGCAAAAATACACTTTGGTTTGCTGTCTATATAGTAATGGGTGTAGAATTTATTACCGTATCAACTCCAACAAGAAACATCCCCACAGATTCATTTAGTGCCTCTTCCTCAGACATCTTTCCTTCCCTTAGCCATTGTTCCAAAAGTCCAGGGACCTTACTCTCTTCCCCTGCATTCAACCTGGAGTAGAGCCTATCTGCCTCCTTCCTTGCTACTCTCTGTGTCACCTTGAAATTAAATGTTCTAGTATGAGGTAGCTGCTGCCAATTAGTAAAATTAGTTTAACCTTTGTGGCTTCTTTGAACTCTCTGGCCAGTTTATTATTGTAGAGTTTATACAGTGGTAATTCTGATATCAATCGAGTGAAGATTCCTATAAGTACAGAAACTGCATCGATAAATTCCTGGTCTTCTTTGGAGGGATTGGCCACCATACTCATGTCATTACCAAAGACAAACTTAGCAGATACTGAAAAGATAAAACATGCCAAATGTGTGCACAACATACTTTCCATAAAGAGTCTCTTAATTGGAAGACCCACATCTGTAATGAATCCATCACTCCCTCGGGCTGATTGGATATATTCCACAAATTGGTGGAACACATCATTGAAACCAGAAGCATAGGATTGTACATTCCTGGGTGTGCCTTGTTTACCAGCTGCAGTTCTAAGTCTTTTCCATCGCTCTCCATCCCTACAAGGAGTATGTGTAAGTAGCTAACAGAATAGAATACCAGGCTCTCTTCCCCTCCTCAAAAAAAAATAGGAAAAAGAGGGCTATGAATGATACTTTACAGTACTAATAACTTACTCTACTGCAAAGTTAGGTAGAAGATTTGCCTTATTTTGACTGAGCCATCCAAATCGTTTATTAATAACAGCGTCACAGACAGGGTATTTTCCTTCAGCTCTCAGCACATATTCTATGACACTAGGGTCCTTGACTACTACCATGTTGCTGCCTATGTCATGTGACAGTGTGGTAAGAATAATGCTAAAGACAATTTGATTCTTACCAAAAGTACTAAGTTTAAATAACTCTCCATACTTCTTAAAATTTTCTTCAAAGTAAAGAGTAGTTCTCGTCAGATTGGCTGCCAATTCTCTCAAATTTCCAATGATGGGTAAGGGCCTGGGGCCAGGAACAGCACTGAATGGTTTGGGGGGTGCTTGATCATGACTGGCCCTTGCTCCAGCAGCTGCTGCACCATTCAGCAGTCTGTATCTAACCGGCCAGAGGTAGGCTACAAACACGGTATGCCTTGCGCAGTAACATTTCCCGGGTCGCCCTCGGGCATCTATAAAAATTAATGGGCGTGACTACAATCAGAGAGATTATAATAATTATCTCTCTCAGCAACTTCTAATATATTTCTCTTTTATCTGTTCAACAACTGCAGGGTTTGCTAAGGTAGATGTGTCTCCAACATCAAATTCATTGGCAGCTATTTTCTTTAAAATACGTCTCATTATCTTCCCCGATCGAGTCTTAGGCAGACCTGGAACAACCTGCAGGTATTAAATATACAGTTGTCAGGTATACTTGTAGAAGAAGATGCTTTAGCCAACATCCAGAATGAATGCTTGCAGACTCACCAGGAACTCATTGGGAGTGGCAAACGATCCAATCTTGTGCTTAACCTGGTCTTTGAGGGCATCAACAATCAGATTATCTTCTTGTACACCATCTTTCAGCACCACAAACGCAATTGTACCTAGAAATAATATATCCCACTATTAAGTGATTGAGGAGTGTACTGAAAATATCCCACTGTTAAGTGATTGAGGAGTCCTATCATGCCCCATGCAAATCACTCCTTGATAAGAACTCTTACTGTCACTCACCTTCACCATAGATCTCATGTGGATATCCAACTATCGCTGTTTCAGACACACTAGGGTTGCTATTCTAATAAAGTTTTTAAAGACCGTGATAAAGCCAGAGAGGTTTTTAAAAAGATATACTCGTACCATGGCACACTCAATCTCAGCTGTTCCGATCCGGTGTCCCTTGACATTCACAACATCATCCACTCTCCCCGTGATACGGTAATCATTCTCTTCATCCCGCAAAGCACCATCTCCAGTGAAATAGTATCCTAAAACAAGAGGGACATTTTGATAGGCTGCCGAGATATGCCCTGTTGTCTCACCAGGATGGGGTTCATAGTATGTATTGAGGAATTTTTTGTGGTCCTCCCAGATGGTCCTGGCTTGTCCTGGCCAAGGCTTCTTGATACACAGATGACCCGACTTATTTGGGCCCACTTGAACTTCATTCTGCAAGGAAATGTCATTGTGGTACACTTGACAACCACTATGCACCTAGCAACCCTTTCCAACTATGCCTGAAATGCCACAATGCAAATGCATACAGTGGAACTTGACACACTTGGGACCCAGAGTTTTGTCCTTTGTAGAGAGGTTGTCTTTTTTGGAGGTTATTTCATATACAATGCAGATTTGTTGAGATGTTTGTCCTATTTCGAAGTGGAGGTTCTACTGTAGATGTACACACATTATGAGCTTACATCTACACTGATGAGTTCTGGTTGAATCCCCCAAAATGGTCGTGTAGGGAAACTGGGTTTGGGAGGGCTGTTATCAGCTGAAGGGCGGGGTGTGATCACAATGCCTCCTGTCTCTAATAATAATAATATGAAAAATAGGTAAATGGTCATCATTCCAATAAACTACATTATATTACCCACCAGTTTGCCAATAGGTGTCCACTACCGTACATCTTTTCTCTCCAACCACATCATTGTACCACCTCCACGCTTTCTTATTCAGAGGCTCACCAACTATGAAAGTAAGTACAGTGCACTGTCACTATGGCAAGTCTACTTGCATTCACCTTGCCCCTTGATCATTCACTATAACTGTTCAATTCTTAACCAAATTTCTAGTTTAATGCATCATCATAGAGCTGATTGTCCACTCTCTCTGCTGGTGTTTGAAGTTATAGCAGTTATAGTGATGATCAAGGGGCAAGGTGATGCAAAATAGAGGACTCCTACAGTACATATGGCTACCCACATTATAATTACGAAATGACCAAGTCTCTGATCTTCTGTACTTTATTTTTGTTCATTTATCTATTTTATTGGCGTACCACAGCCCAGTATTCTGAGGGTGGATCTGTCATACTTGGTGACCCAATCTGTTCCATGTGCCAGAAGCAGTCTTATAGTAGTGGGAGCTGTGTAAAAGTGAGTGATTTTCAAACGCTCGACCATCTCCCAATAACGACCTAAAAGATTAACATAGAGCAGCTATTCTAGAGAAACACACTGCACTCTGTACCTGGATCTGGATACATTGGGTGGCTCTCAAAGAGTACTGTTGTGCCTCCATTGCAGAGCGGGCCGTAGATCACGTAGGAGTGTCCAGTGATCCAACCAATGTCTGCCACACAGGCAAACACTTCTTTGTCAGGATGGTAGTCAAAGGCATACTGCACACAGTGAAGAGAAAGACATGAAGGGTCAGCAATGAACAGACTGAATGACCTACCTGTTGTGTGAGAGAGGCATAGAGAAGGTAGCCTGCCTGGGTGTGTACTATCCCCTTGGGCTTGCCAGTGCTGCCGGAGGTGTAGAGGATAAAGAGTTTGTCCTCACTGTCCAGGGGCTCTGGAGGACAACTGCTGGACTCCTTAGACATGGCCTATATCACATCATACTTTTTAATAATTGCAGGGATCCCCCATACAGTAACACTCGCACCTCTTCCAACCAGACATCTCTGCCTGTCTGCATGTTGACCTGGGCACCAGTCCTCTTGGCCACAAACACTCTCCGGACGCAATCACATCCAGCAACGGCGTCGTCTACAGTGGCCTTGAGGGGAATCACCTTCCCTCCTCGCACCCCCTCATCAGCAGTGAACACCACACTGCAAGTGGCTGTAAACATTACATAGATACAATCCGAAACCATTATGGCAAAACAAACGTGGGACGTCATTATATACCATCCAAAATCCTGTCCTTCAAAGACTCTGCACTGAACCCAGCGAAAACAATGCTACAGGTGTAAGAGGAAACCTTTATCAGTGTTGTATCTAAGTATCACTAAGTGGTTGTGGTCAGTACTGAAATGTAGATAGATTGCTGTGTCGTATGGCATTATCCCAGTATTGATTTTGTACCTGTGAATGGCCCCAATACGGGCACAGGCGAGCATGGAGGCCACTAGCAGAGGGGTGACAGGCATGTAGATGGCCACACGATCTCCTTTCTTCACTCCATCACTCTTCAAGGCATTAGCTACTCGACACGTCATCTCCAGCAGTTCTCTGTGCATAGGGCAACATGTCATTGGCAACACAACAAAAAGCAAAATAATCCACCAATTTGATTGTCAACTTCCTCGGGCACTAGTACGGAATAGTGAATGAGGATGTCCCTCTAATTAAATGTATTAAGTATAGCTTTGTACTTGTACGAGATGCTCTGCTGTTCTCCAGGTTCGTCTCTCTCCCACAGAAGAGCGGTTTTATCAGGATTTGCATCAGCATGCCTATCTAAACAGTTTACTACAGGTAGACAAAAACAAACAAACAAACAAAAAATGAACTGCATTCAGGAAATAAATGGGCATAAGAGTAAGTGCAAAATGCCTTACTGGGTTCAGTCCAGTAATGCTGCATGCATTTAATATTTGCTCAGTACTAGTTAGCTAGAATCCAGGTAGTTGCTATTATTATCTCCATTTCAAATAATTATAGTGTAGCTAGCTGCTAAGCATCTAATGGTTATAGCTAATACCTGAGACATTTATTACTCCTCCAATGAACCACTTAAATTCTCCAGTATTCATGTCACAGTCCATGACCTGGTCGAACTCTTTGAACCATTTGAGCCTCCTCCTGGCCAGATCGCCCCAGAATAGCTCGGGGTGCTTGATACTCTCCTCGTACAGGGCTGCATGGTTGGGAGACACGGAAGACAGCTGGAGGGGGTAGCTGACAGACATTCTGGTGTAAGCTAAGCTTTGTTTTGCTAATCACGTCATCTTCGATTTTCAAATCTCGTGTCACGTCATAATCGCGCGCGTTTTTCCGGCCACATGTATTGTACATGTGTTCAACATGCGATATGCATACAAGTCAGCCCCACCCACATGGTGACAATAATAACAATATTGCCACTTTAATTTAAAAAAAAATGAATTGATAATCACCAGAAATATTAATTAATATATAAGTGACATTTCCCACCGAGACACACCACAGATCTCAAAGACAAGAGCACAGAGGTACACAGCATTGAATCCAATAGCACCGTAAGTGATCAGCTTGTAAGGCAGCTCCACCAGTGGACGTTTGACCACTTCTTCCACACCGTGCGTTGGCATGATAGCTGGAAGCAGTTTGAAACAGAGCAGCTTCATCACAAAACGAGTGGGGAGCAAAAGAAGAAGTCCAATGATGAAACGGACGATACACAGACTCATAACTTGAATGGAAGGAAGAAAGACGGGAAATGGACCAGTCTCGATATCGTCTGGAAATTGGCCCACTGCACAACAACCCAGCAACACACCACCAGCTGAACCTAAGATGGCTCCTGTATCACCTCTATCCTTGCTCCACTTGTTTGGGTCCACAGGGTAAATGTACAGCATGAAGATGACCAGCAGGATGATTAAGAAAGGTGTGTACCAAAAATTGAACATGTAATATTCGACGAGGTTTGTGCCTAACACTACCAAAGGGAATATGACGAGTGAGATGAGACTTCCTGCAACTATGTCCTAAGCAAAGAATAAAGTATAATAGGAGAGTTAAATCATAACAAAAAAGATTAACAATGCTTACCAATACAGAGTGAACTCCGAGGTAGATCCTGCTGAGGAGCACTGACACACTCCAAGTCACAGCAATTAGTGACGTAAGTATAAACGAGACCTATAATAGGAGAAGACATACAAACAATGAAGTAGCACAGTATTTGACTAAATCCATTTGACCTCATATCTTCCTGTGATGCTGTATAGAAGACAGAATGGGATGGTTGTACCAACAGTTGCATGAGTGGATGGAAAGCCATACTCAGTCTCCAGTGTTGGATTCTGCTCCAGTCGAATGGCAGGTGGAGATGCAGGACGCCTGATTTTGAAGATTTGCTTCAAAGCCTGCCCTACGTACATGGAAAAGAACCACATGAGTACCACACGGCGACTAATCAGGGTGTCCACGTTCCAAACGCAGAAGGGAAGGAAAGTGATATAGAAAGGTTCATAGCCCAGCTCAGTGGCTAGACGGAAGTAAATATCAAGGAAAGGAAATGTCTCCACTACTATGACTTTAGATGAGATGGTAGAGTTAGATGCAGAGGATTCTGATGGGGACTGGGGAGGAGGAGTGGGGATCCTACGTCGCACCCTTGTTTTCGGGCGGCCAAACCAAGATGATGACTTTGATGATGATTTGGAGAAGTCTGATGACTTCTCACTTGGAGGTATTGAATTTTCAGATGTCTTGCTTCCTTCTCTAGGGAGTCCTTTATCTGAGGAATCATCTCTTGCTAATAAAGCATTGGAGGTGGAGTCTGCTGTGTAACTCTCTCCGTCTGCCTCATCGCTGTCGGATTGACCTGCGACGTCCTGGCTTGATTCTACAGTTATTTCGCGCACCCCTAATGTTTCTTGAACTCTTCTCACAAGTTGGGGATCCCCAAGATATAGCACTACCTTCTCACACAAGTTCCCCATGGTTGTGTTCTGATGAACTTTGACCCAACCGACGCATGCGCATAAGTTGTTGGCTAACCACGTGTACGTGTGCGAAGTACAACAATGGCTGACACAGCAGTTAGTGGAATGAAAAATGGCCCCACTCAGAAAAGGAAGAATTTTAAAGATAAAGAAAAGCCAACAGAAGTTCGTTTGAGCAATATCACTGCTGCAAAAGGTTGGTTGTCATTATTGAATGAATTAAGCCCAGTGTTATGACAATCTGAAAGTGCAGCTGTAGCAGATGCCATTCGTACTAGTCTTGGCCCTCGAGGAATGGACAAGATGATCCAGGATGCAAAGGGTGATGTAACTATCACTAATGATGGAGCCACAATCCTCAAACAAATGTCTGTACTCCATCCAGTAGCAAGAATGGTAACCAGCTAGCCACACCTCCTTAAAACCCTCGTGACCTTTTCTTTTACTAGTTGGTTGAGCTGTCGAAGGCTCAAGATATAGAGGCAGGAGATGGCACCACCACTGTAGTCGTCCTCGCAGGAAGCTTGCTAAGTGCTAGCCAGAAGTTACTCGCAAAAGGTTTGATGGATTTATTTTTCAAGATAATCGTTTAATTTTTGTTATGCAGGAATTCATCCTACTACGATCTCCGAGTCCTTCCAGACAGCAATGGAGAAAGCAATGAATGTACTTGGTGACATGTCAGTGCCGCTGACCCTTTCGGATAAAGAATCCCTTCTTAAGAGTGCCACCACCTCTCTCTGTTCAAAGGTTGATTGCTAAAACTAAAAACTACCACCAATTGTTCCCAGGACACTGCTCAAGCCCAACCCTTCGTACTTGTGCTCTCAAATCACAGTTATCTTTTCTCTCCAGGTGGTTTCACAATATTCGCATCTCTTGGCCCCCATCTCAGTGGATGCAGTGTTGAAAGTGATAGACCCTGCAACAGCCACCAATGTGGACCTCAAAGACATCAAAATTGTGAAGAAGCTGGGGTGAGTGGTGTGGTGTGTAAGAATTAAATAACTGTTCTTCTTTTCTTTAGAGGAACTGTTGAGGATACAGAATTAGTGGAAGGACTGGTGTTGGATCAGAAGGCTTCTCACTTTGCAGGTGGAATCTCTAGAGTGGAAAAAGCAAAAATCGGACTCATTCAGTTCTGCATTTCTCCCCCAAAGACAGATGTGAGTGTATGAGTGGAGTTGGGTTATTTAGAAAGAGACTATAGCATTCTTTAATGGCTATAGATGGAGAATCAAGTGGTCGTGTCAGACTATTCTCAGATGGACAGAATTTTGCGAGAGGAGAGACAGTACATCCTCAATATATGCAAGAAGATCAAGAAGGCTGGTTGCAACGTCCTGTTGATCCAGAAATCCATATTGAGGTTGGTACTGCATGGATGGGACACATCAAAGTTATTTTATACCATGTGCATGAACAGAGATGCTGTCAGTGACATGGCCTTGCACTTCCTTGCCAAGATGAAGATTCTGGTGGTGAGGGACATTGAGCGAGAGGATATTGAATTTATCAGCAAGGTATGGATGTTCAAATTGAAAAGGGAAGTAGTGAATCTCATTTAATATTTGCTTCTTTGTATCAGACTATAGGCTGTCGGCCAATTGCTAGTCTCGATCATTTTCTTCCTGAGTACTTGGGCAATGCTGGATTGGTGGAGGAAGTCTCAGTGGGTGCCAGCAGGGTTGTCAAGGTGGGCGGGATGTTATGTGGGTGTGGTCTATGACAATGCATGATACATTTCCTTTGAAGTGCACCTTCAGTTGCCTCAAGGGCAGAACTCATGCTAGATCACTGTTGCCACCCAATCAAATCACACTACTGAGCATGATCACTTGATCGGTGGTGCCAAAGTTGGGAACAAGACTTCATAATATTACACTAGTTTTCATTTGGCACTGACTCTGATCGTGTCTCTAGGTTACGGGGACCAGTGCAGCTGCACGTACTGTGTCTATTGTGGTCAGAGGATCAAACAAGCTGGTCTTGGAAGAGGCAGATCGTTCTATCCACGATGCTCTTTGTGTCATAAGATGTCTAGTGAAAAAGAAGTAAGATTAAGTGTGTCGGGGGGGGGGGGGGGGGGGATGATGTGTGATACTGTTCCTCAAACACCCTTCTATTCATTGCCACATTATCCACATATACGACTCTTCTTGCTGCAAGTATCCAGCAGGCACTGAAGTTGTTTCCACTTGAGTGACCTTTCCTGAAACCTTGCTACACTAACCTGATATCCCAGGTGGCCATTGTAGTTTGATTCTCATGAATCCATTAACCAATTTCCATGAGAAATAGAACATGGCTGACACAACCTTGTATGGTATGGTATGGCTTAAGAAAGTCGATTGTGGAGAGAGGTGAAGGATTGACTTCTAAATCTTTAATCTCCATCCTATAGTGGAGAGATTGACCCCTAAACTTTTCATTTCCCCAATCAATCATGGTTTCCTGAATGAGCCCCATTGTGGTCATTCGTAGCAGCTGTATGTGTCATGTGCATAAAAACAAATAGATTACTACAACTGGCTGGCTAGCTATGTATGTAAATATTCTATTTTTAGAGCACTGATTGCTGGGGGTGGGGCCCCAGAGATTGAAGTGGCTGTACATTTGATGGAGTACTCGCAGAGTCTTGGAGGGATGGATGCCTACTGCATCAGAGCATATGCTGAGGCAATGGAGGTGATCCCTTCCACCCTGGCAGAGAATGCTGGCCTCAACCCCATAGCTGTGGTCACTGAACTCAGAAAGAGACACGCAAATGGGGAGAAATCAACGGGAGTCAATGTTAGAAAGGTGAAGTCTACATTCGAGTTACTTGCTATCTGTGATTCCAAGATTTTACTTGCTGATGCAGGGGACAATTACAGATATTTTAGAGGAGAACGTGGTACAACCATTGCTGGTTTCAACGTCTGCCATTCGATTGGCTACAGAGACCGTTAGGAGCATAATGAAGATTGATGATATCGTAAGCAAAGTTAGATATCTGTCTCCTTTGGGGCATCTAATTGATCCAAAAATATAAACTGGTAGAAAGATGTTGGCAGGTGCTCACGGGGCAGATTTTTTGCATTTAACAGCTAGCATTTATTTATTGATGTATTCTGCAGGTGAATGCAAGGTGAAAGTTGTCAAGTTTGAAGGACAGCTAGCAGAATTCAGCATAAACGTTTAGACAGTGGGTGACCTAAACTCATAATAATTTATTCATTAATAGTTAAGTATGATTAAATTTCTGATTTCAGCGTTGACTCCATGGGATACCGTAGTGACTTCTACACAGCTGGCATGTTTGTGACACATGCTCTCCCATATCCATTAGCTAGTCTAAAAGTGGTGTAGTCCCGTGCCAGGAGTACAATCATCATTGCTGTTCAGGGTTTGTCTTACTCTGCAACTTTTTATCCACAGACTTGTTACATGTTAGGATAGCTGTTGCATGAATCTTTGCGACTCTCTACTTAGCAACAAACTAGTCCCGAAGTCCATTTATGGGTGTTGTTTGCAATGGAAGAAGAGCTAACAGGACTGCTGCTGTGAGATAAGTTAAGGGTACATGGAGCCTAGTCTGGAGTGGCTAATTGCATTGGAAATTCTGATACTCCCCGTAGGTAGATCTTGCTAAAGCTCTATGGCTTTGGGAAATGCATTTATACTTCACCACATCCTATTCTGACTCATGCTTGGTTTGTGTACACTTATAGCCATTACATCATAATTGAGAAACCCCTCCATGATGACACTAGTGGGCATGTCGAGCCACAAACAAAGAAACTGAAGTATCATTTTGGAACCTACACAAACACACACAAATGGAGGATATTGGAAGTAGTAGCTAGGTGGCTGTAGAGGAAAAAAAAACTTCCATTGAAAAATTACATTTGGGAGCAATGCAATAACCAACAAATGACTACTTGCCCATAATTTCAATGTTACCCAATCAAATGGTTGAATTGCAGGTGTTCAACAGTCTGGCAATATCTCTAGTTACAATGGTTATAATACAATGAAAATGCCCTTCCAACAAGTTTCTCTTTCAACAAAATATAAGACCTAGGGAAGTGCCCTGAGGTAGTTCTGTAGTACACTGCACGCTTGTCAAGGGAGGCAACCAAAAAAGAAGGAACACTAATTGCGCGCATGCGCATTTACAGAGCTGATCGTATAAAAGAAAAACAATTCAGGAGTCACTGTAGAAAAGAAAAAGGAACCCAATAAGAAGAGTATTGTAATGAATAGCAGTGAAACATTATTTTATGCTGGCATCTGCGCCGTCTTTTTTATCGGTATGGCTACAGCGGCGTCCATACCAAAGGTTTCCCCTGATCCAGACGTACTGCAGGTTCTAGATCGGCTCTCCAAGGGAATTAAGGAACTCCGAAGACCTCTGACCAATGGAGAGGTGAATCTTCTTCCGCAGGGTAAAGCGGGCTTTGCTAATACAGTCAGATGCTTCTCAGGTAAATTAGTGTAAATGGCTTATATTAGAAAATCGCCTCTAGCTAGCAAGTTATCTTGTCAAGTTTAGATTTTAGATGCCTTGTCTTGCAGAAGCAGGCAGGGCTCGGGTAGAAACCCTATTAAAGTAATCATGCAACAGAGCTAGCTAGAGATCTAGTTATGTAAACATTCTTCTGACTTCAGAGCAGAGAGCAGACTCCAAGTCTCCATTATCAAATTTACTAAAAAATAAATTTATTCCTGTAGGAAACCTAACCTGCTATCATCTGGCTATAATAATTATTCACCTCATCACCTGTTTCTTTTCACAGATATAAGTGTTGGATATTCAATCACCCATTCTGGTAACTCTAGAACCTTGGCTTTCAACCTCAGCTCTGTAAGCATCACAGACAAGATTGTGGCTATGCAGCTTGTCCTGAGACAGGCACCCAATACTCTGTCCTATAGGACACGACTCCATGAGATAATTGGAGATGGAGCAGCGATGGACCTGAAGTTGCTTGACTCTGGATTTTACATGGGGGAGTGGCATACCCTTGACATTGAAAAATTTCAAGATTCGATTGATTCATCTGAAGGGAGAAGGAACTATAGATTATCTCTAAGCATTAACCATTACCAAGGTGACGCAGACCTGGAGGACATACTGCACAACATTAAACCAATGCTTCTAGTTTATACCAGTGACATGGGAAAATTCACTGGGAGAAGATCCACGACTAAAAGCACCCGCAGCTCAGATCGATCTAGACAGAGGAAAAGAAGAAGTATTCGTGATGAGCCAAGCCTTGAAGAACTGAAACGTTTGTCGTGTAGAAAGCAGGTCAGAACAATGTCCTTTCGTGACCTCAACTGGCCTGGAGAGAGATATGCAGTGCTTCATCCGTTTGCGGCCAATTTATCCTTCTGCTATGGAACATGCAATGACCCTTTTGGGGACAACAGAGTGCAGTACAACAACCATGCTAAATTCATCAGCATAGCCAGACCAGACCTTGTGAGTTTAGGGGAATCCCCCTGCTGTGTTCCCAATCCCAAGGACTTCACTGCCACTATGGTAACCTACATGTCCTTGGATGCCAATGTCACGTATCACACGTCTTTTCCAGATGTCACTACCTGTATTTGTATGTAAGTAGCTGCCACCACTTATCAATGTAAAGACCCAATATTATCAAACCAATTCTATTTTTCTTTTTATAACACTATGTGAATCAATGAGATTCATATATACAAGTCCTTTCACTCTGTGATTAAAATTCCTATCAATGTAAAAACCAATTCTATTTTCCTATCTGAATCAGAAAAGTAAGAGATTAAATTATTTCTCACCAAGTCACTTGATCAGTTATTCTATGACAATATCCTCCCTCCCCCCCTTAAAGGTAGGAGTTGCAACAGACAGAGACACAGTGACTCTGAATCTAGATAGGCATGACTGAACGTACACATTAATACAACAATCCCTCAAGAGAATAACCCTGTCAAAGGGGGTCTGACCCGCTTATTGATTGCATAACTGCAACAGACTAGAAATCACAATGGCACAATAACAGCTTATGATGATGCAAAAAATTAAATAGCACAGAAGTTGAACAGTAAACTTGTAACGCCTAATGCTAACCGAGTCTCAACGCAGCGAAATGAATCCACTTTCTATCAGTTTTTGTATCTTTGAGGCAATTTCTGGGTTTTTCAAATGACTGCAAATCAAAGAAAACATTGGTAATCAACCTTGGTTGATATAAAGCTAGTATACTAGTTGTTAGTATACTAGAAAGCAGTCACTCACTCTCTCAGGGCCTCGGGCTGTTGAGTCATTTGCTGGAGTATCAGCTGCATAGCAGGATCATGGAGAATACTCTGTACCTCTGGGTCGTGCATGGCTGCCTTCCGACGAGCCTCGGGGTCATCTTGTTGCATGCAGCGTGAGAGACCATCTCGAGCTTCCTAAAATAGTCGTTTATCATATGCAATAAGTGAGAAATGCTAACTCTCATAGCTTAAAATCAAGGTAATTAATACCTATGAAACTTACAGCATTATTTGGATCCAAATCCACTGCTACCTGAAATGCTTGCATTGCTTTCACTGTATCCTTTAAGCCAAGCAACGCATGTCCTTTGCGAATGTGACCCTTCACTAAAATACAATGTACCAAGAGATAAAGAGCTCATTCTTAAAGAAACCATGCTACCAAGATTCTTTAAGAAGACTTGTGCCTCGACATCAGTATGGACTATGGACTATGAGTAAGCAATGTTTTGCACAATTCTTAATAGTGCACACTGTTGAAATTCAACGAAGGGCTCAAATATAAATGTCAATTCCTATGATGAGTTACAACTCCATCATCATGGTTGGTGCTGATCGAGGCAAAATAGCATCTGCAATGTACTCAATAAGTAAGGGGATTTCCTCATAATAAAATTTCATCATGTGTCAACACACCACCCCAAAGGTCTTGTACCCACTATGGCCAGCTGAATGAGTGGCTGGTAGGAAGTGAAGGAGACAGTGATGTTCTAATTAGAGCTACTCACAGGAAGCCAGTTCACTGGACCATGCACGGTTATATGGAATTACGTAACACAAACTCACCAAATTTCGGGTCCCTCTCAATGCACTCCTCACAATCCTAATATATAAATTACCCAATCATATCAGCAAGCGAGCTGACTCCCAGGTCATGACTCATTGAAATTGTAAAATAAATATTTATGTGTCTCCAATTAGTAGCAACTGCACGGTGCCATAATGTGCATGGATTGTTTTCTACAGACTTTTTTGTCATAGAGGCGCTAGGCTTATCAAAGTGGATTGTAGGCATTTACAGCTTTCTATGTATGGAGCTTCCTCACTAACATGACTCTTGTCTCTGACAGCAATATCAAGCACGGGCCTATCAGCTACTTCAATCGCTCACTTGCTCACTGGCAAATAGTAGTAGTTGTAGAGGCTCTAGGCTTATCCAAGTGCTTTGTTACATATAAACTCAACAGCAAAATCTAAAGAGTTGAAGCACTAAAGAAAATGCTTGCTCGCTCACTGTCAAATGTTGCACATTGCGCTGGTGTCTTGTAATCTCATTCTGACAGTGCTGTTGGCTAATGTTACATTTCCTGTGCTCTCTCACCTTCAAAGCCAGCGGGAATTCCAGCAGCTTCTGGTAGCATGCCGCTCTGTTGCTGTACAGCCTGGCATCACTGGGATTCCTCATAATGGCTTCATTGTAACACTTGATAGCACTGGGGAAGTCCCCTAAAAAAATTCAAGAGTATAATTCCATAATTTGTGTTTTATTTGGATGGTTTCACCTTTCTTGAAGAGCTCATTTCCCTTCTCCTTCTCGGATACACTCAATTCTGGGTCCAGATATGCCAGTCTCTCTATCTCTTTAAGCTTCTTCTCAGCCTATGCATAATAAGAGACTCAGTTCTCTTTGAAGTGATTAGAGGAATGCTTTGATGTAAAGTCTCCAAAAATAACTGCCAAAAAAAAAAAAAAAAAAAAAAAAGTTAATTACCTCATTTTTCTTCTTGACTATATCTTGGTTTCGATGCTCAGCCAATGACTTATCAAAGTACTTCTTTGCCAGTTCCCACTGTTCCTGCTTATAATGAACATTACCTATACGAGCTAAAGCCCTGAAAATAGACAGAGAGAGACCACACTAGTCCTACCTTCCATTTTCCAGCTATGTGAACTCACTTGGCAATGACTTTATAGTCGGCACGTATCTCTCGTCCCCGTTCCACCGCCTCCTCACAGGTTTTGATGCAGGCTTCCCACTCGCGCTGCTCAAAATACACAGCTGCAACAATCAGAGTACCATTAATTAGCTGACTTGCACATCACCATGGAGATGGTTGCAATAAAAATAAGGGGCACACTGTACAAAGCCTTCCATGTGGTTATCATGATCTTTTGATGTACGAAGCTATCGCTCTTTACAAACTCTTTTCGAGAATAACGAAGTCTATTGTGCACATTACCTACCTGCTTTATTGGTGAGAAAAGTGATATCATATGGATTCAGTTCGATTGCTCTGTTGTAGTGAGTGAGAGCATCCTCAAAGTCTCTCTTCTTGTAGGCAGCATTGCCTTTTTCCTTCTCCTCCATTGCCTGCATAAGCACACACACACACATTTAGTATAAGGACTTAATAACAGTCCAATAATGCGTACTTCCTTTTTCATTTTTGGATCCACACCAGGCGTTTCATCTTCCTTAGGTTTGGCCTTGGTCTGCTCGGTCTCCATAGGCTCAGACCTATAGTCTTCTTCACCTGTGAGGTCAGCTGAACTGGGTCCTTTCCCTTCCTTGTGAACATAAGGATCTGGAGGTGGATCTAAATAAATCATTATTAGTGTAATATTTGATATCAATGAGCCCCTTGATGTGGTTGTAATAAAATTTTTAACCCACTCTTCCCCCCCCCCCCCCCCCCCCCCCTCCCTGAAGTGCAGCTTACTGTATAGCAGCTATTATTTCAAGGAGCTCGGATCAGCCTTACGGAGATTTTCGTGGAAATAACTTTCACAGTTGCATCGCAGGTACGAGTGCATGCACGTTTGCTAATAATCACACCCCCTCGCTACAGTAGTTGCTTTCCAGAAAGAAATCTAGCTAGCTGCTGTGCTGCTACTGTATCTCTACTAATGCTATCAATGGCTGAAACTTGCGCAAGAGTCAATGAATCGAGACTACTACGTATATGAAATAGGCCTTGGTATGAGGCTGGTGGAGCCCAAGAAGAGAAGAGGCGGTTTGCACACGCGCACCAGGCCAGATGGACTTGGGTCAACTTTTCACGGAGCTTACCTTTCATGCTACTCGTTAATTAAATCTGTGGAAACCATAAAAATTATGCTCCCCGAAAGTTAAGCACCATACGGTATTGCTTTGAAGTAAGTATAACATATCCAAGATTCTATTGATGAAAAATTGGCTGACTCACTTGCCAGCAAAGCTGTAACCAAACACTTACCAGCACCCATAGATTTGATGTCCACTCCCAAGAGAACGGACAGAGCATCCATGATCCTGGAATCTTGCATGTGTTGCAGCAGACTGTTCGGGTTCATCTTGAGCTGCTGCAACTTTCTGACAAAGTCGGGGTCGTTCATGTAGGCGCTGGTCTTGGGGTCCCTCCTCAGTCTCTCATCCATATTGGGAACAGTGAAGGGATTGGGAATATCTTCTGCAAGGAAAACAAGGAGAAAATTTAAAGGGTGTGTACCCGTCCTTTCCAGTCCAGTGAAGTGTCAGGCTCCACCCACTGACTAACTATGCACAGACAGAAGTTAATCTAGCATTGATTTTACGATCAAATACGGCATAGGTCATGTGATAATGACAAGCCATACTGAAGATACCATACAATGCAATAAATGTTGTCACAAGGACACAACCTGATGATGATGGAGAGTCATGCTTTCACCAAATAGAAGCAATAATTATAATACACACTTCCCTAGAAGCTTCAGAATGTCATTGATGATGACTAGCACTTAATTAATGACCCATGGAAGAATAATAGTGAGGTCAATATTGTGCTGCTTACTCTTCCTTGACAAGATTTCTTCCAGCCCCTGCTTCAACGACTCGTTATTGGGGTCATGTTGAAGACCCTCTTTATACGTCTCTTCCGCCTCTTTCAGTCTGTCCAGTTTATACAGTGCAGAACCCTTCCGAGAGTATCCCTGCAGCACAAACAACCACTACTATGACATATGCACTGTGAGATCCATCAAATTTTTGCGGGGGATTACAAAGTACCCACAGAAAATTTTCCACAAGGATCAGATTTAATGTTACTTTACACCTTGCCCCAGTCCGGCTTCAACTTGACGGTCTCCTCAGCATCTTTGAGGGCATCTTCATACTTGTTGACCTTCATATAGGCAGCACTGCGGTTGCTATACAGAACATGGTTATCTGGCCCCAACTCGATGGCATCGCTGTAGCACTTGATAGCAGTGTCAAAGTTGCCTGACTTCATGGCATCATTTCCAATGCTCTTCAGCTCTTCTACCTGTGAGAGACAGAGAAAGGAGAAAGAAGATTGATTTATATTGGTGGGTTAGGGCTGAAGCTTAAAGAAAGGATTTGTCTCACTTGTGAAGCCATGCTTATCTCCTGCTGCACACCAATTCAAAACAGCAAGCCTCCCCACTTCAGAGCACCTTCTTTCTTTGGAGTAAAATTCTCCACGTGTGAAGTTCATTAAGCTGAACACGTGCTTAGTTCTTTCATGGAATTTTGGCGGGAAAATTGAAAATGTCCAACTGTAAGCAGCATCTATACGATGATTCTATCACATCAGTTGAGCTCCATCCACGGATACACTCTGCCCTCAAAAGAGGTAAGGATACTCTTCATCTATGACTTCATTTAAACAGCCAAGCTATAATAAGTGTGGATATCATTGTGTATGCAAATTCCCTCTATAGCCAAGCTGAATACTATAAAATCAGTCTTAATATTTTCATCTGGTGATCTTGAGAGAAGAACAGGCCTTTCTCACTCTGATGTTGACATCCTTGTAGCAGCTGCTTCAGCTGCACTTCTTCGCCACTCTGTAAGGACAACTGCCCTCCAGCTATACAGGGAAAAGCAAGATTCGCCCAATCATGGTCAGTTCAATTAACTCAATTGTGGGATCCCCAGAAATATACTATTAAGAGGGTTTCCCCCAAAGCGTGAGAGCATGCCCCCTCGTCACACAGGGAGACTGAGCACTGGGTGTGGACGCTTGGATGCACTGCTTCGAGGAGGGCTGGTGGTCCCAGGCATCAATGAAATAGCAGGCACAAGTGGAGCTGGCAAGACCCAGCTGTGCTTACAGCTGTGTCTCGCTGTCCAGCTCCCTCCAAAACTAGGAGGTCTTGGTGGAAGTGAGTGAGTTTTAGATTCCCTAAAGCTGGACTCACCGATCATTCCAGGTCATAGGTCATAAGATTTTCCTTTCCTTAATTTTTACAGGTGCTGTGTACATTAGCACTGAAGATGCTTTTCCAAGTAAGAGATGGCGACAATTAGCCACCTCATTTGTCTCCAAGCATAGCAACTTAAACTTGACTGTGGATGGGCTGTCAGGCTGCCTATATATAGAACATGCTGCTACCATAGTGAGTCAAGATCCTCTTCTTAATGTTTAGAACTCAAAATGGAATGTCAAAATTAGACCTTTCTCTCTCTCTCTCTCTATTCATGTAGTCTTCGTTGAGCGTGCAGCTGCAATACAAACTTCCATTATTGCTGAGTCAGCATCCAGTGAAGCTGGTGGTGATAGATTCGTTGGCTGCCCTGTTTCGAGTGGAGTATGGCATTGATCAGCTGGTGCAGAGGGCACAGCTCTTGAGGGAGTTTGGACATCAGTTGAGGACTATGAGTGAGAAACATTCCGCAGCAGTTGTGTGTGTTAATCAAGTAAATCGAATAATATGCATAGGGTGAAACCCTCTAATCTAGACCCTAAAACAAAATCAGTCTGATATTTGCACCTTTGTGTAAGCACTTGTGGCGCAATCGGTTAGCGCGTTCGGCTGTTAACCGAAAGGTTGCTGGTTCGAGCCCAGCCAGGTGCGGGAATATTTTTCTTCTTTTTTTATCCTAGGTGACTGCTGCCATGGATGGCAAGACTTCAGAGTCCATCAAACCTGCCCTTGGTCTCACTTGGGCTGACATAGTCACAGCACGGTTTATGCTCACTCGACCAGAAGCTGTTGATTCCAATGAGGAATTCCTCAAGGTACTATTTTAATTATAAAGCTCATAAGTGAGAGTATCCCCCAGCTGTATTGGTAGTTCCACAGAACAGACACTTCCGAGACTAATGAGCTCTGTTTTGAAGGATATGTTCTACTGTCATAGTTAGATCATATCCTCCATTTGAGCCAGCAGTTTCGGAGCAGTGCAATTATAGATTTAAAAAGCAATGTGTTTGTTGTCATGGGGAAAGAGAGCACTGAATCATACCACATGACTTTGTTGTGCAGACGCCCAAGAAAGTCTTGAGAACGCTGAAAGTCTTACTGGCTCCTCATCTTCCTCAGTCTTCCCTGCACTACTACATCAACTCTGACGGCATCACAGCTGTCCAAACACACCAGACACGTATTCAGCCATGACTTGTACAGTAGTCCTCATGGATTGTCAATATTCCAGGACACTTTTTATGGGAAAAACAAGGGAAAATATATATTTTTAAAAAATCATCACCTAGACACAAAATGAAATACACAAGAATATTTATGGGTTTCCTCTGGAGTAGTGGGCGCTATTTTCCAGTTTGTTGGTCAACAGCATGAATGAGAGCTCTGGAAGACGACCTAGCACGGTTCTTGCAGTCAGACTCAGCTCTGCCTCTGAGCCTTTGGGCATTGTGGTCTTGCTGGCATCGAGTCCCAGTTGCTGCAGTTGGAATTCTACGCTATTTTGTCCCTTCTTTGTTGCTGAGCGTGGAGTATCCGGTTGTGAGTTGCTTTGTTCCTCTTGACCACTGCCGTCTCTTCCTCCTCCTCCCCCCAGCTCGGCAAGCTGCGAGTCCATCCAGGTGGAGCGATTGATGACAAGACGTTCATTAAGGAGAAGTTGCTGGATAGAAGTGAGTTTTTCAGATTTCGGTTGGGGGTTCAAGTCCAAACCTGCCAGGTCAGCAGTTAGTGTGAAGGAATCTGTATACAGAAAGGGTGATAAATTGGTAGCCCCTTATAATTATACAAATCCTACCTCTGGTGGGTGAGTTTGGAGAGAGAGGGAGGCTAAGATCCAACAGGGCAGGAGTGTGCTCCTCTGCGATAAGTTTTGTTATGCTAGCTGATCAGGAGACTTGAATGTAACTGCTGCTAACCTGATTTCCTCCTGAATGGACTAGTCACGTTCTCGGAAGGTGACCCCAGTTCAGATAATTCTCCTTCAAAACCAAAGGATTCTCTCAGGTCCTCAACAGCCGTCGTCCCACCTAGGGGAGCCTCAAACTTTGTCTAGACAAAAAGCAGACATGGTATGTTTTAGTCTGTGATATCATTTTTCTCTTTCCCTTTACCATTCCTGTCAAAATGGACAGAGTTGAAGGTCTGGAAACCAGCTATGCATTGAAAGAAGAGCATCAATGAAAGCTTTAATAATGTGAGTCAACTTACCACTGGATCAACTGATATAGATGCATAGTAGCAGCTCTGTAAGTACGAATCATTGAACTTGTGAAGAGGAATGGTGAAGTCTATGCAATTCTGAAGGACGAGCCACAAACTGGGAGGGGGGGAAACATTTGGAATGCCTTTCAACTTCAAAGTAGTGAGTGGTAGGCAGCAGTTCCCTTCAGGGGAGTGGGTTATAACTAGAACAACTGGTTGCTTTCCAACCGTTCAGTGTTTCAAGCATTACAGGGTACTGGATGTCAAACCAAATTCCATTGTGAGAATTTACCTTATGACTGCTGTGTTATCAGTTTTGTATTGCTTAGGGTGCGTTCTTAACAGGCACTTGGAGAGAGTGATGAAAGTGTGAGCTCTGGTGGTATGCGCTTCTGACATGCTGGCCACTTCAATGAAACATCTTTTCAGAGTATCCACTGAAGTCTATGGTGAGGGGGAGAAAGGTGGATACAGATTGAGGGAATACAATAGTTACTAACCTTCCCTAATTTCTGTAAAGTGATGCTACTTGCCGAGCTTGTTTGAGGCACTGGGGTTTCTTTGCCAACATTTCCCCCAGTAAATCCAAAATTTCCTGAAAACTCCCCAAAATCATTGTCATCTGGTACTGATTTGGTAGTTGCTGGAGCTGCTAGATTCCCAGAAAACCCACCAAATTCTCTGCCCCCTGCTGTTGTGGAAACTGTAGTGAAATCTCCAAATTCATCACCCCCTATTGCTGTTGTTGCGGAAACTGTAGCAAATCCCCCAAACTCTCCAGAAAATGCTCCAAAGTCATCACCCCCTGTTGTTGTGGCAACTGTAGCAAACCCTCCAAAATCGTCCCCTGCTGCTGTTGTGGTCACGGTATTTCCAGAAAACCCCCCAAATTCTCCAAAATCTTCACTCCCTGTGGTCATCAGACCCCCGCCATTTTCCTTACTTTTGGTACCAGTGGAAAACTCGCCAAATTCATTATCATTGCCAGTGGCTTTGTCGTCTGCAACATTACTGCCGAATAGTGTCATAGACTCATTTTCAGGTACTTTAAAGTTGGGATTGAAATTTGAGAAATCAAATTTTTGTTCTTGAACAGTGACCTGTGATTGTGGCACATTCTCGTGATTGGTACCACTAGTTGTCATCACTGGCTCATTGGAACTCCTTTTACTTGATTCTGGAACCAAATTCAAATCTTCCATGGGATTATCAAATGAGAAATCTGAAAGAGGAGGGATTTCAAAAGATACACCACCACCTACATGGACGTCATCTCCTGGAAGACTATAGGGAAGGGGTGGGATCTCAAAAGGTACACCACCAGCTACGTGGATATCATCTCCTAGAGGACTGTTGGGAAGGGGTGGAATCTCGAAGGGCACGCCACCAGCTACATGGAAATTCTCTCCAATTGAACTAAACTGTGCAAACTCAGTGATATTTCTTGTATCATTTCCCTCCTTTCCTCCACCTGATTGTGTGGCTACTGTACTCTGAAAGTCACTGAAGGCTTGTGTGTTTGGTGCTCCTGTTGTTGTGTTGGTGTTCCACAATGTCCCAGCGGGTTCTGTGGAATTCAGAAGCAAGATGAGGGCACCATTCCAGTACTATTGACTAGTTTCTAACCTTTTGAAGCTTCTGAGTTGTTGCTAAAAACGCTGCCGGCTGTAGTGAAATCTCCAAATTCATCCATAATTGCAACGCCGGATGACGTTTCTAATTAAAGCCCACCTTGGGGACACGCCCATTCAAAGTCACGTGATCGTTGTTTATGTTCGGGCGAAAAGCTAATAAAGGTGAGGCCACATAATATCTTCGTAAAGATGGACTTCTATCACTCGACGACACCTCCTGCGCCGAGTAACCAGTATTCTGGGTCCAACAGTTCAGTTCTGTTAATAGCAGAGGGACTCGGTGCTACAGTAGCACCCCCAGGCCCCGAAACAGAAGCATCCATCAGTCCTCCTGAAGTCTCCGTCCCTGTACATTACAGTGTGATCATCACAAACATAGTGCTGGTTGGCATTTTATTTCTCCTCGTTTATGTGCAACTCATAATGATCATTTGCTTTGGCTACAAGCTCCTCTCCTACCAAACTGTCCTCCTCTTCGATATTTTGCTGTGGGGTGCTCTGAGAGTGACTCTATACTCGTCTTACTTTTATCATTGTTGTGAATTAGTGGATAGACTGAGCGGACAGTTTGTAGGTTGGCTCCTTGTTGAATTTCCTTCGGCTCTGCAGTATTTTTCCTTGGCGGTGCTTGTGCATTATTTTGGAGCGGTGAGTGTATAGCCCTATAGCTTGCTGGAAGATCAGCTAGGTAGCATTCTAGCCTTGTGCCCAGGCTCTAAATTATGCAGGGCGGGAATTTTAGAGCCTGGGTATGAGGCTAGGTAGCATTCATGGTGAAGCTTGGCAATAATGCACAGCAAGGCAGCAAGGGATGAACCCCCATGGCCTGTTTGGGTGCAAAATCTACTCTGTACAAGTGTCCGAAACACAATACACTACTACATTGTATTCAGCCATTCACTCACTGGTAGTATAATCATGGTTTCATTCAGAGTATATTCAAAGTTCTTGGAAGGAGACAAGAAATGTCAAGTTTAACTCCGCCATATCGTAAGATGAAAAAATATAGGTGAGATATGACTCGAGAGAGCTGAGCTATCCATTACTGTATCACCTTTACAGAATTCTCGGGGAAAGTTTATGGCTGGCATCGATCATAGCTTTCCTTGCTGGGAATGTGACCTTCTATTTTCTGATTGGAAAAACTTGGAACGTGACCCTTTTAGTGATTATGAGAGCTGTTCTCTTGGATGGACTATTTCTAATCATGGGCATCACACTTGGAGTGTGCATAATAATCGTGAGTTGACCTTTACAAGAAATGGGTTCATTGTCTCAGTTTAAAGAAGATATCCAATGGCAGGCATGTACACTTTCATTATTATTATTGTTGTTGTTGTTGTTGTTATTGTTGTTTAGATGTATACCACAAGAGCTGGCAAGGATGTCTTGGATGCTCAGAGAGGGAGGAAATGCGTTCCCCTTTTCATCTCGTGTGTGCTCATCCTTCTCTTTGCGTCCAGAGATATCTATGCTGTGGTGGCCGTCATTTCTGACACCACAAATGTCATCTTTCCAGGCTGGGAATTCGCAACTGATGAAGTTAGTAATCGTTAAGAATTGGTAAAGAGTAGTCACATTCGCATGCATGCTCTACATGTTACAGGGTGACTTTGAGTTTTCCAAAGATAACAAGTATGGCTACATATTCTTCTTAATTGTTCTAATGATTTGGGAGATTGTGCCTACCTACATTATAGTCTACTTTTTCAGAGTCCGAATCCCTTACCATACATGCCGTCGCACTGTGAGTTTATGATCAACTGTGTGATATCAAACAATGTCGATTCTCTCTCTTTCTCTCTCTAGTTGAAATTGAAACCGTGTAAGTTACGCAGAAAAGAAACGACCACTAACAGAAGGCACTTCTTTGAGAATCCAAACCGATATGATGAAAATGAGCAACTGCTTCACCACGGACATGTTCAAAACAGGACTTCTACAACAACCCATGTCTCAATTCCCAGCCTGACAGGTTCAATCCCTCCCAACCACCTCTATCCCTACCACGCCTCTGCAGCCTATGGCTCCACTAACTCTACCAACCACCACACCAAATATACTAGTATTAATACACCCAATCACCACCACAGAAGCAGCAACCCTCCTCTCTCGTCTGTAATGCCAGGGACTACCCCTCCCCAACTCTTCACAAGCCCTTCCTTCTTTGCAGATCGAAATGAAGACATAAGCTGAACAATTATACATGTTAACCATTATGTGTGTGCTATTGGTGTGTTCTTTTTATCAATTATTTTAAGCAGTATGAAAGGGGTGATGGTGATGGTGACAGATGATGGTGATGAATTGGTTCAGCATTCTAGTTCAAGTCAGACCCCTTGACATTTAAGATTTCTTCTATTCTCATTCCTTTCAGCTCAAAACCTTTCAATTCGGCTGCACCTGTGGGGGTTGGTAAAGGGTCGTTACACTAACATGCTGATTAAGTACCTTCCATTTTGTGTAACTGTTGTACTTTAGGTTTTAGTCCTTCCCTCAGCTTGGTAATTTCATTTTCTAATGTTTCTCCATCTACAAAACCATAGCCATAAATCAACAGTCATAATTATGTTGGCTACTCAAACCTTTGATCAATAACTTTTCTTGAGTACCAGAATCAAGCTTTAAAAATGTATTCCCAACACACATCCAAGACTCTAATATAAAATGATTTTATGGTTGTATATTCATAATTAAATGCATAACTTGATGTCCCGAAACTTGTCATTACTTAATCAAGCACCTTTTTTGTGGTTAGTCTGTGCAATTTTTAACTGTCGAAGAGCTTCTCTTAGCTTGTTCCGCCGATGATCAAGATCTACCATCTAAACATTGCATACACATTAACAGTGTTACCATATTATGCATTATGCACCTGATGTTTGTCTTCTAATATACTGGCTGCAAGTTTATTGATAGCTGCATGCTCTTTTACCAAACTGTCCACCAGTTCTTGCTGATCCATTTCCATTGTGGTGCACCCTAATCTAGTAGGTGTGGCACATCTCACGTGATACTTGACAACACAATTATGAGCTGAGCACAGTCCAGACTACACAAAGTGTTAGCTAAGCTTAAGATCAGTTCCGAGCGATATTGTTTGGGTTATAGCTTTATACGCTAGGAAGAAAGAGCGTTTGATTGTATTGGATTGGCGGAAAGGCCGTAGTTTTTTTTTTTTTTCCCGAGTTGACAATTCAGCAAGTTTATCACCCTTGAACAGATCATTTTGGCCGCCTTGAAAGTAGCCAAGGAAGAGTATTGTGTCTACAAGAAGTACGAAGGAAAATCTCTGTTACAGAAGCAGATACATGTAGCTATAGCTAGCTAGGCTGGCAGTTCGATCCGTAACGGCCGGAGAAATTTTTCTATTGTGTGAATACTGAACAAAATCTTCGAAATGTCTTCTCTATCCTCTGGGAACAGGACTCCGCTACCTACTGTGGAAGAAACTGACAGAGACGTTCAGGTACGTGAATTAGCTTAAACTATAGATCACAGCAAAGATGTTTATGAGTGGCATGATGACTTCTACCACTTTTTAGTTCAGGAGGAATCTTTCCTTGATCTGTGGTTTGGTTGGCTATTTGCTCCAGTAGGCCTGAGGTGTGGTATCTTTGTGTGGAGGTTATGTTACACCATGTTAGCATGCTGTCTATCTTTGTCGCAAACAAAGTCTGCTTCTCATTCCTCCCCCTCTTTTTCTGGCAGCTGAGTTTCTTGGCTTTTGATTGGGCCATGATGATCTCCCTGTTCATTGTTTATAAAATTGTATTACATATTGAAGCCTAGCCAGTTTTGTATTGAACACACATTGATCAGGCTGGGATACCCTTTGTGTGCGGCCCGTCACTGCACGCCAAAGTCTCGGAGATTTTCATGACACTTGTACCTAATTCTTTGTTGTTCACTCCCCCACAAGTGTAAACCTGAGCTACCATAAACTGCCATAGACCGAAAGGCAAAGGTGCCTCCACTCAACAGGATATGTTATATTTCCCTATTCATGTCAGTGAAGAGTGGGATGGCCCTTAGCTGTGCCTACCGTATTTTCCCTAAGAGTTTCATAAGAGTTGTGTAATTATATTTGGCATGAGTTATGATAAAAAGTGAATGATATAGCTAGAGATTTATTTTTAGGAAAGAGTAGTTACTGTCCAGGGTGTAGAGAGCTATGAAGACTAGAGTGCTTCAGCCAAACCATAGTTATTTATGAAAGTGTAGTTATAAACTTAACATGAACGGCACAGGAAAAAAACACTAGGGCTCCCAAAATAGTATCACCAGTTGGGACATATCTTTCTGTGTGTGTGTGTGTGTGTCTGTTCCCTCCTTCTCTTCCCCTTACCTTACCCCTTGTACAAACTCCTCACACCTGCCAACTTCACAGCTAATTCAGTTTACAGTTTCCATGGACCTATTATTCATAATTATGTTTATGATCCCTCTGGACACAGAATGGCCCAGCATATTATATATAATGTTACTCGGGGTTATAATTTGCTCATAGAGTGTTTATACTGCCGAATGAGGTTTACTTTCAATGAATTTACATCATTTGTGTATCTAGTTTTTTTTATTAAACACTACCATGGTGTACTGACAGAACCAATAATGCCAATTGTCAGCCGTTACCTGTGTGAATTTATTGCCCACTCTACAGCATGTAACTGGAAGTCTGCCCCCCTCCCCCAAAAGCTCTATTGTGCAGAGCAGAATAGACTTCCTGTACTGGGGGAGTGTTAATTGCTGTCTACCTGATATTAGTATAGGAGCTGTGTGTAAGTGTAACCAGGTTAGCTGCTGGGCTTAATTTGCTGCTGAGTGAGTCCCAAGAATGCTCTGCATCAGACAGACTTCATGTTTGATAGAGACATTCCTTGTGATTACTAATCTGTCAATACTGATTCTGAATGACCAACTTTTATAGACTTCTCTCTGAAGACCTTATAGTATGAAGCCTCTCACTTGCAGATGCCTTAAGAGTGTGAGAGTTACCCATATCATCTGCGCTTAAGGCATACTTCACTGGGTAGTGTGCATCTTTAGGAAATATCATTTTGGTGGCATTAAATAGAACAAAAATCAGAAAATTTCAATCATAAACTCAAGGATAATAGTGTTCCCTGGAGATTATTTTCTCCCAGACTAATTCCCTTGATGTGGTGAACCTGTTGCTTTGTTGTGGTGACATTCCAATCCACAACTGTGTATTCCCCGAGTGCATGCTGGGAAAAGGCCTATAATAAGGTTACATATGTGTAATACACTACTGCTATGGATGGTGGGGGACCTCTTCTGGGTGGTCTAAAAAGTGAATACCAAAACCGCATCATTCCCGAGCAGTAATTCTATACCATCTCCTCTGTGATGCAGCAGAATAATGATTACCGCATACAATTGGCTCCTACAGGAATGTTTTATGAGGCAAGCAGTATCTAATAGCACTGAAGCCACATAGTACTTCTCTATGTGTACCTTCTTTGATGCTCTGGAGGTGGGTCGCTGGCCATTAGTGTGGATTATCAGGCCAGGGCGACATAATTCTTTTTCTCCTCTAACTGCCAACTGTGGTTGCCATAATCTGTTGGCTTTGGTAGTCTTGTATTAGTGTTATAAGAGTGTGCAAGGTCTTTATTATTTCGTTTTTTTTTAAGACCAGTTTTGTATTCCTGGTGTTTATATTATGAAGTGAAAGTCTAATGCAATGCAGCGTTGATTACGAATCTTGAGGTCTCGGTGTTTGTGATAAACCTCTCACTACACATCAGCACTAGATACGCTATCCACGTAGTCTTTGAGTAAACTTCGAAACTTAAAAAGCTCTTCCTTGCCTTTGTCACAAGGCTAATATGTATATTGGTGTGTAAGTATTCAGCCAGTTCAACAAGACTGCAATGTACTTGCCAGACAGTTTTTTTCTTAGCTACATGGAAATGGGGTCCGTGAAAGGGAAGTGTGGAGTAGATGTCTTTCCACAATATGTTATCATTATTTCCTCTGATACTTTCAGCCTTTAAAGGCTTTATCCGTGCCATCTAGTATAATATCATCCTGGAGACCTTTGCTTGCATAATACTGAGAAGTAAGAGAGTTCCCCAGCCTGTCTGCCCTTGAGCCTTGGTCAGGAACACCTGATTTGTGTTTTAGTTGATAGGAAGTTCATCAGAAATCGATAAAGAGTTTGTGTGTGAATAGTCTGTAGCAGACGTACCACAGACCTAAATGATATGGGGTGGGGCCATTCATCATTGTTGACTTAGTATACTAATACTCCATTCCAGACATCTCTCTCACCACATTGGTACATTGTTGCTGATCTTGACTGTTTGGTGTGCCCACTTAATAATATTCATTAGCCTTGGATTGGTCTCTTTCCACTGGCTATGAATATGGTTATCGTATGTGACACTCCCACTCTCACACACTCAATTCTTAATTTAGATTATAAATAAGACAGTGAATTCCCTGGACACATGGGAAGGGTCCCTTCCCTAGCTCCTTAGTATGTTAGTACTTTGACCTCTGATTGTATTATCATGATGGTGTTTGGCGTGTGGTGGCAGTTCAACTTGTACTATGGTTAATGACTTGGCTTTTGGTCCCCCGCCATTGATGGATTTACGTGTAGTTGGAGCCTCTTGCTCATGCAGAGCCAAGAACACAGAAAAGGAAAGAATTTGATTAGAAGAATTTAATCAGTTGAGTTTTTTTTGTATTGAAATTCTCCTCTTGAACTTGTTGGAGAGTCATTACATGTACCATTCCTCAGGAAAGTGGCAGTGTATTTTGTTGTCTTAATCAATATCCAGATCGGCATACCTTGATTAAGTGGGAGTAGGTCCCCACATGAAGCGAGGAATTTTTGTGGTGTATGCTCAGCCAATTAGATTGTCATCAATACCCTTTTCGTGTCATTTTTAAAGGCTCTCCTGAAGCGAGTATAGTGTTCCTTATTTGGAGACCAGTTAGTAGGCCATGACTGTTTCTGATAATCTCCAGTGTGATGATGTTGCTTTCTACAGCAGTGTATTTTAGACAATTTATTATGTAAACCCTAAACCCTGTCCTATTCTTGTCGTATTGATAGTAACATCCTATTGCCATACCCTAAACCCTGTCCTATTAAACACTCTTGTCCTATTGATATCCTGAGCCATACCCTAAACCCTGTCCTACTAAACACTCTTGTCCTATTGATAGCCTGAGCCATCCCGTCATTCATCTTCCCGCCACTCCCACCACTCCCATCGCCACACAAGCTCCTCCCACCACAGTAGCTCCTCCCACCACAGACCCTCTGGGGGACAACCCTCCCATCTTCGACCCTCGTCTGCTGGTGCCAGCTCGGGGAGCAGCGGGGGAGGATCTTCAGGAAGATCAAAGCCAAGTTCATCAAGACCACCTGGTGATGAAGTCTATGTGGGGAAATACAAATTACTGAAAACGATCGGAAAAGGAAACTTTGCTAAAGTGAAGTTGGCCAGACACATGCCCACAGGACAAGAAGTCAGTGTTAATACTTATGAGTGCATGTGGACTCATAATCTTAACAACTAGTCTATGTACTCATGATACAATGCATTTTAGTATCCAAACTAAGAGCTACGTAGGAATATCGTTTCTGATCCTTGCCATGCATGCATGGTTCATCATAATATGCTCTTTAGTGCATATGTATAGCCCCTTTGATGGGCAGCTGGACTTAAACTCCTCGGGGAGAAAGATCCACCTTTGAGAAAACAGCTGTTACTCTCTGTTAAGCATTATTTGCAGCATGATCAGATCAGCTCAGCCTGATGGCACTGATTGTATGATATCATTACATATCTGGTCACACAAAATGAAAATCATATCGATATCACTGTATATGCACTCTTCCCACCACTAGTAACAGCATACTGTTTCACTTGGATCATTATACCCCTCCAGTTCCCAGCAGTATCATTACCTTTGTTATAACACTGTAATATATTGATGTTATGGAGATGTTTCACTTCCTCTTGCAGGTCGCAATCAAAATCATAGATAAGACACAATTAAATCCAGGAAGTCTACAGAAAGTAGGTGCTACAGTACCTCGTTTTAGTGTATTGGTGATAATATTATACTGATCTACAGTTATTTAGAGAAGTACGAATCATGAAGTATCTTGATCATCCAAATATAGGTAAGTTCACCTACATCCTCCTTCCCCATCTCTTCTGCCTCCTGTGATGTGTTTTAAGTACTTGCAATGTGTGTAAATACAATTAGCATATTTGTGCTGATGAGTGGCTGCCAAAAACTCCTAGCACCACCTAAAAAAGCAATATTATTGCCTTGGAAGTTTGGCCAAAATACTATTGAGAAGTTGACGAGGACTTATTCACACCTTGCTTGGGAACTTCTCTTTATATTCAGGACGCAATACAGAGACTTTTTTCCAAGGAACCCAACCATACTGCTAATACAAATTGAACCTTTGAAGAGTAGAAACCTTTCTATTAAAGAAAATGGGGACAAAAAAGGACAGTAGAGAATTCCACCTCACCCATAAAGTGCATAACATTTCCTTTATTGTGATCAGTGGAATGCTACTTATCCTCTGAGCCTCTCTGGACTAAAATCTCTTGGGAAAGAGTTTTTTTGTTGTTTTTTTTGGGCCAATCTCAATTTTCCACCCAATGACCTACATGCTCATAATATAGGCCGTCCCACTACTATGTCAAGGACACCCAGTGATTTCTAACTCTCTCTTTCATTTCCCTCCCCCACTCTTGATGTGATGTTTTTCTTTTTGTTGTAGTGAAACTATTTGAAGTGATAGAGACAGAGAAGACTCTGTATCTAGTGATGGAGTATGCCAGTGGAGGTAATGTACTCTGTAGATTTCAGGGTGGTTGTCAGTAAGGAATGAGAAATGGGTAGTGGCTTACAAGGACCTAAGAAACCTGATCCTTTCATGTCCTTGCAGTTGTGTACACCATAGGAAAAATTGCTATTCCCCAAACCACCAACCTGCAGTGGACAGTATATCTGTTTGTTGGTCAGTCATGGGTCTTTAGTTTTCATATGCAGGGTTCTCCCCAGGATTTATTAAAGCCATAGGGGCAAGACCATATAATTATCATGAAGAGTTTTCTGAGATGGCTCTTGGTGTAAAAGCCAGCCACCAATAAGGCACAGTGGCAAGATATAAGGCATAGCTGAAAGCATAGTGGCAAGACATAAGGCATAGGGGGAAGAACTGAAGGCAGAGTGGCAAAACATAAGGGATAGGGGGAAGAACTGAAGGCATAGTGGCAAGACATAAGGCATAGGGGGAAGAACTGAAGGCATAGGGGCCCGCTATGCCTTAAGATGCCTGGGGAGAACCCTGATATGTACAGGGTTGGGTTTATGATTGCCACCTCAGAGAGGATGCTGTGGTTTCTATGACGCTGTGAACCATGCATTTTATATATAGCCCACAAAAATCTTTAGCATCCTGAGTAGTCCCCTTAACTGTGCTCTGTTTCTTGCCAATTCTATTGGGTTTTGTTATTGGTGTAGGATGTAATGTTTATAGTTATCACATACCACAATGGCTTTATTCTGGTCCAGAGAGTACTTCATAGATATACTGGAGTACAAGGATGAGCAGATGTTAGTAGAGGCACAATGCCTCACCACTCATTTTCTCCCCTTTTGGTTAGGACAAAACAATGGGAAATTTCATTATGTATTGTGCATAGACAGTATGGATAAGTATTGCATTAGTGCTTGGCATGGTTGACCTTAATGATGTACACATGCTGTGTTGTACATGCATTTGCATTGTGATCTGCAGATCATGTGACTTATACATGACCGTCTCTTTTCAGGTGAAGTGTTTGACTATCTGGTGGCTCATGGAAGAATGAAAGAAAAGGAGGCTAGGGTGAAATTCAGACAGGTATGGTATTACACTCCCAATCTTGTGCATTCTTAATATTTTGTGTTGTGGATCATTTGTCGTCCTGTAGATCGTTTCAGCGGTTCAATATTGTCATCAAAAGCACGTCATTCACAGAGATCTAAAGGTATGGTGAAATACTCACTATTTTTTCTGCCAGTGAAAAATCATTATACTTTACATTATGATTTTCAGGCAGAAAATCTCTTATTGGATAGTAACATGTGCATCAAGATAGCAGATTTTGGATTCAGCAATGAATTTACCCCCGGGAGCAAACTGGACACATTTTGTGGGAGTCCTCCCTATGCTGCCCCTGAGCTGTTTCAAGGGAAGAAGTACGACGGTCCAGAGGTGGATGTGTGGAGTTTAGGAGTCATTCTCTACACACTGGTCAGTGGCTCTTTGCCTTTTGATGGAAACAACCTCAAGGTAAATCACACATACATACATGCATATTGATGGCATCCACTTGGCCGAAAAATGATTGGATATACTTTGCCAGTTGTAGTAACACTGCCAACCAAAGAAAGATCATGGTGACATCATAGAGTACAGTTATATCCCATTGGCCACAAAGATACAGAGGGAATGTTTGTTCTATAGGATTATTATATGGGTGATTCCCTAATCATCTAACCACACTGGGACTAAAGTGGCTTAGCAACCAGTGCATGACATTGTCTGTGATTCTGTTGATGTAATATTGTTGATGCTCCCTTCCTGGGGTTGGCTGGTACAGGGAAGTATTAGAGTGGCAGTGATGTACATTCTGAATAGAGAGACCCCAACTTAAAAAAGAAGTGTTTGAGTGTTTATATAGGTCTCAAAGACAATTGTTATTTGTAAACTGATTCCCTTTAATGCAGGTCACAGTACATGACCATTTATTCTGTATTGTGTTATAGGAGCTAAGGGAGCGAGTACTGAGAGGGAAATACAGGATCCCATTCTACATGTCCACAGACTGTGAAAACCTCTTGAAGAAATTTCTAGTCCTCAATCCAACAAAACGTTTGAGTCTAGAGGTAAACGTACGTGAGCATATTATATATACAGGGCCAAACTTTCTGTGAATAAAACATTACATCATTTAGCAGTTCATTAGCTACGCAAGTATGGGTATTAAGTTTCTCTGTCAAGGATGACTAAGCAAGAGTTCACTCACGTTGACAATCAAGTTATGTGTTTTTTTCCTCAGAGCGTTATGAAGGATAAATGGATGAATGCTGGCTATGAAGATGATGAACTCAAGCCATATCTTGAGCCTTCACCGGACCTCAACGATCCTGCCAGAATACGTAAGTGGGTTAAGTATTCCATTTAATGCACATCCTCAATGGATTACCGTAGTATGAATATGCATGTCTTTTCGTATGCTTTGATGTGATCATAAATGGTTTGAATCACAGCATGTATACTCTAGATGTAACAGGAAGTCTGGATATATTATCAGTTTAAATTGCATGTGTAACATTGTAGACTGAGTTAAAGTATCAGAGTTCACTGCACATTATTGTAAACAAACCCAATGAACCATTTTGACCTTCTTGTGCACGGGGATTGAAGCAACTATTCGCTCTTATCCATGTTGCCTATAATAGGTAAAGAGAATAGTCTTACTTATCAAAGGATTTATTAACATTCCACTAACTGTACTCATTGAGCTCTTTGGGCCTTGTGGATCATAACACTGTTTCTGTAATTGTTTCAGAGAAAATGCTTCAGATGGGGTTCACGATAAAGGAGATTCAGGAATCACTCGGTGAAAATCGTTACGATGAAGTTTGTGCAACCTACATGTTACTGAAGAGAGACACGAAGGATGTAGTAAGTCGAATTACAGTGGTGGGCTCTATTTAGAGATTGGCTACATATTATTCTAGCAGAGGTTGTGTACTTGGTTAGTTTTGCAACTTTCACACCTTTTTGGCTATAAACATGCACACCCACTTGCACTAAAATGGAAAACTTTCAGAATGGATATTATGTTGCATGTGCATGCATGTCAAAGGACAGTAATGACATTGTGAAGGCCAGCTAAAGGCTGTGTATTATACACATCTATTCTGCTAGGAAAACACTTAATATTTTAGCCTTATTCTATTGGTCCCTCAGAATGGACTTAGTCTCAGTTCTCTCTCCTCGCTGAATGGTCCAGTGGATGGTTATTCCCAAGGGAGTAGGGATGGGGCGTCCCAAGATTCTGCCAGTGGTCCACCTCCTTCCTCCTCCTCCTTGGGACACAGTGCACCCAATCGCAAGAAGGTATCAGCACCTCCAAACTTGCAGCCCCACGTGGTGAGCTGTAACTTGGAAATAGATAGAGGATACTCAGTGCAGTGGGACTGGATACTTCAACTATAATTTTCTTGATAGCCTTTTTTTCTGTGATTCATCTTGACCCTACATATTCTGATGTACATTATGTAGGCTCCACCCAAACAACAGAGAAGCTACTCGATGCGTCAGCCTGGCTCGAGACACAATAGAGAACGAGAACACAGCCACACCTCCAAGTCCGGGTCTCGGGGAACCAGCAGTAGCAGTGGTAGTGGAGGAGGAGGGAGCACCAGTCAGCAAGAACCACCAGATGTTATTGTGAATGGACGGGCCAACGACAGCTCAGACTCTACAGGATCAACAGGTCACAGAGGGAGGCAGAGTCCCCATGGGTTGGAACTAGAAAATAAGGGAGCTCACCTAGGCCAGGCATCAAATCCCAATAGAGCCGAGATGCCCAATACTGGAAGAAGAAAATCCTATGAAGCCGTGAGTTATTATAAATTCTGGTGTCATGGTGACCCTTTACTTAATTAATTAGATGACCCTTTACCTACTTAGATGACCCTTTACCTACTTAGATGACCCTTTACCTAATTAAATGACCCTATACCTAGTACCTACTTAGATGACTCTTAGATGACCCTTTACCTAATCAGATGACCCTATACCTAGTGCTTCTATAGTTGTTTTGTATCCTTGCAGGGCTCTCGGAGACAGACAGTGCTGTATGACCCTGCTAATACAGCAGACGGACCTGGAGGCAATTCACACACCCAACCTGACAGGTATAACCTATCCCTAGGCTTATTCCGGCACACTTTACTTCACTTATGTGCGTGCTGTCTGTATAGAATTCAGGAGGACTTTGCTACAAGTCTGCCCCACCATAGTCGATACCATAGCAGCAGAGGAGCAAGTGGTGGGGGCAAGAGGAAACCTGGAGGTTCTACTAGTAGCAGAGGAGGGGATGCTGAAGAGAGCACTCCTACTTCCACCAGTGATGACCAGCAGCTATCTGGATACTCTCGTCCAAGGTACTCTATTGCAGATCAGAGTAATCCTGCACATAAGTATCCCATACACAAGGGAGTGTAAGGTCTAGTCTTGAGGCTATGGAAAATGATAGTCTGGTGAACAACCACTACACTTTTAAATAGTGATCCGATCAAATTACTAGATGAAGGCCAAACAAAACAAATTTCATGTACCAGATTATTGATTTCCTGGCCCTGAGACTGCATAGGGTCTGTGCTGATATTACTCCATCTTGCTATGTCTAGTACTGCTCCCCACAGAAGACCAGGAGCAACTCCAGACTTGCACTCTGCGATTCCTACCATACATGGCAATTCAAACTTCACTCGAGGGGTCCCAGGGAGGAGCACGTACGCCTACGGCACCCGAAGACCACCTCCTGCTGTCATGCAGCACTTTGTACCAGTGGCAGGACAGGCCAACTCACAGCCCAGCCCGACTCCAAGCAGTGGATTCTTCAAGCGTCTGATTCCTACACGTTTCAGTAGAAGGTATACAAGAAGGTACTATTGTGTGGATGCATGCCTGGTCCCTGCTTCTTCACTCAAGCCTAGTTATAGCAGTAGGCACTAGTGAAAGTACTTATGTTTCATATACACAGTATAATAGCTAATAGCCTCTCTCTCTCTCTCTCTCTCCCCTCTAGCTATGCAATGTAAGATTTATGTATGCGTTTTTATTGTCATTTCAGAGGATCTGAAGACAAACCTCGCTCCCTACGTTTCACATGGAGCATGAAGACCACAAGCTCTATGGACCCTCAGTCCATGATGGAGGAAATTGCACGAGTGCTGGAAGTCCACTCTGTCTCCTATGAGAGAAAGGAACGGTTCCTGGTCCTGTGCACTCATGGCGAGGGAGAGGGGAATGATATGGTCCAATGGGAGATGGAGGTGTGTAAACTCCCTCGCCTCTCCCTCAATGGTGTCCGTTTCAAGAGAATTTCAGGCAATTCCATGGCCTTCAAACTGATTGCCTCCAAAGTAGCCGATAATTTGAATCTCTGATTACCTAAACAGTCTTTTCTCTCTCTCTTCTCTCTCTCTCCCATCCATCATTTTCTTCTCTATTTTTTGCGGATTTAATGATTGGGCTTAGGTGTCCTTCTCATGCATGTGTCAGTGATGTGTGTGTGTGTATGAATTCTCTCGTGCTCTCACATTAGATTACTTTCTTGTTTGTATAAAAAATGAGCATAATTTACAATTTTATAACCAAGTAAGTTCAGTCACTTAAAAATTTTATCATTTTGTGCACACATTATCTGTCAATAGCTTTTAGTGATACTCGTGCAATTTATAGAAGACCACACCCCCTATTTATGTACATAATGTGAACTATTTATAATAACTAGAATTCATATTTATGTTCCATTTTAGTGTTCAGTTTTTCATGGTTCTTCATGTTATATAAGTATATACCTCATAAAATAGTTTCATCCATAGAGCTATGTGCTAATGTAGTGAAGAAGGTACATCTTATATGCCGCAATAGCAGAATGCAAAGCTGTGACAAAGAAGTGAATTTGAAGATGCGCAAATTTTAAGTTGTCAACTCTCAGCAAAATTTTACAAAATTAATTTTGAATACTCTTTGTTTAAATTGTTTCAAACATCTGGATTGATTTGTGGAGTTTTCCCCTGCACTGCAGGGGGCCGGGGAAGAGGGTTACCGTGTGAAATGGGGCCGGGGGGAGGACCTGTTGATGAGTTGACTGGGACTCGACCTTGTGGTACCTGTGCCCTTGAAGGTTCATCCATTCGAAGAGGTTGAGGGTGCCGGGGACCACCATATCGAGGCATTGGATAGGAGGGCCCTTGGGGTCTCATGGGAGGATATGGACCCCCTCCCCGAGGGTCCCCAAATGGAGCCCTCCGATGAGGGGCCCCCAAAAATGGAGGAGGAGCTCCTGGTCTAGCTGGAGGCATGTGATTGGATGGAGGAGGGGTTTGGAGTGGGCGTTGTCCAGGACCTGCAAATGACCTGTTCCCTAACATGTTTCCTCTAGAGAGAGAGTGTGTGTTTAAAATTAAGGAAGATACATGTTCTTTTCTTCCTAACCTTCCTAGTTCTCCTGGGTGACTAGATGTATTGAGTCTCCTCTCTGGGTAGTAACCATCCCTGGAACGAGGGCGTGGTGGTAGGTCAGGTCTGCATGATTGAAATAATCAGTCACATGATTGTCATGTGATTACACAGATTAGCCCCACCTCCCAGAGGCAGAGGCAATGGGTTGACTGGTGTTGAGTACACCTGACGTAGGAACAAAACTGGAAGGGCCCTCCATCTTCCCACTTGGTGAAGATGTTCTGGGTGGATCTAGTCTAGGAGCCGATATCGGACGAGAAGTAGACGGAGGCAAAGAACCTTAGAAAAATCAATTTTTGAAATGAATTACAAACACACACACAAAAGTAACTGTACCATGAGATGGAGGTGGGCGTGATATGGGACCTGTGGAGGGTGGGCGTGGCCTTTGGGGAGGTATGTTGGAGCCTTGAGGAATGGGACGGACCATTACTGATGAAGATTGGGCATTCTCAAGCTCAGCAATCCTACAAGAGACAGCGAGTGAGTGAGGGAACACGATAAAGTGTAAGTGTCTTGCAGACATACCTCTTCCGGCACATAGTGATTTCCCGATGGGTTTGTCTCAGTTCCTGCTCAGCACGTCGCAGCTGGGACTATTAATGAGTATTCAAAGCACTTGACACCCTCACAGTATAAAACTCACAGCTGAATCTTCTGCACGTTTCTCATGGTTTTTAGCCTGACCGATATAAGACGACTCAATGTCCTTCATCTGAGCACGCAAGTTCTCCAACTCTCTCTTCTCCTGCTCCCTCTCAGCTGCTCGAGCTCGGTCCTTCTCCACGGCTTCATTGACATACGTCTCAAATTGCCTCCTTGTCTGTTCCCCCGCCTCCAGTTTACTGTGGAGATGCCACTCCTTCTGCTGGAAGTACTCCGTGATCCCACTCATCTTGATCTCACTCTTCCTCAACTCCTCCGACGTCTTCTTCATCTGCTCCTCCAGAAAAGAAACTTTGACTTTCAGCTCCTTGTTCTCATCTGTTACACAGTGAGTTGGAAAGATGGATTAGACATTAGAGAGATAATACAGAACTCACTATCCCTCTTTTCCAGCTCTTCAAGCTTGAGTTGCAGTTGTGTGTGATAATCGTCTCTCTCCTTCTCAGCTTCGTGAAGTTGCACTTGCACCTGTTGGCATTGATGGCATCATGAAATTTTACTCTACTCCTACTGGTTGAAACTTGACTCTAATTCCAACCTTTGTGGTGTCCAGCATAGATTGGATTTTCTGCAACTGAGCCTCCTTCCTCTTTTGACAATCCTCTTCAGAAATCTCCTCTCTATCGTTCCCCTCGTCCCCTTCTTCCACCTCCCCCTCTCCCTCTCCTTCCACACCCCTCCTCTCCACCTGACTGGCGGCTTGCTCGGTCACCTGCTGCAGGCAGTCTCGCAAGACTCTCAACTCCTCATCTCTCTCGACGACCTTTCGGAGTTCAGTCTCTAAACTGTTCCCCGTGGTCTGAAGGTCTGATTCTAGCATCAAAGTTTTGTCCTTCTCCAACTGAAAATCTTCCAACACCTAGGGAGAGGGAGGGAGGGAGGGAGGGAGGGAGGGAGAGAGAGAGAGAGAGAGAGAGAGAGATTTTATTATTGAGAGCTCTTTAAAGTTAATTTTGCAGCACAGTATAAAGCTTTCTTGTTGCTAAAACGTCCTCTTTTTCTGTTCACCTTCTTATGCTCAGCCTCCAGTTGTTCCAAGGAGGTTTGTGCAGAATACTTATCATGCTCCAACTGATCTTTCTGCGCTTCCAATTCCTGCACAGTCCTTTGGAGCTCAGACAAGGTAGCACTCAGCTGCACATTCTGTTCCATGACGTGGTCTTTATCGGTCAAAATGGCTGCCTGCTGCTGTTGGAGATTGGCGATCTGCGAGTTGTGGTACTCTGAGTCACGCAAGTACTGGTCCACCTTCTCCTTGGTCTGTGCCAGATTCTCGTTTATAGTTTGACAATGAACCTGCATTGATAAAGGGCAGAGGTCATTTCTCAAGGGCAAAGGTCATCGCCAGGAAAAACACTCATTAGTCTTTACCTCCAAGTTCCTCTTCTCCTGTATGACTTTGTCTCTTTCGCTTGTCATAAGGTTGAGATCTTCTGCCAAGCGATGGTACGCTTCAGTAGCTTCTCTTGCCTTCTTCTCCAGTGCTCCGCTCTCACCTTCCTTCTCCTTCAGTTTCGTCTCAGCCTCGCGCCGAGAAGCTGTGCAGTGGGCATCATTTAGAAAATAACATTAAGGATAAGACTACCCTTTACCTAGTGCAGCAATCACACGTTTGTTCTTCTTTCTGTTGCTGGAGCAACTTTGACAGTACAGGAAGAGCAAAGGAATCATCAGTGAAACGAAGATGCTGGATGTTAACATAATGCCCACCATAGGTCGCTGAAAGAGGAACAAAGATGAGGAAATGTGGGCAATTTTAGATATTAGAATCTAGGCATTTTCTGAATCACATAAATAATTGAGTGTGTTATATGGAATTCTTGTTGCATTCTAAAGGCCAGAAAAAGATCAATAACCTTGGGAAATTTTACAACACCAAATAACACTCATTTATGATGGAATATGTGTGTAGTTGGTACTTACATTGGAGCAGACCCAGTTGGACCACTCTGTGGGCAAACTGTCCAGTATAAAGTCCCTCATCTGCACACGAAATGTCTGCAAGAAATTTCCCTCTGAGCCCGGGGGCGGAATGTATTCATCACGACAATTGTAGACGGGAGGGGGGACTTCTCCCACATCACATTTGCAGGGGTAGGCACTCATGTTCTCCACAAATATTGGAGGAGTGGGGGGAGAGTCCTCAGTGGGAGTGGCTTCAGTGGGAGGGACTGGAAGGCGAATTTGGTGCTCATCGGCTGCTGTGTCATCAAAAGAGCGATGGTGTTCTTCATTCTTCTCCTCCGGTTCTTCTGATTCTTGCTCAACCTCACTCTCTTCCCGCTCTGTCCCCAACTGGGACCCTCCTTCCTCCTCCTGATACTTTTGCTCTTCAAACTGTTCCTTTTCTCTCTCCACATTCTCAAGTTCTTTAACTTCCTCTTCTCTCTCCTGCTCTCTTTCTAAGAGTTCCTTCTCCCCTCTCTCTTGACGTTCCCTCTCCTCTCTCTCTTGACGTTCCCTTGCCTCCCTCACCAAGCGTTCCTTCTCCTCTCTCTCCAATCGTTCCCTTGCCTCCCTCCCCACACGTTCCCTCTCCTCTCTCTCTTGACGTTCCCTTGCCTCCCTCACCAAGCGTTCCCTCTCCTCTATCTCCTGACGTTCCCTTGCCTCCCTCACCAAGCGTTCCCTCTCCTCTCTCTCTTGACGTTCCCTTGCCTCCCTCACCAAGCGTTCCCTCTCCTCTATCTCCTGACGTTCCCTTTCCTGTTTCTTTTTCTGCTCCTTCTCCAACTGTTCCCTTTCCTCCCTCACAAAACGCTCCCTCTCTTCATTCTCCTTTTTCTCTCTCTCTAAGCGATCTCTCTCTTCCTCCTCCCCCTCCTGGTGACGTTCCCCCTCCCTCTCCTGGTGTTCCTCCTCCCTCTCCTGACGTTCCTTCTCATCCCTCTCCTGACGTTCTTTCTCTTCCCTCTCCTGACGTTCCTTCTCCTCTCTTACCTGACGTTCCTTCTCCTCCCTCTCCTGACGTTCTCTTTCCTCCTTCTCCTGGCATTCCTTCTCTTCCCTCTCCTGACGTTCTCTTTCCTCCTTTTCCTGGCGTTCCTTCTCCTCTCTTGCCTGGCGTTCCCTCTCCCGACGTTCCTTCTCTTCCCTCTCCTGACGTTCTCTTTCCTCCTTTTCCTGGCGTTCCTTCTCCTCTCTTGCCTGACGTTCCCTCTTCTGGCGTTCCTTCTCCTCCCTCTCCTGATGCTCCTTCTCCTCTCTTGCCTGATGTTCTTTCTCCTCTCTTGCCTGACGTTCTTTCTCCTCCCTCTCCTGACGTTCCTTCTCCTCTTTTGCCTGACGTTCTTTCTCCTCCCTCTCCCGACGTTCTTTCTCCTCTTTCTCCCTCTGCTCTCTCTCTAAGCGTTCCCTTTCCTCTCTCACTAAACGCTCATTTTTCTCCCTCTCCTGATGTTCCCACCCTTCATTGTACGACTGATAGTCATCCTCCATTTCCTTCACAGCATCATCCTTCTCCCTCACCTCATCTTCCATCTCAACTTCCCCTTCCATCTGTTTGCTTGCATCCTCCTCCTCATCCTCATCTTCCCCTTCCGCCTCCTCCTCGGATTCTTCATATGCCATCCCCTCATCACCTTCCTCCTCTTCTTCCTTCTCTGGTTCCAACCCTTCTCCCTCTCCCAAGCCATGTTGTTGCATCTTCTCCATCTCTTTCCTCTGATATTCTTCATACGCCTTCAACCGTCTTTCATTCTCAGTCAGTGCTTCTTGCCCAGCCTTGCCTTCTTCTTCTGCCTTGACTCCAGTGACACTGTCCTCGGACACACCTCCATCCTCCTCAGATGTCACACGTGATCCCTCCCCCTCCCCCAATGAATCACTCTTCTTCTCCCTAGAGTCTGCGTCGTCATTCTCCACTGCATCTTGTTCATTCAAAGGTTTCTCCTCGTCTCTGTGGTCCGTGCTTGTTCCAGCACTTCCTCCAGTGTTCTCTCCACTTCCAGTATCCTGGGTCTTCTCGTCTCTGTGGTCCACATTAATCTCACTGCCCCCTCCAGCATGCTCACTACGTATATCCCCATCCACTTTATAACTATCAGTATACACAGTGTCCTACAGCAAGGAACAGCAGGTAAGGATCATCATTACCACTGACAAAATATATGGTAATGGTCATCATCACAAGCATGCACCCACTGTACTACATATGGTAAGGATCATCACCAATACATCTCATTACGTACATACGTATGTACCTCACTCTCAGGGAAGGTGAAAGCAGGGGAAGGAGTGGGAGTGACCTCGACCTCAGGACTAGCACTGTGTTGAGTTTCTTGTGGTTCATCAACTTTCTCACCCTAAAAGTGACAAGGGATAAAAAGTGGTGTGACTTATGTCCCAGAATGGGACTCCTTTATACTAACATACCACTAATTCAGGGTTGCACTTGAAGGTGAGCTCATTGACGTCTGACGGCCGAATCAAGCCTCTCTTCCCCTGAATCTGAAATCAAAAAATATCATTAGAGGAGAGGAGAGGAAGGGAAGGGGTTACGTATGTTACCTCAGCCTCCCAAAACTCTCCATCATCATTGAAATAGGCACGTTTGGCATACACCATGACAATTGCAGATGCAGGGTAGGAGAGAAACCCTAAATCCCTTGTTATGTGTCTCTCCACAGTCCTGCCATAAGAGATTGGTTCTAAAAAGACAGAAATTAAACCAATCCAATAAATATTGATGTCTGGTTGCTACAGGGTAAAAAATTACATCACCATATCATCTATCTCTACAAGTTCATCATAATAGCTTATTATACATATGGGGGTGTGGCCTATAAACACTTTAGTTTCTCAAATAAAAATCACCAGTTAGCATCCTGGACCCATTCACCCATATGATATCTCATGATCTACTCCCTCACGTACGTCTGCAGTCCTGATCACAGCAGAGTTTGGCCAAGGCAGACTGAGAGGACATGAATATCAACAGGATCACTGCAGCTATCAGCAAGTGACATCCACCATACTCCAACATTTCTGTTCCTGTGCGGGACCACTAATCGTGTCTATTATTTGCTTTTGTAGCTGCTTCGCTTCCAATTCCTCTCTTCACAGCACCAATCCATCCAATGCGCAGTTGCCACGTTAGGAAAAATTGAAAAATAAAAACCATTACATTACGGATAAATAGAGAATAGTAACTAGGGAAGAAACATACATTAAATTTTTACAGAGATGGATTCTACTGGATTGATAATTGGACTAGTATTGCAACTTTTGAATCATCTTCCCTCTACTGCAGTGGTGGAAGGAACCAATCCTTTTGCTGATGCAATTGAACACCAATTCTCTGCACAGAGACTAGACCAGTGCTTCTGTGAGGTAAGTAAGTATTGATATACCTTCTATAGTTGAGAGGGTTCCCTCTTCACCTCTTTTCACCTGTACATGAATAGCTAAAAGGACAAGTGGATGAATGTTGCTGTGACGTGGAAACTGTGGACTCTCTCAATGAGAACCGGATCTACCCTCTCATCTCTGCACTGGTGAACAGAACCTTCTTCAGATTCTTCATGGTGAGTAGGTAAAAAAGAATATGCACTTTCCCACCATGAAATAGGTGGGGCTTGGTGGTTACGTTTCTCTGTGTTGTGTGAGTGTAGGTTAATCTTCATCGAAAGTGCCCATTCTGGCCAGATGATGGGAGGTGTGTTTTGAAGAATTGTCATGTGGAAGAATGTTCAGAGGTGAGCAGCCATGAACCTTCCAAAATAGGAGACTAGATAGGCCTGAGGTTGCCATGAATTTTTCGCCATGGGTACAAAAATGGGCCTGGGTACGAGGCTAAGATATGGTAATACATACCTTACATGCTGAATGCTGTTCCTACACATAATACCTTGTGTTCATTTCACTGTAGGAGGAGTTGCCTGTCCACTTAAAAGGAGAAAAGGTACTTTTCTCCTTTTTTCCGAAGCTGTGAATTATTATTATTATTATTATTTTTGTTCAGGAAAGGGTTGTAGCCAGACCACTGGTAGAATCTTGTGACAAGATATCTGAAGAAGAAATAGAGCTAAGTGTTATCAATAAGACCATTAGGTCAGTGGGGACTTACACAGTGCTTATCAATCATTTGTTTGTTTGTTTGTTTTTATTGATTAGATTGTTGTTGTTTATGTTAGTTTCAAACAGAGGAATGACTTTAGTAACTGGAAGAATTTTGACTCCACTGAAGATAATTTCTGTGAAGTGGATGGTTGGTTAATGTAACCAGTTGTAATTTTACATCACTATGATGTCACACTTGCACTACAGCTGAGTCAGCAAATGGCGAGGGTGAGTTGAACTATGTGGACCTGTCCTTCAACCCTGAACGCTTCACGGGATACTCTGGCCACTCAACTCAGAGAATCTGGAGGGCTATTTATCACGAAAACTGCTTCAGGCAAGTCTAAAGTTGTCCAAGAAGGGCTACATACTTCCATTCTTCCTCCTTCTCTCTCTCTCTCTCTCTCTCTCTCTCTCTCTCTCTCTCTCTCTCTCTCTCTCTCTCCTTCAGACCACAAGACCCTGATAACGCTCACCCATCTCTGCCACTGTTTGATTCCTCTCTACTCCAAGGTATAGGAAGAGAACCACACACCCATACCTCACTCTGTGTCTACCTGTAGGTATGTGTCTGGAGAAGAGGGCATTCTACAGGATCATCTCTGGACTCCATGCTAGTATCAATATCCATTTATCTGCCGAGTACTTAATATCAGGTCAGTAAACTTCCTCTAATAAAAGATCAGGTAATTATTATGTTTTGTAGGCAAAGAACTTAAATTTGGTCCCAATTTGAATGAATTCGTTCGACGTTTTGACTCGGCAACAACAAAAGGACAAGGTACTACTTTATGGTGAATACATTTTGCTAATCTACATAATTATGTGTATACACATGCACAGGTCCTGTGTGGCTAAAGAATCTGTACTTTGCCTACCTCCTGGTGCTGAGATCGGTTGTCAAGGGTGAGCACTATTGGAGGCAACACCACTTCTTCACTGGAAATGAGGAAGAAGATCGTCGAACTAAAACTCAAGTGGTGCAAGTCATAGAGGCAGCAAAGTAAGACCTTAATAGATCAACACTTTTTGTCATTATCGTCTATTTCTAGGAGTTGTTCAAGTCTTTTTGATGAGTCAATGATGTTTTCTGGCAACTCTTCCTTTCTTCTCAAGGTGTGTGCAAGTGTAAAGTCAAGACTAGTCGTCTCACATATTAATCAACCCTTTACCAATACTACCTTGCCTGGCCTGCTGGTATTTTCTCATCCCTTAGAATGAGTTCAAGTCCCATTTCAAGAACATTTCTCGCATCATGGACTGTGTTGGTTGTGACAAGTGCAAACTCTGGGGAAAATTACAGGTACTTGCCTCCTGCTGATTATGGGGCTTAATTAACAAAGGGTCATTGCCCTATCTTTCAGATACAAGGCATAGGAACAGCTCTCAAGATCCTCTTCTCTGACCACAAGAATAGACATTTGCTCCATCTCACCAGGACAGAATTTGTAGCACTATTTAATGTGCTAGGAAGGTGAGATCATCCATATTCCTATCCAATTAAGTCATGGTTGTCGTTATTTCAAGATTTTCCAGTAGTCTACACTCCTTGAAAGTATTCAAAACTATTCAGGTTTGTAGCTATGGCAACTTCCCATGCACATATGCTCAGTTATTGTTTTTTTTTTCAGGCTAAATTTCATAAGACCGAGTTGTAGGGAATTTTAATTAACTGACCATGCAAAAAAGAGTTTCTGACTGGTTATTTTTATAACTCCTCATCTGACATGCTGTTCTGCACCACTTGAATCATGCACCCTCACCAAAGTGGTGTGCTTTAAATAGAATAATATCCTTCAATGTAAATGATACAGTGAACTCATAAATCATTTTCTGCATACACATAAAATACACATACGATACTGCACTCACAAAAACCATGTACTGCAAACTTCTACAACCAGACTCTAGCAAAACAGTCAACAGATCAACTATTACTTATTGTGAGAGAAACAAAAAGTTATATTACTTTTTGCATGGTTACCACTTAAAAGACACTAAAATTGTTCTTAAAAAATAGGAAAAGTGAAAAGGAAAAATAATGGTGAAATTTTTTCTGGTTTTAAATTCTACGAATCAGGCAGCAAGGAATCGTGTCATGGTCTCGGAGCCCCACCCACTGAGATTGTTGGTCACTCCACCTGTTAGCTTGACAAACATGGCAACATCCAAAGGATCTTTATCATTACGAAGTGAGAGCCATATGTTACCCCCAATAAACTCATGGACTATCTTCAGATCTGCTGAGAGGCATTGGAATAGAAGCTTCTCGTCTTCATGGTCCACTCTCAGCTGCTTTGATTCCCAGTTCACATTCCAAGATTTCATGGCAGAGTAGCGCCAAATCTTCTTCTGTTCACGAGTGTTCAAGTCCATGAGAATGAGACGGTTGTAGCCAATTCCTAACAGCTCCTAGTAAAACAGAAGAAAGTAGCTGTAGTCATTCAGAGTAACCTGACGCTACATGGAACCAGAGGTGTCGCTGGGACACAGAGAAGTGTAGAAGTTCTTGCATCTCAGGACACTGTATACCTCTATAGATCCCACTGGGGGGGGGGGGGGGAAACCACAAAGAGCTGTATGTACAGACTAACCTCTTTCCTGTTCTTTCCCACTTTGACCAGGAAGAATGTGAGTCCAAAGTCTTGCAAGGCCTGCCAGTTCCTGATGTACTGCAGCTTGGCATCCAGGGCACTCAAGTTGAGCATGGAGGCATGTGCTTCAAGAATCTGCCGTGCAATCTATGAAAAACAGGCAAAGAGGAGAAGAAGGGAGATAAGGTTTTGTGGTTCTTTACATTCCTCTGCAAACCAAAATGAACTCACTTCTTTTGATTTCTTCTTTTTGAAGAGTCGTGGACCCACCAGATCTTCAGGTCGAAGTTCATCCTGCAGTGGGAAAATTCATTTTCCAATTAACACCCACCATTATGGCATGTATTGGAGAAACACACCTTATCAGCAATAGCTGCTGCTGATACTCGTACTCCGCCATCTGCCTTGTTCTGCATAGCAATGAACCCCTTGATGCTGGTCAGTTCTTGGTCATAGCCTGCCTTGGCAAGGGGACGCCCCTTCATTATCATCCTGCAGCCTGCTGTCCATGAAGCATATTCATCCCCCTGGAGAACAGTTGTAACCCTTATCAGTAAATATATCACCCTAAATCTATTTCTACATACAAGCAATCTGAAATTGGCTGCCACACTTGGCAAAAATCGTGAGCTAACTCCTTTAAATACATACAAGAATGAAAAACTCAATGTAGCTTCTTCTATTTGAGACAATGCCCTAGACCCATCCAGTGGTGGGCCAGCAGTCATCAAATCCTGCCCCTAGCTGGCAGCCAAGAAGTGAAAAGGACATTAGGTCTCAGAACAAAAGTCTTATTGAAAATGGGTGTCTCACAGAACTCCCATAATCTCACAGAACCCCCCAATCTCACAGAGCCCCTTGGCCTAGCCATCTTACATACATTCTCAAAGACGAGTCTGATTTCCCCAGTGTCATCTGAACTGGGAAGAATGATGTTAAGGGCAAATCTCCTCTTTCCTACGTCGACGTCTGGTATAGACTCTGCCCCTGTTAGTATGAACCTTTGAATGAATGACTCGTTTGCTTTGAATTCTGCCTCATTCTTATAATATGTCAGACTGTTGCCTAAGGGGAAGAAAGGCAAAGTAAGGACATTATTAACAGTCTCAATATTGTGCCACACCTTTAAGAATGAAGAAGAACTTCTTTGGTGAACGAAAGGTGAGTCTAGTGGACTTGATGAACTTGATATCACCTGTCAGCTGGAGGGCGGGGCTGTTTTCGCTGGTCTGGAGGCAGAAAGAGAAAGAGATAATTAATCATCCTGCATCCTTCCCAACAGAAAAACAAATAAACAAACAAGCAAACAAAAACAACTCACTGTTGTAGTTTCAACTTGCCCCAATTGAACCTGCAGCAGAACAAAAAAGAAACCAGTTGATTCAATGCAGCTGTACACAGCTTAATACACACACACACGCACGCACCTGCAAACTGTTTAGAGCTGCATCTATATCTGTAACAGAGGTATCCACAGTAGCCTTAGGCAGTGGTTTTGCAGGTGAGCTAGTGTAAGAGTCTGCCTGCTTCACTTGTAACTGAGAAACGAAAGAATAACCCCCCTCAGGTTAATAAGAGAGACATGTATGTAGATAGATAAGGACCAACCTGTAATGCTGCAAAGGTGTATGCCTCTTCCTCTGTACATTCAACTTCTTCCGTCAATATGGCACGTTTGGCTTGCTCGTACAGATGGACAATTCTCTGCTCATCGTACTGCAAGGAAGGAGACAATCAGTCACACACCATCACTACGACAATAATGCTCTGTGACTGTGTGACTATTTCCATCATGTACTATGGGACGGATTTTAATATGTATTAGGATGGAGGAGGGGAAAGGGTCTCCTTCCTCAACCCACACAAACTGGCTGTTTAAATTTACCACACCCACTATCGTACACTCTGTGATCAGAGGAAACTAACCCGAGGGTCAATGTCTGCAAAGGAGTAGTACTTGAATCTCAGATAGAGGAGGTCGTGCTCCTTCACATCTTGCTCATACAGAGTCTTGGAAGAGTCCAACCACCTAGAAAGGTGAAAGGTCGAACAGTAGGTCTACTAAAAGGTGAAAGGTCAAACTGTAGCCTACAATAATTATTATATACACTAATTCCTTTTGAATGGTCAATGATTGCTTAGTAATTCCACCACAGAGCCACAAGTGGAAGTCTCAACCTTATATGGAAGTAGAGATTCCTGCATGTCTGTACACATCATGAAAGCGGGACACTTTTTAAGGTTTCTCCTCTTGGAATTATTCATTAACTACAGCAGGATAGCCAGCCAAGCATTCCAATCTGCCCACCACAAGTTGGAAAAGATTTCTACTTCACAGACACTCAGAAGAAAAACAGAAGCCAACAGCAGAGAAACAACGAGAATCTTCAGCCAACATTTCTCTAACAAGTTTTACCAACCCCACCCAGATAGAATCTTCTCATACCTTCTCCCCTTCCAACACTTCCTTATTTCTAGGAGTTCCTCATATAGCTGTGTGTGGGGATGGAATTTTTTGAACTACAAATCACCCAAACTGAAACACTTCCTTCCCAGTAATCATAGCAACCACATTACTGTTTAAAGTCTGAGGTCTTGCAGGTGAGAGAGTTCAGAGCAATATAGTGGTAAGGTCAGGATGATAAAGAAGAGGACAAGGAGACTAGACAAAAGCTTTTAAATGTTGTGTACAGCACTGCATTAGGCCTAACCATAACACACATCATTCCTACTTGCATTCTACTTAATTTAATAGATGCCATTCCAACTTGACCTATAGTCGCCAGAAGGAAGCAAATTAAGAAAAAGGTGTTTTAAAATAACTCCATTATGGCTACATGTTTGAGATGTGACTTACAGTCCGTTGACATAGCAACGCTCCACTATGTGCTGGTAGAACTTGTCTGAGAAGAAGCCCCCCTCACCGGCATCTCCGATGTAGGTTTTTAGAATCCCCGAGGGCACATTGCTACCAGATCCCCCATCCTGCTGCGAGCGCTGAGCCGGGGTGAGGGCGAGGTTGGGGTACTTGCGGCGACGGGAGGGGGAGCCGGGGGGAGTCTTGTCTCCGAGGATGTCTCCACTGTCCACGGAGAGGTTGTCTCCATCACGAATGGGTGTATTCTCTCGGGACCCAAGTCCACTTCTCTACAAAACAAAAAATCATACTCGAACTCACCCCCAGGGCTGAGGAGAATTAGGGGGAATATTTCAAGTGATAATGAGTTTATAAACTTTTACACAGTGTAATGAACTCAATCAGAAATGCAGCTAATAACATAGAAAAAAAAAAACATGATTAAGTACCTACGATATACAAAACCTCCCCACTGAACAAACATTGGGAGAAAATATCTGTTGTTAATCTCTCAAGAACTTAACATGTGATAGTAGACTACTAATATGACGGGAGGGGATGGGAAGGGGAGGGAGGGGAGGGGAGGGGAGAGGGGAGGGAGAGGGGAGGGGATGGGGAGGGAGAGGGGAGGGGATGGGGAGGGGAGAGGGGAGGGAGAGGGGAGGGAGAGGGGAGGGGAGAGGGGAGGGAAGAGGAGAGGGAGAGAAGAGGGGAGAGGAGAGGGGAGAGCAGGGGAGGGAAGGAGGGGATAGGTATGTGACAAGACCACTCCCCCTATCTTGCTTACCTTCCTTTTCTTGGCCCAACCGGTGAGCTTGGAATAATTCTCTTTGTCCAGTGGGGACCTCATCAAGCTGAGCTCTTCTGGATGACGGATCCCAAACTCTCTACAAATCTCTCCCACAGTGAAGAAGGTCATGATGGCAAAGTTGACCCTCATCTGGTACTTCTGCCGGTTGGGCATCTCAATGTTAATGTAGCGGTGGACAGGGACGAACTCTAGCTTGGCATCCGACATGATACCATAAGCATAAAGAGTCTGTCTGGGCTTGTTCAGCCATATGGCCTTGTCTGGCCACCACAGGGCATAATCTGACCAGTCAGCATCTCCTATACAAGAAACAAAGAGACAATATTATATAGAAGGTATGACCCTATTATAATTGAGTTATATAGAGAGAGATGTGATCACAGAAAGGTGTACTTGGCACCTCAGCCACAGCATTGCATCATAATATTATCAGGAGATACATGAAAAAATTACTTTGAATTTGTTGCACACACACACACACACAGAGTATTAGGAAAAACACAACAGACCAATGATAGCAGTAACGACCACGATATGCTCTGGACACGCTTGACATCTTACACTCCCACAAACAATTGCCAATCAATCTATGAATACAATTGATTGGGGAGCAAATGTCACTAGTCTTTGCTTCAGGGGTGAATTAATCTGAAGACTAAGGCAATTAATTGCACACGGTGTAGAGATCATGAATATCCTATAACATGTAACAAAGGCCTTTTGCTATCCAGTAACATGTTAGTTCCAGGTTAACATAACATGACTGCACGTTACATGTACCTACCATGTACCAGTTAAACAGTGAGGCGCTAGGCACACACAGGACAGGCTTCAGAGAAGGACATAGCTGATTTCACAGAGAGGTGGGATAAGTGCCCTGATTAGAGAGATGGGACAATTTGAGATAAGTCAAATAAGTGTCCTGATCGGAGAAGAAATGTCTTAATCAGAGAGGTTTAAGTGTCCTAATCAGAAAGGTAGTGTCCTGATCATCTAATCAGAGAGGTGAGGTAAATAAGTGTCTGATTCCATTTCAAAAATCAAACCACATTGTCCTGGATGCATACCCTGATGATATGCAAACAACAGCCACAACAAGAAGTGTTGACTCGCTGAGGTGATCAGAAAGGAATTTCTGGCATCACACAAAGCAGAAAGCAGGGAAGAACCACCTCAAAAGGAAAGAGTCTTGCAGTTTACCACTTAGTAATGGGACTAAGCTAGCTCTAAGGTGTAAGATATACTTTTTTTTTTTTTTTGAGGTGAGGTGGCTGGTGGCTAGATAATTCAGCTTCTGGTAAGCAAGGCACTTTCCCTTTAGACTAAAGACTGGCCTCAAGCCATTCCATATACCAGTGACTTGCCTATGGTCCTACTTCACTATGGGTGATTCATGTGCAAGGTTCCTAGTTAGCTAGCCAGCTAAACTTCTCACCTAATTTACTGGCGAGCTTTATCATGACAGCTCCGATGCTCTCACTGCTGGTGACTCTCAGAGTCCTGTGGACTCCTATAGTAGGTACATTGATCGGCAGATCCCAGTCAAATTCCTGTCGGTCGCTTGGCTCTGGATTCGCCATTTTCAAAGTAAGGACTATTAAACTCTCCGAAGGTCCTTACTGAACAGGAAGAGTAATGACTACCAACTAGTATCTTGTATGCCTAATCCCTAACAATTTAGTACAATTGAGTACAGCCACCAGCTCAATTCGTCGACACTCGACTGAGAGAATATCTCGAGCTCGCTTCTTTATGGATTGAGCCCGCTCGCATTCCAAAGTTTAACCGCAAAATTAATTATTATTTTTTAAGTTGTACAAAAGATAGCAATCACCATGGGAGTGGCTGGCCATTAATATGTAACAGGAGATGGTTTGGTTCATGATCAATGACTTCGCACACTGCTTATTATACACAACTCACATGTGTCACTGTGTAGCTGGCTATAGCTATATTTAATCTATGAGTTCTAATAGTTCCTTCAAGAGCTCAAACCACCTACAGGATGGAAGATAGAGAGCTAAATTCATGTACTCCAACAATTATACTTCATAGGTATACCCCTCAAAGTCATAATCGTTGGCAAGGTGAAAGAAATACGGCCTGTGTCCATCTTTCATTAGCTTGAAAACATGAGGTTTGTCTATTGCATCATCCTTCAAGGGAAAATTGAAAGAATAATAATAGTAGTCTAGTAATATCTAGGAGTACAGGAGGGGGGTGGGGGGGGGGGGGCTGGGACACACCCTTTTAACCTTCTAACCTTCTCCTGGGTAAATATTTATCTTTCAGCAATGATGTGCCCCCTCCTAACCATAATTATTATGCTACACTCACAGTAAGGGTTGCCATGGAGAGGGAATAACCAGCCAGTACTAGTGCACCTGTTGCTTCCAAACACTATAACATGAACACCATTGCTATCATTCATTGCTGTGAACCGACAATATTGTGCTCACCAGGTGATTGTCAAAGCAAACAAGAGCTCTACTTGTAAGTACAAACCACCTCCTCTTCCATACTTCCCCTCGCTCAAAAGACATCTGCTGCAAGTAGCCACCACACAGCATGGTCTCTTGTCCCATACAGAGCACCTATAACAAATCATCAGCTGAATCAAGGGGAAAATTTAGGATTCTTTAAGTACTTGCTGTTTTGGAGCTGAGACTTCACTCATGAACTCTGTTATCATGTCCTCCATCATTGTATCTGCTTGATCTACTTCCTCCACTACTGGCACATCATCTGACTTAGGATCAGCAGCAGCAACATCGTTGGGAGGAGAATACGTGGAGACAGTGATGGCCTTACGAGTAGGTTGAGAAGCACGGAGAGTTCTACGAACCCATGAAGGCTGGTTGAGCTCAAATGTTGGGTCATTAAGGACGGCCATAATGGAACCTACAATTAGTGTGATAAAACACACAGTAATCTTGTTGAGTAAATGTTATTATTACTAGCTGTAAAACTCACTATAGGCCTCAGGGTCATTGAGGACTGATGCATACTTTGATCCCTTGCTCAGTGTGTTGAAGTTATCACCACTTTCCACCGCTTTGGCAGTGTTCAGTTCCTGCACATCATAAAGACATTTTTTTGTTAATTAACCAGAAAACAATAATGGTGCCTGTACTCTTATCCACTGGTTTCTCTCCTCCATCGACCTGCAAGGAAACAACCACAGTGCCATGTTATTGCCTCCAGCTAGCCCATCACTCACTTAGCACAGAATCTCATTGGACAGGCCATCCCCTTTTCAATGATACAGAAAGCATTAGGGGATTGTACTGTTGATACCTGTGCATATTAGCTAAAATCATGAAACAGTTCATAATTTATAAGAATCATGCATGATCAATGCACCATCAAGTCCTTTAGCAATATCTTATGACGAATCTTGTACTTTCTGCTGGCAGTGATGCCAGTGACCATCAGAATATCTGAAAACTGAATTAGGTATTCTAAATAGCATCTTCATGCATCTCTTCCATGCATGCAGTGAAATGGTCTTACCAAGAATAGCACTCTTTGTTTGTATCTGCTACTACCAGGCACAAAATACACTGGCCCTCGCCCAAGATATTTCTGTGTGTTGTAAAAGATGTTTATCATAATAGTTTATGATTTAAATAGTTTATGATAATTATTTTGTGTCATAATAGTGTGCATCTAGCTATAGAATGAAAATGATTACAGTACTCACTCTTCCAGGAGCAACCAAACTTTCACTGCCAGAGAACGTCTTTTGCATCTTCACAATCTGTGCCTGGTTTTCCTATGATAATAATAATAGATACAGTCAGTGAGAGTTAAAATAAGTTAGTGCCAGAGTGACTTAACTACAGTAAATCATTACCACATCTGTCACTCTCTCGTTCATGTGGAGAGCAGCTTCTGAAATGGCAGCTAGTGCAGCTATCATTGGTCAGATAATAATATGCATGAGAGTTTGGGACAGTGTTCATAGTTAATAGTTACATACCTTCAGTGTTTTCTCTGTCAGGGTGCATCTCAGGCAAGTGTCTTAAATAATCTACAAAAAAATATCAGTGATTTTCTATGTAGCAACTGATGACATAGCATAAGCACTGATGGAATTGGCTGGCTTATAAGCTTGGCCTATTTTTTTTTTTTTTTTTAATCTTTATTTTATATTTTTTGTAGATACGAGTAATAAGCTTACCTTCCAGGAGGAGTCGATAGCGAGGAATGCGCTGAATAGGGCACAGCATATAACTGGATATAGGCAAGCCCTTGGAGAGACGACTTGTCTGCAAATGGCATTGATAAATTGTGGTCATTATAATATAGTGGAGAGAGAATTCCCCCATCAACTAAGGGAAGGGTAACCAAGGAAAGGTAGCTAGAGTTCACAAACTGAACTTTATAATCCTTTGTCTTATACACTGGACATACTTCAATGATATGAATTAGTTCTGCAAATTTCTTGCTTTTTTTCAACCATTTGCAATAGGCCAGTTGGGCATCATCGAATCGTGAGCTATACATGGAGTAGAGCTACAAGCATGAACTCTATTACTTAGCTATACAACAAATAACACTGAAAATCACAAACTTTAAAGAAAGGAGCTCTTTTTGCTATAACATCAGCTATTGTTGAGTTAGAATCCCTGCATGGTTGATATTATTATCCTAATAGAAATCTGCAGATCATGCATGCACTCTTATAAGGTATACCATTTTGATATTCGCTCTTCCAGTTCTTGTAAAAGGTCGAAGCTGAGGGCATAAATCTCCCCAATGTTAAGGAAGACTTCTTTTCTGCCTTGCTCAGGGAGAATAGGTCTTCCAGTCAAATGAGCTGTCCTCACAGCACCATGTACTACCTGCATGGAATGGTGGACCATTAATTGGGGGACACCCTGGCCATTCACAAGGATGGCTATAGGTGGCCAGGGAAGGCCCGGGGCTTTAAGGAGCAGACCCTGGCCAGGGAAGTGATTAAAGCTACGAGTATTACACATGACATCGGAAGATTTGTAACATGAGAGGAAGTGAATTGTTAAAACTGCACATGCCCCTAATATCCCTAAAGCTGCCTTACAAACATAACTACAATGATTTTCTCTCACCTTTTCTATCAGTTTCAGGTTTTGGACATACCTTAAAAATACCAACCAAAAACAAATCTTTAATTGATTATTTTAACATCAGAGAAAAAAAAAACTCACGTTCTTTCTGATGACATCATTTCGTATGCTACACAATAATATTTTGGCCGATCGGAATGCAAAGCAGCAGTGTTGTCCTGAGAACAAACAGTTGCTGAGTCATCAAAACAACAGCTAGTTACAGTAGTAAGAGTATGTGTGCACACATACCACAGAAGATGCCATAGCTGTAGAACAAGAAGAGGACACGCTGAAACTGTTACAACATTCCTCCTTTTTTTGCTGATCTTCTCCCTCACAATATGATATGCTCCCATTTTTATCCATTAGAGTGTGATCTCCACCATTATCAACCTCGTCATCTGTCAGTTGCTTCAGTAAGTTCTTGGTAATTTCCTCAAAACTCTTCTGTCGAGGAGCAATACTGAATAGTACACCATCTCCATCGTCCCGTGTTATACTAGACCATTCACTCTGAAGTAAATAAATTAAGATGTGCTTGCACAATGCAAATTAATAGCCCTGGGCCCTAGCAGGAGCATAATGCCCTAGGTATTAAACTATTAAAGTACTTTGAAATTATCTGCATTGAATTTCTCTTCGTCATCACATTCTTCTATCATGAGCTCATCTTCGCTGCTACCATCGCTGTCATACCATAGATCTACTTCTATAGCATGCTTAAGCCCTTCTTCATTTGTTATAACATCTGCTCGAGACATTTTGCTCGCTACCTGCATAAAGTAGTAAAATAGCCAGGATTCTATCGTATACTCTACACGTGGCACACCTATAAGAGGCGGAGCTGGTAGGCGATAGGGCATTGCAGCAAAAACAAAGATCAAGATGATCAACTGATCTTAAGATGCGTACTGTAGCGCGCTTCTTGTGCATCTTCTTGCTCTTCTTGCTGTGTTTGCTTTCTTGGTCCTTCTTTTCAGATTTCGTTGCAGCTCCGGAGAGTCCAAGGAGGGGGTGTAACTGGCCAGATCAAGTCAGTGCAAGTGCTAGTGACAGGCTCCTCACAGCCAACATATCTCACTATGAGGGTCTATCAAAGAGACCTCTCCTTGTCCGATTCGACTGGTATTCAAGGAAGAAGACCCCAATTCATGTGGGGTAAGTAACTTCCATATTAAAGTAAGTTGCCAGTCCACTTAGTTGTTACTTGATGTCCATACTTTTAATTGTGTCAATTCTTCAATGCAGGTATGCTGGAAGGACAGCAATGGCTATTCTGGAGCCTTACGGATTCAAAGAAACATCCTCAGATGACTGGGTAAGGTAAAGCGGGGCTATTTCGAACGGCGGGTAATTCCATATTGTTCAAATATTTCTGAAGCTACTCAGGCTTCTGAGCTCAATGTTGGAGGATATAATCTACCATAATAGTAGAATATACCTTTCAAAATAGAGCTCATAAGCTCGAGGAGTTTTGAAAATATTTGACCCTACGGAATAGCCCCACCGTTCGAAATAGCCCCGCTTTACCTTATGTGGATGATAGGCTGGCACCACAATTATGCCACCTCTTGTTATAGCTAGCTAGCTACATCAGTAATGCACCTAGATGGATTTTCTATTCTTCTTTTGCAGGATTTATTGTGGACAATGGTCCCTCAGTGGGCCCACCTTCACCTTGCCCACACTCCCAACCTCCCTCGGCCCTGGCAGATCCACAACCATTGCCTGTCACTCAAAAACAACATGGGAATATCAGGAGGGAAGGCCTCACAGTGGCAGCTGTTCAAGTGCATGAGGGAGAAGTATGGAGTCAAGGAGTTCTCCTACATGCCAGACTCACTAGTGCTTCCAGAGTAAGTAATTTTAAGCTGGTTAGTTGGCAAGGGAACATTCGCTTCCATAAACTGATCACAGCCATTAAAGTATGCAATGTATGCAATGGCAAGCCAAAATATTTTCATAATTATTATTGTAAAAGCTTTCATAATGATGCTGCTTTGTATGTTTTACTGGCAGTGATATTTCTGTTCTGGATGGAATTCTGAAACTGAACAATACCCCCTGGATCATAAAGCCCTCCACTGGCAAGAGGGCCATAGGAATCCAAATAGCCACTCAGTCAAGACACCTCCCCCATGACTCAAAGATCAAATACATTGCACAACGCTATATCATGAATCCACTTCTTCTCTACGGAAGGAAGTTTCATATCCGTCTCTACCTAGTGATCACTAACCTCCAGCCCCTGAGGGCACTAGTCCACAGGGAAGGGCTGGTTCTATTTGCAGCTAACAACTACACCACAGACCCTGAGCAGTACCAGAACTACAGCATCCACTTAACCAACGCTGCAGTGGCTGAGAGAACAAGAAATCAGAGAGAATCTAACTCCATGTTACTCTCTGAGTTGTGGAAACATTTGGAGGAGGTGTATGACATCAATTCACACAAAATCTGGAATGAAATTATTGATATCATGGCTAAAATAGTGCTGAGTGAAGAGTGTGAGCAACCACTTGATCTTAGGATTCCAGGGACATGCTTCGATGTCATAGGAGTTGATGTTTTGCTTGATAACCTCTTCAAGCCCCACGTCTTGGAGTGCAATAATGGACCTGAACTCTATACGCTGACCGAGCAGGTGGAGACACGGAGAGCCAACGATCAAGCCCACAGAGCAATGCTGGCAGACTTGATCCCATTAGTGATCATTCGTAACTCAGTGAGCAGAGAGGACATGAACAATTTCCATACAAAGTATGCCACATAGCTAGTTCGTGGGGTAAATGGATCACCTAGATAGCCACAAATATTGCTTGAGGTACTTGTCAGCTCACTTCTCTTATGCTATCATAAGATTTTGTAAAAATGAAGTGCAGTATATAGTTATATTCTTATGCTGCAGATTGAATTCTCACAACATCAAGTGGTGTGGTGAGAACGCTGGGTTCGGAGGGGACTGCTGGACACAGGAAGACATCGACAACCTCTGGAGACTCTACCGTGAGGACCTACACATAAAGAACTTCCAAAGAGTTCTCCCAGCCAATAAGTACAATCACTTTCATAGCGTCACATGACTCACATAGCTAGCCATAACTGGTCTACTTCTACTTCATAATAATTTATCATCATCATGTGGAAAAATAAAAATAATTGTCTGATAAAAAATTTTAAGCCAGCTGTGTAATGGATGGTTATAAAAAAAATAGCTATGAGAGTTCATTCATCTTTCGTAACATGGCTTTAGCTGCACGTGCTTTGGCTGCTTTCAATGTACTTCCACATTTGGTGACTTCTAAAGGTGTGCCTCCAGGCCCTCTTGAGGTGGACGTGAGTGTGCACAAAATCCTCTTGGGCCCAACTTTTTTCCTAAATATTAAACAGTTTTTATATTATAATTATACTGCATTGCATCTCTATTGTAAGCAAGAGCTTTATGGTTGCATACTTGGTCACTTTCACACCCGGTTCTCTCTTGTAAAGTTCTTCTATCGGTGCAATGGGGATTTTCCCATTGAAACTTTCTAAGTAAATAAATAAATAGATAAATAAAAACTGGATTTATACTGTGCAGAGTGTGTTTCATACCAATTATTCTGGAAAAGTGAGGCTGGAATACTCCCCACACGCTCTCCAAATCCATCCCACTGTCAACGAAAATGGCTCCAGCCAGAGACTCCAGAATATCCCCCAAGACTTTGGGAGGGTCTGTGTCATCAAGGTCCTCAGCTGAAGAATCCTACAAGCACAATTGAATATGAAATTTCTCTTTTAGCTGTTAGTGCTATTCGATTTCACTGCAGGGGAGGGGAGTCCCCCCCCTTTTTTTTCTTTTCTTCTTTTTTTTCCTTCTTTTTTTTTGGGGGGGGGGGGGGGAGGAGACTTGTGTGTTACTAATACAAAATTACCGGTCTTAAGCACTTAGGCCTCCCTCTTTTTGAAGATAGTGAGTGGTACTTGGACCCCCCCTTGAAAACTTGAAAATTCCTCTAACTACACTTACCGGTTCATCAGAGATAACAGAGTCTTCATCATTAGAGATAGCATCATGTTCATCCTCTTCAACCTGAGGATCTTTATCCTCCCTCTTCAAGTAAAGCTCAATTTGCTTATACAGGAACGGAGAGTTATACAGCAAATTCTTGTTCAGTTCCAATTTCACTGCCAATTCTGCAAAGGTGATGTTATTCACCAGTGCTGATCGCATCTGTGAAATCTCACCGGGGCCGTACGTGGGAAACGTCGAATAGATGTGACACGTCACAAGGTAATCCAGAACAGCATCTCCGAGGAATTCCAAGCGCTGGTAACAGTCGGTGATCCTGTTCTTAGTGTAGGAAGCGTGAGTGACAGCTTGTAAGAGAAGAGTACAATCTTTGAATCTCCAGCCTAAGAGAGTGTTGCCACCAGACTTTGGCATGCTGATAGCTAGAAGTCTCTTCAACTCAATCTCTTCCTTTTTATTCAGCTGACGTTTTGGAAGTGATCCAAAAAACTGCTCCAGAATACTTGCTGAGTTCTTGATGAAGATAGGAGATTCGTCTTTCTTGCTTATTCTCACCTGTTTTGGATGTGGAGGAGAAATATATGATCCGGTACTGGAGTTGGACGTCGATCTGCTGATCTCACCATCTTCAAGCTCTTTCATATCAACATCGTTTTCAGCATCACCGTTTTCAGCTCCAACGATCTTGATTCCCATCCATTTCATGAATTTCAGTCCTGCCTCGATTCCTCCTGACACCAAGTAAGCACCAATTAAAGACTCCACACAGTCCGCCACTCCTTTGTCTGAAACTTTATGGAAAAGATAATGCTTTTCTTGATCAGAACGGAAAGATTCCGAAGAAGAAACATGTTGTTGGTCGCTTGGAGTGGTCTCCCCACTTTTTTCTTTTGGTGGTTGAGAAATGGTCAAGTTGGGGTCTTTTCTCTCAAAAGTGAAACACGGAGGCGTCCACATCTGTCGAGGGTCAAACATGGAAGAAAATATGGTATCTGTGATTCTTCTCCTATTGGCCAGTCGGTAGAGATTCAGGTTGCCAACTCTGCGGGATCTGGCAGCACTCAGTCTGCCCTCATGTGCGGTGAGACGATTGGAGTACAGATGCACTGTTGTGGAGAACTTAAGGAAGGAGTCACCAAGTGTCTCGAGCCTCTCCAAATCAATGGAGTCCCCTGCACTCTTGGTGGTCAGTGCCTGAAGGAAAAGAACATTGTCAGGTCCCCGAAGTGGCAGTTCCAACGGGTCGTGTGACTCAAGATAGGGTATGACCTCAGGCTCTCCGAGAACATTGGTTCCAAATATCTGAGTATTCAAATTCCCAAACCCCAAGTCCCTATAGCCTTTGAAGTCGATGCAAGTGGTGATTTCATTCTGATTTTCGTACCTTCCTATTCCTGTGTCTTCAGAGATTTTGGAGCGAAGAAGATTCACAGCAAGTATGCACTCCACTCTCCAGAGAATGGAAGGGATGCAAAGACTGAGCTTCCACAGGTTAGCAGGCAGTGGATAGAAGTCACACACTTCAGGAAATAACTCGATAGTCCTTCCCCGATGCTCACTCTTCTCAATGTCTGTTCCATCAGGGTTCTTGAATCTCGACTTTAGAAGCTGCAGGCGAATGGAAGACTCACCAAGAGGTTTGCAGAGGAGTGCTGGCTGGGCTAAATCCGTGAAGGAGCAGCTGTATTTCACTTCAAAGTACTCCTTGTAAGTTTGAAATTTCGAATCAGGGAAAGGGGAAGAAAGGGTAACTGTGCTGGACACTTCTTTAACTTCATATATCTTATGGATGTTGTTAGGCGGCTCATACTTGGGCACAACAATTGTGTTACGGAAATTCTCCATTGCCATGGGCCAAACTATTGGGTGTAAATGGTCAGCTTTACTTGCTGCACCTTCGTCGGGATTTTTTATTCTCATATCCGCTAATTTTCGAGCCATATTGAAATCAATGTAAGCCTCCATCGGATTGGTCACTGGAATGACATTGATAGGAACTACAAGGTAGTTCTTTTCTGCCGACTCAAAGCAACACTTGAGCCAAGATGGTCGGATCTTGAGAACATCTCCAAAAATGGCAGCATGAGATTGCTTCAGCACGTCTAGCTCTGTACCATTGAGTGTTACTTCACTGTGGTACTTGGAAATCTTGACATGGAGTTCCCTCTTGTCATCATAAAGGGAAAACTCTGGAATCTGAAGTTAAAAAAGAAAGGACAGAGAGGTTTCTTAGAATTTGGGACAAAAATTATTGTGATGTAAACTCATGATGGTGTACTTTAGTTCCAAACAAAATAACTGTCTCCTAACCTTCAAATGGGGCAGAGTCTTGCTGGTCAGGATTCCGAACGACAGCTGCTCTATGGAGTCCTGAAGCGACAAGTGGAGGTTGTTGGTGGTGGCATCTGAAATGATGAACATGTAGAGGTGATTGCTTCTATCTGGACTACACACTGGAAAACAGTCAGTGAGGGGAGTTGCTGTCTGAAAAAAGATATCAATGATAAATGAGAGATAAAATCATAAAAAGATGGCGGACCTTATTTGGGTAATAGTTCATCTTTTTCCCAGTACCGGCAAGGCGAGATTTCCCTCCAACTTCCTCCATGTCCTCCTCTTCATCTTCTGTGTCATCATCTTTACTGATAGGCTTGAGATAAACATCCAATTCTCCAGCCTGGTCCAACATCTTCACTGCCTCCAGAGCAGCTGATTTATCAGCAAGTCTTTTGGTGGGGAACCATTTTCCCTATCAAATATGAAAATGAAAATGTGGTAAATTGCCATAGAGAAACTCTACCAATACCTTCTTTAATTACAGGGGCTTACCCTAGGGGCTTACCCTCTACAGGGGCTTACCTCAATGGGTTCTTTTACTGGTGAACTCATAGGGAGGCTGAGAGTGGTGCAATATTCCATCTTCTGGTTTTTAATTCGGTATGATGAAGAAGTATCAGTGGTATCCTTAATCTCTCTTCGCTTGGTGGCAAAATCAGGAGCAAGAACAGTTGTGTAACTGTCCTTAGGAAGCTTCTGACAGTATCTGTGTACAAATAAGACCTTATGTTAGCAGTATTTGTGCACGAATAAGATCTTATTAGCTGATAACAAAGAAAAAGGTTCCTATACATTCTTCTGACGAGCCCCCACCAAGAAATACAAGACCAATAGCTAGTGAAAGGCCATCTTGAAACTCACTTATAGACGAGACTGAGGCTTGAGTTTATGGTAGCAGTAGCTCTTCCTTTCCTGTATGGCTCCACCTTATCTTGCAGCTGCTTCAAGATCTCCTCTTCGTCAAAGTTGTGTCTTCCATGGCAGATTCGCTCCAGCTCCTTGACCAAGGAGTTATAATCCCTCAGGTCAGCTTGTAATTTGCTGGCGTTATCTTCATCAATCAACAAGATGTACTTGGAATCTCTTGCTCGTGCACGACCTTTTGATTGGACATAGGATCTGAAATTCTGAGGGAAATCGAAACGAACGACCATGTTACATCGTGGCACATCGACGCCTTCTTCCACAACGCTTGTTGAGATAAGAACATTGATCTTTCCCTTGCGGAACTTTCCCAGGACTTCTTCCTGTTTCTTGATACTCATGTGTGCCTCTTTTCTGAGGTATGTACCCTTCTTGCTGCCTTCATTATGTCCCACCACATAATCACACCGAATATCTTTCAAATCTTGGTCTTCGCTGATCCGGTTCTGGAGCAGTTGACAGAGAAAGGCAGCTGTTGTTCTACGTTCAGTAAATATTATCCCAAAGAGTTTATCAGTAGTGGCAGAATCTCCAAGCTGGAGGAGAAGCTTCATAACTTTATCAGTCATGTGAATTCTTCCTTTTATTTTCATTTTCTTTTCACTCTCATCGATAAAGATCTTCAAGTGAGTTCTCCCCAAATGAATCAATGATTCCTCCCAGTCGTTTCCAAAGATGCCTTGCTTCTCTATGATCTGAGAGGAAATATCTTGAAGGCCATTGAGGGCAAACTGGTGTGCACACCAGATTCCAAGATTTAACAGAATGTGGAGGCAGTCTTCGAGATTCAGCTTCACAATTTCGTAAAACTCGCTCTCTTTCAATGTTTTATCAAAAGCCTCCAGGAAATTAACTGGTTCTTCTAATATTTGTTTGAGCTCCACTATATCACACTCAGAGTCACCTGACTTGTACTTACGAGTAACCTCCATTGGGTTAGTGGCATACTTGGCCACTTCCGCCAGGTCTTCTGCCGTCTGTGACCGACAACACAATGTCTTTTCCAGTTCTTCGATCTTTTTCTCGAGGTCTCCCGGCTTACATTTGCTGGGAATGAGAGAGGCAGTGAGTCCTAGCACTCGCGTGTAGTGCAGATCATATGACTTTGTGAGGTCCTTGAATCGCCTCATGATCTGAACGTAGTCATGGTTCTTCACTGCATGATGACACTCATCAAAGATGAGCAAATTCACTTGCGAAAACTTGAGTTTACCCTCGAGAATCAGGTTTTTGAAGATCGTCATAGTCATGACCAAGACTTGATTCTTTTCAAATTCGTTGTTCCATCTCCACTGGTGCCAACTGTCAACATTCATATCTCCAGTATACTGCCCCACGTCCAGTTGCGTGTGGAGTTTTATATAATCCGCCTGTTGCTTTACCAATGGAACTGTATAGTTTTGAAGAATCATATAAAATGGTACGATGTAGTGTAGCCCCCTCCCCCTCCCCCCACACACCTACCGTCCTCTCCCCCTTTAGTGTAATAGACCATAGTCTCACAAGCCACATCGATTCTTTCTTTTTTGTATCGAGTGGGGGAACGAAAGGGTCTGGTCAAATTCCTTATACACGAGTGGTTCTGCTGTCCAAGAAAATCTTGGATACTTTACATAATTATGTCACATGACGTTAGATGAGATCACTATGGACATGATGTGGACGCACGCAATGTATGGATGCAATATTGTCAAGCCAATACAAGATTGCATGTGCCAAATATTTCGTTAGAAATTTAATTAGATTGCTGACTGTGTATATAGGAATTTGACCAGACCCTGCCTGATAAAAGAGGGTATGGGTTGTGAGTTAAATGGACCAGGAGCTGGACTTAGGGGGTGTGTCCAAAACTAAACTAAGAAAAAAAACTAACAGTTATTCCATGTAGAAATTAGACCTACCAGTAGTCACCAGGAATACAGTTCTCTTTGCATTCTCATCACTGAAGGGCAAGAGAACTTGGGAAGAGAGCTCCTTGATCAACATGACTGCAATGTATGTCTTCCCTGCACCGGTGCCCAGGTTAACGATCGTGTTGTCTTCTAGAGCTGCCTCCAAAAGCTCTAACTGGTAAGGTCTCGCAATGCAGTCCTTCCTCTTGTCCATTTCTGACTGAAATTATTACAGTAGTCGAAAATGATAATTGAATATTTTTTTCCCGGACTTCCCCTATGACGTAATAAGTCTGCGTTAATATTAATTGCGGTCTAGATTGTAGATTCCATTATTTTCACTTCAGCACTCACTCGAAATGGAGCGATATTTGGTGGCAGAGGTATAGTAAATAGACGTGTCCGTAGTGATCTCATGTGTTGAATGCATTCTCACCAGGCTCCTGAAACCGTCTACTACATCCCTAATTTCATCACCCCAGAAGAAGGAGATTCTCTATGGAAGCAAGTGAGATCACATGAGCATAGATCGACTCATAGCATGCCTTATCAATTAAAGTGCTCTTAGCTGGCTAGATAGCATTGTAGCTTCCGACAAAAGTTTTGGATTTTATGTTTAGGTTTATGATGTCCCCTGGTCGAAATGGACCAAGCTGTCGCATCGGAGACTGCAGAACTGGGGAGGGATACCTCACCCCAAGGGAATGTTTGTAGAAGCTTTGCCAGAGGTGAGTTAAATAATGCTATGGAGTCAGCTGACAGCTACCTTAGATGTGGCTTATTTATCTCCAATAATTGCCCAAGGCTGAGACAACATTCCACTGTTGATCAGATTAGCCTAAGAAATTAAATTGATCAGCCAAATATATACTGGATTGTGGCAATCAGCGGAGGATCTATAGCCCCATTATCACATTGCATGATGATTAACTTAGGGCCATTCCAAGGTGGTTTGTCTTGTCTTTATTTCTTATTGCAGTGGCTTGAGAAGTACAACACCAGGATCACAGAACTGGGAGCATTTGGCTCCAAGAAGCCAAATCACGTTCTCATCAATGAATACACTCAGGGTCAAGGCATTATGGTAAGACCGCTTTTAGGGAAATAATTATGGTAAAGGGTCAGCTATGACCACCTGCACCTACTGGCAGTGTGCATTAGTATGCTACAGTAGTATTACTATTCTGTAGCCTCATGAAGATGGTCCTCTGTACTTTCCTGTGGTAAGCACCATCAGCCTCGGTTCCCACACCCTCTTGGACTTCTATAGACCAGTGACCCCTGAAGTAAGTCAAAATGATTGGAGTTATAAAGCAAGTCAGTAGAGTCATCTCTCTCTCTCTCTCTCTCTCTCTCTCTCTCTCTCTCTCTCTCTCTCTCTCTCTCTCTCTCTCTCTCTCTCTCTCTCTCTCTCTCCAGTGTGAGGATGCAAGTCTGGACTCGAGGTATGTTCTTTCCCTTCTCCTTGAGCCCAACAGTTTACTGATCCTTCAAGAAGACATGTACAAAAGCTATCTCCATGGGATTACAACTTTCAGAGAAGAGGACAAAATTTCAGACAAGATTGCCAATCTTGGTAACCTTGGGAGTCCAGTTGATATTGGCCAGTTGATGAAGAGGAGCACTCGAGTGTCACTTACATTCAGACATGTACCAAAAACGCTCGCAGTAAAGTTCAAACTTGTCAAGTGAGGATGATATTTCATGGAACAGAACTAAATTCATCACAAAACAACTCAACATGCTTAACTAATAATACAAAACTGAAAGTATAAAATTGTGTTCTTGTTTATTCAGAAACCACTTTAAGATCATAGCAATCTTGATTTCCCCATCTGTAATCGAGTGGTTTCTTGGAATTATCCCACTTGACGTTCACCCATTGATCTTTGACGTACACGACCGTTCCTTTGTTCCCCATTCCCCCGTCCTGGTTGTCCCATTTCCAATCAATTCCCCTCACCACCCTATCGTTGACCTTGATTTCTTTCTTTTTCGGGTCAGTGTTAGAGGTCCATGGTTGGTTCTCTGGCTCCACCCCACAGACTGATACAGATACGCTCACCCTTCCTTGCTGACGCAAGAAGTAAGTAACCGTCCACACATTTGAAGTTGGATCCCTATCGATAGTGCGTGGCAGGACACTTGCAGTCCTGTTGCTGGTTGGTTTGAAAGTGATCTTAACTGATAAGAAACCATTAATCACAGCGTTGTCATACGCTTTGAACTGGTCAATGATATCAACTTTAACTTTGAATACGTTCTCCACTCCAACACGAGCCTCGGTAAGGCCTACAACCTTGATGTCAGTTTTTTTTGGCTTGGGGATCAAGGAACTGAATTTTTTAGCGTGATCCTCCTGCTTCTCGTGGTCCAGTTGCCAGGAACGAAGGGTAGCATTCTCCACTTCCCATGCATGTGAAGCTTCCATTGCAAGATCAGAATTCATGCTCACCCTGTTTACCATCAACTTGGCTTCCTTCTTGGTCTTCAGCAACACTTCAGCATCAGAGATTTTCTTTGTCATACCATCAAGTTTTTGTTTAACGAAATCTTTTTCTTCTTTGATCTTTTGATCGTTCTTTTCGGTTTCTTCTTTCAAAAAAGTAAGAATCTTTGTCTTCCTTTCTTTCAGCTCATGGATCATCCTGTCAAACTCTCGCTCAACCTGGGCCTCACATTGGACCAAGGCATCGGCATTTCGTCCAATCACAGATTCGATGTGCTCAGCATGATGAATGAAGCGTGTCTTGTTCTCTTTGACTCGATCCAAGAGAGCTGAGATTTCCTCACGCACACTGGTGGACACCATTACTTCATGTTCCCTGCAGCCAGCTGCCATGTAGCAGTGATGGCATATAGGGATCTTGCAGTCCTTGCAAAAGTAATCCAATGCCTTATCACCATGCTTATCACACAAGTACACCTTCTTGAGCTTCTCGGCGTCGGGACTTTCCTCGATCTCGTGCTTGCTCGTGTCGACTTGACGTCTGTGAAAACTCAGACACTCCTCACAGAGAAGGCGTTTGCATTCTTTGCAGAAAGCTATGGCGTCCTCATCCAGCACGCAATTCTGGCAAGTTGCACCGTTAGTGAAGTGGTTATCTCTTACATGGTTGTGAGTGCCATTGTGAATGCCTGTATTCTCGTCAACACGTCCAGGAACCTCTGAAGCCATTTTTCCAAGGGGCGAGAATGGGATTTTCCCCAGGTCTTCCCAGCTGGGATATCTACTGCGCGCATACGTAGCAAAGAAAATGGGTGTGGTTTCTAAAATTAATCGCTCAGTGGAGCAGCTATAGTATACTCTGCTACAGCCATCACAGAAAATCTCTGTAGCTGGTAATCTTACATGTCTACCGTGTGCTCGCATTGTGGCGGCTCAGACATCGAGTACGACCAGTCCAGAGGAGATGCAGTCTGCACTGGATGTGGTTGTGTCCTGGAGGACAACATCATAGTGTCCGAGGTCGCTTTTGCTGAACAAAGCAGTGGAGCATCTTCAGTCATAGGGCAGTTCGTTTCTTCAGAAGGTGAGATAGGCCATGTGTAGATCTGGTAAAGTGTCATCAATGGTGTAAATGAGTGATTATTGGATATAAACACAGGTTCCAAGATACCTCTAAGTGGGAGTGGCTTCCGTCATGGCATGGGAAAAGTTTCTCGTGAAATCACATTAGCTCAGGGTAAATGGAAAACATAACAAGGACTATACAAGTCCCTATGATCTTATTGATGTCTTTACATTATACGTAGCTAAGAAACGTCTGAACAACCTGGGTCATATGCTCAAATTGAACCAGCACTGCATCGATTCGGCACTGATGTTTTTCAAAATGGCTCTCCAGCTGAACCTGACAAGAGGGAGAAAATCTAGCATCATTGACACTGCTTGCCTCTACCTTGTTTGTCGCAGTGAGGGGACACCCCGTATCCTAATATTGATATGGGGAAACCACATATTCTAATAGTGTTGGAACATTGAAACCAATCTAGTCACATTCATGCCAATGTTGGTGTCATGTGATAAGTCCTTCGCAAATACAAATTGTGCTCTGAAGTTAGCATTCTTGACTCTGGAGGTTGCAGATCTACTACTGGACTTCAGTGATGTGCTGCAGGTTAACTTTCCATAGTATTTTGTAGTAATCTCTAGTATTCCATGAGTATTCTAATTTTTTCAGATCAATGTATATTCACTGGGTAGAGCGTATCTCAGATTGGCCAATGCCCTGCACATCAACCCACCTGCAATTGGTATGCGTGATCGTAGTGGACACACCAAAAGTTTCCTTTGTTAAATTTCCCTAGTCCAGTGTAGTAAAAACTCCTCTGCTGTTTAATGACTCTAAATCCCCTAGACCCCTGCCTCTATATTCATCGGTTTGCGCACAAACTTGAACTGGGGGACAAGACGCATGAAGTGTCCATGACTGCCCTCAGACTCGTAGCTCGGATGAAACGTGATTGGATCCATCATGGGAGGAGACCAGCTGGCCTCTGTGGAGCTGGTGGGGATCGATGACCAATGTCTCTTGATTGAGTCCAACTCACTTGTCTCCCTCCTTCTCTCCTACAGCACTTCTCGTCTCTGCCAGAATCCACAACTTCAACCGGAGTGTGAGGGAAGTGGCACGGGTGGTGAAACTCTCTGATGGAACTCTCCGAAAGCGTCTGGGTGACTTCAAGGACACTGCTTCCAGTCGTCTCACCATTGAAGAATTCTTGAAGATAGATCTGGAGCAGGAACATGACCCTCCAAGTTATCTGGAGGCCAAGAAAAAAGCCAAGCAGAAGGTACATAGATTACTGAGACACATTAGATTACTGATGTAGATTACTGAGATAGTGATTAGTGTCTAATGATGTAGATTACTGAGATAGCTTCCGATGTAGATTACTGAGTAGTGTTGTGTTAATCTTTGCAGAGTGAGAGTAGTGGTAAAGAATGTGATGGTGATGAAGAAGGTGATGAAGATGATGATGCAGTGGGAGGTTTTGGTGGAATTAAGAACCAATCCGTGGATGAGATCATCGCAAAAGCTCGCTTCACGGAGAGCTTTCTTGCTGCTTCATCGTCCATCGGTCTTACCGACAACTTGGATGAGTTGGCAAAGTTGGGAGAGATGGAAGTAAATGGTGAGTGAGGAGTGTGGGTGTCAATAGTGAAGTCCAATGCCTAATTTTGCAGATGAGGGGGAGTCCCTACCATCAGGTAACTATGGGAACCTCTACATTGATGATATTGATGATGGAGAAATTGATGGAGTGAGTCGGTAAAATGTATGCTTCAGTTATGCAGAAACAACCCTAACTTTCTTGACATTGTTCATTTCTCTCATGTTGCTGGACACACAGATGTTACTCTCTGAGGAAGAAGTGAAAATAAAAACACACCTCTGGTTTGCTGAGAATGGAGACTTCCTCAAGGAAAGAGAATGTAAGTCTTGTCATCTCCCCCTCCTTTTCCCGAACTCCAAATGGGAAAGAGTTGCAGAGGAGAATGATTTTTTTTTTGCATCTTTTCCCTTTGACAGTGCGAAGAGAGAAGCGGGCATTGGAGAAAGCGGAAAAGGAAAAACAGAGAAAAGTGAGAACTGTTATAAGATGTCATCTATCCATCTTTCATAGGTGAGTGACTGCTTTACAGGGAAGGTCACGGGGTTCAAGGAAACCTAAGACTTACCAGCAGCAGACTTACAGCAATGCTGGCGAGGCCATTGGAAAAATGTTGGTGGAGAGAAAAATATCAACAAAAATCAACTATGATGTTTTGAGAGACATTGAGTTTGATTCTGAGAATCCAGCAGGAAGCAGTAATGCTGACTCCACTGCCGTTGTTGCCGAGGTCACTACTACCACATCGAGTGGCACTAGTGAAGTGATGCAGCCACCTCAGAGTAGATCTTTAGCCATCACAAGAACTCTTGTGGGGAACAGGTTGCCTTCATTGAGTACGAGGAAACGGAACTTCTCATCTCTCCATCAATACCACTATAGTTAGTAAACTAATCTGACCATAATTAGTAATCTGGCAATAGTTTTAAACTAATCTGACCAGCATTTTAGTAGCTACTTGTGAAAGGAATAGAAGATGAAATAAGTTGTGTATGTCATACTAAATAGAGAACATTTGTAAAGACCAAGAAAACTTACCTTTTCATGGCTGGAATACCATTTCACATTATGTGGGCTCTTATAAAGTGGTCAAGAGGTACTGACCCCTTATAATCTATTGTTTTTTAACCCCCTCCACAGCGGCAGATTTGTCATCAAAAAGGAAGAAGTTGTTGGATTGGAATAGGGATTTCCTGATGGAAGATGTGGTGGATAATAAACTGAAGGACTTGGAAAGACTTGAAAGTGGCAATGGAGGTGAAGGATCGGGTGACATCGTGGAAGAGAGTGGTCCTGTGCAGTACGTTGAAGCTGATGAAGAAGGAGGGGAGGAGGAGGAGGATGGTCTGAATGATGAGGAAATAGAAAAACTTGTATATGAGGATGACCCTCTTCTTATTCATAGTGACTGTGACGACGAATATGAAGAATACTAAGACACCATAGTTCTTTTTTCTCTTTCAAATCACTCTGCTCATTGTTGAATAACCAGATCAAAACATTAATTTTATTTCAGATCAAAAATTGTTGGACTAAAAAATTCTTTGAACTGCTGCTATCTCTGTTCTTCAAGGTTTAACATGTCCACGGATCTTTTGATGCAAAGTTCACTAACTTGTTTCATATCATGCTGAGAAGTGAGAATCATCACATGCTAAACCCCTCCATTTTTTTTCCACATGATCCATTTACCTGCAGTATATGAATACCTCCCATGGAAAGCACAGCCAGCTCAGAGAGGCCATCTCTGGTGAGGTCCCCATACCACAGACCATGGATTGGGTGAGAAAAGCTTCTTCGCCATACCAATTCAGCTGAACCGTCTACACAAGAAAAGAGAGACTAGTATTAGTTATGTACTTATGCCTAACTTATGTGCTTGCCTTCTTCATCCACTCTATAGACTAGTATTTGCTGTGCGCAGTGTAGAATAAAAATCCTCATCACCCTCAAAACAAATTTCATGCCACTACCTTTCCATATGTCCCCAAGACAAGTTCCTTCCTGCCATCCCAATCCAAGTCGGCCACAGTTGAGCAGAGAACGCTATCGTGGATGTGTGAGGAAGGAAGAACCAAGGAATTTCCAAAGCCACACTCCAGAACATTCCTGCAAAGAGATAAACCGAAAAGGAGGTGATAATTTTTTTTCAATAGAACTTAACGATCAGTCTTACAGGAACACTACTCCTAATTCAACTGCAGAACCGACTAAAAGATGATAGTCAGAGAGCTCATCCTTGCCACCTGAAGGATGGACACATATTTAGGGATTAGGATCTCATGGACCACAGCAAGGGATGCTCACTTCTGCAGGTTGTCTTTGCTGTGAAAAGTTTGACTGATGTGATGGGACCATCCATCGCACTTGAATTGAATGTTTTCACAAGAACTGCACAAAATGGAGGGGGGATCATACAGCCACAGCTTTGCTGTACTGCACATGCACACTTACCATTGGATGTGAGGTCTACAAGACTACAACGCAAGTATCCAGCTTGACAGCCAAGAGCTGTCAGTCTGTGTGTTCCAATTAACTTGATATCCATGTACGTGACGCTACTGGGAAGATCTTGAAATTCCGGGAAGAACTGTTCACAGGACTCTTCTTGGAAGCTAAACTAAACAAGATCAAACTTAGAACTCCAACAGTGAAATGCATCTCTTTCGGACATCTGCCACTACCAAACATTTTCTTTTATCCATGCAAAACACCAACCTGATTCTCGTAGTTCAACTGATTTTCATAAGCAGATGACAAGCAACTCTCTCTATAGAGGTGGATCTTGAGATCATCACCTGACACCAGGAAAACAGGTTCCCAGTGGTCACCAGCCAAGATCCTGTAATTGTTAACCAATGAGAGCAGACCTACCCTTAGGGTAAAGGATAGAAGTATTACTTGGTGTTAGCGATCTGGAAGGGAGTGTACTTCAGATTGAGTGGCTGCCAATCATCTGAAAGGGAGCAGAATTAATTATCAGGGACATCCCCCCACACTACTGACTATGTGTCACTACATACCTGCAATGTTTTCCCACTGAAAAGTGGATTGCGAGTCACTATGGATACCATACAGGTTTAAGAATGCCTTATTGGGTTCAGTATCAGTTTCAGTCTTGAGAGAAAATTGATAATGAACATTGAGTAGTCAAGGGAAGGAAGGAGGGGGTGGGGTACCTTGATCAAGGCTATTCCTATGATGATACCATTGGGTACTTTAGTTATAGCATCAATGGATACCACTTCAACTCCAACTATATTAAAGAGCAACAAAAAAGGGAATTACACATCAGAATTTCCCCTTTGATTCTTAGAGTGGATAGCACCAAAGTGTCTGTACCTGGAATGTAACTAAAAGTGATGGACTTGAATGAAGGGGGCCGTTGTTTCAGGGGGTCGTGAAATTCTAGGTTGTACACTTCCCCCCGTAAGGTGGTGACTACTAATGTGTTTGCTCCATTGATGTACAGGTGGAGCAGGCCGTAGATGTTACTCTGGTTTCGCAGAGGCAAGAAGTAAGCCTCATGCAATACTACCTTGGCTTTGTTAGTTGAGTGCAAACTACCACCATTGGATGCTGCATCATGATGACCTCTGCTGTGCTGAGATCCACTTTCAGCAGCCATGTCACAATTTCTTAATAAAGCTCACCTTTATAATGTGATAATCATGTGACATGTATCTTACACGTGTGCACCCAGGCAACGTGTATTATGTGACGTCACAATCTCTAAATAGAGCCCACCTTCTTTGTGATACCAGCTATAAAGTCTGATCTGACCACAAGAAAAGAAGAGAAGAAAGTGTTAAGGAGATCGATCAAGATGGCGACCTGGTCCGAATTCATCAATCAGAATGAAGATAGAGACGGAGTAAGATTCACCTGGAATGTGTGGCCATCCACAAGAATAGAGTCCACGAAAATGGTTGGTATGCCTAGCTAGCTAGCTAGCTCCACTCAACTAGAGCATGACTAAATATATATTATAGGTGGTACCACTGGCAGCCATGATATCACCAGTTAAGGAGAGACCAGACCTTCCACCAATATGCTACGATCCAGTCCTTTGCTCCAGGACGCAGTGCAGGGCTGTCCTGAATCCACTCTGGTACGACAATAAAAGTTATCTTCTTTTATTCATGTCCCCAACTAACCTCACTATTGCAGTCAAGTAGATTACAGGAGCAAGACCTGGATGTGTAATTTTTGTTTCCAACGAAATCCTGTGAGCTTGTTGTATAATATGATAGACCTTCCTCCCTGATCTCTTTCTTATTTCCTCACTCATGCTAGTTCCCTCAGCATTACGCTGCCATCTCTGAGACTAATCAACCAGCAGAACTGATCTCACACTTCTCCACCATTGAGTACCAGTTACAGGTAATGAGTCTCTCTCTCTCTCTCTCTCTCTCTCTCTCTCTCTCTCTCTCTCTCTCTCTCTCTCTCTCTCTCTCTCTCTCTCTCTCTCTCCTTTCTGTTACTAGTCTAAGTGTTAATTAACCTCCACTGTCTCTCCCTCCCCAGCGCTCAGGCACAGCCCCCACCATCTTCTTATTTGTGGTGGACACATGTCAGGATGAAGACAACCTTCAAGCTCTGAAGGTGAGAAAGGAAAGAACTTGTTAGTTAGAGAGTTACTGGGATCCCCCTTTGCTTTGCTGTTACCTAAATGAATGGAGTTCCTTCTTCCTTCTCTGTTTTTGTGTAGGAGTCGCTTCAGTTATCTTTGAGTCTTATTCCTCCAACTGCGCTGGTTGGACTCATCACCTTTGGCAGAATGGTGGGTAAGAAACTCTACCAACTTTGGGAGAGGCAGAAAGCCTAGGTGGTGGTTTAAGTGGACATAGTTGTTGTTGTTGGTTGGTTGGTATCTTTTAGGTCCAGCTGCATGAACTGGGCTGTGAAGGCTATTCGAAGAGCTACGTATTCAGAGGCACCAAAGACATCACCTCTAAACAGCTACAGGATCAACTTGGACTTGGGGGTGGAGCTAGTGGACGACCTCAGGCCCCTGCTGCTCAGGCCCAACAGGCGATGCCACAAGTACAGAACAGGTCAGTGAATCCAGTAAGTTGAGATGGCAGATTAAAAATCTTCTCTCTTTTTAGATTTCTTCAACCACTTCAAAACATCGACATGAATTTGACTGACACTATTGGAGACATCCAGCCTGACCCCTGGCCCATCCCCCAGGGGACACGCCCACTTCGGTCAACAGGTGTGGCTGTTTCAGTTGCAGTTGGACTACTCGAGGCCACTTTCCCAAATGCTGGGGCAAGAATTATGCTCTTTGTAGGAGGAGCTTGTACTCAAGTGAGTTCCACCACCTCAAACTCAGATTCCTCCTTTCATGTTGCTCCATTTGTTGTCATGCGTGTGGACAGGGTCCAGGTATGGTGGTGACTCATGAGCAAAAGGACATCATCAGGTCACATTTCGATCTCGAGAAAGATAACAGTTCCTGCCGTTTCTACAAAAAAGCTTCCAAGGTTAGCGTAAGCATTGTTCAAACAGTCACCACAATTTTTTCATCCCCTTCCCCCATTTTACGTAGCATTATGAAGCTCTGGCTAACCGAGCTGCAGAGAATGGTCATACAGTCGATATTTTTTCATGTGCTCTGGATCAGACAGGTCTGGCAGAAATGAAGTACCTCTCCAATCTTACTGGGTAAATATCCTTGCTCATGACTGCAGTTGGTAGTCACATGATTTGCATGTGATACTTATACTGATCACATGACTATCATGCAGTGGTCACATGATCTTGGGTGACTCCTTCAATACTTCACTCTTCAAGCAGACATGGCAAAAAGTGTTTGCGAAAGACCCTCAAGGACAGAACTTCAAAATGGCTTTCAATGCTTCCTTTGAAGTCAAGGTAACAAATGTGGGTCATATGGAGTTGACTTAACGATGTTTCTACAATAGTGTTCTAAAGAACTGAAAATCTGCGGAGTCCTGGGTCCTTGCGTCTCTCTCAACCGGAAAAACTCCTCTGTATCTGATACTGTTAGTAGTTTAGTGATTTATTTAGAAATGCTTTTTAAGTTTATTTGGTTGCAAGCTCACTCATTGCAGTGATGTTCTTGTAGGAGATTGGGATAGGAGGAACTTCATCTTGGAGGATCTGTGGCTTGAACCCCTCCACCACCCTGGCTGTTGTGTTTGAAGTGGCAAATCAGGTAGGTCTGCACATGTGATCTCCAAGCCATGTATTATCACGTATCAGACTTGACTTTCTTTCTTATAGCAAGCTAATGCCATTCCTCAAGGACAGCCTGGCTGTGTCCAGTTTATCTCCTTCTTCCAGCACTCATCAGGACAGAAGAGGGTCAGAGTTACCACAGTCGCCAGAAAGTAAGTGGGATCACATGAACTAGCTCTGTGGCTGGAGTTGGTCACCTGTGTTTATGTATCCACAGAAGTTTATATACTTTTTCCCCCTCTTCTAGCTGGGCAGATGCTGCTTCTAATCTGAACCATGTGTCGGCTAGCTTCGACCAGGAAGCAGCTGCTGTTGTGATGGCAAGAATAGCTGTTGCTAAGTGAGTAATAGCATAGAGAGATGCATGCATGTACATAGATATGGTATTTCCCTATGTATAGAGCTGAAATTGATGATGGTCCTGACGTTTTGAGGTGGCTAGATCGAATGCTTATCAGATTAGTGAGTCCACTTGGTTTGTTTAACGCTGTGACCACACCTCTTGTCTCTTTGATACAATGATAGTGCCAAAAGTGTGGAGACTATCACAAAGATGACCCAAGTTCCTTCAAGTTAGCTGAAAATTTCTCACTGTATCCTCAGGTACGTAAGGAGGGAAATAACAATCAGACTCAAGACCCATCTCTTTGTTATTTTGCAGTTCATGTTTCATCTCCGTCGCTCTCAATTTCTGCAAGTATTCAACAACAGCCCAGACGAGAGTTCCTACTACCGAAACAAGCTCAACCGTGAGGATGTGACACAATCTCTGGTCATGATACAACCAATTCTCTATGCATATTCTTTCAACGGCCCCCCAGAGGTGTGTAATGTGCTGCTAGCAATTGCAATCCTTTTTAATTTGTATTTTTTAGCCTGTGTTGCTCGACTCCACAAGTATTACTTCTGACCGAATTCTGCTCCTGGACACCTTTTTCCATATTCTCATCTTTCATGGAGAGGCAAGTGGGGGGTTTATGAAGATATTAAGATCATATTGAGTTATGTTCTCTGCAGAAAATAGCTAGCTGGATGAAGCAGGGTTACCAGAATCTTCCTGATCATGAAAATTTCAGACAGCTGCTCCAAGCTCCTGTGGACGATGCTCAGGTGAGCAAGTGAACATCTCTGTGGTTCAATATTATTATCACATGTTGTGTACGTCAATCGTGTGCAGGAGATTCTACAAACTAGATTCCCCATGCCTCGATACATAGTCACTGAACACGAAGGAAGCCAGGTATTTCAATGTGCCAGTTAATAATTCTTAGCTACAGAACTCTCATTCTCTGTTGTCACATATAGGCTCGTTTTCTTTTGTCCAAAGTGAACCCATCCCAGACCCACAACACATCATATGGCTGGGGTTCAGGAACTGTGAGTTTCTTTCAATAGATTCTGTAATGTTAACATTGCTTCTCTCTCTCTCTCTCTCTCTCTCTCTCTCTCTCTCTCTCTCTCACACACACACACACCACCTTTGTAGGATACTACGGCCATTTTGACAGATGATGTGAGCTTGCAAGTGTTCATGGATCATCTAAAGAAACTGGCTGTCTCCAGCTCAACATAAAACAATAATGATCTGATGTTCTATGTTCAATTATAAAAAGTGCAATTAAAAGGCTGTATTATTATTTATTGTAGTGTTGGTTTTTAAAAGAAAGAGAAGGGAAATGGCTTAGCGAATCAATTCTGGGTTAGATCTGATGGCAGTATGAGGCATCTTCTTGTTTAGTTGCTCTGGATCTGGACTATCAAAGTCTACATATCTCACTGATGTCATCTTCCCATACTCCCTAGAAAAAAATTAATGCGGACACATCAAGATGGCAAAAGTATAAGTAATATATTGCTCACTTGACTATCATGTCAGCCATTTCATCCGCAGTACGAAACTTTTCATAGTTGACTCTTATGACGGGAATGATCCTTGCTATGTCCTGGACGAATTCCTCGTAGGCTGAGTGGAGATTGGAGAGGTAGTCGAGGGATATGGTGGACTCGCACTCCCTCTTCCTCATTTCTATCCTTCGTTTGCTCTCCTCCGGAGTCACGTCAAGATGGACAATCAAGTTTGGCTTCTTCCTACATGCATTGTTAGAAGTGACCTTTGACCTTGAGTTGAATTAATGACACAACGTACATAAAGTTTGACATGTTGCTAAAGAGCGAACGGTAAGTTTCATATTCTCTCTCCTCCATCATCCGAGAGTCCTTCAATACCTTTAGGATATGCAATGTCAGTAATCTCTCAGTATACTGAACAACACTTGGAGGTATGCAAACTTTTGGTCTCACTTTGGCAAAGACAGAGTCTTCATAGATGGTCCGATCTTGCACACCTCCCTGTCCCTGCCAGATGATCTGCTGATGTTGCTGGAACCTTCGATTCAACAGATAGACCTGGAAAAGGAGTACTGGTAAGGCCTCTAATACTACTGTGAGGATAACCCTGCAATCAGGATGCAGCTCACTCGCCCACTCACTTGTAGAGGGAAGGAGAACCGTGCAGGATCCTTGTAGAAGTCTGCCAGGTAAGTGTTGTCTATGACTGGCTCATAGAAGCACGGCAGGTTCATTTTCTCGGCTAGTTTGGTAGCCAGTGTGGTTTTCCCAGCTCCTATCAATCCACTGATGGAAATGAAGAGGTCACTGCTGCTGTTCTTTTGATCCAAGGTCAGCAAACTCTTTCTCTCCAGTGGGGCCATCTGGAGACCCCCTTCTTCTTCTGATACCATCATTTTAACGAAAAGGTGTTCGCGCCCAAAGCCCGCGTTTTCTTACCAAATGCGCATGCGTTATGTTATTCAATCATCAATAATTATTTTTTATCTAGTTCCAGATCAGTTACTTTATTTTGAGCATACAACACAGGTGATTTCTCTTCCAGAAATATATGGAGGACAGGCAACACCATTATGGCATTCAATTTCTACATGATAGAGATAAGCATCGTCCTGGTTACCTCCTTCGCCTGGTACTGTGTCAGGATTCCAATCTATGCATTCATATGTGCTAACATGATGATTATGATGCTCAGACATGAGATACCCATAATATTCACGAGTCCAGGAAGATGGGCATGAGGTTTGACCAGGTATCATGATGGAGACTTCCTTTGTGGCAGAGTAGCATACAGCACATGGAGCATTGTGTTGGCTAACACCTGATAATGGACCAGTATCTGCACTATGTGTTCCTGTCTGATATTGAGTTCCATAGAGATGACCTCTACCTCCTTGCCTCCCAGGAGTGTACCTCAAGAACTGAGGGGAATTTGACAAACAGATATAGTTACTACCACTGCCTTTTGAAGAATAACCAGCTCCAGCAGTCCTACCAGCATACACGAGAGAAGTCCCATGGGGACAGGATGACTTCCCCCATCTGGTGTAAGTCATTCCCCCCCTTGTTGCTCCAGGTGGTCCAGTGTAGCCACGCACTCCGCGATCTCCTTTCTGGCCATGAATTCCAGGGAACCCCTGAGGACCTCTAGGCCCAGTAATGCCCTGGCGTCCACGTAATCCAGAATCACCTTTAGGTCCTTGCAAACCAGCTGGTCCACGAGGTCCAGGAAGACCTGCAAAATAGCTAGACTGGCTATAATACAAAGAGGAATTTTATATACCTATGGTTGATCCCTTTTCTCCTTTTTGTCCCTCCCTACCAGTTGTCCCAGGGAGTCCATCTCTACCATCTCTCCCCGGACGGCCTTGTATTTGGATGATATGTTGTCCAGAATTGCACAGGGTATTGTTACCCACTTGAATATAATAGTAATTAATGTCCAAGTGCATGTAGCTGCCATAGCATTGTACCTGCAATAGCACTGTCAAAGAACACCAATGTACACCAAATTAAAGAAATGAAGATCTTGCACTGCATGATTGCCTCTACCAAATGCTGACTAGAATGAACACTGGAAAGGCACATTATATAGCTACCTGACACGACCACAGCTCAATGATGTGGTGCATCTCGAGTGTTTTCCATGAAGCAGAACTGATAAGCATAAGACGAGGACATGAACTGTGAACTAGTGTGGCTGATGAAGATGATATGCTTACCACTGCTGTTATCTAGGAAGAGGAAAGGTTCATCGAAGTAAAAACAAGTGGAGTTTTTGGTATCATGATATCATCACTGCTACAACTATGGCGGTGACCTTTTCACCCTAACCCACAGGTTTTGCCCTCAGAAATGTCACCACAAATTTAAAAAAAAAATTTATTCCTGTGCAACAGTTAGTTCTCATGTTCGTCCTTCGTTTGCCCCACGTCTATTGGGTAGTGGTAGGTGCCTGCCTTGCGGATGTCGTACACAGTGCTGTGTATCTCATCAAAGTGAGGGGCAAGTGCCTTCTGACACTCGTTGACCCAACGCTCCATGTTGGGTCGTCCCTTGTAGATGTCACAATTGGCCACCCAGTACTGAGTCACTTCACACAGGAACTCCAAGTCAGCGATGGAGAGCTCATCACTGGCAATGAACTTCTTGTCCTTCAGGAAGTAAGTCTCAATGATATCCAAAGAGCTCTTCAAAATGGCCGTTGTTTCAGTACATTTAGCTTCATTTCGTGGTTGATTGTACTTGACAGGAAAAAGAGCCTAGAACACACACATAAATAAAGTTGCTCTCTCTTTTATGGAGGAAGGTAATGCAAATTTGTACTCACATTATGATAGAAGCATTTACATCGAAGGTTGCCATTGAACCAGGCAAGTGCTTCCTCCACTCTAGTCCTGACTTGCAGGTCACTTGGGTACCAGTGGTCGGGGAGGTTATGCTTTTGGCAGAGGTAGCGAAGGATAGCAACACTAGTAAGTATAAAGAAGACTGGCAAACCAATACAATGAGTCACAGGGCTCATAACCATGGCACACTTGATGCAATACAGTAGAACCTCCAATAAAGGACCTTCCAAAAAAGGACAGCCTTCCAACAAAGGATGCTCTTTTGGGCCCCTTTCCCATAGCATTACTATATTTTTAACCTCCAAGAAAAGGAAAACCTCTTTACAAAGGACAAAGTGGCTGATCCCAAAGAGTCCTTAGAGGTTCCATTGTATCTGCACCATGGTTGCTATGTACAACTAGTTATGCTATAATCGTCAATTAAATGTGAAGACCACTTCCTTACATGAAAGATTGATGCATGCTAGGATTTGCACAATGGTATCGGTACTTACCTCTCAAAAAGAGTGAAGCCATTATCGTTGATTGACGGGATCAACTTATTAGGATTTGTAGACATGAACTCCTCGTTAGTTTTGGTATCACCTGAGCACAGCAACAAGTTATTAAATAAGTGGGTGTGTCCAAACTAAAGTTGAACACTTACCTGTTTTCAAGCTGATATAGACATATTGGTGGGGAATGTTATTTGCAGCTAGAAGCAGCATCACTGAACGGCATACTGGAGACACTTTGTCTGCATACAACTTTAGCCCATTCATTTTCAAAGAAGTCGCAAGAAGGTGAAGTCACATGTATATGTACGTACAGAGTGCGCGGGGGGCGTAGCTAGCTATAGCTAGCTAGCTAGCTTCATTGTCACCCTTTACCTATTCTTCTTATGGCCGCTACCATCTTCGACCTTCCACCTTATGATGTTTTATTCCCACACATTTTCAGTCACCTGGAGGTTGTGGACATCTGGAAACTGAGAAGAGTTTGCAAAGACCTTCATAAGTTGTGCTGGGACTACTTCACCAACGTCTGTTCCTCCCTCTCTTTTCCATTTAATGATAATCACCTTGGAGCTGATGCAGGGGTGGTGATTCTTAGAAAGTGCACAAAACTGGAAGAACTGGAGATCAATGGATCGCACAACCAAGAAAATAAAAAATGGCTTCATAAACTTCTATCTTCATTGATTGAAGGTGATTCTCTGGTGCGGAAACTCCATTTTAAGTGTGTATGTATAGACTCCACCATGTTCCCACTTTTGGATGGTTTATCTAAGACATGCCATCAGCTGACACATTTGGAACTTTTTAGAACCGAGATCACAGAAGCTCCAGTGCAATTTTTTCTCTTCCAGATGCTGAAGCATACCAATGGTACCTTGCAAGAACTCTCCATGAACTGCTTGAACTTGACTCCTGACCACCCTCCACTTATCAACATGCTTACTGGCCTGATACGTTTCAGTGTAAGTCCTTTGTCTAAGCTATGCACCAGAACAGGACACTCTGAAATAGGACACAGTAACCATACAAATAACTGCTCTATACAAAGGATGAAAGGCAGTCCCATCTACCTTATTGTGATAGATAGTGCAGTACAATAATAGAATGACTTCAATAATAGAATTAGGGTGATCACCATGATGAAGGCTAGAGTATTCTGGAGGTGGTTTTGAAAATTGTTAGCTGTGAGAAGGCACCCAAAAACAAATAGAATGATTGTTACTACTATGACTACTTATTTCAGGTTGCATACTGCTATAATGTGAGTTCTGGGGGTTGCTTGGAAGAGATATTCAGAAGGTGTCCATTATTGGAGGTGATTGACCTACGCGCTGTGAAAACTGTCAATGACAGAACCCTCAAAGTTTTGGTGGAATATTGCGGGCGAATGAAGCAGTTATTTGTGGAGGGCTGTCCTCTCATGACTATGGAACCTCTTATTGCTCTGCATCAACAGGGAGTGATCATTGATGTACAACCTAAATTACAGAAGAACAGTGCAAAAATTCCTGGACAGATTTAACCACAATGATTAATAATTTAAATCACCAATGTTCATTATAAATAATTTTTAATCATCAAAAAATATTATAGTTTTCCTGCATATGTCCCCCTTTCTTTCACAACATAGATCATCTTGTGAGCTGTGTCCAGGTGAGGGTGCAGCTCTTCCTTGCAATCTTCCATCCATTGGGCCAGACGTGGCTTCTCTTTAAAGGGATCAACTCCTCCCACCCAGAACTGTGTAAATTCACACAAGGCTTGGAGGTCTGCAATGGAGATGTCTTGGCTGTTGATGAACTTGGTCTCCTTCAGGAAATAATTTTCCAGCAATTTCTCACTCTTATGGAGAATCATTGTTGTCTCCTCTATTCTCTCTTGATCAGGTTCTTTCCCAAGCAAGTTGGCAGCAAACAGCTATGAAATGAACTGAAATGGTTGAATCATTTGGACCAGTTCTAGCTATACCTTTTGGAAGAGTGTATGTGCAGCACCCACTCTCAGATTCTGGTGATGCCAGTCAAGGAATTCATCGATCTTTGCTCTCCGTTGTGGATCGCTGGGATACCAGTGGTCAGGTAGTCGGTACTTCTGCACAAGGTATCGCATTATTGCCCCACTGAATGATTCACAGCCAAGTTTATTCAACACAATGGAACTTGGAACTAATAGATATACCTTTCAAATAGGCAAAATCCACCATCGTCGATCGCTGGAACCTTTCGAGTGGGGTTTATTTTCTTATACTCATCTGTCATATGTTCCCCTGAATGATATAATACCACTATGAAGCCCTATGTTAGCTAACGCCTTCTTTTGCGGTATCACTAACCTCTACCTATTTTCAAGAGGCAGGTCTCATAGGGAATCTTGTTAGCTTCCAGAAGAATCAGAACAGCTCTGCTAGGCTGTGAGAACATATCAACGAAAACCCTGAGACCAGCCATCTGGTAGCAGCCAGACCTTTTCTGCGGACGGCTGCGCGAGACTATTAAAGCTCTAGGCTGAGCCCGCCCACATGACATTCATAGACCACTTGGTGTCACGTACATCGGTGTGGTGTCACGTACATCGGTGTGGTGTCACGTACATCGGTGTGCTGGCGCCGATAAGGTGGCAGGGGTGCTAAAGCACCTCAAAATTTTTTTTATTATAATTTATGAGTTTGATGCGAAGACTCACATACATGTTATCTGAGGTGAAAAGTGGGCGTGGTCACGCCAACTTTCCCTAAGGCTCTGTACAAAATCCTGGATACTCCACTGAAGTGTTGGGATCCAATATGTTTGCCTTGATCCAATTAGTAACAGGGTCACTCTCTTTAGTATGGTGGTTTCTGGTGAGCTCTCTGACTGTGATGTGTGTTGTGTGGGCATTTACACTGGCAAGGTCAGACTGTGACTTGATTTTGAGCTGGTACAGCAAATGGGGGAAAAGAGCCGATGGTGTGCTTCGTGGTAAAGTGGTATGGATTACTGGTGCATCCAGTGGTATAGGTGAGAATTTAAGTTACGTTCTTGCCAAGTGTGGGGCTGTGCTGATCTTGTCAGCAAGGAGGGAGAAGGAATTGGAACGTGTGTTGGAACAATGCAAAGGTGAGTTGCCAGAATTGTGTGTCCTTTAAACTATTTTTTTTCATTTCGTGTAATCCAAAAGAGCTGTCTCCAAGAATTACCAAGGAGAAACACATGATTCTCCCAATGGACTTGATGGACACGGACAAACACCCAGCTCTAGTGGAAGAAGTCTTAAATTGTTATAAGAAAGTAAGTTTTGATCTTCATCATTACTCTCCAGTTATGTACTCTAAATCATTACTTTTTTTTTAAGATTGATTTTTTAGTGAACAATGCAGCAAGATCCCAGCGTGCGGAAGCTATTCACACCGACTTGAGTGTGGACAGAGCTCTATTTGACCTGAATGTCTTCAGCACTATTTCTCTTACCAAAGCAGTCCTGCCCAAGATGATAGAGAACAGAGAAGGCAGTCTCGTGATCATTAGCAGTGTGGCTGGGAAATTGGGTTAGTAGCTAGCTAGAATTTACCACCACTCAAAATTCAATAATCACAAAAAATTTTTTATCTTTGTGCTCAGGTGCACCAGGATCTGCCACCTACAGTGCCAGCAAGCATGCGTTACAGGTATGTACATGCAGACAATTTGTCAGTGTCCATTAGTTTTGGCTAATGTGCAGGGCTACTTTGATACTTTGAGGATGGAATTATCTGATAAAGGCATTTCGATTCTGTCTGTGTGCCCAGGGCCAGTGGACACACCTATCTTCAAGAATATATTCACAGAAAAGTTGACGTCTGTTGGTTTGGATGAGACAACAGTTGGGAAATCAGACCGGGTCACTGCAGAAAGATGTGCAGAACTAATTGTAGTAGGCATGGCCAACAATCTGAAGGAAATATGGATTTCGAAACATCCCATATTACTCTTTGTCTACATGTTCCAATACTTCCCCAATCTTTCAAAATGGTGAGATAATGAAATCTGGCTGTAGCAGTTATTGAATGTATTGCACTGTTATAATGAATAGGTTAGGGCAGCATTTTGGAAACAAGCGACTGCAAGCCATGAAGAAAGGGAGAAGTGTAAGTATTTAGTATTATTGTGGAGCACAGAAGAATTTTTTTTTAATATACACAGGAAGTGAATAGTTATTTCTTCAAAGGAGAAGTCAAATGAGGAACAATTATACCCCTCGCCTTTATATTATAAAAAAAAGTGGCTAAGTTTTGTCATGTTTTCTTCTCATTATTAGCTACTTGCTTCTTTTTCTTGCGCACACCATTCAAACAGGTGAATAAGGGAGCTACAGTCACTAGTCTCATAAGCTGAGACTGGTCTCCAAATGAATGGATAAAATCTTCCTTGAGGAGCTGTTTGGGTTGCTTGAGTTTTACTGCTTTGCCATTGATTTGCTGTTTGATCTTGAGTTTAATAATCGGTACAATGGTTAATATCAAGATAATAATAATGATAGTTACCTGACATTTCCAAATATGCAAGTCAAAAAAGTATGTGGTGCTTTCTTCTGTTTTATCTTCAGTCAACCGTCCCTTTAAGCTATAGCTTTCTCCTGGTTTCTGGATAGGACAAATAGTGTGGGCTTTTACATCATTGTATTATCTTCTTACTCACTTGCAGAGCATGACTATTTTGGGGTATGGCAAAATTCATGTAGACAGGAAACCCTGGATTCAACAATTCATCAATGTCATTTGAATGATCAGGATCACTAGTGTCTAAAATTGATCCATCTGATGATGCATTTCTATCATCATTCTCTGATTCTTTATCCAACTGTAAATCTTCCAAGTCTGGGTTGAACCCTGTCATATCTGCCTCTGTAATTAGAGCGTAATGATATTCAATTCTAACCTTTAACACCCACCTACCATATTCCTTTTCCAGTTGTCTTAATTCTTTGACTTCTCGATCCAAATTCACTATATCAGATTCCAGTTGACCTCTACTGTATTTATCCAAGTGTACATAAGCCTGCTGTTTCTTTTTCTCTCTTTCTGCTCTCTCAGTCCGGAACTTTTTTATCCTTTTAAACTTCCTCCATTTTCTTCTTATGTACTTGAAAATGAATTCTACTGTCCAAAAGATGGGGAGGAGAGGGCAATAGAAGAAGAAAAATAGTCCTTTGCAGATCATTATACATGGCATTTGATCTTTGACCTTGCAGGTACAGTTGTAAGGTTTGGAGAACCAAGGGATGTCTTTGATCATGCCAGCCCTTTTATTCACTCTCATCAATTTTCTGTGCACTCTCCTTCTGAATCTAGCCCCATCGCACATCCCGTTGCAGTGTGTTGGGGCTCTCCAGCCCCTCTCAATACGACGTCTCCCAGTGACCTTTTTAATTCGACAACACTTCCCCAGTGTGATACAACAAATACATTTCATTGCACAAAATGCACAACAATTCCCACAACTTGTCCAGAAATTATCACAGATCATTGGACAGAGTTCTTTGTAGATGTACTTGGCTATCTCTTTTGCTTTTTGAAGGATTAATTGGGCAGGATGGAGGATCATGTCCATTTTGATTTCTTGAGTGATGATTATGTGTATCACTTTGAGACATCCTAAACAGTACCCGATCAAAATGACCCAGAAAAGGATCAAAAATTTGCTCCCATGGCTCACAAAGAAATCTTTAAATTTTTCAAAAGCTGCCTTAAGGCGCTCAAGCCAGGTGGGAACATATCCTTCAATTTCAGAGTCAGGACGTTTGGGGGCATCAGGGCAAATGGTTTTATTAGTCCCACACTGCATATTACATTAAATACATGTAAATAAATAAACAAACAAACAAACAAAATAACAGTTTTACCGCACAGCCACAGAAGCCATAGCAGAAACAAGTATCCAACGTTTCAAATATTACAGTCATGTTATCGATAAGCCTGCTGTTGGCATCATACAGATTGACTACCAAATAAAATTTCTTAGCTAAATAATAGACATGCTTTCAGAATTATAATTACATACGTTGACAGTGGTTAATTGTCCCCAAGGCATGGAAAGAGTGTATGACGAAGGAGACGTTACTCATCTCTTTTGGTTTCATGGTGACCACTTTAGAAGGAATCAGGTCAATTCCAGCTGAACAGTGCTGAATATACACCTAAATTCAGTATACAATGTTAGTGACGCTAGCATATTGCTGTACCTAAAGGATAATTATAGCTACATTGTAAGTGGATGTGAATGTGCCTGTGTTCTGAATGACTGCAAGGAGTAGTCCAGTAGAAGAAAGGGCTTCAAATGTATCAATGAAGACGGAAATGATTCTCCCTGGAGCCACTCGATTGACCACTTTGAGATCGTCAGCTGCCATGGTGACAATAATGATGCTTGTAGTGGGCCTGTCTGCAATGAAGTTGACCTGAAAATCTGTCAGTCCTTTAGTGTGAGGCAATGAATGCACTTTCCCAAAATTGTGGAGCATAAACTGTCCTTTTCTTCTCTCTTTTTGAAGTCGCTAAAGAAAAAATTAACACTAACTAGCTAGCTATTTGAAGAGGAAATTTCTGCACCTTTTCTTCCTTCCAGAGCAGGTATGGCTGATTACGGAGGCAACTGTGACAAGCATAAAGAATATCTTAATGATAGCCTACAAACCGACTAGTTATAAATAACCTGCCATAAAGACTTCTACACTTGGTACCCTGATGCCTAAATGCTGTGTAAGATACTCCAATTTTATCACAGCTATAGCCCGTCATATCAAAGAATGGTTTGTTTATTGCCATCCATTCAGAGACATTTTTAACTGATTTTTTAAATAATTCCCACTCCTCATCAGGTATGTCAGAATACGTCTTATTCGGCTGCAGTGTCTTCATATCTGGGATGAGGAGATACCTCTGGGAAATTTTTTCACTTGGAATAAAAGTGGAAGGATAAAAATCAGCCACGTATTTAACCTTCACCTGCATTTATTATGCTCATTAATAATCAAACAACCCTGTTAGCTATTTCCTCACTGTATGAGTTTCTGATACAGCTGTTGTCTTACTTGGGCCAATGCTAAGCTGAGATACAGTCTTCCAAACCTCACTACCATTATTTGTAAGCTTGGAGCGCTGTTCAAGGGTAACATTGATTGAAAATAGGAACTGAGGTGGGTAAAAACCCATCACAAAGTACCTATAATAGATAATAAATTAAAATACAGTAAGAACTTCATTCGTTGCTTACCTTAATTCATCAATAACCAAACAGTGTCCTATCCAACGTCTTGTTTCTCTTTCTTTTGTGCCAAAATCTCTTTCCATCTCCTCTCTTGTAGGGTTCTCGTTAAAACTATAACATGCATGACGTGCTGCACTCCCCCTGGTGAGGCGCTGCTCCAGAAAGTGTATCCCACACATGCAACAAAACCCCTGTACATGTACAGAAAGAACTATAATGTTAAATATTTTCATTAGTGAGCTACTTTTACTTTTTCACCTGACTATCAAAAATTTTGTGTCCTTTATTATCATAAGCAAATCCACAGTTGACATGATTGCTGTTACTGTACCACTTATCGTCACAACCATATCCGTTCTTTTTTTTAATCTCCTCTCGTGGCCAGTTAGGAACATACTGCATAGAATCATGTATTCTGAGCCATAAATAGTGCTGTCTGCGTGTATACTTACTCCAACTTGATATAATCGATAGTTGATGAGCACTGGAGACTTCACAACCTTGATTCTTATTGGTTCTTTTAATTCAAGATTTTTTGTTTTCCTCTTTGTTAAATCTAATATCCTTGATATATTTGCTTGTATAAATTGTGATTTCCCCTATAATTATCACAGTAACAAAACTAATACTCTATCAATTGAATGGAGATGTAATGGCCTACCTCATTGGCACTAACTGTTATGCCAACAACAAGTTTGCTCTTACAAAATGTATCATTTGGATTCTTTATTCCATCCTCCACAATGCATTCATCTTTTGAAGATTTCGATATAATGGTTGCTTTTACGGTGTAGAAGTGACAACATATTAATAACGCCAACATAAGTGTAACATGCTTCAGAATTATAAAAAACATCTTGGTTCTCTTTACTTATGGCGCCCATGGCAACAATTCATATTTCCCGCTCGAATCGCGCATAAACACGACCTTTGACCCCAGTGAAGATGAGCAGTAGTGATCTGGATTTTGCTTTGGCTCTGTCTCTCCAGAATGAATATGACAACAAAGAGATTGAAATTGTGGATACAAAGAAGACGAATCTTTCAAAGGGAATAGTGGATGAACATTGGGAATTAGCAGATCCCAATCCCAATATCCATCAATTATTTATCGAGTACGATTCTACTTTCTTTTGGAGCAAACTGGCTGCCAATGGCGTGGCAGTTGACTGGAGTAACAAAATGACTCTGTATGACATCTAATTTATATAACATACTATTTGATCTTTGATATATATTTATCATAGGTGTGCTGGTGTTTGTTCCTATCAGAATAGAAGTGGATTCTGTTCCATCAGGCTCAGTCAGCCTCTGTTGAAGCTGCGGCCAAGACGTGATCTAGTTCAAACTCTATTGGTACTTGAATTCATGGCTATAGCTAATTGCTGAGCTGTTAACCTTATATAGCACGAGATGATCCATGCTTACCTATTTGTGACTCATAACTATAAGGTTAGTAAATGGTGCTGTGTGTGTGTGTGTGTGTGTGAATGTTCGATCGAAAAGATTGAATTTGTATAGGATCATGATGCCCATGGCCCGCAGTTCCTCCATCACATGCATCGAATTAATCAAGCTTCAGGAGCCAAGATAACAGTGAGTCAGTAATCTACCAAGATCATATAATAATTAGTTCATTTCGACAGGTATATCATAGCTTCCATCATGAGGTAAAGGAATACCAGCAACATTGGTGGAAATGTAATGGACCCTGTCAGAAGAGACCCCCTTACTATGGTATCGTGATGAGGGCCATGAATCGACCTCCTTCACAGAGGGATCCATGGTGGTCTGAACACCAGAGAACTTGTGGTGGTACTTATATCAAAATCAAGGAGCCCGAAGGATATGGAAAGAAAGTGAGGAGAAAGGGTGGAGGAGATAAAGGGAAAAATAAAGCTAGTGGAAGCAAGGACATTAGAGAATTGCTTGGAGGCGAGAAGAAAATGTCAGGTGGGAGTAAGGCTGACCACTCCAGAGGTTCAGCACTTGAGACTCCTTTTAAGGCTTTTGAAGGTTGTGGGTTTACTCTTGGAGGTGGAAATCAGCAGAAAGTAGAGAAGGTCGACCTCAGGAGTAAGATTCTTGAAGCAGCTGAGAGGAGAAAGACCAAGAACGAGCTAAAAGGACTGCCATCTCTACAGCAAGGAGCAAAAAGGAAAGGAAAAGACACTTTTCATGGTTTGTCTAACTCATGTGAAGTAAAAGGTCCAACTCAACGGAACCTCAAAGACTATACCTCCACCATTCCAAAGAAACCTCGTCTTGATGACTGTATTGTTATCGCTGACTCACCTCCAGAGGGGAAGGTGGATAGAAAGGATGAGGAGAACCCTTCAATTAGCAAAACCCCTTCAATTATCATTGAGAATCGAGATGAAGGAATTGGAAATGTGGTTAATTTAACCAATGAGACCAATGAGAGAAACCCTTCAATTAATATTTCTACTGATCAAGCTTCTTCTTCATCAGTTGTCACTCATGACAACACTGCTTATGGTGAGCACTAATAGAAATATAAGCCTAATCTTGATGTCCCCCCCCCCCCCCCCCCCCCCCCCCAAACCTCAGTCATTGATGATGACACAAAAGAAGACACTGATCCAGTAAAGGGGACACCCCCTCCTGACGATTGGTTCCTAAACATCGATGACTATAGAACATGCCCAGTTTGCGGTATGGGGAACATCCCTTCTGCAATCATAAACACTCACATTACCCTCTGTCTTGAGGCAGAAGAACAGTTCCAAATCATTGATAGAGATGAAATATTATGAAAGTTAAATATATAATACCTATGATAATGTTCAGAATTGATTTTTGGAAGACCCTAGTCTATTATTGTGTTGTCATGTGGAAGGGATTGTTATTGGTCCTGAAGCGTGGACACAGTAACCAAGGGGAGGATCTGCCATCTGGACACTGAGGTTGCGCAAGAGGAGTGGGTGGGCCTGGATGCTGTAGCGTTCCTCATCATCATTGGTCAAGTAAAAGAGTTCAAAGGCCAGGTCTGCCCAGATGCCCTGTAGAGCTGCAGCATTTAGCATTCCAATATGGACAATTTCATCCTGCAAACTCAGAACATGTGCTGTATACGAATGCTGCAAAAAGAAGCATTGTTTCTCAGTACAAACCGACTACAATTGATGAGTTTACCTACCTCATTGTTGTCCTGGCCAAGAGAAAAAAGGTGAGAGACATTTGAGAGAACAGCTGCTTCCCAGCTTTCCTCTGTCTCCTTGACAATACACCACTTTTGGTCATACTCTTCCAGGTATTCTGCCAACTCTGCAAGGCTCTCCACCTCACCAAGACTACACTCATCGTACATCAACTTCACTGCATACCTGTAGTGTAAGATTGTTTTCTTCAAACTCCTCAAGGGGCTCATACCACAACATACCTGTAAGACTTGAGAGCCAACGTCCTAACTGCTGGCTCGTCTGTCAACCAACTGAGATACTCAGAATAAGGGAATTCTCCACAAAACCCGCGATATATATCCATGGGCTTTGTTTGAGGAGTTTCATACCGATTGAAGGTGCTCCGACAGGGAGTATCAAGGATGCTATAGCAACCTACCACTAGTCCTGAGAATAGTTCAAATTTCTTACTGTCCAGGTGTTGTTCATGATTTAGAAATGCGTACCATTCATTAGGAAAGTGCTTCATGATTTGTTTCATCTGGATCTGACTGAAAGGAGGAAGCTTCCACTTAGGAGGGAAATTTCTATCTTCTGAGTAAATTCTGTTGGTCACAGATTTGGTAACAGCTGCTGGACTGTTAAAGGAAAGTCTCGTTTCAATTGAGGTTGATCTACGTCCAAGTTCTCGGTCAAGTGGTATATCTACTGGGAGGAGGTCAGGTGGAGCCATAAAATTTTCTTCAGATGACACTTGCTGCTGTGGAGAGGTGCTACTTGACACGGACAACCATGACTCTCTGTCCTCTTCGGCCTCAGGTTTTAGATGGTCCTCTGACCAGGCTTGTGGTATTTCCTTCCTTGAAACTGTCATATCAAGTCTTCTATTACTAAGCTTTGCTGTGGTATCATTATTGGGGGTAAGCGACCCGAAATCATACTGCCTGAAATGCTGGTGAAATACCCAAACCAGGGACCTAATGAGGTTACTAGAAAATCTTTCTAAAGCAGATGGTTGGTCAATGATCCCTGTTAAAATATTGCGAGCATCAGAATAAGTCTGGATCACCACAGAATCAACTGGCTGAAGAGTGTTGAAAATGTTTCCATTAAAAAGAAATTGGCAGGGGGAGTTTGGGTCATGTATTGCCTTGAATATATCATCCATCCTAGTGGCCTCCTCAGAGTGACAGGATGTTTCCTGCAGCTCTAGACCTCGTATGACAATTGTGCAACTCCCGTGGTAAACCTCCAAGATGGTGGCAAGAACTATTCTGTTATCGAATCTGAGCAAGAGTTGCGTTCCGGGTTGAGATGGTGCAGACCCAGATGAGATACTGCTATGCACAGCCTTTGCTATTGCCGGTTCAGCCTGTTGGTAGTACACTGTTGCTTCACTCTTGAGATACACACTGCCACACTCCAGGAGGCTTGGCCAGAAACGTAGTGTTCGTGGGAAGGAGAGGGTGAATATGGGAAGAGTGAATAAGGGAAGTAGTGGTGCTGAAAACACAGATGAAATTAAGACAATTGCTGCTAAAATTGGAGAAAATAAGAAGTTGCCAATTATGATGAGTATACTGAGTGGTAGTTTAGTCCTTTGCTTCCTATACCACATAAAAGCACCCATGGATGTAACGATCAAAGTCACTTTTTGTAGAAAATCTTTGATGATGTCTAGAGATAGGCCTGCAATGAGAGCCTGCGTAGGCAAGCCAAGCAGTGACCATGGATTGTTACTTGGCAGGGCCAAAAGGAGGATGGACACTATAGCAAGCTCATTAAGTGCAGATGGAGTATTCTGCCAGATCTGAGATAATAAGTAAAGTAGACCGGTGATAATTACGGTAGGTTACAGTGGGATATGGCAACTTACTTTTCTGAGAATTCTTGCAGTTGCTATTTTCTTCCATAGAGAAGGGAGAGTATTTGTGTTAGTGCTAGCCAAAGTCAGCCCAACCAATACTATCATCACAATTGGTGAGACTACAATTAATATAGTGTTGTGGAATCAAATATCATAATAGCTGCACATTGACTCACTGTAAATGACGATAATTCTCCGTGGGACACTTATAAAGTGTAGCTTCTTCCTCTTCCATTTGAACTGCTTTAGACTACCAGTTAGCTTGGGATGAAGGAGATTTCGAATGACGCCAAGTAAGTATGGTCTTTGTAGAGAGTCGCTCACAACCACCAACACACAAAGACCAATCAACCAGCCTGAAAATATCCTTATCATCAATTCTCTTCTTGTGTCCTCAATTTTTCCATCAGATGTGAAATAGAGACCCACCAGGCTTGCAGCCAATAGGATAATTGCTCTAAGACTAGTTGATAAGAGTTGAAGGAAGTAAGAAAACTTTGAAATGGTGTGAAAATCACCTATTCCAACATAGGACTTGTATGTCTTGCTGACTACTCTTTTACATGTGAAGCTAATAAATCTAGAAATCCTGTTGTGACACTGGGATGTTAACAGGTAGATAATCATCTTGAAATGGGTAAAGAAATCTTGACTTAGAAGAAACCCGAAGGTAGCTAATACGAGGTGAGCAGTAATGATACTACTATCGCTTACAGGAATAATGACAGCCACTGATGTAAAGGAGAAGAAATATACAACCAATAATCTGCTCGGGAGGGGGAGGGAAAGAGAATGAGGTTATCTAAATGAATTTTTCATAGAACCCACCTGATATCAGTAGCCATTGGAGAACCACCGAGGAGCCTGGTTAGAGTTTGTTCCATAAGCCAAGGAAATAGAACATCAAGTGGTGGCAGCACACCTATCATCCACCCAACAGGCATCAAACAGAGACAAGCATAGAGCAGCTGAAGATAAAGATAAGGAACTGCCACAAGTTCTCTGTGGAAACAAATAACATTATAACCATGCATGCTTCTCTCACTTTAAGGAGATCTTCACCTCACTCCTATGAAAATACTGCCTAGGAGTATTATGTAGAATGGCCGATATAAATGTTTTAGTCCCAAGGGATCAGTGGGTCTGTAAACTGCTATCTCCAGAGGAGTCCTCGTGGAAAGGGAGTAGAATGCGTTGCACACTGTGAACCAGCCTATGATGAAGATAACCACTACCCCAGCAATATTGCTAGCAGGGACTAGTGTGTTTTCTGATGTTGCAGTGATATTTAAAGGGATTGATTGTTGTAAAACTCTTGGTAAGAGAAGGAAACTACTGAAAAATGAAAAGATCACAGAGATAACTGGATGTAGTATTAAGCCAAGGATTTTCTTTGGATTAAGAAATATGAAATCAATTGCTTCTGCTCCAGGATACAAGGACATATCGATGCTCTCTTCTTCATCATCAAATTCATTCAGACTCCCATTTGATCCTTTTACAAGATGATGTCTGATAATCATAACCAATCCCTTCATTAAAAAAATAAAGACTCCACTGATGAATGCATACACCAAAGCTATGAAGTAAGGGTTCCATAATTGCAAACTATCCACAATAATGAATGGAATGGAGAGCAGTAGAGGTGCCAGCCATAGGCATACTTGGATCACGTGAATTAACCATGGTACCTTACGAATCCTCACCCCTCCAAAGAAGGTTTGAAAGAGCCTTCTCCAGAATAGACCATACTTGTATTCGTTTAGCAATGGTACTACCACGGGACGTCTGGAAACGTTCACCGACATGAGTATAGTAGTAGTTCACGTGTAAAGGTGTTGTTTTTTTTATTTCCATGGTAATTGTGACGTAGGGGACAAAGTTAGGGTCAGAGTACGAGTGCAAGTGATGTACACACCAAGCACCAAAGCGTTTCTCTGGGCCTAGCGCCTGCACAATGAATAGCCGAGCTCTGTTGTGGTCGAGCTACCACCCGACTAATGCACCCTGTGAGTAACTAGATCTAGGAACCTACCACAATGTGTGATACTCGTGAGTTCTGTCGATCTTCGAGGGACTCGACTATGGGCATCAACTTCGATGCCTTGGGGGATGTGGAACACTTTGAGCACATATCTAGTGACCTGCTAGATCTCTTGAAATCCAAGGAACACACAGACGTGACATTTCTGGTGAATGAAAAGCGTTTCCCAGCCCACAAGATTATCCTTGCTGCTCGCTGCACTTATTTCAAAATTCTCCTATTTGGGGACATGAAGGAAGCTCATTTGGGACCTGATGGAGAAATCCCCTTTACAGACACCACTCCCGAAGCATTTGAGTTACTGCTAGAGTACATTTATTCGGGAAGAGTGTGTTTGGGAGACTTGAATGAGGATGTAAGCATAATGGGATAAACTGACTCAGTAATTCTTTCTTTTTTTTTTAAACCTTTGGTCTCATGAAAACATGACACAGGGACCACACCAGCTAGCATAAAATAGAGGATCAACTGCAATTTGTGGCACCCTGGAGGAGCTAGGGTAGTCTCGGGTGCCAGACGTATGCGGCTGGCTAGCGAGACTAGAGCTACGGCAGCCAGATGACTTAACTTAACATCCTATTTATGTAGCTATAATTATTGTGGGAACTCTCTTTTGTATCTTATTCTTTGTCTTTGTTCATGCACCAGTTCTCTTCTCTTTTGTCCTTTATTATAACAAGATTTCACCTTTACTATAATATCTGTACATTCTAGACACTTCTCCACATGTTGGGATTGGCCAATAAGTATGACTTTGGCACATTACAGCAAGCGATCACAACCTACCTGAAGGCCACTCTCAGTGTCAGCAATGTTTGTATCATCTACAATGTAGCCAGCTACTATCAACTGAAGGAGCTGGCAGATGCTTGCACTACATTTGTTGATATCCATGCCCCTGAGGTGATGAAAGCTGATAGCTTTCTCTCTCTGTCCCGAATGGCCCTTGCAGAGCTCATTAGTCGAGACTCTTTCTTTGCACCGGAGATTGAGATATTCCATGGAATTAGAGAGTGGATGAAGCATAATAACGTTCAGAGTGAAGATGCCAAAGACCTCCTCGATGGAATCAGACTCCAGCTCATTTCTCAGTCGGACCTGCTTCAGGAGATTCGGAAAAGTGGCATGTTTAAACCTGATAAGATCCTGGATGCCCTCTACCTCGTAGACCAGCGATCATTACTAGATCTCAAGCACAGAGGACTTTTAAGTAAGCAGTTTCCATTCTTTATTCTATCAATATTTTATATCTCTATCTGTTTAAGTTCCAGAGGAGAATGTGGCCACACCTCATCGGGATGCGAGCACCATTGAGGGGCAGGTCAAGGAGGTCTTACTGAATGGAGATACGGAGAATTACAATGGGGAAAATGGCTATACCACTCACACCATCACTCGCGATAGAAGCAAGGGGATCACTGTTCAGTTGAACCAGCCATACATCATCAATTGCATCAGCATGCTCCTTTGGGATAAAGACAACAGGTATTAGAGTAATTGTTACAAAGGCTTACTATAATACTTCCTTCACCTCAGATCTTACTCCTATTTGATCCAAGTATCGCTGGATAACAAAGAATGGGTGACTGTGGTAGACCGTTCCGAGTACCTTTGCCGCTCCTGGCAGGAGCTTTTCTTCCCAAAGAGAGTGGTCCGCTACATTAGAGTAATAGGAGTCAACAATACTATGAATCGCAGCTTCCATCTAGTCTCCTTTGCTTGTTTCTACACTTTCAAATCATTTCAATTGGGAGAAAATGGCCTTCAGAGTGAGCCCTCTCCCCCCTCCCTCCCACCCCCTTTTTTTTTTCATGTCTTAATTATATTCAATTTCAACAGTAACCACGGAAAATGTGGCCAGTATTTCAGCCAGTGCTACTGTCCTGGATGGAGTCAGTAGAAGTCGTAATGCCTTGCTGAATGGTAACACACGAGATTATGACTGGGACTCTGGCTATACCTGTCATCAGCTGGGCTCCGGAAGCATAGTAATCCAGTTGGCCCAGCCCTATATTATATCTTCCATGAGGTAATGCAAAGAGTAAGGTGTTATTGTTGTTAATTTTTTGTGTTTTTTTAAAGGTTATTGTTGTGGGATTGTGATGACCGTACATATAGTTATTATATTGAAGTGTCTTGTGATCAGCGGAATTGGACTAAAGTGGTGGACAAAACTAAGGAGGCCTGTCATTCATGGCAGTCAATTCAGTTCTCTCCTCGCCCTGTCACTTTTATCAAGATCGTTGGCACACATAATACAGCTAACGAGGTACAGAAAGTTAAGATTTACTTCTTTTTACACCATTAATTTTTCTTCTGTAGGTATTTCACATAGTTCATTTCGAATGTCCTGCAAGACAAACACTCCATCCTCCCCCATAAAACGGTCAACACTTTCATTTTTATGTTTCAGCATCGTTTGTTTTTGTGTTTCAGTATTGTTTATTTTTGTTTCAGCATTATTTTCATGACGTCATATTTTAAGGTCAAAGTTCATTAGGTGTGTTCTAATTAGAGTAGCGTTCGTTCCGGACTCGCACTAGCTCTACATCTCTACAGGGAATTGCAATGGAATGGTAGCTGGCGGGGGTTATTAAGTTACAGCAAAGTACTCACTAGTTTAGTACAGATCGAGAAATGACGACGGAGACAAAAAATGCCCTGAAGGAGATTTTGCAGAGCACCCTATCAGTGTCCAAGGAGCTGGAAGCATTGCACAAGGAGCACCAGAAACTGCTAACCAACATCACAGAAGACACTGGTGAGTGTTAATGCAATGATGCTATTAAATAATAATATTATATTATAGTTGCAGAATCAAACCATTATGAGATGGATTCGGAGGAGAGGGACTTTGAGATTATCCTTAAGGACGAGAAAGTTAAGACAGTGAACCAATCATTGAGTAACCTCAAGAAAGGGATGGAGGAAACACAGGTGAGAGATTTTTGCAGTTACAGGGACCCCTTACTTACAGCTGTTTATGCCATTCTCAATCCCTTGAGAAAGTTGTCTTGGAAAGGGGCCAGTGTGACCACCTAAAGTGGAATAACACCTAGGAAATATACCACTAATAAGGCTGAATACCTGATTCTTTAGTTTGTTGGCATTTAGTGATAAGTTGTGTGTCATTTTTTCATGTAGGTGATGATGATGCTGAGCAACCATGTAGCATCCTTAGAGGCAGAGAAGTTCAAACTCAAGGCTCAGGTCAAGCGTCTCTGCTCTGAAAACAGCTGGCTCCGGAAGTCACTGACTGAGAGCCAGCAGCTACTACAAGAAGCAGAGATCACTCTAGCTAAGCTCAGGGAGGATAATGAACATCTTGAGTTTCTGAATCATCAGCGTGATAAATTGAGAAGTACCAGCTCTTACACTGAGGTAGTAGAGGAACAAGAAGAAGACACAACCAATGAAAGAGATAGTATGTGTGAATACATGTGCCAATTCATATGTAGTACTTATCTTTTTTGTTAAAATGTCTCTCCTGATTTCTCAAGGCAGAAGTATTCCTGAGGATTTTTCTGTGGGGTACAGTCATCGAGACATGAACTCACTGGAAAACAGCATCAATGCAGACTATGAAATCCCAGAGAAGATAAAAACACTACATCAGCTCTCGTTACAGTATATTCATCAGGTATTGGCTTGCCTAACTAGATCAGAGGTGATGTTGGGTCTTACTCCTAATTCCTTAGGGAAAACCAGAAATAGCTATTCCCTTATGTCGGAAAGCTGTGCAAGAACTGGAGCAGAAGACGGGTCGGAACAATCCAGATTTGGCATCCTTGCTGAACATTCTAGTAGTTATATATCGGGAGCAGGGGAGATACAAGGAGGCCACACGTGTCCTTATGGAAGTGTTAGAGATCAGGGAGAATGTGTTTGGAGTGAAGCATCCAATTGTGGCCGCCACTCTCAATAATATGTCTGTACTCTATGGGAAGAATGGGGAGTATCGGATTGCTGAACCTTTCTGTCGGAGAGCACTAGAGATCAGACAGGAGGTAAGAACTGAGCACAGAAATTTCTTAGTTTTGAGATTCTCAGAGCAGGCTCAAGGTCTGTTTGAGGCATGAGAGCCAAGGTTGAAATCTCAATAAATTCTGTTGTATTGATTTAAATGTAGTTACTGGGTCCTAGCCATCCTGATGTGGCAAAGCAGTTTAACAACCTGGCCATCTTGTGCTCACACCTTGGCAGGTATGATGAAGTGGAGCATTATTACCAACGGGCCTTGGAGATCTTCGAAACAGAGCTTGGACCAGATGATCTAAATGTCACTAAAACTATCAATAACTTGGTATGTAAAATTTCCCCAAATTTTTATTCTTTTAATACTGTCTTTGCAGGCTAACTGTTACTTGAAGCAAGGAAAGTATAAGTCTGCTGAAACTATGTTTAGAAAGGTGAGAGTTATAGTGGTGACTGAGCTAACCTATTAGGGTAGCATTCTATTTAGGTACTCAAGAGTGTGCAGAAGGAAGAGGGAGTGAACACACGCCAGAGCTCTCCTCATAGAGAAGATACAGATCTGTGGGATATGAGAAAATCCCCAAGTTCTCATTCAGGGAGATGGCATAGGACTAAGAGTCCAATAGAAAGGTATTATTCCCACAGGACCACTAAATGTGGTTTCACAGATGAGCCAAAGTATGAATCCCTTTTTCATTATTCATTACTTTGTTGCAGTCCAACGCTAAGTGGTACACTGAAGAATCTAACCGACACCTTTCGAGCTCAAGGGAGAATGGAAGATGCTGCAGAATTAGAGAGAGTTTCCAATTCTCACAGTACTTCGCTCAGGTCATACAGAGATCACAGTCCATTAATCTATGGAGAGAGAAGCTTACCTGGAAAACTCGATAAGGAGGTGTCTCCTACATCCAGCAGAAAAGCCCAGGTATGAGATAATCACGTCCATAGATTCATTAGATTATGTGTTATAATATAGAAATTGAGAACTCCGGTTAGTTGGGGGTGGATGTTTGGCAATCGAAAGAGTGGATCATCATTGCCACAACTCACTGACTTCTCCATGAAATAACCACTAACTAGCTTGCTAGTTATCTATTTTTCTGTTGCTTTTTTACAATGTACTATGAATTGATTCATTGACATTCCATGGATGGGAATCAGTAACAATGCAGTTGTGTAGCACCAATTGCACTAACTATAATATTATGGGTATATTTAATTTTAGGATCTATTGTCAAATCGTCTCTTTGCTATCTTTAATGATTTTCTCTGTGTGAGCTGCTCCGGTCCCAGGACTTGATTTTTCATCTGCTGTGCTAGATTCATTCTTATCAATAGACCCTTTTTGGTTAACATCTTTAGTCTTGGGTCCTTCAATGCTATCATCCGTAAAAGGTGAAGCTGTAGATGATACATCCACAGGGCTTGGATTTTTACATGGTGTACTAGATTCATTGGGCTCTTTTAACTCTGTAGTCTTCGATGTTTCAATGCTGTCCTCTGTAAAGCTCTGAGAGGATTTGGCAACATCTAGTGCCTCTTCATCTTGAAAGAAACTGTCATCTGATAAGCGTTTTTCACCTTCATGCTTTTCACCTTGGACTTTCTTAGTATTCGGAGAGAGAAATTTAGCAGTTGGGCTACTGGTACCACCTATCTCTCTATCATTATTATTAGTCTGTTTCTTTTTAGGAGATTTTAAGGGAACTTCAGCAGCAGTAGAAGAATGAGGTTTTGGTGAAGATGCAGATGCTTTTTGCTTAGTTGTATCTCCAGCTTTCTTCTTTGCGAGAGACTCAGAGGCTTTCATGACATCTTTTCTTTTCTTGGGAGACTTCTGTTTTGAGGGAAGTGTAGCAGTAGAGGATCCAGCTGTACTTTGTTTAGTACTAAGGGTACTGGTACCGTTATTAGTACTAAGGGTACTGGTACCGTTATTAGTCTTTCCCAGTACTTTCTTCTTTTTATGAGACTTCTGTATTGATGGAGAAGGACGCTTTGGAGAGGTTCCCATGGCGGCATCTTCATCTTCAGATAAACTGTCACCTAATATGTGACCAGGCTCTTCTGTTATTTTACGCTGTTTTTGATTACTTTGGTCACTGCTAGGTTTCATCACTTTGTTTGCTTTTTGGGAGTTCTGTTTGGAGGGAGCAACAGAAGAATGACGATTATTAGCAGATATTTCCTGAGTGCTTTCATCTTTGGATAAACTGTCTCCCAACAAGTGATCAGTCTTTTCTGAGTCTTTAGTTCTATGCTGTGCTGGTGTATTTTGTGTACCACTAAGTGTTAAATTGTCTTTCTCTTTTTTCATTTCTCTTTTCTTTTGCTTCCTTTCCTCAATCTTTCTAATTTCTTCTTTTCTCTTTTCAAGTTCCTTATTCTCTTTTACATAATCTTGTAAATCTGCACGTATTGATACCACTCCTAATTTCTCCAACTCTTTGGCACCTTTTCGTTTTGCACTTTTGATTACAGCCGTCTCAGCCTTCTTCTTTTTGTCCACAGTATCCTTAAATATACACCACCAGATTTTCTTACCCAGCAGGATGAATGGCAGGATGAGTAGATAATAAAAGAAACACAAAGCCTTGATGATGCCCACACATCGAATATCGGTGAGTCTGAAAATATAAGAAAAAAGGAAAATAAATCGTACGTATATATTTTGTATTATAAATTCACTCGTCATTGCAGTTGCAAACGAATGAAGTATTTGCCCAATCATCAAGGTAATGAGGGTCTTTACCCATCCTTCTCATTCGCTCTGCTCTTCGTTTGACCCTTGCCTTAGCTGCTTTGGCACCTCTACACTCACCAGAACACTTTACCAGCGCAGGACCTGGATAAACCATAGTAAAATCACTAGCTCCCTGTTTCTAGCCATATTTTACCTTTTGGCAATGCTCCTTTTTCCCTTTGCTCGTCATAATATTGCTGTGCTTTAGTTTTTCGGCATACAATAACTCCTCCAAACATCAGTCTTATCAAGCCACAACAAATGAGGGTTGCAGCAAAAAATGCCACAATAGTATGCAGACCTAAGAAATCAAGAACATAGAGCAGAATTCTAGTTGCAAGACTTGCTGTGTCAACATAAATGGGTGGAGGTGTTGGACATTCTTTCTCTGTCACTTTACCAGTTATTTCGTCACACTGTAAGAATCCAAGATATAAGTATTTGCCAACTATGTTTAGCCAGCTAACCGTGCAGTCACAGATTCCAAAACAAAAGCAAGGAGCTTCAGCATGAAAAGTAAGCCTTGCTGTTCCAAGTAGAGTAAATTGTTGATCAAATAGTTGCACTGTGTTAATGAATAAAAATGACATTATAAAGATTGTTATCTAGCTAGCTAGCTACCTTCACAGTGAACTGTAATTTTTTTCTTATTCTGAGCCAGTAGAGGAAATACGAGAGTTGCAGTCTGACCAGGAAATACTGTTGCTTTTGAAGATGGTAAATTATCCCTCCCAAAGCATTTTTGTAAGACTACATTGAATTGCTGTGTTATTTCACCTTGATTCTCGATAACCACTAAAACTTCACCAGATGTAGCTGTGGATTTGTTGAATCCACGAGATTCGGCTCTCACGATTCTTCCTTTCCCAATATTTACAATAAAAGCCAAGTCACCAGCATCAATACGAAATGTGATGAAGGTATTGTGGAAATTCTTGAATATAAGCCTCATAATAAAACTACTGTTGTTTATGTGAGTGGAGGGATGAATTTTCCCATAATTATGCATCATATAAAATCCCTTTATTCCATATTCACGACGAAGCTGAGAAGACAATCATAAGATATTTCACTATAATTCTAGCTAGCTATATAAATCATCTTACATTATCTGCCCTCCAAAGGTGACTAGGTTGATTAGTAAAACACCTAACAGTATGATGGACAATAAAACTATAGTGTCACACAGAACTTAATTGCTCAACTTACGAGCCAATTGCCTGAAAGCATTTGCCAGGCTGAAGTCTGAAGGCTGAAAAACTAAGTCCTATTTTATTACACTCTCTCCCATCCAAATCAACCAAGTGCTCATCTACGAGCAACCAATCACGTGGACCATTCTGAATTTCAAATCACTCACAGGCTCAATAGCACTAGCTAGCTATGTGCAACTTACTCTATATTCTTCAGGAATGTAATCCTCATGCCATGCTCTGAGTGAAGGAATGAGAAGTCTCTTTGTAGTCAAGTCCATTAGCCCTCTACCACCTAATAAATCTCCCTGAATTTCTGCTACAACCTAATGGAATTCAAACTAGCTACAGGAAATTTTATTATTTTTTCCACACTTTTCCATTTGCAGATCTTCCAGCAGGGTTTGCTGGTGTGAGTGTGAAGTTAGAGAGAGCTGTCCAATTATAATGTGCTTTTTTATTCTTTTGGTCAACTCGTGCAACCTGGAGACCTTTTAGCGATACTGTGATATTATAGTGGAGATTGGGGGACTCGATCTCATAAACATCATACCTAAATCCAGAAATAACTGGTTCTTTCGTGATTAGCTAATTATGTTACTTACCACAATTTAGAGAAATTCATGCAATGAGCAGAAGATCTAAACTTCTTTTTAGACCCATCTATGTATACATGTGGCTTTTGAATTAAACTCCCACATGATGCATTATATGATCTTTGTATTGTATAAGGCTCCTGCCTTTCACAATAGCAACAGAATCCCTGTTAAGATGTCAATAGCAATGAACCATTGCAATTAAATTCTAAGCTCGTATATACCTGGCTGTCCCACACTGGACGTCCATTGCTGTCAAAGTATGTGCCACATGTGCTTGATTGGGTGAAAAATCCATCTACACAAAACTTATTGGAGTTCAATATTACATGTTCAGTTGGAAGAGCATTGACAGACTGCAGTAAATGAGTACTTGAAGGTAGATGATAGAATATTCATTTAACTTACACCACGGTAATAGACTCTATAATTTGCAAGTACTTCAGATTTAGCAATCTCAATCCGGTAAGGCTTCTTAAGAGTACCTGTAGTTTGATTTCCTTCATCATATGCTGTATTGATGTTAGCATAGAGGGCTTCAGTTTCTTCCTACAATAAAATAATGGCCTAACTATTGTGTATAAAACTATTATCTTTGTTTATAACCTGATCACTCCTTAGAGTCATTGATACTACAAATTTTTTCCTACATATCTGTCCATCTCCTCTCGTTGGCTCAGAAGTGTCGGAAAGATCACAACCCTTTACAATGCTCCGACTGATTAAGCTGCATTGAATGATTCTCAAGCATAAAAGGCTCAATAATATCTTCATTGTTGCTATGTACATTTCGAGCATGCGCAATAGAACAATGGCGGGTTCATGGTCCGCCGAGGGCAAAGTAGCACCTAGTAGTCTTTGTTGTTACGCTCTTAGGCTTGGGCCCGGTGTGAATATTGTTACTTCATTGCAAAAGTTCGTTGAAACTCATGATCTGAAGGCATCCTTCATTCTTAGCTGCGTGGGGAGTGTTACAAAGGCCAAGCTGAGACTTGCCCATGCAACTGCTGAGAACAGAAATGAGGTAGAGTCTCTAGTGACTGCACTACTAGTACTAGCTCTCATTTTGCAGATATTGGAGGTCAAGGAGAAACACGAAATAGTCTCCCTGGTAGGGACTCTTTCTGATGGTGGACACCTCCATGCTTCTCTGTCCGACAATGAAGGAAAAGTCATTGGTGGTCATGTTCTGGATGAAATGATAGTATTTACCACAGCTGAAATTGTCATTGGTGATTGTAATGAGATATCATTCATTAGGGAAATGGACACAAAAACTGGATTCAAAGAATTAGTCATAAGATAATCATTTTGCCCAAATGGGTTGCACGCGCACGCGCAGCTAGCTGCAGCTGCATTCTGGCTACCTAGCTAGTGCGAACCATGAGTAGAAAAAAATTGAAGCTACTGTACTTGATTCTGCTGATCTTGAGTCTCCAGGTAGTGATTTTGATGCTTATCTACCTCGACCTAGTCTCTCCTCAAGAAAATTTCCCAAGGTTGACAGTTGCTGATGATGGAGAGTACAAATTTAAGCTCCCTGACCCTCGTCCAAGGGTACTGAGAAGACGAATGACAAAAACTATAGATGAACTACTGCAGGAGGATCAAGAATTGCAAGCAACTCCGGATCTCTCCACATCACATCTTGAGCCAAAAGTGGAGAAATGGGCTCAACCTAGCTTGCAAAGAGAGAATGATCCAAGCCATTATGATAAAATGTTTAAAAGTAAGCTGCAGACTGAACACTGGCAGAACACCAGTCTACACAATACTTACAGTCCACACTCTATAAGAGATGTTGACAAACAAAAGGTATCTATCAGCGAAAGCAAGCAGGAGAAAGAACCTGCTATAATAATACGAAGACCTGAGCCTGAAGTCGTTCAAAAATCCCAGAGGAGAGGAGTTATTGGGAAACTGTGGACTAGATCGCAAGGTGTTACAGATTTGAAGCAAAAGCATGGAGAAAGGAACAATGTCCGGTCCACCCATGCACCACTGTCTCTTGCATACCCTGCTGTTTACTTCAGGGAAGTATGCAACAAAACTCTTGAGCCACTGGTGGAGTGTTCCAATAAGACTATGCCCAGAAAACTGTCTCCCTTTGAAGAGTCTGGAGGGGACATCATGTTCACCATGAGGACTACAGTATCCTATCATGAGACCAGACTACCTGTGTTGCTAGAGACATGGCTGGGGGACATGGAACCCGGGAATGTCTTCCTTGTGACTGATGGAGGAGATGAAGACTTAGAGTGGAAATTGAATGATTTAGGTAAACCACTTATAATACATAGCTAATGATATAGCAGCACTGCAACACTTTTATTGCATTTTATTTGCATGTAGGGATGCACTATGTGAATGTAGAGGCTGGGAAATCTCACAATAGAAGTGATTTATGCTGCAAAGCTGGAATGGAATTGGAACAACTCTTCTCTCCTGAAAACTCCAAATTCAAGTGAGCATATCGTGTAATTGTGCATACAGTAGGTGAATGGATCTCTTGCTGTTAGGCTGTTAGCTTAAGTAGCAACTGCATAATTTATTAGCTGGCTGTGTCATGTGGATGATGACATGTACGTCAACTTGATGCCTCTGGTGAATGCACTCTCCCACTTTGACCCTGTGAAAGATAAGGTCTACTTCGGTCGGTCAGGCTCACCCTGGGATAAACCACGGGTAGTGAAGAACAGCTCCCTCATCGGGACACCAGGCAGACGGTTCCATTTCGCTGTAGGGGGATTTTACTGCTTGAGTCGAGCTTTATTGGTAGAGTCTCAACCCTACCTTGTGTAAGTTTTTACTTGCCTACCCACGACGACCACATACTTGATAAACTCCATTCACCACATTTAGAGGTTGTAAAGCATTTCAAGACTCTTGTCAGAAGGCCAGAGAACCTGAAGATGTCACTGTTGGGCTAATAATAGGTTAGTTCAACACATTTATTGTATCATTACAGGCAATAGGGAAGATTTCAATAGGAGCTGTACTGAACAAGGGGCTACAGAGGACTGAGATGGTTTACACTCATGGACTAGACTTATTATCTCATGCACCTACTTTCTACCTAAAACATCAGGTGAGTACATCAGTGAACCCATCTACTTCTCCATTAAGGCCAAGTCCACCATGTACAGTACATGTATATACTTTTTGATCTCCCTCTATCTTGGTGGTCATGTTATCAGGATTATTCCAGACAGTATGTTGGTGTTTGTTGGTTTTTGGCTACTGCTGACATCATTACAGACTTTTCTAGTAAACCAAACCTATTATGGATCACATGTTTCGTTTTTTATTTTATATATAGATTGCTTTCTCTTATGGTTTTGGAGCTGATGATGTGAGGTCTGCAGTTCCTAATGCAGTGTATGTCCCAGGGGGCTTATTCAATATTGATGAGGATATAACACAGTAAGCATGCACAGTGCATCACTTAGAGGACAAACCTCTCAACAAAGGACTCTCTAAAGTACCACTCTTTACAAAATAACCTGCAAAAGAGGACAACCTCTCTACAAAGGATAAAAGGCCGGGTCCCAAGTGTGTCCATCAAAGGTGCTTTTAGATTGTCCTTTGTTGAGAAGTTAGTCCTCTCTTGGATCGGAGTTTAAACCATATTCAACAGGTTCAAGTCCCTCCACTGTCACTTGTATCCCACTATTGAGTGGTGTTTGGAGAAGGAGAAGTTGGAAAAGAAGAGGCAACAGCGACAGAAAGGTCTGGGCATTCAGTGTGACTGCTCCTGGAATAAGATCATTTGTTGTCGGGCCTACATGGCAAATGCTGCAAAGCAAGCACAAGTCAAAAGAGAAGAATATAAAAAGCAGCTGAAAAGAACAACAATAACAGCAACACAAGGGACGAGGGACAGACATAGGTAGCATGTGATAGCTATCAGCTTCTTCTATTTCCAAGATATCACTTCTGTTCAAAGTACACCAATATCATTCTGCAGTTAGTTGTTTAGATAGGTGGAGGGCCTTGGCAAAATTAATATGTATTATTGTTATACTCGTTGATTATCAAGAGAGAAATGGTTGAGAAGTTTGTTCTCCTAAAATGTATTCAACTACTGCTGTTCTCAACTTGTCAAGTAAAAAGCTTGCTCCATGGGGAACTGTATTCAGGACCAGCACCATTGCTGCAGCTCTTACCATGGAAACATTCGGCAGACTAGCTGCAGAAAACAAACAAAAAAAGAATTAATTTACACATCTTCAACTTGGAATAGTTGATAAACTCTAGATACAATAGAGGACTGAACTTGTGCTGCTTCAAGAATCAGGTGAATATGTATCTCTTACCACGCAAAGCCTGGAATTGAGTGGGTATCAAGAAGACCAGCGGTAACCAGAGGTAGAAATCACCTGTCCACACCATGGCTGCAATAGCACTCAACTTCCCATAACTAGAAATCACCAATACTCGCAAAATATCTCTGTAACAAATTAGAGTTTAAATAACTGTAGACCACTTGCCTTTTTTGGCATGGCCGAAAATGCGCAGAAAGATGGACAATGAAGTACTTACATAAAAGTGGGTGATGAGAGGCTCCAGAACAGAACATAAAAGATTAGAAACAGAATGATTGTTTCTGAAATAAAATAAGCATAGATTATGCATTAGATTTTAAGGAGATTAATAATAATTACTGACCTATGGCAGATTGAATGAAGAAGGTGTGGAAATTGACCTGTAGGACAACACTGTCAGGATTCTGTAATCCTAGTCTCCTCAGCTTGGTGTATGCCTCACACAGGACCAGGACTATGCTCAATTTCCATAGCAACTGAAAAATTCAATAAAGGGTCCCTCCTCATAATTGTGGACCTGTTTATAGAACTAAATTACTGATGGAGAGATGTTATAATTGAAGATGAGGTGACGATAAGATTGGATACGAAGCAGCAGCACATCCAGCAACAAGATCACCACATCGAATTCCACATACTTGTCAATCACTTTGTGACATGCTTCCTGCAAGTAGGACACCAAGACTAATAGTAATAAAAAACACTTTAGATCAAGTACTCACACATTGTATCAATTGTATTGCACCTCCAGTATATTTTTTGAACAGCTGCTGGTTGCTCTGTCTGCCACATTCAATGCAAACTACCATATCCCTTTGCCCACATGCATGGTACAGTATCGCTGCATGGTAAAGGTGTTCGGTTATTATATAGTCGTCGACAATGTCTGATCGACCCCTTACCGTATTTTATAATTTTGTTTATAAAAAGATGACCACTTCGGCATTTCGAGTCCAAAGAGCGACAGTTTATAGGTACCTACCATGACTGGAGGTAAGCAGCAGAGTGCTTCTTCTTTTGCTGGAACTTCACCTAAAGATGTGAAGGAACTGAGCAGTGCCACTGAAGGATGCAGTAGTGTGGTGGAATCTTCAGTGTGGGTATTTGGTTATGGATCACTGCTGTGGAAGGTCAACTTCCCTTATCAAGACAAGGTGGTAGGCCATGTGAAAGGTTACTCAAGAAAGTTCTGGCAAGGGAGTGAAGTCCATAGAGGAATACCAGGAGCTGTAAGTCCTATCTGTTACTAGGAATATTATCCCATAGGTATACACCTTTGTATTGTTCTATTCAAAGCAGTCGATTTAGAACCCTTTAGCATAATAGAAGAACAGCCACAGAGGCAATGGACATAGTGGTTTAGACGTACAAGTGAACATACAGTAACATTGAAGTTCCACAACCTGTGATGTTTCCATCTGTTCCACTTGTTTGGTGGTGGCATATGTGGCCTAGCTTTCTCACGCCTCTGATGAATGAATACTGTTATGAGAATTCGAAGAACTTTTGAACTTTATACTTACCCATACATGCAGTGAACTTTGATCCTTCTAGTCTGCTAAAATTACTTCCAGTAAGCATGATGAATACTCGATTTCAAAAGATTCATAATTATATTCCTGGTTACATTTTTTGTCTCCATAGCAAAGAAACTTGATCTAATGACTCTTGAGATTCCTTTGAAAGGTGCCAGTAGTTGTAAGGCCTTATAATTATCAATCACTTTGCCACCAACTTGAATAATTACAGCAATACTGTTCATTTGTGTGCTACTAGTTCATTTGCTACACTCTGCCAGTGCTACTAGTTCATTTGCTACACTCTGCCAGTGCTACTAGTTGATTTACATACACAACTCAATAGCACTAGATCTTGGGAATGAATGGGAATGTTGGTGATGTTTATGGTATCATGTTATTTCCAAGGAAGTCCTTCTTGTGTGTACTATTGCATCAGATATTTACTGTTAACAGTGTTCATTCCATCACACGTAATATTATAAGCATATGAATAATGGAAAAGTCGTTTGTGGGGGAATTCATCCCTTAGGCCCTCTCTCTAAAGAGGAAAGTGTCCAGGACTCAACATCCTTAATAGTGTTTGTACTGGAAATGATTTAGTGCATGTGTATACTAATAATGCAGTGATTCTAAACACACACACACACACACACACACACTTTTTATTTAGCCTGGTCGAGTCGTCACACTGGTTGAACAAGAAGAGGTAAATAACAATAGAAATTGTTTAAAATAAGTTTATACTAGTGCAGATAATCGCAATAAGTCAGATGAAGCAATATTAAAAGAAATCATATGTACATGTTTCTCGTTCCCCCCCTGCTACCTTAGAACTCATTGCTTTGATGTGTGAGGCCACCCACAGGAACAATAGTGAATTGCTTATTCCATCTCATTGCAGGAGTGCACTTGGGGAATAGCCTATAGGGTCAACCCCAAAGATGTGCCAGAAGTCATGGCCTATCTGAACCATCGCGAGGGAAGTGGATACTCAACCAGAGAAGTGTTCTTCCATCCAAACTCTGAAACACATGCAGAACCCTTTACTGTTCTGGTGTACATTGGCACCATTTCCAACCCCATGTTTTTGGGGCCAGCTTCCGAGGAAGAAATAGCCACACAGGTAGTGAAATCCAGAGGTGCTAGTGGCTGCAACACAGAGTATGTGTTGAATCTGGCTGAAGCAATGCGAAGCATTGCACCGTCTATTCAAGACAGACATCTCTTTGCTCTGGAGAAGCTGATCAAGGACAAGGCAGGGTATTCGGAGAGTGGCACATTTGTGGATGGCCAAGGCAGTGATTGTACTTGTAATTTGTGCGACATGATATTAACAAAACTTTGATCCATGGAGTACATATACATAAATACTTTCATCTTCAGAGCTCAATTTTTTTTGTTCATATTTACATTTTATATCACAATATTAATGTTCAATCTTCACCAAACAATCTTTGTCATAATAATGATTATTGCCACTAGTTCTTTCTTTTAAGTTACAGCATTTCTTCTCAATTTGTGAACTGCTACATCTTCCTTTTCCTGCCAAGTCCTAACCACTTCTTTGGTGAACTTTCTGGTGTCCAACAACCTCTTGAAAAACCGGTCATGACGTTCATAGCGACGCTTGCAGGATAGTAAAATAACAGAATGTGAATCACTGAGGTCTTCTAGTGTTTTGATCAATTCTGAAAAGGTCTCTTCAATGTATACAACATCAGCTGCCAGAATGATATCGAATGGAGGTTTGGAATGTGTTACATTACTGCCCCACTCAAGTTTTGAAATGGCAATCTTTCCCACCAGGTTCTGACGGTTTAGTGCTAGATTAGTCTCAGCCGGCCTTGTGTCTCTGTCTGTTAGCACCACATCAGAAGCACCTGCCAATGGAAAAGATTGTCCATAAATCCCACATCACACAAAATTAAAATGATAAAACTGTCCACACTTCTGCAAATGAAACAATAATTCTCCATAACTCAGGTTTGGGCTCAGTGTACAATGGAGTCATTACTCTAAAGTGTCTCTTACTGTAATGATACATAGAGGCTGGGTGACGAGTTTCTTACCTAGAGCACTGGCCACCATTCCCACCAATCCAGTACCAGCACCTAATTCAATCACTCTCTTCCCACACCAGAACAACGAGTCAAGCTCAGTGAGATACTGAGACAACAATATAGCCTATAATAAATATTAGAGGATCATCAAAAAAGTGAGATGCTATCGTTATGTGGAACTTACCGACTCCCATACTACAGATGCCACTCCGATCTCCTCCCACTGCTGTTTGATGGTCCACTTTTTGCCTGCAAATTCAAAATTTCTTGTTTCTTGGCCGAATATGGGCAAAATTATGTCATGTGCTGTGTGATATGGCACAAGCTGGTAACAAGATGTCTCATTTGCTGTTGAAGAATTGTTCATGGCAGCCAAAAAAACCTCAGATAGTGAAAGAAGAAGTGCCACAATGAGGCAAAATGAGAGAGTTAAACCAGAATCCATCCATTTCTGCTAGCTCTGGGCCATTGGGTGCAAGTTGGGCTTTTATTAGAAAAATGCGCATTAAATAGAATATTAGGTGGGCTTTATATGAAATAAATCATGACGTAATTAGAAACTCAATCTTGACATGATTCCTTAGACAAAATCAACTGGACTCAACTAGAGACAGGTGTTTAGAGAACAAACTGGCTAATTTAAGGGCTAGAAGGCGTCAATATCCTTCGAATAACTCTCTATCTACGTCTGTTTCGAGTTCCAAACCAAACTTATTTGAAACACCATCAACTGCTTCTTCCTCAACCTCGTCTCTTTCTGATTCGGACGTGATGACTTACCAGGATAGGACAGCAGAATTCTCATCAGTGGTACTGTCTCTACAGTCATTTCATGTGTGTGAGACAACCCAGGGTATTGGCTATGTATCTTATTGTGTTTGTGTCCCACCCTTTCTCACAGTCACCCAATAATAGTATAAAGAAGAGAGCACCAAGATCTTCAGAAGTCATGTCTGTGGCCAAGTACGTCAATCCAAGCTAGTCTCATAGGCCAGTTATAGCTAGAATAGTCTCGTGGGCCAACCCTTTCCCTTCCCTTGGGTTGGTAAAGGGTTGGCCCACGAGACTTGTTAATGTTATAGGAGACCATGCTTAACCTTAACCACAATTGGTGACATAACTTAGCCTTGTACCAGGACCTAAGGCCTGGGCACGAGGCTAATATGAACCAAGATCTAAATTCCAATGCTAGAACTCATTCTAGGCATTTGGGTTACTTCGAAAGTGACGCCACTTTGAAATACCCATTATTGTCAGAGCAGTTACTATAGTTATAGTGTGGTAGACACAACACTATGAATGAATTATTTTCTCTTGTTTCAGACGAATTGGTTACGACATCAGCTGTACATGCACAAAATTAGAAAAACTAACAGAGTGTGAGTTATGTTAGTAATTCAGTAGAATTAGTTCTCATAAAATTAGCTTATGAAACAAACTAATTCTATTGAATTTTTATCATGTTAGCTGAGAAAAATAAGCAAAGTAGTTAGTAGTACGGCTAGACAATGCCTTTACCTCTTTCCTCAATACTGATTAACACTATAGCATCATTACACTTTAAATTGACCTGTATAAAGCCCACTATTGTTATCCGTCTTTTCCTATCCCATTTTCTCCTTCTCCTTTTTCCTCATCTTGTGCCTCATCACACATCTCTATCCTCCTCTCCAATTATCCACTTGCCTTCAGTGGCTAGAGGTCAAAGTCTATTTGGGGACCCTACAGCTGAGATCCAAGATCTGACACAGGTTATCAAGCAAGACCTAGCCAAGCTGAACTCAGATATCGCTGAGCTCCAGCAACAAGTCCGGAGTCATTCCGGTAGGGAATCAAGACACATGAAGTCTCATTCCAATACTGTTGTAGTTTCATTGCAAGTGAGTCGATCACTCAATTAAGTTGGTATGAAATATTGAAGTAATGTTTCTTCATTGCTATTATAGAGTAAGTTAGTCGACATTTCAAAAGATTTTAAAGGTGTTTTGGAACTCAGAACAGAGGTACATTTTTAGACACACCACTGTGTGACTTGTCACTTGCTTGATGGTTTCTAAATATAGAATTTAAAGCAGCAGAAACAGCGACGGGAACAATTCTCAGCCTCTCCCATTACTTCATCAGTCCACTCCACCCCTTCCTTTAGACGTAAGTTGATCGTCTCAATGTTTCAAAATCCAGACCTTGACCTCCAATGTTGTATTGCAGATAACTCTGTGCTGATGAGAAGTGAACATAATGCTCACACTGGTGGTGGTGATGATAGTGTCAGCATCGACATGGACTCAGTCCAGAATGACCAGCGGAACCAGATGCAGCTGCTTGAACAACAGGTGAGGAGAATGATTATTTGAGACGCCATGACAGTCATCTCTTCCTCTGTCTACTGTGTTGCATGTGCAGGATGCATATATCCAAGAGAGAGCTGATGCCATGGAGAATATCCATTCCACTATAGTCGAACTGGGCGGTATATTCAAGCAGCTGGCTGAGATGGTCAAAGAACAAGAGGAAACAGTTATGAGGTGAGGCTGGTGTAACAGGAAACCATAGCTTGCTATAGTTTTAGTATTGTTTCTGTTATAGTATTATTATTATTATGGATTTTTTTTAGAATTGACTCCAATGTAACAGAGACTCAGACGAATGTAGAGTTAGCACACACTGAACTGCTCAAGTATTTCAAAGGGATAACTTCAAACCGATGGTTAATGATAAAGATTTTTATGGTTGTCATTGTGTTTGCTGTGATTTTTATCGTTATTTTGACATAGTTTCATTCACTGATTTTTATACTACAACAGATGGTTATAATTATGATCAAAAACAAACAAAAAGCAACAACAACCGCAAAACAATGTTTACGATCCGAAATAAAGCCCACCAGGTGACCTGAAAACGCCTATAGTGCCTAACAACAGTTAGTTGGCGATCATGGCCTCACGGTTGAATTGGAATACCCTTCCCCGTATCTCCAGAGCAGTTTTTATACTATCAATGTGGTTATTAAGTCCAAGCTCGCAATCCTTCCAACTTCCCAGAGTCGAGGAGATGATGATACCATTGAATAATCTAGCTATACACGATATTGTGAATATTCCACAGAGTGTGGACATGATTTTAACTTCCATTCGTGGTCAGAAATATTCGTGCAGTGTCCCTAATTTTGACTCGCCTTCAGCTCTAGGCAAGGCAGCAGTGGTGTTTCCAAATGTTTCTAAAGTTCTGAAACCTTTACAGGATGGACCATGTCTCTCAAAGGTATAACTGGGGAGGGAGGGAGGGGAGAGAGAGAGAGAGGGAGGAAATTGTATCGTGAGGAGAATTACTATGTCATTATGTAGACTATGGGATGGTGGACTTATGAATACTGCCATGGAAAGTTCATACGTCAGTATCACGTGGAAGGTAATAAAAAAAACATGCAAATAGAGTTTTTCATCATGAATTCACCCAAATACAGCTGGACGAATCGTAGGTGAGACACTGTATATGGGTTTCTATGCTAATGAAACCATTTGGGATGAAGAAGAAGTGGGTAGAGTCAAGGTAGCTTGGAATAATTATTACTGTACAATTGTACACTTTACTTTTCCTCTCTTCCTCTTTTCCCTTCTCTCTCACTTTCAGCTGGTGATTAACTCCATGAAAAACAATCTTGCCTTCAACAGTCATTCAGTAGCCTATCATTCTCTCTTGTACACCAATGGAACAGAATGTGATTTAACTAAAAAGCCTCGGAAAACTCTTGTGAAGGTATGAGGGAGGCCACTTATATGCTGTTATGGGTGATCATAACCAATAATTGATAATAGATACATTCATTGCATTACAATTAGGTAGTGACATTTATATCGGCTGTCATTTTCTCACTTCGCAGATCATGTGTGGTTTGAGTGGTGAGAGTCGACTGTTTGACGTCCAGGAAACAGACACATGTACTTATAATTTATATGTTCGCACGCCTCTTCTCTGCAACCTTCCACTTTTCAACAAGGCCCAGTCAGGAAAGGAAAAGGTTATAAAATGTTCACCTCTGGTGTCTCAGAAAGGCTATCAGAATTTCCTCAGGAAGAAAGGTTTGTGAAGCAGTGACTTCCAAGCTGATGAGTACCACTAGTCTAAATTTCTGATCTGTTGTATTTTTTTTTATAGAGAAAGAGAGAAAATTTGAGATTGAGGGAAGTTGTAGAAAAGAGGACAAGGATTTCATTTCAGAAGAAAAGGATGAAGTTTTTGGTGGAGGTACCAAGACATTAAAACTACCTGAACCTTCATTTTCATCAGGTGATGACATTGTTGAAAATGACAAGAGTTCCCAGAGCGAAGAAGATGATAACAAGGATTCTCAAGATACTACCTTGGATACCACTCATGAAGTTATGGGAAAGTTATTAAAGTTGGTATCCAATGTAAAGAAGCGTAATGAGTTCAAAGAGAGGAGATTTCTACTTGATAAAATAATCCACAAGATCCAGCCTGAACTTAATGAAGCGGAAAGGAAGAAGCAGGTTGATAGTCTGCAGGATAAATTTGAATATCTGAGTTTGGACGAGCTGCAGAATTTAGTGGATGAAATAGAAGGAGTGCAAGAGAAAGGAAGTGGAGAAGTGGTAGAGATGGAAGAAACCTTAAGTAATGAAGAACAAGAACTCCTGGATCAGTTGGAGATGGATGATGAATCTCTAGCTCACCTGGAGGAAGAGGTCACAGCTGAACTCAAGGAGAGGTTATCAGAGTTGGGCCTGCCTGCTGATGGTAGGAGCTATAATATTATAGCAAGCAGTCGTGAGCCTCAAATTTCATGTTATGTTGCAGGAACTAATGTGAAATTGAAAGTTATCACTATGTCAAAGAAGGAATGGGATGAGATGAGAGAGGAGACAGGTGACACTTATGAACTAGACAGCTCAGAGGACACAGAACTTTCATCCTTATCTGACTCAACCAAAGAAAAAAAATCTGATAGAAAGGTAAACAACTGACTTTATCCTCCAGTACTTTTAATAAACACATCACAGGTAGCTGTGAAGATGAGTTTGGTATCAAATTTTCAGGACTCAATGGTAGGTTGGCATCAGTATGAAGATTATGAGCAGGTTGATTGAGAGCAAAATATTATCTATAGAGCGATAGATCAGACGAGAGGGAAAAAGTAACCAACTTGGAAGCAGGTTATAATTCAGTGTGGGATGACGATAATCAGAGAAAGAACAGAGAGAAACGAGTATAGCGAATAGGCTTATTAGGTATCACTCACATTGTCATTTTTATCCACTAATGTTATCATGATCCAAAATCTTCACTCTCAGTATTTAAAGCACACCATAAATTTGCACAAGATATGAATAGCTGCTTCTGGTTGCTAGCACTCACTGCAGCTGCTGTTGTATTGACAGTCAGCGAATCCAACAGAAATGGCTCTCCAGCTGCTGCTCCATCTTCATCAGGTGACATTTCGCTAGGTCCTCCTCCAGACATGATCCAAAGGGATGTCTTCACCAGTTCAGAAGAGGGTTATCAGTGTTTCAGGATCCCATCTCTGCTCTACACCTCAAAGGGAACCATGCTAGCCTTTGCTGAGGGAAGAGGTCTTCATACCAGAACCTGCAGTGATTTCAGTGATGATGTAGTGATTGTGATGAAGAAGAGTAATGATTCTGGAATGACTTGGTCCCATCTCTCTGTTGTCTATTCTGAATACCCACAATCTAGAATAGGTACATCTCTAGAGCTTAACTTATAGCTCCCAATGCTCTCTGTACCGCCACCAATAACTCTTGTGCAAGCTAGTTGTTCTCCTTGCTTACTCGCTGTCTGAGTCCCCTAAATATAGGTGATAACTTGAGGCCCCCACTCAATGACTATTTTTTCTTGCATGTTTTCAAATAGGAAATCCAACTCCTGTTGAAGATAGAGTGGAGGGTAAACTCTTGCTCCTCTTCTCCCGCAATAAGAAGCAAATCTTGATGATGGAGACTAGAGATGAAGGGTCCACGTGGAGTAATGTGGTTGATATAACTGCCATGGTTGCGTTACCCATCTGGTTCCATGTTGCCCCAGGCATGCCTGGAGGTGTGCAGCTCCCTAGTGGAAGACTGATAGTTGGTACGTTAAATATAAAGGGGAGCCCCTGTCATAATTATAGGGTACACCAGTAGCCAGTATCTGGTCCACACTATACAATTCCTTGTCATGTACTTGTTTCAGGAGCTTATGCTTTGAGGGAAAGTGGACCAGGATCTTTTTCAATCTATTCTGATGACCATGGAAAGACATGGAAAGGTTCCAAACCTACTGGAGACACCTCAACTGAAGAGTGTCAAATAGTTCCCCTCGGCCTTGAAGATAAAGCCGTGCAACAGCTGATGATGACAGCAAGGACCCCATTGGGTCATGTCTTTACTTACAGTAATGATTCAGGCGAGACTTGGGTGAACACGAGTATGCCCAAGACCCTCAATCCTCAGGCTGACTGCGAGAGCTCAATTCTGGCTATTCCCTATGAAGGGGTGTACATGAACACACACCTCTACATCACCCAACCACTCTCTGTTGATCGTCATAACATTACCTTCTTCCACTCGGTAGATGGAGGGGAATCATGGAAGGCAGACTTTCAACTATGGAAAGGACCTTCTGCATACTCAAGCATGGCCCTTGACACTAATCGATTCAAAATAGCATGCTTATTTGAGTGTGGCTCATTATACGCCACAGAAAAATTAACAATAGCTATATTTTCACCATTGATTTAACTATTATGGCCTCCATTTTGATATGAATTCAAGGTAATCATTTTTGTTGGACAGGACTGTTAAATACAGTCAGTTTGTCTGCAGTTAATAAGGCATTTCGATCTGGCAACACACCAATGTCTCTATTAATCTTCTCGCTCCTTGCAAGAGCAAGGACAAAGTCATAAAAAGTCAAACACGACAATCGAGTAACAATTTCGACCAAAAGTTTGATATTAGGACATCTCTCCCAGGGCTCCCTTTCAAATCTCTGGCACAGATTTGTGATAGCTTGTATGAACACCTCAACATCTAATACTTCATCAAATCCAGAAGGTGCACTGAGCATGTGGGGAGCTTCACTTGTACTGACTCCACTTTGTAGAGAATTAGCAGTTTCAGGTCTACTGGAGACACTTTGTATCCCACTACTTGGTACAGATACAATCACTGTACTAGCTCCAAGGAGGTTTCGAGGTGTCTGGCCACTGGCTATGTCACTGCAAAACTCCTCACAGCGTTTCAGGAAGAGCTCATAGTAAAAGAGAGTCTGAAATGTGTAGATGAAATCTGAGAAAGACACCAGATTTTCCATTGCATCGTAACTAAATAGCACTCTGGCTATTTTATTGATCACATCAGAGGGAAAGTTATGACACAAGAGCCTTAAAAGCGAAAGGTATTCTACCACTTTGAGACTATCACCCCGTACTGCTACTTCTGAGTAACTGTGCCAGAAGAGCCTGATGAATGATGCTCGGTTGTGCGGGGTCAAGGACACGAAGGTGTAGTCACGAAAGAGGACATGTGTACCCTTCTTGATGCTTTCAAAATACTCTGCCAAGAGTTCATATGGTTTGGTCTTAGGGTCTTGATCCTTCCTCTCCAACAGGAAAGTCACAGCATCTTGGATGTAAGCCATGACATGATGCTTCTTCAAGTATAGCTCGGGGTCAGATATATCAGTAGTTTCAGCAGACATATTTGCTCTGCTCCCTGTCTACTTGCCTGTGTCATAGATTGTAGATTGTAGTAGCGCTGCATCAATTTTCTAATTGAAGCGCATCACATCCTCTTATTAAAGCGCACCCAAACAAATTTTGTCATCCTGCATCATGACCACTTCTCCTGTGGTCAGGCGTTATTCGAGCGCCAGGTACAGCTCAGTGAGCTCAGAAAACGACGTGTTTGCCACGGCAGGTGAGGTTCTTCCCATGAGAGTGCCGTTGGAAACTCTACAGATAGGCCCATGGAAGTACATTTCAGAGCAGTATGAAGACCTTGAGCTACTCTACCAGCTAGACTCCCCTGATCTTTTCATCAGGAGTGATGTGAGTGGGAGCAATGGTGGTTTACCAGCTACGTACCGCATCAGGAGCATATCTGCAGCTAACCTTTCTCTACTCAGTGTGATTCCGGGATCCCTAGAGACCATGGTTACTAAAATGGTTCTTGAAACTGATAATAAGATTACCTACCAGCCTATAAAGAATCGACCTGGTGAAAACAATCCTGAAGATAATGCAAGTCTCCAAGTCAAGGTGGTGAGTATGACAGCTTCTGTCCACGAAACAGGTTATTTAAGGGACACATTACTTCATCTGAATCGTGATTTCCAAGCAGATATCAATATCAACTCGCCATTTCTACCTCCTCAATCTATCAGTAACAAACAAGAGGAGAATGCAGAAGTTTCGAAGCCACATTTGACATTTATGGAGGATTTACCTTTCTGGGTGCTCTATATACCCTGGATGTTCTATTCAAAGCGAACAAGGTATTTCATCCAATACATCATATTTCTGTACTCTGTCATCTCAGTGCTCTGGGCTATGTGGCAGCTATATCGCCATGTCAATTTAATCCAAATAGTCATACAGCCCATCATAGTCACTTTGAAGACTTACTTCTTTCCAGTGTTCGATTTCTTAGACTGGAGCTTTTCTTTCTTCACCCTATGGTGGCACACGTTTCTCAGCCCCCTTAACATCCTACGTGGACTGATGCTGACACCACTGTTACAAATCCTTTCTTACTTAAAACATCTGGTGTATATTCTTTACCTACCAATATCTCACCTGGTGAACAATACTGGACTGATTACAGCTCTAAAAAGTGTTACATCTTTGCTTTACACATTATGGAACTCAGTAGGCAATATCGCTTTTTCGTTATTCCGGACTATTGCCAGTCCTGTTAAATCTATATGGCAGAGTATCCTAAATTCTCAAATAGCAGTTGCTTCCATGGACTTCCAGCGCTTGAGACTAAGCTGGGTCTTCAACTTGATAATAAACAGTTTCAAATCTATAATCAATGGCTTCGCCAAGTTTGTTGGCTATAAACGCAAGGAGCAGAAGATCAAGAAAGCAATGGAGTCGTCTTCTACTCCTATGGTTAGTCCAGTTTCCAGTCCTTCACATCCATCCAGTGCTGCTCGACGCAGAAATGACATGCCCATCCTTTACAGTAGCTCACCTTTAACCAAACGATGACAAAAAAAAAACAAAAAAAAAACAACAAGAGTATTTGATTAGTACATAGTGCTTGATACTATGTACATAGCATAGGGCAATGATTTATATTATGCAGTTATGCACCATGACCATTTAGAAGATGTGCAGACAGCCTGTGTTGAACACTGCACAAAACAGGGCTTGATTTAGACCCCCACTTCAGTTTAAACAACACAATAATCATCTGCACAGGTAATAGTACACATAGTGAAAAAATTAAAGAGTTGCAGTGTGTTCTGTGAGAATTGGAAGTGTTGTGGTTCTTGTTATCGATTTGCTTGTTTCTTCAGCATTCCGTAAATTTTTTCTTTCAGCCATTCCTTGTTGTGGGGGACATAGGTGTTGGATGAAGTCTGGTGCCTGAAAAGTTGGTAGCATCAAATCAAAATGGAGAATCATTTACAGGAATAATCACAGCATGATTCTAAAGACTGATTACTTCTGGTTAAGTTGAGAAAGGGGGGTGGATGAATCAGTAGGCAAAACTGATGGTCTACTGAACTGATAAAATACCCAAGTTTTGTTGGACTTACACCAAGCAACTCATGTCATAAATAGTGTCCACAAACTTGAAGAGTTCACTTATGTCGTATGTGATGGAGGGGGTGTGAGGGTTCATCTGCCTCAGGTACTCTTCAAAAATTTTACACACTCCTGTAAAGATTAAAATGAGCTCTGCTATGACTACTGCGAAATCATTATCTTTACTTCCAGAATGCATGGTAATCTACTACATACCTTCAAAGCACTCTTGTTCTGTCTCATAGTCTGTGAAGGTTCTGGTCTCATGGCCCCTTGTGGGTTGCAGAAGGAGAATTGTGTGTGGCTGCAATAAGATAAACAAAAGATCTATTCAATAGACCAAAAGCAATCAGTTCACATTGCCGATACCATTTCTACGCAGACCAAAATGAGAGCTAAAGAGAAGCGTCATAAACATTTACTCTAAATTGAGCGCACCACTTGTAGTGTTGACGTAAGCTCAAATTCTCTCCTCCCAGATCGATCCCGCGCCCGGTACGCGGTCCCGGATCCCGCGCGGATATCCCGCACATGGCATATGGCGCGCGCGACACATTTTTGAATGATTTGGCGACCAATCGAACTTCAGATTTACCAGCACTGCAAGGACCGCGTGGTAACAAGCTAAAATACAAACTGTGAATACAGAGATTATGTTCTGCTGCTGCTGCTGCTGATCAACAAGGCAGTTAGCTAGCTGGAGCTGGCGATCGCGTTTTAATCATGGTCAATTTCGTAAGTTCTCCCTTAATTATACTCTTGCTGATTGCTTGATCGATTATGTATTAAACCAAGAATACACCTTTGGTCAATTCTGCTGAGCTGACAGACTAGAAATATTACCAGCCCCTCCTCTTTTTGTACCTGCAGCCCCCTCCTTCTCCAGAAAATGTCATTTGGGATTCAGATGAAGAAGTGGATGGACTAGCAGATCAGAGCCCATTGGACCTAAAATGGTGATCAAGTCATTAGTTAGTCTCATCGCCAGGCCCTTTCCAGAAAGAAGGAAGAGGCCTAGTCACACAGTAGCTATTTCAATAAGTGGAAGTGGCACAGTACTTACTCTATATATGTCTGGTTTGTGAGACTAGTAGCAGAGGTGTGGGGGGCCCTAGCCCTAGCCTCCATGTCTTGATTTGGATCACTCTTGATCTCACAATACAACCTCCTGTGTATAATGAAATCTGTGTTCACAATAGGATTCAAGTGAATGACTATGAAGTTGCCATCTGTCCACTGCCGGGAAGTCGAATGGGTGGAGCCAGAAGAAGCTTAGTGGCTGATTTGGGTAGGCTGCTTGGATAGATTCTCTCTCTCTCTCTCTCTCTCTCCCTCCCTCCCCCCTTGACCATTGTACTGTCCGACTATTGTACTGTAGCAACACTCAAGGAAGAGAATGTCACAGAAGTTTATGTGATTTGTACGGAAGCTGAATTGCGAAGGTAAGTTTACTTGGGTCAAGCTATAATAAGAAATCTAATAGGTCTTCCCCCCATCACAGAGCTAAAGTGTGCAATCTTCTGGAGGAGTATCGAATGAGAGCATTTGCTGCTCATTACTACCCCCTGGATGACGACCAGATCGCTGATATGGAACACTGTCTCGAGCTCCTGGAGAGCCTCTATGCAAGCATCAAGAAGGGCAGAAAAGTTGCTATCCAGTGAGTAAATTTTGTTTTGATAATAGCCCACAAGTTACTTTACCAATTATTATTCCTGGTGCCTTATCTCTTTGCTATTCCAGCTGCACAGATGGGCTGGGGAGATCATGTCTTGTTTTGGTCCTGCTAGCAATGATGCTGGATCCAGATCTCCCCGGACTGCTGGCCATAGAGTACATCCGGCAGTCACAGGGACCCAGAGCTATACAAACAGTCAAGGTAACCATTTCCATCATGTCAGCTGACGTGCTTTCACAATTATTGTCTTTCATTTCAGCAATATAACTTTATAATGGATTTCCATAAGAACTTGGCTGAATTCAAGCAACGTCATCTTCCAATCATTGGCCCCAGACCTCTCCCAGTTTCTTGAGATTCATGAAATTTTTCTTCGCCATTTCCCTTTTTTTTCCTAGTCAATTTTCCAACTGTTGTGTCTTTTTCCTTCACTTTGTGTTGAATCAGAAGTAGTTATATATTTTTCATATATTTTTTTTGCTCATCATCTTCCCAGAAATTTAATGTAATTATTATACTAGCTATGATGAAGTGAACCACAGTGGTTAAAAATAGAGGAGAGGAATAAAGTGGAAAGGTTGCAATGCATAGGTATGATTATACATACACTATTTACTGTAAATCCTGTGATTTTTTAAGGTTTTTCTTTTGAAACCATTTGACGCATGAGCACACCATTTAGTTTCTCCAACTTCTTCACATCTTGTAACTGATCAGTACGATATTTCAAACACTGTGTAATGCACATTTAAACTGCATCATTTCAATATGACAATCTACATAGATGCTTTAGACACTTGCCTCATAACAATCTGTTGCCTTGAGAATAAGAGATGCATCACAGTTCCTGTACTTCACCACAAATCTGAACTGATTCATTGAAGAATGACACAAAAATCAAAGAATAAACTTGTTATACTTACTCTCCATGGATTAGCATGATATAATCTCTCAGCAGCTTTGGCAAACTCTTCCCAGTTTTCCATATAACTCATTTCTTAGTGGGTGCTCCTTTGGAGCATGCCTTTCTAAATAAAGGAAAGGAAACTTCAAAATTACTATTTCCATGAACTTTGAACTTAAAATGGACTGCTCAGCTGTGAGGGAAAAATGACTAGAGTTGCTCGTAAGGAAAAGAAGTCAGCACTTCCTTCTACACCATGGGGGATTCTGAAGCAGAATAAATACAAGAACTTTGAGGATGAAGGTATGTGGACGTGGCTAGCTATATGACATCATCATGAGATAACAGTTCCAAACCCCCAAACATTTTTTTTTTTAACTACTGTACACAGATTCAGACAGATCTTATTACAGCTCAAATTCCGATTCATCTGCTACAACTAATGAATCCATTTCTACTCGAAGCAAACCACTGCACAAAAAGAAAGCAACCAAGAAGGGAGACCTGAGGGATCCTGAATCTGTTTCGTTCCTTTCTGAAGAGTTTGAAGAAACTGGTTCAAGTCGTAGTCCTGGGACTGCAAAACTGGGGAGAGTAAAGAAAGGACAGTTGAAGGAAACAAGAAAAACCAAATTGATGGAAAAGGTGTCAAAGAGATTGGCGAAAAAATTAAAACATAAGTTGACCACAAAGCAATTGAAACAGAAAATCGGTGACTTTGAAACACTATCATTAGTATCATCCTCTGACACAACTTCTGATGAAACATCTAAGAATACAAAAAAATCACTTAGAAAGAAGAAGCAAAGAGGAACAGTTTCTGAGCATTCCACTCGTGACAAAGAGACAGCACAAGAAGGTGCTACTAGTAGCAGTAGTTCTGAGGTTCTTGGAAATGAACAGAAACCTCTTTTGAAGCCAGGGAATTACAAGTCAGCAGACGAGAAGAGAAAGAAACAAAATGAAGCAAGAAGATTAAGAAGACAGAAAAGAAAGGTTGTTTAATATTTTGCCACCAATTGTACTCCTATTAGGTTCATGTGTAGTGTATAGCTGTTTTGGAATGAAACTTATATACTATAATGCTATAGGTGTGCTTCAACTGTAGGAAGAGTGGCCACCTGGTGCAGAACTGCCCTCTGCCTCAATCTTGTGGAATTTGTTTCAAATGTGGATCGGCAGAGCACACTTCCAGATCTTGTCAAGTTGACACCACAGAAGGTCACGATAGTTAGACTACAGGCAGCTATCACTGATTGACCAATTCTCTGTTGTGAATATATAGGTGACTACCCTTATGCCAAGTGTTTCATATGTGGAGAAACAGGACACCTTTCAAGGTCATGTCCTGACAACCCTAAAGGCTTATATCCAAATGGTTTGTGGGTAGTATAAACATTGTGCATGTAGTAAGCCAATAACTGATGTATAATTTAGGTGGATGTTGCAAGCTCTGTGGTTCAGTGGAGCATTTGAAATCAAACTGTCCGGATAGAATCAAAAAGAATCCTGAAGGTATAGTTATAACAACAATTGTGTTATAGCTATATAGAGAGACTGGATTTTTTTTTGTTTTTTTTTGTTTCCCAGGTGGTTTCAGTTCAAAAGGTCTAGTTATGATGAATGCTTATGCAAGCGCTGATGCTGAAGACTGTGATGAAATTCCTCTGGTGGCATCCAAGTCAAAAGTTAATGGAAACAAACAGAAAGGCAAAAGTAGGACCAAAGAAAAAAAGATACACAGATTCTAAATCACCATTATCACTATATATCATAAAGAGGTACTACATGTGCAAGTATAATATAGCTGTTTTGATGACAACAAATTGAATGAATGAAAAATAAAAATAAATGTTATTGATGGCAGTGCTTGATTGCGAGTTTCAACTTTTATTAAGCATTGACTTGAACGCACTGTACAACACTGAAAACGGTGGTGCACTTGATTGGAGAGTTGATAGCTCCCGAGATGTTGATCTCTTTCTAGTATACACAATGATGTAAGCTGGATATGCCTTATCATTAGAATACGTCATGAAAACTTGTGAGCCCTGTGTTGTTCCACTGACAGTGTCATATCTCACTTGCTTTAGATTCGTTTCTTTATCATGGCTAGTTTTCAGAGGGGGCATTCGTAATTTTCTATCTTGGCTACACTCACAACTGTCTCCAGTCAATACCTTGGCTAGTATCACTTCTCTACTGTCATACTGCAGGTCATTCAAAGGATGTGCATATGCATCTGAATAACTGGCATTCACTGCAAAATAATTTGCCTGTCCCCACAAGCCTTCACGAGAGTATCGGGAGTCAAATCCCTCATCAGATGCACAAATCTCATCAGAGCGAGTTGCCCCTGAACCATGAAATAATTCCTTTTCATTGATCTTTCCAGCGTTCTTTTTATGGAGCATTCGCTTAGCATGAGCATAGCGATCCCATAACCACTTGTTTTGGACTCGCTTTATCTCGATAATGCTGTAATAGGGCAGTGTTTCTTTGAACTTAGCTTCAACACTACTAAATTCCATACAGTGTCTCGATACTTTGACAATTTTGCAGTCATCCGACTGTGGCTCCCATTCACTAGGGTAATCACTGTCCTCTTTAACTACTTTTGATGCTGTGCTACCCGAAATGGACTGAAAGTTGATGATATCTGCCTGTATTTCAGTTACAGCTGCTTGCACAGAAAGCTCTAATCCTTCCAGCTTGATCACACTTTGGATTGATTCATCAAAACCAACAGCATACCTTTTGGCAGTGGTCCTAAACTTGTGTAGCAGAGCACTGCTAAGTGCTAAAGAAGTTGGTAGGGGTATTCTCTTTACATATAGAAGACTCAACAATTTCTCTTCAATTTTGGCTGTAACTTGTGTGACAGTAGCCTTTGGTCCTCTGATGTTGATCACCACTTCATTATTTGAAAGATATTTAGAAACTGCTCCTCCTTTTGCTTCGCGTTTTATAGTCCGTTTGTATCCAGTACTATCATTAATCTGTTTCATTGCTTTAAAATCAAATCGATATCTTTTTGAATTTATAATTAAACATTTGGAGCAATCGTTTTGGGCATAGAAAGATTCAATAATGGCTGAATTGGCTGGATCATAAGCTGTGAACTGAGCTGTATCGGCCATGTAATACCACATAACTGCATTTTTTGCAGAGGAAGAAATAGTCTTTGAAACTGAACGAGAAAAACCAGTGCGTTTGTTAACTTGCTTCATAGTTTGAAAATCAACTTCATACAATTCTCCTTTGATCACAAAACTGCACTTACCCCTTGGGTCTGTGCGGAAAGCATCATTCAGCTTATCAGTAAGTATTTTTGAGTACGCTGTATATGATTTCTCATCATTATACCACGACCAGGAAAAGATTGCAGCTTGAGTGGGTAAGGAACTTTCGGGAAATAAAGCATCCATTGCTTGAACATATGCCTTAATTTCAGCACTACTTTCGAGAACTATTCGTATTTCACTCACATGCATCTGAGATGGTAAGTTATCAGCTATTGCCTGTATCATTTGAGCATTGATTGCAGGGAAAGCAATACTGTCCAGATTCAATACAGAAGCTCGGAGCAAGATATTTCTCATGGTTGTATTGTATTGACTTGTATGGGACATTCTCTGGACACTCAGTGGAAATAATGTGTGAATGATTTTCTTGCATGGTAGCTCTCCGCCATCAATGGCAACGGCCAGTCCAACTCCAATTTGAGAACTATCATTATATACATACTGACTGCAACCATCTTGGAAAGACTGCCCTTTCAAACCAGTTAGCTCAATGGGATACTGATGCTGTACTGTTGATGTACCCGTGGGAAGAACTATACCATCAACCTTCTCTTTTGATAAAACACCCTTGACGATCTGAATAGTGGTCACATGACCACTTTCAGTGCGCAAATGGACTTGTCTGAGAATTCTTTCATCAGTTGAAAATTTCATGACAATACTCTCACTTTCTTTCAAATTATCACTGTACATAGAAACTTCTTTGGAGGCACAAATTTGCTTGTAGGATGCACTGAAGATAAGCTGGGTGGAATCCAGTTCAATAGACTTAATATAACTCAAAATAGCTTCTTTAGCAGGATTTAGCTTCATCAATGTTCCAATGATCTTCAAGCCTATGTTATGAGGCTCACACACCACCTGTAGCACCACTCCATGATATTTAGCCAATAACTTCAAGGAAATGAAGCGTTTCTCATCATTGGCAAGCATCATACAAACAACATCATCTTTAATAGCTAAAACGGTTGAAACTTCATCAGTAGATAAAATTAAGGTTTTGATTTTATCTATAACGATCTTGACCCCCTTCTCTTTTCCACGCACACTAATGCTGACTGTTCTTCCAGGTGGCAATAATTTTAGCTGGCTTGGTACACTTAAAGAACAACACTGATTTTTAGCTTCTTCTTCAAACTTTTTCAAGAAGTATGTTAACTCAAATACTTTCATATCAGCTTTCTTCTCAATAGTTATATTAGCATTAATGAATTCTTTAACCTTACTCCATGCTGCTTCAATATCTTCCATACACAAGCCATGGATTATAACAGTCTGACCAGGACGCTTATCAAATGTGACTGGGAGTTCAGATTGCTTTGAGGCTAAAAATGGTAAAAGACCAGGAAGGGATACGGCTTCTGGACGTACTTGATATGTTTTGGATTGGGGCTTCAGCATCTGCAATGACAAATATAAATATATAGGGGCATCTGGCATAGCAATGCAGATAACCTAAAGATAGGCATTTGTTTGCAGTGTACCTATATAGGTGGTTAATATGCTGTATGTAGCTGTTGTGGTGTACAGTTTTCAACTTCTGTAGGGAATATACATTGCATATAGATGGATGAATGTTTTTGTACACTGGCTGTCAATGTATGCAACACCTAGTTACATGTGTGCATGCTTACCTGTAGCAATTTCAATGCACTGCAATACTCGACTGAATTTCTCCCATACAGTAGTAATGAAAAACTGGATGCATCTTCATCATATACAATACATCTGGTATGATAATACTTCTGGAGTTCAAACTTTTGCTTGACTTTATCTGCTTCACCACTGAGATTAAAAACCTTCAATGTTAATCCAGCAACAAGATTACTGGACAGTATCCTTTGACTAGCAGACTTGATTTGTGCATTACTCCCAGAAAGATATATTTTATTGCCTCTTTTTGTCAGTTCAGCAGGAAGAGATTTTTTGAGAGTGTCAAACTCAAGAGTAAAGAAGTTATGGACCAAATAGATCATCGTTTCTTCTGAGCATTCCAGAGGTACTTCCACTTTCTTTGAGTTTGATTTCTTTAACGAGACATAAAGCTCATGCATGCCATGAAGCTTACTATATTTGAACTCCCTCTCTGCTCTAGTTGCTGCTGAATGTGACGTAAATGTTATAAACCCATAACCTTTAGATGTGCGAGTTTTGCGATTGCGAAGGACTATTACTTTCTCGATTTCTTGCTGCATTTTTGAAAAATGCTTCCTTAAGTGTTTGGCTTTTATGTTGTCAGGAAGCTTAGAGTTTTTAACAGATATATAGAGTGTCCGATCATCACAACTTTCGTTTTCTTCAATATCACTCACAGAATCTTCATCACTACTGAAAGTAAAAGATGCTAGAGATGACCTGAGTGAACTTGATACAGATGAGATGCTTTCTCTCTTTGAATCTGACTTGTAAGAGATGTAAAGTTCATGCTTGCCTCTCAGCATGGTACCACTGTATCTACGGAGCACGGCAGAGGCAGCTAGCTCAGATGTGAATGTTATTAAACCATACCCATAAGATTTTTTAGTGGCCATATTACGAATAATCATAGCTTTCTTTATCACATGATCTACCTCAGAAAAATGCTCATTTAAATGCTTGCTTGTGATATGGTTTGGAAATTTGCCAGATTTTCCAGTGACATAGAGAGTACTGCTGCCATCTATGCTTAGATCTTCTTCTTCTTCTTCTTCTGACTCACTCTCCAAGTCATAAGCACTAGCTAATGAAGCACTGCTACTACCATAATCACCAGACTTTCCTTTCCATTGTGAAATAAGGAGAGAATATTTGCCTTGCAGTTTGCTATCACCGAGCATTTCAATAGCATCACTGGCAGCTTCTGCAGAAGAGAAACAAACCATACCAAACCCCTTTGACTGTTGGTCTTCATCGCGCATGATTATGGCCTTTTCTACGTAATCATCAAAATCACTGAAATGTTGTTTGAGATGAAAGCCATTAATGTGAGGTGGCAACTTAAAACCTTTCCCACTCACATAAAGAGCTCGAGACCTTTGTACTCCTCGACTGCGGCTCCTTCTTTGCCTCCTCCTTCCACTCATAATGGGAAAAACTCAAACAACTATTCCACAAACTACTGTGTGGAGTAGCTAATAGTTACCTTTGACTTGCTGATGTTATAGTTTATCCACAGCCAAGTAAATGAACAGCTAGCTGCGTTACAACGTTGACACGACAATCAGATCCACCCTTGCCTTGATCAGTCACTGTCCCACAAAAGTTCAAAGTTCATGATGTTCAGTTAATTAAGTACGTGTGCAATTCATCCAAAATAGTATAATTTATAATCATTCATAACTATTCCAGTCTTCCAAACACCTTGTGGCTTCCCAGCCTTCCTGCCAAAGGGCCTCCACGTCTCACCCTCTTCTCAAACTCTTTGATCTCCAATCGAGACCTAATATCACGATGACGCTGTGTCTGATATTCATACTCATCAGCAATCATACTGGTCGTACTCGCTGTCGCTGCCTTGACACTCTTATTCACCTCAGTGGCAGGTTTTCTTTTCTTCACTGCCTCTCCATATCCAAATAATCCACTTCTCATCGTACCACTACTTGGAGCACTTTTCCCAAGCCTCTGAGCGGCCTTGGTTCTAACACCAACACCAGTAGTGGATGTGATGACAGAAGATGACTCTCTACTCCTTGACCCAAGTCTCTCGGAAACTGGATTAGAGACGGCTCTTTCCCTGATGGTCACTCTTTTGGACACTGGCTGTGCTGCCACTGTAGATGCCGGCCTCTTCACTAGTATCCCGGAAGAACCAGATCGCACAATTTTAGAGTTTGGGCTGATTGAAACTATTTTTCTTTTAGAGGAGGAAGTAGACTTATCAACATCTGACTGCAAGGAAGGGAGGTTATTGGAGGTCCTGGTGAGCTTTATGACTCTTTTGGGAGAGGGTGAGGAAACTGGAGGTGCTGGGGTTGAAGTTGCAGAAAACTGGGTGAGGATGGGGTTGCCGGCTGTGGGTGGGGAGCTGATTGAGGAGGGTGTGTAATCCAGACGAGAAAAGATAGAGTCTCCGGAACTTCTATCTTTGGAACCCGCAGGAATGAGACCTGGAACAAAAATGGTCATAAGCATAAAGAGAGTGTTACTATCTTTATCAATAGCATACCTGCAGATTCCAGAAGACGCCTGCTTCTATCTTTAGTGACACTTTCGTGTTCCTCACCAGATTCGTACACTTTAGCTGCTTTCTGGAGGCCTGTGGTGGTGAAAATGTCCTGCCCTTCTCCTGGGAGGATGATCACTCGAGGGTGTTTGGGCTGTTGTGAATACTCTGCAGGGTCATCTGAGTACATTGATGATCTCTATAATATTATCATGGAATAACAATCACTCCATACAAGTCATACATTATGCATACCTTTAATTTTTTAGCTTCATAATGTGATGTCTCATAGCTTACTGGTAAATCACCAGCATCAATCTAAAAAATAAAAATAAAAAAGAAAAAAGTACAAACTATCCCACAGATATGCATACTGCATTTACCATTTCAGAACTACTTTCCACTGGAGTGGTAGACTCCACATAATAATCATTTTCCTGCGGTTCATCCATTAAGTACATTTGGTGAGGCCTGTAATCAATAATATAACTACGGTAGAATGAAAAGTTCTTGAGCATACCTCAGTTTGACCTGTGACTCGAGGAACAATTTTTTGCCTGGTTCAACGTAAGTAATGTATGTCATCTCTGAGTCATTAGCAGATAAATCGCGATGATTGGCAGATATGCTGTCTGGAATTGCCTTCTTCATGTACTTTCCAGCTAATATTTACAACATAGGTCCTGTAATAATTTACAGTAATTCCACTGACCTATTTTTTTCTGAGCTGAAGTGCTTGTGGTCGATACCATGGAAGCCTGACCAGGAGTCGTTGAGTGGGCAGCTGGAGGAGGTGGGCGTTTATTAGAAGTAATCACTGTCTTGGGTGTTGTGGTTAGCATCTTCTTAGCATCCTAATTTATAGCAAAGTGTTCCTAAAGATCACCACTACTATTTCATATTACTTGAGAGTGGATTTTCTTGGCATGTTTCAAGATGTTTATGATATCACCCATCACATTGATTCCCATTTCTGTGAGAATATCCTAATGAAATCCAATACACAAAAGACTTAGTGTAATGTCATAGTGGCATATTATGACCAAGGCAATACCTTGTTTAGATCTGGAAGCATGTCTTTGGACATTCGATTATCTTCAAATGTTGCGGAATAACTACAGAAAGGGACCAATAATCATATAAGCTTACTCAGATTAAAACAGCATACCTTTTGGCAATGGACAGTGGTATGCCTGCATCTTTGAAGAACTGTGTCCAGTTTACTAAAAGATTTTAATTAACGCACACCTTATAAACATAGCTAGAGATATCCTTACCTTCTGCCATAGTTTGATTTTTAAAAAGGTAATGGGCTACCTGAAGTCTCACAAGAAGTACACCTCAGCTGTATAATATCGAAAGAGAGATACAGTAAGCTTATGTATTAGTCGCGGACGTCTGTGAGGCGAGGCGACCGGGCATAAATTTTATAGCCACGCCCCCTATAGTCCAGACACCGTACCCACCCCATAAAAGATATGCATGGTACATTAATGAGCAAAGCAATAACAAATGAAATTTTCACTATAAACTGGATTTTTAAGAGTTGAAGGTTCTGGCTATTGTCTTCGTTTCCTTAGATACCAAAATAATAAGACTGCAGCAGCTGATCCTCCAATCAGCAGGAGACCAGTCCCTGCAATGCGCCATCTTGACCAACCAGTAGATTGAGAAACCACTTGCATCTGCAATATCATTGCACTGTAACTATTTGAGAGCATATACACACACAACTTACTCTTTGCATATTGTTGTGCATTAAATTGCCATCCATAACTATATCAGGTCGAATTTGGCTCTAATAAGAATATTATTTTTTAAGCTCTGAATAACAGTGATTCCACTCATCCCAGTGTGGTATTGCACTCACTGTAATTCTCTGTTCTGCTCCACGCTCAACAAGCAAGATAACTCTGTTACCAGCACTGTGGAAATAAGCCACAGCTTTGTGATGTTGCACCTCCCTTAAGTCATTTCCATTGATCTGCAATGTATTAATGCACTGACTTGCATGTATAAAATTCAATTGCTAGGTACCTCTAATAGTTTATCTCCAGATTTGAGTCTTCCATCCTTAGCAGCAGCGCCATTCATTTTGATGGTGGTTACAAAAATTCCTGGGTCATTTCCAATGTGGATGTTATCAATTCCTCCACGGATATTGAAGCCAAGACCTACAACACGTGCATGAAGTCAATGAACTAATGCCATATACAGAGGGGGACATATATATATATATATATATATATATATATAATATGCACACACCAGTTTCTCCTTTTTCTAATATTACTTCCTCAATAGTAGGAATCGAAGAGCTCATGACTGAATTCTAAATAAAACACACTCTAAACAAAAAAGACAGTTACAGATTATGCTTAAAATTCGAGGTACTTACAGTTACGGTGATAATATTGACTATATGAACTTCTCACCTGTTCTTTTATAAACACACTAACTGATAAGTCAAAAAGAGTGTGCAGTAGTCACCCACATACACATAACGACAAGAGGCATGCATGCAAAATCTTCGTCAGGTCAAAGGTCACGTTTATGACGTAAGATCATAAGCATACGCATGCGCAAAGAGGTTAACGTGTAGAACACGTGAGTCAAGTTTTTTGGGGGGCGAAAATTTGGGAAGGTTAAGAGGTGTAGACTGGGAGATTTTGTTTGCAATTTGAAGACTGCTCATCCCAAAAGAAAAAGGACAACAAAAAAGAGCTCATCAGTTTGAAGTCACCAAATCAGCAATTGTGGAGCAAAAAAAAATGAGTCGAATATACATTGGGCGCCTGAGCTATAATGCTCGAGAAAAAGATGTTGAGAGGTTTTTCAGAGGGTTTGGACGAATTAAGGACATCAATTTGAAGAATGGATTTGGGTTTGTTGTAAGTAGTAGCCTATTGATGGTGGCCATTTTTATTCACACCATGGTTACTCAGGAATTTGATGACCCAAGAGATGCTGATGATGCCGTGTATGAACTCAATGGACGAGAACTTCTTGGAGAGAGGTTAGGCTTCATACTGACATTTCATTGCTCCCATCTTGATTTTAATATTTTTTACAGGGTGATAGTGGAACATAGTCGTGGCACATCATCTGGCTATGGTCGCCGCTATGGTGGTGGAGGTGGTGGTGATAGGTATGGTGGTGGTGGTGGTCGGGACCGTGGTGGTGGCGGTGGTGGTGGTGGTGGTGGTGGTGGATACAGAGGGTACGAGGCTTGAGTTTTAAAAATTTGTCTTTTTTTTTTAGTAATGGCTACTTGCCAAGGGCGACTACGATTCAGGTCTCCCCCAATTTTTTTTCTTGCTTTCTGCAGGGCCCCTGTTTGGTTAGAAAAGTAAGGGTATGATACTAATCTACTGTGCTGGTCTGAGTGGTTGGTCAGACAGGCGGGCCCCCCTCTCTCCCCATCGCCATTAAAATACAGGAGATCGCCATCAAATTTCACTGTTCAGTGCCTTTTTTCTTAATGTGCATTAGGTATGGACCACCAACTCGTACAGACTATCGGATTTTGGTGGAGAATATCTCCAGTCGTGTGAGCTGGCAGGTAAAGATAGCAAGCTTAGCCCCCTTTTAAGACTTTCAGGTTTACTTTCTCTCTTCTAATTGGTTGTAATAAATGTTTTTCATTTTGCTTTTGAAGGCATGCTACCACTAAATGCTAAGAAGGGTGTCCCCTAAAGTGTTGAGTGTGTGCTCTGGTAGGGCCATCATAAGACGGTTGGTGTGGTGTGGTGTCTCACTGGCTCTGATGGCCTAGCGTGTGCCTATCTGTCCTTCTACCTCTTGGTCTTGGGCTGCTCTTTTTTTTTAACATATGCACACATCTAATACTGAGGCCTGACACCAACTATTATTGATGATGTGCACCTGTGGTCTCTCAAATTGATGCCCACCAAAAAGAATCTCTGCCGCCTTGTGTGGTTCAGTAGATGTGGTACTTTATTTGGGCTCTAAGCATGTTCTCTACTACATGAATCTTGACTGAACTTGTGAAACTCTTCTCAAGGCAGTAAAACTAGTTTCGTCTAGGATCTTGTACCGCGTTTCTCTCTAGTCTCAAAAATGTGAAGGGTCTTTCTGTTTGGCTGTTACAGGATCTGAAAGACTTCATGAGATCTGCTGGGGAGATTACTTTTGCAGATGCCCATAAGCAGCGTGTTGGAGAAGGGTGAGTACTAATTAGAATTTTTGAACACTGTTTTATGATCTGCTCTTTTACAGTGTTGTTGAGTATGCTAGTTATGATGACATGAAGAATGCCATCAGGAAACTAGATGGTGCTGAATTGAATGGCCGAAGAATTAAGTTAACAGAAGACTATCGTAGCAGTAAGAGGCGAAGGTATATTTTTGTCATTTTATTTTATATCAATCGGTAGTCATTTTTGGCTTTTACTTTACTTTGCAGTCGTTCCAGATCACGATCTCGCGGGAGGAGCAAGAGCCGTAGCCGCTCCAGGGAGCGACGCTACCGTTCCAGGTCACGCTCTCGTGATCGCTCGAGGTCTCGATCTCGTTCCAGGTCCAGGGACCGTTCTCATAGCCATAGCAAGTCCCCAGCCCGAGACCAGTCTAGGGAGCGTAGTCGAAGCAGGAGTCGTAGCAAGTCTGAAGAACAAGAGAATAATGGAGAAGAGTGTCCTGCTATTGATGAGGACCAACTCAAAGATGGTTCCCCTCGTCGTTCACGAAGCAATTCCCAAGAGAGGGAGAGATCTGCTTCAGCTCAAAAAGAGGTCGACATGAGGTCACGAAGTGCTTCCCCTGTCCAAAATGATGTGGACGAGTAGAACATTAATAACTGATATTCATATTATTATGCATACACTCTTTTGTGACATTTTATATTAAGTTTAGCATCAGTAAGGCAAAGCGGGGCTATTTCGAACGGTGGGGCTATTCCGTAGGGTCAAATATTTTCAAAACTCCTCGAGCTTATGATCTCTATTTTGAAGAATATATTCTACTATTATAGTAGATTATATCCTCCAACATTGAGCTCAGAAGCTTCAGTAGTTTCAGAAATATTTGAACAATACGGAATTACCCGCCATTCGAAATAGCCCCGCTTTACCGTATAATTGTTGTTTTTAAGTCATGTGACTACTATCTTACGTAACGTTTTGTAAGATCTGCATGATGGTGCAGCGCAGCATGGAGGAACAGAACGAAGAAGAGAGTGAAGTTGATGTTGATACACCTGCTGCAGTTGAAAGTGGCAGGACCAGGTTACTACCTTCTTCTACACGAAGAGAACGTTACTCATGGTCGTGTCTCTGGGACGAGATTAAGTAAGGAAGCACACTCGGTGTGACCATAGATATTATCTATGATGACTTTTGCTTTTTAATGGCAGGTGATACTCCAAATACATTGTTCCTATAGTGCTGGCTAATGTAGTGATAGTTGGTGTGATACTGCTGGTGGTATTATTGACTCAGCATAAATCAGGGTCTGAAAGTGAAGGCAGTGGAGCAGGACGATAATCAGCTGTCAGAGACTGGCTGGTATATTTGCAGTCAAACTCACTTTTTTAATCCATCAATCTATCCTTTTGTGTCTGTGTGTGTATTTGAACTTTTTCAGTATTATGATAGCATTAATCTAAACTCCTGTTAGATGGAAGGATCGATGCTGGAGTACTATACTGAAGATTGTATTAATGTTGCACTACATGTAAAACTAATAAATGAACCACAGATCATTTTAGAGTTGAGATAAAATTTTCTGCTGCTGTGACTGTTGTGCTCATTTGAGTTGGTGCTTTGCTGACACACACCATGACACCCAGGGGGAAGGAACACACCACAAGATTATAAAGTTTCCCTTCACTGGTTGCATATGCACTAAATATATGGCATTATAAGACACAATCATTGGCAACCGATTATAGTATTACTACCTTGATTGAGCCTTTTTAAAGACTATGAATTTAACTTCCATTTCGTCTAGTTCAAGCAACAGAGCTGTTTCTGAAAGGCAGAGAGGGAAGAAATTAATCACTGCTACACGTACATTCCATCTCACCAATTGGTCTTTCATCAGTAAACATATTGACAATTTGTTTCCAATTCTGTGGCAGTAAATTAGTGGCATTAGCTATAAGATCTAACAATATTTGATTACTTGATTGTGGCACGTGCTGAATTGGCCGTGATCGTAGATGCATGTGGCTGCAGTTGTAAGGATGGCTACACCAGTGAATAAGCCAGTAGAAATTAAGTGGTCTGCAATTAGGGTATTCCAATAATGTGATATAATATAGTAATTATTACAGGGTACCTTTTACTAACTTCTCCCAGTTAGTTTCCTCCATAGTTCAGAAGTTGTACTTTAACCCTGTGCACCGGATTGCGTGGGTTAGTAGTGGTTATTATCGATCTCGAGCAGTTAGCCTGCGGGTGTCAAGTTTGTCACTATCAAAATGGCCTCCGATAGCAGCCCAGTGATCCAACGATATAGTGCAGAATTGGACTCCTTTGACGTTGGCAAGGCCAAAGTCCAACACTTTGGGCTGCTTATGAAGAAACCGTTTGGACATAAATCTGGGCGGTGGCAGAAAAGGTAAGCTTGACTCGCTTTAACTGTTAGGCAAAAAATAGTGTATACTAGCTTGCTAAGCAGCTATAAAAATGCTAACTGCAATTGCGAGTTGTTTTTTTTTTTAGACCTAACAATGCATGCAGGCTCCTAGCCATTCAAAATGATACAGGTCCTTAGAGAGCTATCTATCTAGAGATACCTATTTATGGTTGAAGCACTTTAGGCTGTTTATGGAGAGGTCAAGTGGTTCGATTCAGTCACCACAAAGTAAACATTTTTTGAGAGTCTGACCTCACAAAGAAGAGGTGGTTTATGATTGGTGGCATTTTTTTAACAACAGGTTTTTCACCGTGAAAGATGGATTTCTTCTTTATTACAACGATGCAGAGAGCAAGGCATTTGAACGTTCACATCACTTCAATATCCACCCTAAAGTAAGTCCACTATGATATTACAATGGAACCACTATGGTAATAATTGATCACTGCAATGGAGTCTTCATTCTAACTTTCATTGCACCAAAAGGCAATATATTTTCTATTAATGAAAAGAGAACATGACTCACTTACCCCCATAACCTAAACTGCAGTCACTGTGCTCATTCAGGGAAACAAATAGAGTTATTGTAATTATTCGATAATTATTGTAATCTTCATGAAGAAAAGAATAATCAAGTTGTGTGATCTTGTCATTCCCTTGTAGTCAGCATGCAGTACAACTAAAGATATGTTTTCTGATTTTACATAAATTCCTATTTCATTAACCTCTGAGAAGAATCTTGCCTGTTTTCTGTTTGGCCTGGGATTCCATCATATGGGAAGTAGAGACATGCAAATTATGTTTTTTTTCTTCCCTATTATGCTATGTTCCAATGCCAGAACCCCTGCCCTATTATGCTGAACAAACATGCCTATATTATGCTTTAAAAATTGGTAAGAAAATTAATAAGTGATGGTTTATTGTAGCATAATTGCAGCCTCTTTTAGTCATCCATCATAATTTTATCAGCAGCAAGTTAGTTTGCTGCGAACATTTAGTAAAGAAAACAGCAGCAAAAGACAGTTGTAATAACATGGCCGGCACTGCTACGACTGGTACAGCCATGGCCGTACCACCATTCAGAGTGTGTGTGTGTGTGTGTGTGTGTATGTGTGTGTATGCAGTTTAAATAATTATTGACTTATAAGTTGGTACATGGCATTGCCTGGATCATACCAGATTGAAATTGATATTGAACTTACTCCAGACCCTCCAGATGGTAGCTATGGCTGTACCACGTTAAATAGGTGGCTCCAGCTCGTTTTTTTTTTTGTTTTTGTTTTTTTTGTCTGTTTTTATTTTTTGTTACCACCACTAATTACGTAGGAACTCAAGAGTCGACATCAATACCTCCATATCTGCCAACCCCTGGAAGTAAAAATCCCCTATTATGCCAGCATTTATGCTGGCATTAAGGTTCAACCAATTATGCCCAAAACTATGCCAGGCATAATTTGCATGTCCCTAAGTGGGAAGCTGCTGTAGGGTAACTTTGTCTTCCTTCCTTCAATACCACTAACAGATTGTTGTCTACACAGTAGGGTGGTGGTGGGGCTTCCCCAATAAGAAATGTTTTTCAACTCTACCCATTGAAGTCAGCATGACAGAAATGATATTCTCAGTCAATGCGGGTGTCTGCAAACACAACATGTTGTTTCCCAATCTTATGAATTTACAAGTAGTATAAACCGTGATTCTTGGGAAATGGTGATAGTTGTACTGTTGTATACATGATATGGGCAGTCTGCTTGTAAGTATTTTGTGAAGGGGAGAGGATTAAATCCCTTCCCCCTTAGTTTGCTCATCTTAACAGACTCTGTCTGGAGTCCTTGAGTTGACACTTTAGCCACCTTGCACTGAGACATTGTCTACCTCTAAGTAAATTGTTTCCTTCTCTTCTTTCCTTATGTGCAGGGAGTGATCCCCCTGGCTGGTTGTGATGTTGAAGAAAAAATAAATGGCCCGCAGAAATTTGCCCTCCGGATAACCAACCCACACTTCAGAGTATGTAATATTGTGCCTCCACCCTTCCTAAAGCCCCTTTCCCTAGTTATATTTTACCCTCCCCAAACCTCATCCCCACAACTCATCACTTCCCTCCCAAGTTCTCCAGTGTCAATGTATAGTCTTCATTTTATTAGCCTTTCCGTCACACTCTTATGTTGTATTACTGTACCATACAGGGTGAAATCTGGGTTGGAGCTGAAAATGGTGAAGAGTGTATGGAGTGGAAGAAAGCCATAATGGAAGCAGGCAAAGTGTATGTACCCTCCCCTCCCCTCCCGTTCCTCTCCTCTCCCCTTCCCTCCCCTCCTCCCCTCCCCTTCCCTCCTCTCCTCTTCCCTCCCCTTCCCCTCCTCCCCTCCCTCCTCTCCCCTTCCCTCCCCTTCCCTCCCCTCCTCTCCTCTCCCCTCCCCTTCCCTCCTCTCCTCTCCCCTCCCCTAAAACTAGATCATAGACTCTTATCTTCATTTAGACTAGACCATGAATGCCCGTGAATAATACTTTAATTTAAAGTGCCCTTGGGCTGCTATTGAGTTGATGTGAATTATAATTTAATTAGAACATGGAGGAATGCTCAGCTTGGAGAGCGAATCATCCTGCAGATAGAGAACAAGAGCAAGGAGATGGCAGAGGAGATGAACATGACCATAGAGAAGTTGAACATGGAAGCTTCGGCACTGGAGGAGGAGAAGGAGAAGAAGGCTGTAAGTATAGCAGTGGCAGTCTCTCCCTGGGGAGTGGCAGTCTCTTCCCGGAGAGTGCCAAATTCAATGGAGTGGAAAACTGATTAATCATTTTGTGGATTTATTTTTACCCCAAATGCACGCATAGTTATAAATAGCTCACTTACCCAACCAGTGCTTCTCAATCCATAGAGGTCTAGCCTTGCTGATTCAAAACTTGTTTTCTTTTCAATGAGTATCGGTTTGTGTAAGCAATCTAATCCTTATAACATAGTTTTCTGAAACATTCCTGCCTAATAAGAGCAAGAGCAGCTGCTCCTCATTATCTCGACTTTTATAAGCATTATTAGTTACACAATGCAATTTTCATTATGATTTGTTGTATCAGTGCTTTGCAGTTTACATTATGAATCCACTCTTCTATTATTGATGTATCAATGCTTTGCAGGAACTGGAGGCACTTTCTGCAAAACTTGAAAGTGAAAAGAAAGCCATTGAGGAAGCAGCCAAGAACCTCAGGGAAGAGAAGGACACAGCAGATCAGTAAGAGACTCCCGCCCTTCTTCTGCTGCCCTCAAATCCCCCCCCACCTTTGCCCTCCCCTAAACTTCCACCCATCATTTCAATATAGTATTCATACATATCCTTTCTCTTTAGGGAATTGCACCAAACTTTACTCTCTATGAAACACATTGAAGAAGAAAAAGAAAACCTTGCACAAAAGACGGTCAACTTGGAAGCTAGTCTCCAAGTGAGTTTTTCTTTTTACCCTTTGTAGAGTGGGAACCTTTAGTACCACATCATTGTGTGCTTTTTAAAAGGAAATTTTCAAAGTCATGTCCATGTTGATTTATTTTCATTCTTACAACTAACTTCTGTGCGTAACTAGTTTTTACACTATTACATACAGGGAAATTAATCTTAATGGACCACAAAAATAATTTAACAACTATTTATGGTGTTCCCCCTTCATGCATTTGCTGAACCTTCATTTTAGACTGTATCAGAGGAGAAAAACAAAACAAAAGCCGAGTTGGAAGAGAGAGCCAGGCTGGCCAAACAGTTGGAAGAAGAGAAGAAGCAGCTGGAAGAGAAAACCACAAACCTTAAAGGCGATCTCCTGGTGAGCTGGCCTCTAACCTTATATATATATTAGTCAGGCGGATATGTGCACAGCTCTGTACCAATATGGTGGAGCCTGAACCATGCAAGATTGAATTGACTTAGTTTCTCTAAGCATGGTTCTGCCATAAAATATCTACTTTGCAGCTCTAATACGTTTAAACAAATTGACCAAAAATAATTTTCGCGTTTTTAATTTCGTGCATTGAAAATATATGGTGAGCAAAAATTTTAATTTTTGCGAAAACCTTTATTATGAAGTGCTGAAAAATCCCAGATCAAACATTTTTGCAGGTGGCTCCACTTCCAAAACTGTTTCTGATACCATAATCTTTACTTATACCAAGTTTGACACTTGTAACTCAAAGGGGAACGATTTTTCACATATCCGCCTGACTATATAGAGAGAGAATTGAAACTGAGAGAGTCCACCCCTTGTAATTATCTCAATAGATAGAGGTGGGTGTACATGTGCCATGTAGTGGTGACCCACGTAGGGGTGACCCACTGGGTGTGCCATGTAGGGGTGACCCACACTGGATGTGCCATGTAGGGGTGACCCACTGGGTGTGCCATGTAGTGGTGACCCACTGGATATGCCATGTAGTGGTGACCCACTAGGTGTGCCATATAAGGGTGACCCACTGGATATACCATGTAGTGGTAACTCTGATCATTTTGTGTTGCAGAGTCTCGAGGAGCGTCAACGAATAGTGGAAGAAGAGAAGAAGGTCACAACAGAAAGGTATGAAGCCACTTTGGAAGACAAGTGGCTATTATGCTATAATTGCGGAAATAATGACACAGGTTTCCCAATCAGAATTCCCGTGGTTGTTCATGTAGGATTGTCAAACCATGGTTACTTAAAATATTCTTCAATGCATGCAGGTTACACAGTCAGGAGCTCACAGCACAAAAGCTGGAGCAAGAAAAGAAACGCATCTCTGACACAGCACTCCATTTGCAGGCAAATTTGGAGGTATGTAATTTTATGTTTGTTTTTGCTGTCTACGAGTCAACAGTAGTGCATATTTATGAATGCCAGAAGTAATAAATGTATAATCCTTTAGCAAGTATCTCAGGAGAAAGCACAGACTGAGAGTAAGTGGAAGGAAGAGAAGAAGAGAAGAATCAAAACAGAGAAAAGACTCCGACTTGCTGAGGACTCACTGAAGAGACTGGACAAAGCACTGAGAGACAGTGGTGTCAGTATTGATCTCCAGATCGAAACAGATGTCAGAAATCTAAAAGGTAGAGATTATTCTCAACACTTAAATCTCCAGGCATTTGTCACATAATTACTTTCTTCTTTTCTTCTTAGATTTCTTTGAAGAATGCATCAAAGAGGAACAGTATGAAGCCCAGAAGCTTGATATTTTACGAGATGCTGTGAGAGCCAAGGCCACTTACAGTATTCAGTCCAAGGAGATGGGACCAAAAAGTGATTCTGTGTCAGAAGAAGACGGACTGGACAGTTCACTCTCTAGTCCAAGAGCTCTGTCCCCCTCACAGGAACTACCTCCAATTCATGAAGGTCAAAATGGCATAGGGAGTGAGAATGGTGCCAAGGAAACAGTTCATGTGGTTGTGAATGGGGCTGAAACTGCCAATGGCCAGGACTAAGGAACCATAACATTTTTAAAACGCCAGATATATTATATCTGCTAGTTATTATTATTGCAAAATATTATAATGCTACTGATAATAATATTTATGGTCCAGATTTTTGATACAATTGTTCATTGCTGAAAATTAATTAGAAAGAACAGTGATTGAAGACTCTCCTGACTGGATAATCTTCATGGCCCAATTTTGTGCACAGAATTTGAAACTTGCTTTTGAATTCATCAATGTTGATATAAGTCCCCTGTGGATATTTAATATAAAATAAATGCCACTGCTACAGACAGTATCAATAGCATATACTGTTAGTTTCTTACTTCAAGTAATCTTGTTCCTCCATTTAGAATTATAGTTGTTCTTCCGTGCAGACATCTTCTATTATTGAAAGTCAAAACCTCCCCAGGCATCAATCTATGAGTTATCTTTACATAAAAGCATAAAACCATCAATCACAGTTTAACAAAGTAGCCTTTGTGTGCATCACTTTGTGAGGTGATTCCTCCATCATGCGTGCTAGGAGGCTGTATGCTTCATAATAAGGTACCACATCCTCCTTTGAGAAATAAATCAACCACAAAAGATCCATACAATGTTAGCTACTAGCCAAGTGTGAGGACCTTTGGAACATCAAGAGGTCCTTCAAATGGAGGAGACCATGTGAAAGCAGATATCTGCATTAAAAAAAAAAAAAATCACTACAGAATATGAAGTTGATACTGATACACACACACCATTCCATCATTATCCAGAACAATGTGCGGTCTTTTGTACTCCATCTTTACAGGATTAGCTCTACATATATATAAAGATAGTAGACCCACTTATCTCATGGTTATAGCTATGCACCTATCAAAATGACACTTTTGGAAGGTAGCAGGCACACGAGTAAGTGTTGCAAAATGTTGAGGATGATCACTTCGCAGCTGCTCAAGAACAGGGTAAGAATCAAGCAGAATGCTCACTCCACCTCCAACACATTCGTCATTTCTACATGTGGGGAAGAATAAGCATTCAAGTATAGCAACCTGTAGCACTACTAGCCTCAGGCAGTGAAGGAACTGAAGACCGGGAGGTGACTCATAGTAGGGCAGATCTTGATGAAAAGGTAGTGTATTAGAACTATATGCCAGGTTTTCTGGATTATCCTTTGACACTACTTCAAATATCTTTTTGTGGTGGTATATTGATCATAAAAGAAGTGTACAAGTTGACGACCATAGCTACAGCTTACTGTCCCATAGATGGTGCTTTGGATTCCATATAGGGTCGATCCCAGCTAATTAAAATTGATTTCAATTGCTAGTGGTACACACAACAGTGATACACGTACTTTGTGCAGATAACCATTGGAGGCAGGTACTTCAGTCAGTAAACACAGTCCATACTCATTCAAATACTTCAACCACCTGAAGAACACATTAGCTAATCAAATTTCTAGGCCAGAGGAGCTAGATTTTTACCCCTAGCCCTCCTACCTCCACAAGGTAGCATCACTGTCTAATATGTCCTCTGCATTAATCCTTGGCAGTTCTTCCTACACACAATTAGCTACACATTATTAATCACTGAGCACAACAATAGTAAGGCAAAGCGGGGCTATTTCGAATGGCGGGTAATTCCGTATTTTCAAATATTTCTGAAACCACTGAGACTTTTGAACTCGATGTTGGAGGATATAATCTACTATAATAGTAGAATATATCTTTCAAAATAGAGCTCATAAGCTTGAGGAGTTTTGAAAATATTTGACTGTTTGGAATAGCCCCGCTTTGCCTTTTAGTGTCTTTAGCTATAGCTCACAGCGACAAGTGGTAAATTCTCTCTGCCAGAAGATTGGCTGTTTTTGAGCCACTCGATGTCAATAAAGCCACGGTGACCACAAAACCACTGGATCTCAATAGTCTTTCCTATCATCCAATAAACCATCTATGATAAAACTGTTATTCAAACTTATCAGTGCAGTTGCAACATGAAATTCAGAACACCGAACCAAAATTACCTTTTAAGTACCCCAACTCTAAAGCCTTTGTAAATTTTAGTTTGGTTCTGAATTTCATGTTGCAAGATTATATACTGCAATCCACTGTACTAAGACTACAATAGAATGCTGACTTGCCTGTGACCTTTGCTGATGAGATGGCAGTGGAGGATGGGATCAAAGTGTGAGGCTCCACCATTCTTTGTCCACTGGAGGACGAGCATTGAGAGCAATTGCAGTTGTGGCGTAACCACACAGCATGCAATTCCATCATCAGTTCTTGCTGTTTTCCTGCTGAGGCTCCATGGAGACGGAGGATCTTCCCTCCATCAACAAGACTTGTGGATAGAGAAATTCCACTAGTCAGATCTATCCTGCATCTGGTGTTGGGAGAGGTGAAGTTCCTAGACGTAGTTCTTAGAGGGATAACTGTCTGGATGTGAGTCCGAGCTAGGAATCTAAGTGTTGTATATCCTCTTAAAAAGCTACTCATGGCTAACCAGGCCAGGCACTTCCAGCGCACTTCCGCAACCGGCCGCGCGCTCGCAAGCCACACTCCCGATGACGATCACCTAGCTAGCTAGCCAGCAACTATGCATTTTATGTCGAGATATAGTAGATTCCTATTTCGGGTCCTTCACATCCATCATGGCCAGACAATTATCCCTCTAAGAGCTATGTCTAGGAACTTCACCTCCCCCAACACCAGATGCAGGATAGATCTGACTAGTGGAATTTCTCTATCCACAAGTCTTGTTGATGGAGGGAAGATCCTCCGTCTCCATGGAGCCTCAGCAGGAAAACAGCAAGAACTGATGATGGAATTGCATGCTGTGTGGTTACGCCATAACTGCAATTGCTCTCAATGCTCATCCTCCAGTGGACAAAGAATGGTGGAGCCTCACACTTTGACCCCATCCTCCACTGCCATCTCATTAGCAAAGGTCACAGGCAAGTCAGCATTCTATTGTAGTCTTAGTACTGATAAGACTTCTTGAACAATAGGGAAAACTATTGAGATCCAGTGGTTTTGTGGTCACCATGGCTTTATTGACATTGAGTGGCTTGACAATAATACCCAGTCTTCTGACTACAGAGAAAACCTACCTCTTGTTGCTGTGAGCTATAAAGACTCTATTATTATTGATCGATGACTAGCTAATCGTATCACTGTGTGTAGGAAGAACTACCAAGGATTGATGCAGAGGACATATTGGACAGTGATGCTACCTTGTGGAGGTAACTGAGAAGACATTGCATTGACTGGATGTAGCCTCGTTCCCAGCCGTGTTTCATTTTTTCAAGGAGAGAGGAAAGGCTGGGAACTATGCTATGGCTGGTGCTAGGGCTAAGAATCTTACTCCTCTGGCCTAGAAATTTTGGCAATAAAAATTTGTAGGTGGTTGAAGTGTTTAAATGAGTATGGACTTTGTCTACTGACTGGAGTACCTGTCTTCAGTGGTTATCTGCACAAGGTATGTATAGTTCATATCACTGTGTGCCACTAACAGACTGCAACTGAAATCAATTTTGATTAGCTGGGATCGACTCTATATGGAATCCAAAGCACCGTCTATGGGGCAGTAAGCTGTATGATCATCAGTTTGTAGAATAGCTTTAATACATTATTATGCAAACTACAAAGATATTTGAAGTAGCTGTGAAGGGTAATCCAGAAAACCTGGCATATAGTTCTCACTCACTATCTTTACATCAAGATCAGCTTTACTATGAATCACCTCCCGGTCTTCAGCTCTTTCACTGCCTGAGGCCAGTAGTGGTAGTTTGTTATTGCCATGGTTTTATTATTTTTCTCCCACTGTAGGAATGATGAGTGTATTGAAGGTGGAGTGAGCATTCTGCTTGATTCTTACCCTGTTCTTGAAGAGTTGCGAAGTAAACATCCTCAGCATTTTGCAACGCTTACTCGTGTGCCTGCTACCTTCCAAAAGTGTCATTTTGATAGGTGCATATATTACATTGTGGGAACTGTGTTAACCATGAACTACAAGTTGAATACTGTTTTATGTAGAGCTAATCCTGTAAAGATGAAGTTCAAAAGACCACACATTGTTCTGGATAATGATGGAATGGTGTGTGTCTATCAGTATACACTGTAGTAAGATTATCATTTGATTTCGTCAGTGCAGATATCTTCTTTTTCATGGTCTCCACCAATTGATGGACCTCTTAATGTTCCTAAGGTTTGCTGCTAACCAACATTGTATATTGTAACTTCCTGTATATATTAGGGCTGCATGTGTTGTTATATTATTTGTAGGAGGATGTGGTACCTTATTACGAAGCATACAGCCTCCTAGCACACATGATGGAGGAATCACCTCATAAAGTGTGTACATGATTGTTACTTCATTGGACTGTGAATGATCATTGGTGATTATATTATTATTCAACCCTTTCATGTAAAGATGACTCATAGGTTGATGCCTGGGGAAGTTTTGACTTTAAATAATAGAAGATGTCTGCATGGAAGAAGTGCTATTACTCTAAATGGAGGAATAAGATTATTCGAAGTAAGCTGGTTATTCCATTCAGCATCCATAGCTAGGTGTATGTAACATTCATTCTACAACTTGATGTGTGCAGGGGACTTATATCAACATTGATGAATTCAAAAGCAAGTTTCAAGTTCTGTGTACAAAGTTGGGCCATGAAGATTATCCAGTCAGGAGAGTCTTCAATCACTGTTCTTTTTAACTTTTTGCATGACACTGACTACTGGCTAGCATGAAAGAGGGTGTGGCTTGCATGCGCAGTATACCGCATGCATGCCGTAGTCAAGGGGGCGGGGCTGTACTGTCGCGCCTTGGAGCCCCTCCCCCATTTTCAAAAAAATGGCTTATCACTCAACTCTTTTGATTTTCGCTACGGCACTGCTAATAGTCATCACTGAAGCTCAAAGTGAGTACTTGTTAGTCGGATACTGGCTTAACTAACTATTCTTTGGTATTTTATGATTCATCCTTGCAGACACTTGTCCTGCTTTGTTGACATACTGCGGATCTTTCTGTTGCCCCAATACCCGCATTCTAGAGAACAGCCGGTGCTGTGCAACCAACCAGACTTGCTGCTTTCCCAGTGACGATAATGTACCCACTACATGTGACAGAGAGTGTCCTGGTGATCTGCCACCCAGTCTAGTGTATGATGATAACCAGCTGAGAAACAAATGCTGTTCGCACTTTCGAAGTGGTTGCTGCAGTCAGAGAGAGAATGAGCAGCTAGACCTTTTGTAAGTGTGTGTGTGTGTGTGTGTGTGTGTGTGTGTGTGAGAGAGAGAGAGAGAGAGAGAGAGAGAGAGAGAGAGAGAGAACAAGTATCCAGTAAGGGCAACTCTAAATGAGGACAAACCTCTCAACGAAATTAAAGATAATCTTACAAGTACCATTGTATGATACACTCTATACAAAGTAACTAGTTCTACAAAGGACAAAAGGCTGGGCCAGTGTGTCTATTATAGGAGAGTACCATCTTTGCCTTGATGTACACTATTTAATTGGCACAGGTTCAGACTTGCAATAGGTTTTGGTGTGGGGGTCTTTGTATTACTAGTGATCATTGTAATTCTGGCCATTTGTCGGTGTCTGCAGTCCTGTTCCACCTGAATGAACTCTTCACTTACATCCAATGTTATATGCATCACAATATCCCACTGGTAGCTATTTCTATAGCCACCTGCCAAATGAAAAACATAATTATCACAAAGAACATCAATATAATGTATATATTATCATATATTTTGTATAAAAAAGATGTCATGTATGTTCTAACAGTGTATGTATATCTATGATCATTACAATAATTATTTTAAAAATTAATGAAAACAGGATTAGATACAGGTGTGATTAGTGTTCTGATTGGGAGTCGAGTCACAGCATGATATTTGATTCGCATGACAGCATGACGGTGAAATGATGACTGCAATAAATCAATGACAAGTGATAATCTCTGGAGTGAAGAATCATGAATTGTATAAGAAAATTCTCATCCTAAAAAATTATGAGAATGAATTCTGGAGTGACTATGAGGGTTTAATTCTGGAGTGACTAATTCTGATTTAGAGTGATAATTCTGGACTTTATGGGAATTCTGAAGTGACATGAAAATAAAATCCCCATTTTAAGAAATTGGGAATGATATCAGCAAGTGATACTGAATGAGAATCTATTGTGATGATTTTTGGTTGGCTGCATATTACCATGACTTGACAAAAAATAGTGGGATGTCATGGAGTTGGAATGGGATGTCATGGAATTGGAATGAAGCATATAATAAACAAAAAAAAAAAGGGCAGGAAACCACAATCGACTGACCACAGAAACCACAATTGGCCAACCAAGACATTATGATGGGTTTGTGGAATCTGAGATCATAATTAAGTTTTAGCACAGGCATATTATATTTCTCCATTGATATACAGGCCTGTGGGTTGGAACACACACATATATTGCTCCCGGCTTACTTGTGCATTTTATTGACTTTGGGGGCTTTAAAGCATTCCATGTTTCTGGTAACTCTCCTGCTCTCTCAGTAGTTTCTGCAAGACGATCATGTGAGCTGATTGGACAGAGAGAATTGGGCCGGTGATGGTCAGCTTCCGGTTATAAGTTCCAGGAATGAACTCGCCCTTGCCGGAAATTTGGACACGAGCTCCCGTTGTTTGCATCAAATCGGTAAGGAGTTTATTATCGGAACCCACCACGGAAGAAATCATCATCTCTGGAACAGCAATTTCATAAGTCGAGACGGTGGCCCCTGGGACAGATAAATTCACACCATCAACCATAACAGGTTGAAACTGATTATAATACGAAGAATTGTTGACAAGAGATTGGGCATAAGCATATGATAAAAGAGCTTGATTGAATGAAGACCCTCCACTATGTGATGGATAAGCTGAATAGGCTTGTGGTTGTTGTGGTTGTTGTGGTTGTTGTTGCTGTTGGGCGAAAAAAGCCATGAAAGCAGCTGTTGGGTCTGAACTGTTTGAAGCGTGATACGAAGACTGGTTGAAAGTCGATGGATTAGGGATGATTCCTCCATGACCTGGTTTCCCAACTAGGGAATGGGCCGATGGAGTCGATGAAAGGGCAGAAGAGATCGAAGGAGATGTGCTGAAGGACGAATACGACATGAGTCTTCTCCATTTGCTGGAATCTGGATCGTCCATGGTGTGCAAGAGTATCTTCTGCACAGCAGATAAGATGGGTTCGGTCTCCCCATCTACTGTTAGCGTGCGTTCAGGTAAGGTATTATCATCCTTATTGGTGATCTGCATCTTTACCCCACATTCCATCAATCTATGAGTTATCTTTACATAAAAGCATAAAACCATCAATCACAGTTTAACAAAGTAGCCTTTGTGTGCATCACTTTGTGAGGTGATTCCTCCATCATGCGTGCTAGGAGGCTGTATGCTTCATAATAAGGTACCACATCCTCCTTTGAGAAATAAATCAACCACAAAAGATCCATACAATGTTAGCTACTAGCCAAGTGTGAGGACCTTTGGAACATCAAGAGGTCCTTCAAATGGAGGAGACCATGTGAAAGCAGATATCTGCATTAAAAAAAAAAAAAAAATCACTACAGAATATGAAGTTGATACTGATACACACACACCATTCCATCATTATCCAGAACAATGTGTGGTCTTTTGTACTCCATCTTTACAGGATTAGCTCTACATATATATAAAGATAGTAGACCCACTTATCTCATGGTTATAGCTATGCACCTATCAAAATGACACTTTTGGAAGGTAGCAGGCACACGAGTAAGTGTTGCAAAATGTTGAGGATGATCACTTCGCAGCTGCTCAAGAACAGGGTAAGAATCAAGCAGAATGCTCACTCCACCTCCAACACATTCGTCATTTCTACATGTGGGGAAGAATAAGCATTCATAGTTATAAGTATAGCAACCTGTAGCACTACTAGCCTCAGGCAGTGAAGGAACTGAAGACCGGGAGGTGACTCATAGTAGGGCAGATCTTGATGAAAAGGTAGTGTATTAGAACTATATGCCAGGTTTTCTGGATTATCCTTTGACACTACTTCAAATATCTTTTTGTGGTGGTATATTGATCATAAAAGAAGTGTACAAGTTGACGACCATAGCTACAGCTTACTGTCCCATAGATGGTGCTTTGGATTCCATATAGGGTCGATCCCAGCTAATTAAAATTGATTTCAATTGCTAGTGGTACACACAACAGTGATACACGTACTTTGTGCAGATAACCATTGGAGGCAGGTACTTCAGTCAGTAAACACAGCCCATACTCATTCAAATACTTCAACCACCTGAAGAACACATTAGCTAATCAAATTTCTAGGCCAGAGGAGCTAGATTTTTGCCCCTAGCCCTCCTACCTCCACAAGGTAGCATCACTGTCCAATATGTCCTCTGCATTAATCCTTGGCAGTTCTTCCTACACACAATTAGCTACACATTATTAATCACTGAGCACAACAATAGTAAGGCAAAGCGGGGCTATTTCGAATGGCGGGTAATTCCGTATTTTCAAATATTTCTGAAACCACTGAGACTTTTGAACTCAATGTTGGAGGATATAATCTAGAATATATCTTTCAAAATAGAGCTCATAAGCTTGAGGAGTTTTGAAAATATTTGACTGTTTGGAATAGCCCCGCTTTGCCTTTTAGTGTCTTTAGCTATAGCTCACAGCGACAAGTGGTAAATTCTCTCTGTCAGAAGATTGGCTGTTTTTGAGCCACTCGATGTCAATAAAGCCACGGTGACCACAAAACCACTGGATCTCAATAATCTTTCCTATCATCCAATAAACCATCTATGATAAAACTGTTATTCAAACTTATCAGTGCAGTGGAGTGATCTTGCAACATGAAATTCAGAACACCGAATCAAAATTACCTTTTAAGTACCCCAACTCTAAAGCCTTTGTAAATTTTAGTTTGGTTCTGAATTTCATGTTGCAAGATTATATACTGCAATCCACTGTACTAAGACTACAATAGAATGCTGACTTGCCTGTGACCTTTGCTGATGAGATGGCAGTGGAGGATGGGATCAAAGTGTGAGGCTCCACCATTCTTTGTCCACTGGAGGACGAGCATTGAGAGCAATTGCAGTTGTGGCGTAACCACACAGCATGCAATTCCATCATCAGTTCTTGCTGTTTTCCTGCTGAGGCTCCATGGAGACGGAGGATCTTCCCTCCATCAACAAGACTTGTGGATAGAGAAATTCCACTAGTCAGATCTATCCTGCATCTGGTGTTGGGGGAGGTGAAGTTCCTAGACGTAGTTCTTAGAGGGATAACTGTCTGGATGTGAGTCCGAGCTAGGAATCTAAGTGTTGTATATCCTCTTAAAAAGCTACTCATGGCTAACCAGGCCAGGCACTTCTAGCGCACTTCCGCAACCGGCCGCGCGCGGGCTCGCAAGCCACACCGTACCGATGACGATCACCTAGCTAGCTAGCCAGCCAGCAACTATGCATTTTATGTCGAGATATTATAGTAGATTCCTATTTCGGGTCCTTCACATCCATCATGGCCAGACAATTATCCCTCTAAGAGCTATGTCTAGGAACTTCACCTCCCCCAACACCAGATGCAGGATAGATCTGACTAGTGGAATTTCTCTATCCACAAGTCTTGTTGATGGAGGGAAGATCCTCCGTCTCCATGGAGCCTCAGCAGGAAAACAGCAAGAACTGATGATGGAATTGCATGCTGTGTGGTTACGCCACAACTGCAATTGCTCTCAATGCTCATCCTCCAGTGGACAAAGAATGGTGGAGCCTCACACTTTGACCCCATCCTCCACTGCCATCTCATTAGCAAAGGTCACAGGCAAGTCAGCATTCTATTGTAGTCTTAGTACTGATAAGACTTCTTGAACAATAGGGAAAACTATTGAGATCCAGTGGTTTTGTGGTCACCATGGCTTTATTGACATTGAGTGGCTTGACAATAATACCCAGTCTTCTGACCACAGAGAAAACCTACCACTTGTTGCTGTGAGCTATAAAGACTCTATTATTATTGATCGATGACTAGCTAATCGTATCACTGTGTGTAGGAAGAACTACCAAGGATTGATGCAGAGGACATATTAGACAGTGATGCTACCTTGTGGAGGTAACTGAGAAGACATTGCATTGACTGGATGTAGCCTCGTTCCCAGCCGTGTTTCATTTTTTCAAGGAGAGAGGAAAGGCTGGGAACTAGGCTATGGCTGGTGCTAGGGCTAAGAATCTTACTCCTCTGGCCTAGAAATAAAAATTTGTAGGTGGTTGAAGTGTTTAAATGAGTATGGACTTTGTTTACTGACTGGAGTACCTGTCTTCAGTGGTTATCTGCACAAGGTATGTATAGTTCATATCACTGTGTGCCACTAACAGACTGCAACTGAAATCAATTTTGATTAGCTGGGATCGACTCTATATGGAATCCAAAGCACCGTCTATGGGGCAGTAAGCTGTATGATCATCAGTTTGTAGAATAGCTTTAATACATTATTATGCAAACTACAAAGATATTTGAAGTAGCTGTGAAGGGTAATCCAGAAAACCTGGCATATAGTTCTCACTCACTATCTTTACATCAAGATCAGCTTTACTATGAATCACCTCCCGGTCTTCAGCTCTTTCACTGCCTGAGGCCAGTAGTGGTAGTTTGTTATTGCCATGGTTTTATTATTTTTCTCCCACTGTAGGAATGATGAGTGTATTGAAGGTGGAGTGAGCATTCTGCTTGATTCTTACCCTGTTCTTGAAGAGTTGCGAAGTAAACATCCTCAGCATTTTGCAACGCTTACTCGTGTGCCTGCTACCTTCCAAAAGTGTCATTTTGATAGGTGCATATATTACATTGTGGGAACTGTGTTAACCATGAACTACAAGTTGAATACTGTTTTATGTAGAGCTAATCCTGTAAAGATGAAGTTCAAAAGACCACACATTGTTCTGGATAATGATGGAATGGTGTGTGTCTATCAGTATACACTGTAGTAAGATTATCATTTGATTTTGTCAGTGCAGATATCTTCTTTTTCATGGTCTCCACCAATTGATGGACCTCTTAATGTTCCTAAGGTTTGCTGCTAACCAACTTTGTATATTGTAACTTCCTGTATATATTAGGGCTGCATGTGTTGTTATATTATTTGTAGGAGGATGTGGTACCTTATTACGAAGCATACAGCCTCCTAGCACACATGATGGAGGAATCACCTCATAAAGTGTGTACATGATTGTTACTTCATTGGACTGTGAATGATCATTGGTGATTATATTATTATTCAACCCTTTCATGTAAAGATGACTCATAGGTTGATGCCTGGGGAAGTTTTGACTTTAAATAATAGAAGATGTCTGCATGGAAGAAGTGCTATTACTCTAAATGGAGGAATAAGATTATTCGAAGTAAGCTGGTTATTCCATTCAGCATCCATAGCTAGGTGTATGTAACATTCATTCTACAACTTGATGTGTGCAGGGGACTTATATCAACATTGATGAATTCAAAAGCAAGTTTCAAGTTCTGTGTACAAAGTTGGGCCATGAAGATTATCCAGTCAGGAGAGTCTTCAATCACTGTTCTTTCTAACTTTTTGCATGACACTGACATAGATAATCTATACACTGACTACTGGCTAGCATGAAAGAGGGTGTGGCTTGCATGCGCAGTACCGCATGCCGTAGTCAAGGGGGCGGGGCTGTACTGTCGCGCCTTGGAGCCCCTCCCCCATTTTCAAAAAAAAATGGCTTATCACTCAACTATTTTGATTTTCGCTACGGCACTGCTAATAGTCATCACTGAAGCTCAAAGTGAGTACTTGTTAGTCGGATACTGGCTTAACTAACTATTCTTTGATATTTTATGATTCATCCTTGCAGACACTTGTCCTGCTTTGTTGACATACTGCGGATCTTTCTGTTGCCCCAATACCCGCATTCTAGAGAACAGCCGGTGCTGTGCAACCAACCAGACTTGCTGCTTTCCCAGTGACGATAATGTACCCACTACATGTGACAGAGAGTGTCCTGGTGATCTGCCACCCAGTCTAGTGTATGATGACAACCAGCTGAGAAACAAATGCTGTTCGCACTTTCAAAGTGGTTGCTGCAGTCAGAGAGAGAATGAGCAGCTAGACCTTTTGTAAGTGTGTGTGTGTGTGTGTGTGTGTGTGTGTGTGTGTGTGTGTGAGAGAGAGAGAGAGAGAGAGAGAGAGAGAGAGAGAGAGAGAGAGAGAGAGAGAACAAGTATCCAGTAAGGGCAACTCTAAATGAGGACAAACCTCTCAACGAAATTAAAGATAATCTACAAGTACCATTGTATGATACACTCTATACAAAGTAACTAGTTGTACAAAGGACAAAAGGCTGGGTCAGTGTGTCTATTATAGGAGAGTACCATCTTTGCCTTGATGTACACTATTTAATTGGCACAGGTTCAGACTTGCAATAGGTTTTGGTGTGGGGGTCTTTGTATTACTAGTGATCATTGTAATTCTGGCCATTTGTCGGTGTCAGCAGTCCTGTTCCACCTGAATGAACTCTTCACTTACATCCAATGTTATTATGCATCACAATATCCCACTGGTAGCTATTTCCATAGCCACCTGCCAAATGAAAAACATAATTATCACAAAGAACATCAATATAATGTATATAATATTATATATTTTGTATAAAAAAAGATGTCATGTATGTTCTAACAGTGTATGTATATCTATGATCATTACAATAATTATTTTAAAAATTAATGAAAACAGGATTAGATACAGGTGTGATTAGTGTTCTGATTGGGAGTCGAGTCACAGCATGATATTTGATTCGCATGACAGCATGACGGTGAAATGATGACTGCAATAAATCAATGACAAGTGATAATCTCTGGAGTGAAGAATCATGAATTGTATAAGAAAATTCTCATCCTAAAAAATTATGAGAATGAATTCTGGAGTGACTATGAGGGTTTAATTCTGGAGTGACTAATTCTGATTTAGAGTGATAATTCTGGACTTTATGGGAATTCTGAAGTGACATGAAAATAAAATCCCCATTTTAAGAAATTGGGAATGATATCAGCAAGTGATACTGAATGAGAATCTATTGTGATGATTTTTGGTTGGCTGCATATTACCATGACTTGACAAAAAATAGTGGGATGTCATGGAGTTGGAATGGGATGTCATGGAATTGGAATGGGATGTCATGGAATTGGAATGAAGCATATGATAAACAAAAAAAAGGGCAGGAAACCACAATCGACTGACCACAGAAACCACAATTTGCCAACCAAGACATTATGATGGGTTTGTGGAATCTGAGATCATAATTAAGTTTTAGCACAGGCATATTATATTTCTCCATTGATATACAGGCCTGTGGGTTGGAACACACACATATATTGCTCCCGGCTTACTTGTGCATTTTATTGATTTTGGGGGCTTTAAAGCATTCCATGTTTCTGGTAACTCTCCTGCTCTCTCAGTAGTTTCTGCAAGACGATCATGTGAGCTGATTGGACAGAGAGAATTGGGCCGGTGATGGTCAGCTTCCGGTTATAAGTTCCAGGAATGAACTCGCCCTTGCCGGAAATTTGGACACGAGCTCCCGTTGTTTGCATCAAATCGGTAAGGAGTTTATTATCGGAACCCACCACGGAAGAAATCATCATCTCTGGAACAGCAATTTCATAAGTCGAGACGGTGGCCCCTGGGACAGATAAATTCACACCATCAACCATAACAGGTTGAAACTGATTATAATACGAAGAATTGTTGACAAGAGATTGGGCATAAGCATATGATAAAAGAGCTTGATTGAATGAAGACCCTCCACTATGTGATGGATAAGCTGAATAGGCTTGTGGTTGTTGTGGTTGTTGTGGTTGTTGTTGCTGTTGGGCGAAAAAAGCCATGAAAGCAGCTGTTGGGTCTGAACTGTTTGAAGCGTGATACGAAGACTGGTTGAAAGTCGATGGATTAGGGATGATTCCTCCATGACCTGGTTTCCCAACTAGGGAATGGGCCGATGGAGTCGATGAAAGGGCAGAAGAGATCGAAGGAGATGTGCTGAAGGACGAATACGACATGAGTCTTCTCCATTTGCTGGCATCTGGATCGTCCATGGTGTGCAAGAGTATCTTCTGCACAGCAGATAAGATGGGTTCGGTCTCCCCATCTACTGTTAGCGTGCGTTCAGGTAAGGTATTATCATCCTTATTGGTGATCTGCATCTTTACCCAACATTCCATCAATCTATGAGTTATCTTTACATAAAAGCATAAAACCATCAATCACAGTTTAACAAAGTAGCCTTTGTGTGCATCACTTTGTGAGGTGATTCCTCCATCATGCGTGCTAGGAGGCTGTATGCTTCATAATAAGGTACCACATCCTCCTTTGAGAAATAAATCAACCACAAAAGATCCATACAATGTTAGCTACTAGCCAAGTGTGAGGACCTTTGGAACATCAAGAGGTCCTTCAAATGGAGGAGACCATGTGAAAGCAGATATCTGCATTAAAAAAAAAAAAAAAATCACTACAGAATATGAAGTTGATACTGATACACACACACCATTCCATCATTATCCAGAACAATGTGTGGTCTTTTGTACTCCATCTTTACAGGATTAGCTCTACATATATATAAAGATAGTAGACCCACTTATCTCATGGTTATAGCTATGCACCTATCAAAATGACACTTTTGGAAGGTAGCAGGCACACGAGTAAGTGTTGCAAAATGTTGAGGATGATCACTTCGCAGCTGCTCAAGAACAGAGTAAGAATCAAGCAGAATGCTCACTCCACCTCCAACACATTCGTCATTTCTACATGTGGGGAAGAATAAGCATTCATAGTTATAAGTATAGCAACCTGTAGCACTACTAGCCTCAGGCAGTGAAGGAACTGAAGACCGGGAGGTGACTCATAGTAGGGCAGATCTTGATGAAAAGGTAGTGTATTAGAACTATATGCCAGGTTTTCTGGATTATCCTTTGACACTACTTCAAATATCTTTTTGTGGTGGTATATTGATCATAAAAGAAGTGTACAAGTTGACGACCATAGCTACAGCTTACTGTCCCATAGATGGTGCTTTGGATTCCATATAGGGTTGATCCCAGCTAATTAAAATTGATTTCAATTGCTAGTGGTACACACAACAGTGATACACGTACTTTGTGCAGATAACCATTGGAGGCAGGTACTTCAGTCAGTAAACACAGTCCATACTCATTCAAATACTTCAACCACCTGAAGAACACATTAGCTAATCAAATTTCTAGGCCAGAGGAGCTAGATTTTTACCCCTAGCCCTCCTACCTCCACAAGGTAGCATCACTGTCTAATATGTCCTCTGCATTAATCCTTGGCAGTTCTTCCTACACACAATTAGCTACACATTATTAATCACTGAGCACAACAATAGTAAGGCAAAGCGGGGCTATTTCGAATGGCGGGTAATTCCGTATTTTCAAATATTTCTGAAACCACTGAGACTTTTGAACTCAATGTTGGAGGATATAATCTACTATAATAGTAGAATATATCTTTCAAAATAGAGCTCATAAGCTTGAGGAGTTTTGAAAATATTTGACTGTTTGGAATAGCCCCGCTTTGCCTTTTAGTGTCTTTAGCTATAGCTCACAGCGACAAGTGGTAAATTCTCTCTGCCAGAAGATTGGCTGTTTTTGAGCCACTCGATGTCAATAAAGCCACGGTGACCACAAAACCACTGGATCTCAATAGTCTTTCCTATCATCCAATAAACCATCTATGATAAAACTGTTATTCAAACTTATCAGTGCAGTTGCAACATGAAATTCAGAACACCGAACCAAAATTACCTTTTAAGTACCCCAACTCTAAAGCCTTTGTAAATTTTAGTTTGGTTCTGAATTTCATGTTGCAAGATTATATACTGCAATCCACTGTACTAAGACTACAATAGAATGCTGACTTGCCTGTGACCTTTGCTGATGAGATGGCAGTGGAGGATGGGATCAAAGTGTGAGGCTCCACCATTCTTTGTCCACTGGAGGACGAGCATTGAGAGCAATTGCAGTTGTGGCGTAACCACACAGCATGCAATTCCATCATCAGTTCTTGCTGTTTTCCTGCTGAGGCTCCATGGAGACGGAGGATCTTCCCTCCATCAACAAGACTTGTGGATAGAGAAATTCCACTAGTCAGATCTATCCTGCATCTGGTGTTGGGGGAGGTGAAGTTCCTAGACGTAGTTCTTAGAGGGATAACTGTCTGGATGTGAGTCCGAGCTAGGAATCTAAGTGTTGTATATCCTCTTAAAAAGCTACTCATGGCTAACCAGGCCAGGCACTTCCAGCGCACTTCCGCAACCGGCCGCGCGCGGGCTCGCAAGCCACACCGGTACCGATGACGATCACCTACTAGCTAGCTAGCCAGCAACTATGCATTTTATGTCGAGATATTATAGTAGATTCCTATTTCGGGTCCTTCACATCCATCATGGCCAGACAATTATCCCTCTAAGAGCTATGTCTAGGAACTTCACCTCCTCCAACACCAGATGCAGGATAGATCTGACTAGTGGAATTTCTCTATCCACAAGTCTTGTTGATGGAGGGAAGATCCTCCGTCTCCATGGAGCCTCAGCAGGAAAACAGCAAGAACTGATGATGGAATTGCATGCTGTGTGGTTACGCCATAACTGCAATTGCTCTCAATGCTCATCCTCCAGTGGACAAAGAATGGTGGAGCCTCACACTTTGACCCCATCCTCCACTGCCATCTCATTAGCAAAGGTCACAGGCAAGTCAGCATTCTATTGTAGTCTTAGTACTGATAAGACTTCTTGAACAATAGGGAAAACTATTGAGATCCAGTGGTTTTGTGGTCACCATGGCTTTATTGACATTGAGTGGCTTGACAATAATACCCAGTCTTCTGACCACAGAGAAAACCTACCACTTGTTGCTGTGAGCTATAAAGACTCTATTATTATTGATCGATGACTAGCTAATCGTATCACTGTGTGTAGGAAGAACTACCAAGGATTGATGCAGAGGACATATTAGACAGTGATGCTACCTTGTGGAGGTAACTGAGAAGACATTGCATTGACTGGATGTAGCCTCGTTCCCAGCCGTGTTTCATTTTTTCAAGGAGAGAGGAAAGGCTGGGAACTAGGCTATGGTTGGTGCTAGGGCTAAGAATCTTACTCCTCTGGCCTAGAAATTTTGGCAATAAAAATTTGTAGGTGGTTGAAGTGTTTAAATGAGTATGGACTTTGTCTACTGACTGGAGTACCTGTCTTCAGTGGTTATCTGCACAAGGTATGTATAGTTCATATCACTGTGTGCCACTAACAGACTGCAACTGAAATCAATTTTGATTAGCTGGGATCGACTCTATATGGAATCCAAAGCACCGTCTATGGGGCAGTAAGCTGTATGATCATCAGTTTGTAGAATAGCTTTAATACATTATATTATGCAAACTACAAAGATATTTGAAATAGTTGTGAAGGGTAATCCAGAAAACGTGGCATATAGTCCTCACTCACTATCTTTACATCAAGATCTGCTTTACTATGAATCACCTCCCGGTCTTCAGCTCTTTCACTGCCTGAGGCCAGTAGTGGTAGTTTGTTATTGCCATGGTTTTATTATTTTTCTCCCACTGTAGGAATGATGAGTGTATTGAAGGTGGAGTGAGCATTCTGCTTGATTCTTACCCTGTTCTTGAAGAGTTGCGAAGTAAACATCCTCAGCATTTTGCAACGCTTACTCGTGTGCCTGCTACCTTCCAAAAGTGTCATTTTGATAGGTGCATATATTACATTGTGGGAACTGTGTTAACCATGAACTACAAGTTGAATACTGTTTTATGTAGAGCTAATCCTGTAAAGATGAAGTTCAAAAGACCACACATTGTTCTGGATAATGATGGAATGGTGTGTGTCTATCAGTATACACTGTAGTAAGATTATCATTTGATTTTGTCAGTGCAGATATCTTCTTTTTCATGGTCTCCACCAATTGATGGACCTCTTAATGTTCCTAAGGTTTGCTGCTAACCAACATTGTATATTGTAACTTCCTGTATATATTAGGGCTGCATGTGTTGTTATATTATTTGTAGGAGGATGTGGTACCTTATTACGAAGCATACAGCCTCCTAGCACACATGATGGAGGAATCACCTCATAAAGTGTGTACATGATTGTTACTTCATTGGACTGTGAATGATCATTGGTGATTATATTATTATTCAACCCTTTCATGTAAAGATGACTCATAGGTTGATGCCTGGGGAAGTTTTGACTTTAAATAATAGAAGATGTCTGCATGGAAGAAGTGCTATTACTCTAAATGGAGGAATAAGATTATTCGAAGTAAGCTGGTTATTCCATTCAGCATCCATAGCTAGGTGTATGTAACATTCATTCTACAACTTGATGTGTGCAGGGGGCTTATATCAACATTGATGAATTCAAAAGCAAGTTTCAAGTTCTGTGTACAAAGTTGGGCCATGAAGATTATCCAGTCAGGAGAGTCTTCAATCACTGTTCTTTTTAACTTTTTGTATGACACTGACTACTGGCTACCATGAAAGAGGGTGTGGCTTGCATGCGCAGTATACCGGTATACCGCATGCATGCCGTAGTCAAGGGGGCGGGGCTGTACTGTCGCGCCTTGGAGCCCCTCCCCCATTTTCAAAAAAATGGCTTATCACTCAACTCTTTTGATTTTCGCTACGGCACTGCTAATAGTCATCACTGAAGCTCAAAGTGAGTACTTGTTAGTCGGATACTGGCTTAACTAACTATTCTTTGGTATTTTATGATTCATCCTTGCAGACACTTGTCCTGCTTTGTTGACATACTGCGGATCTTTCTGTTGCCCCAATACCCGCATTCTAGAGAACAGCCGGTGCTGTGCAACCAACCAGACTTGCTGCTTTCCCAGTGACGATAATGTACCCACTACATGTGACAGAGAGTGTCCTGGTGATCTGCCACCCAGTCTAGTGTATGATGATAACCAGCTGAGAAACAAATGCTGTTCGCACTTTCGAAGTGGTTGCTGCAGTCAGAGAGAGAATGAGCAGCTAGACCTTTTGTAAGTGTGTGTGTGTGTGTGTGAGAGAGAGAGAGAGAGAGAGAGAGAGAGAGAGAACAAGTATCCAGTAAGAGCAACTCTAAATGAGGACAAACCTCTCAACGAAATTAAAGATAATCTTACAAGTACCATTGTATGATACACTCTATACAAAGTAACTAGTTCTACAAAGGACAAAAGGCTGGGCCAGTGTGTCTATTATAGGAGAGTACCATCTTTGCCTTGATGTACACTATTTAATTGGCACAGGTTCAGACTTGCAATAGGTTTTGGTGTGGGGGTCTTTGTATTACTAGTGATCATTGTAATTCTGGCCATTTGTCGGTGTCTGCAGTCCTGTTCCACCTGAATGAACTCTTCACTTACATCCAATGTTATATGCATCACAATATCCCACTGGTAGCTATTTCTATAGCCACCTGCCAAATGAAAAACATAATTATCACAAAGAACATCAATATAATGTATTATATTATCATATATTTTGTATAAAAAAGATGTCATGTATGTTCTAACAGTGTATGTATATCTATGATCATTACAATAATTATTTTAAAAATTAATGAAAACAGGATTAGATACAGGTGTGATTAGTGTTCTGATTGGGAGTCGAGTCACAGCATGATATTTGATTCGCATGACAGCATGACGGTGAAATGATGACTGCAATAAATCAATGACAAGTGATAATCTCTGGAGTGAAGAATCATGAATTGTATAAGAAAATTCTCATCCTAAAAAATTATGAGAATGAATTCTGGAGTGACTATGAGGGTTTAATTCTGGAGTGACTAATTCTGATTTAGAGTGATAATTCTGGACTTTATGGGAATTCTGAAGTGACATGAAAATAAAATCCCCATTTTAAGAAATTGGGAATGATATCAGCAAGTGATACTGAATGAGAATCTATTGTGATGATTTTTGGTTGGCTGCATATTACCATGACTTGACAAAAAATAGTGGGATGTCATGGAGTTGGAATGGGATGTCATGGAATTGGAATGAAGCATATAATAAACAAAAAAAAAAGGGCAGGAAACCACAATCGACTGACCACAGAAACCACAATTGGCCAACCAAGACATTATGATGGGTTTGTGGAATCTGAGATCATAATTAAGTTTTAGCACAGGCATATTATATTTCTCCATTGATATACAGGCCTGTGGGTTGGAACACACACATATATTGCTCCCGGCTTACTTGTGCATTTTATTGACTTTGGGGGCTTTAAAGCATTCCATGTTTCTGGTAACTCTCCTGCTCTCTCAGTAGTTTCTGCAAGACGATCATGTGAGCTGATTGGACAGAGAGAATTGGGCCGGTGATGGTCAGCTTCCGGTTATAAGTTCCAGGAATGAACTCGCCCTTGCCGGAAATTTGGACACGAGCTCCCGTTGTTTGCATCAAATCGGTAAGGAGTTTATTATCGGAACCCACCACGGAAGAAATCATCATCTCTGGAACAGCAATTTCATAAGTCGAGACGGTGGCCCCTGGGACAGATAAATTCACACCATCAACCATAACAGGTTGAAACTGATTATAATACGAAGAATTGTTGACAAGAGATTGGGCATAAGCATATGATAAAAGAGCTTGATTGAATGAAGACCCTCCACTATGTGATGGATAAGCTGAATAGGCTTGTGGTTGTTGTGGTTGTTGTGGTTGTTGTTGCTGTTGGGCGAAAAAAGCCATGAAAGCAGCTGTTGGGTCTGAACTGTTTGAAGCGTGATACGAAGACTGGTTGAAAGTCGATGGATTAGGGATGATTCCTCCATGACCTGGTTTCCCAACTAGGGAATGGGCCGATGGAGTCGATGAAAGGGCAGAAGAGATCGAAGGAGATGTGCTGAAGGACGAATACGACATGAGTCTTCTCCATTTGCTGGAATCTGGATCGTCCATGGTGTGCAAGAGTATCTTCTGCACAGCAGATAAGATGGGTTCGGTCTCCCCATCTACTGTTAGCGTGCGTTCAGGTAAGGTATTATCATCCTTATTGGTGATCTGCATCTTTACCCCACATTCCATCTGAATGGACTTGATCGTGTGGCCTGACTTTCCTATCACCATGCCGGAGGCTATGTTCGAGACGATCATTTTAAAATGCTTCAAACTCTCATGGAGTCCATCAGCCTTTGCATGAGTTGACTGCATCATGGTGGCAAAAATCCGCCTCAGAGCATCACAGATGTCCGATATAGTGCCGGTAATGAGGCAAACCCTATCATTAGTTCCCGGGTACAGCTCTCTACCGGGTGAAAATTTGATTATGGTATTTGTAGATTCCATCAGCTTGCTGACGGTTGATCCAGCACTGCCAATGATCATCCCCGACACAAAATTTGGGAGAAGAAACTTGATAAAGGTGTCCTCTTTGTCATCTGAAAAAAATCAATATAATTAGATTGTATATAAAAGGAAATCGCACACCAGAGCCTGTATAAAGCCTTTTGACAACTGGAGTGTCGCCACCATCGGGTTCTTCACTGCTTCGATTCCTTTTGGTTCCAATGCTACGATACCTAGCGACACTAGGGGTACTTCCCGTGTCCCCTTCCGACTCCGAAGACATCTTGTAGTAATAAGTGTTATAGCTTCCAAATACTTTATTACCTCACAAACTATCAGTCCATATCTTGCCGCGGTATTAGTTCCTTTTACAGTAAGTACTCAAAGACAAACAGATTTGATCCTCGTCTCTGGCTAGCTCTGGATATTTACAGCTGTCAATCACGTGGGTGCGGTTGATTATGCGCGCGCGCATGTTCTAAATTAATGCGGAGGCGGGAAATAGCCCATTTTTTGCGCATGCGCCAAAAGAGGGGATGGGGCCCGCGCCCGGGCCCATGCATGTGTACGACACGCCCTCCAAGCGCGTGGTTACCGGTAAGGGTCAAAACTTATAATTTACTCTTGAGTAATATGGAGAACAGGAGGAAATCGCTGGTAAGGGTCCTTGTAGGCTGTATCAATTTTAGTAGTATTAACTGCAAACTTTCAGGAATTACTGGATAATAGTGATGCTTTGGAAATAGTAGAAGCTGATTTGAATGATCTTGTCAAGACTGCTAGTCCAGACAAGAAAGATGTGAGTGAGAACTAAAAATCATTTATAAGTGCATCTTAACTGCATAAAGGTGTTAATTTCCATTAAGATTCCAAGCCCGTGTTCAATAATTTTGGGCTCCTGTTGTGATCTTTGTACCCTTGTAAATCACTGCTACTCAATGGTGCTCTCCCTTTAGGAATTGCGGAGCCATTTGAATGGCTTTAGACGAATTTTCAGCAAATTCCTTTCGGACAGGAGAACAGGGAACACCATAGCGTGGGACCAAATCCAGCCACTCTTGGAGGACTCTGTGCTTCCCTACAGCTCCATCAAGCAGGTGTCTGAGGGTGAGGCCAAAGTCCTTCTGGACAAGCTAGTGGTGCTGAAGCTGAATGGAGGTCTTGGGACCAGCATGGGGTGCGTGGGTCCCAAGAGTCTTATCTCAGTCCGTAGTGACAACACTTTCCTTGACTTAACTGTAGAGCAAATTGAGGTGAGGCTTGCATGAAAAAAAAATGTATCCTTGACTTAACTGTGGAATAAGACTTAACTGTGGAATAAGACTTGCAAGTACCTAATCTGAGGGCCAGGGATATTTTGACTGACTAGTTCAATTCACTGGGGTAGAATAAGATGACTGAGGAGTTGAAAGTGGGGAGCAAGGGACTGGTCTCATGACATTGTATAAAACACATGTTCTTGACTTGACTTCTTGCTTGACATGTGATTAGGATCCAGCTATGTTCCTGTCAGTAGTAAATGTTTACATCATTTTGCTGAATGGGTAGAGTGTGTCAGGTAGTGAGACATGACGTGTCTGAGGAAATCATGCTCAAACTAAGGCAAGAAGTATGTAATTTCAGGCAGTCATGTATCCAAGTTATCTTATGCTGCAAGTGTAATTATCAAACATTATTATTGTGTATTTACTTGATCAATTTCATATTTAAAATACAAATCACCCACTATGAGCAGGTTTTTGAAATTTGAAATTTGGTTAAGAATTAAGAGAGTTATGGCGAGTGATCAAGTGAAATCAAAATTAGAGTGGAAGTATAGCCCCCGCCTTATTTCATGACTTGCTCTTCTTTGTGTCTCACAGTATATCAATAAGAAGTATGGCAGTGATGTACCTTTGGTGCTGATGAACTCCTTCAACACTCACAATGACACGGAAAGAATCAAGTTCCGCTATGAGAAGAGAGTGGACCTCCACATGTTCCAGCAGAGCTATTACCCACGAATCTTGAAAGAAACTCTGAGGCCTTACCCGGAGAAACTAGATCTCCACGACGGACGTTGGTAAATTGCTTAGTCCCAACAATGTGGTAATTATATTATTATCTCTTGTATTCCAGCTGGTATCCCCCCGGTCATGGTGACATATACCCGTCTTTGAAAAGGAGTGGTTTGCTGGAAAAATTCATCAAGGAAGGGAAAGAAATCATCTTTATTTCGAATATTGACAACTTGGGGGCCACAGTAGACCTGAATATCCTGAACTCGATGCTCAACCCTGAAAATGGGACAGGGCCCAGTGAGTTTGTGATGGAAGTGACAGACAAAACCCGAGCTGATGTCAAAGGTGGGACTTTAATTCGATACAAGGACAAGCTTCGACTCTTGGAAATAGCTCAAGTCAGAATAGCTACTTTTTGGGGGTGTCATTAATTTTCATGACTACACAATATGCAGGTACCCAAAGACCATGTAGATGAATTCAAATCTATTAAGAAGTTTAAAGTTTTCAACACAAATAACTTATGGGCTAATTTGAGTGCCATTGATAGGCTACTAGCAGATTCTACTCTGGATTTTGAAGTCATAGCAAACAAGAAGGTATGCACTCTTGTCTAGCTTGGTTGTTACTATCTTTTATTTCAATAGAGTTTGAGTGGTGGGGTGAATGTGATACAGCTTGAAACAGCTGCAGGTGCTGCCATTAGGAACTTCAACAGAGCAATGGGTACGTATGATGAGTATACTAAAATCCCTGGTGATCCTTTACCTACTCCTTCCACGTTAGGCATAAATGTGCCCAGGAGTCGATTTCTTCCTGTAAAGAAGACATCGGATCTCCTCTTGGTGATGTCTGACTTGTTCACTCTGCAGAATGGGACCCTTATCATGAACCCAGCAAGGGTATATCCTGCTCTCCCCCTGGTCAAATTGGGGGACCCAGACTTCACAAAGGTACGATCTTATTATGGAAGCAAACCTCTTTGTGAATCTGACCCTTTTTAGGTGAGTGAATTCTTGGAGCGTTTTGACAGCATTCCAGCCATGTTGGACCTTGATCATCTCACCGTTTCCGGTGATGTCACTTTTGGCAAAGGAGTATCTTTGAATGTAAGATGGCTATTGTACTGACCCATCGGTGTCTTCATTGTTTGCATGGTTTGCCATTTCTTTAGGGGACTGTGATTATCATTGCAAACCATGGTGACAGAATTGATATCCCAGCCAATGCTTGTTTGGAGAATAAGATAGTCTCTGGGAATCTCCGCATCCGAGACCATTAATCAAAACTTGTTCTTTTTAATCTAAATTTTTTATATATTTGCTGTTGTCTGTTATTGTACTTTGGACTTCCATGACAACCAGTCAGGGCAGAAGCTAGGGATGAAAAGAGGGCATTCTTGTATCAATTCAACTCCATTGGGAAAAGAAGATGAAGTTGCTGGCCTCAAGAAACATAAAGGAGGTGAAGAGGAGATAGCAGAATCCCTTCTAGAAACTGGTCCAGATCTTCCCGGCCCATCCCTCTCTCTGGAAACATGGAAGTGTAACACATCTCTCAACCAATTCCACACAAAACCTAAAGTGGGACTCAATATTGAGTACTACCCAAAGTTCTTTAAGCTCTTGGATGCTAGAACCATTTTCAAGCATCTAGAAGAAGAACTGCCTCCCTACTTGGATGCATCTGATAATGAAGTTCAGATCATGGGGAAGCTGCATAAGATTCCTCGAAAACAGGCAGCATTTGGAGATTTGGGTCTTTCCTATAAATTTTCTGGTGTGAGCTTGTCGGCAAATCCTTGGATTCCTACTCTGAAGAAACTCAGGGATACCTTGAGAGCTACTCTGGCCGAGAGGTACAATTTTGTCCTTGTGAATCGATACAAAGATGGATATGATCACATGGGAGAACACAGAGATGACGAAGATGATCTTGTACCCATGGCATCCATTGCTTCTCTCTCCTTTGGCCAAAAGAGAGATTTTGTTTTCAAACACAGAGACTCTCGTGGCAAGAATGCTCCAAGAAAGGACATTGATGCAGTGAAGATCTGCCTTGAACATGGAAGTCTCCTAGTGATGAAATACCCAACAAACACATACTGGTACCATTCTCTGCCCATTCGTAGAACTGCTCCTGGTACGAGAATCAACCTCACATTTAGAATGATGAAATTAATAAATAAAAAATCATGAGGATATTAGCACACACAAAAATACAAACTTGATGGTCAATACTACCACTACTGCTTGAAGACAAGTAACTGTGTCTTTTCTGTCTGGCTTCTGCCCTCGGTATTTGTAATGGGAGACCTTTGCCTCCTCCTTCGCTTGATCACAACCACCACGACTGTCATCGTGGCGATGGCGGCCAGAACTACACACCCGATAGTTCCCAGTATTATAACTAACAGGCTGCTGTTGCTGAAGCTAGGATGCTGCTGCTGCTGATTACCACCTTTGATATTGGTATTGAGCAAGCCAGCTCCAAGACTGTTTTTGGAAGTGTAGAAATAGTAAGGTGCCTATTGATGGAGCAGCAATAAGGGTTTTTGATCACATGACCAGGGTTTTATTGACTTACACTGGGACATTTTAGGGGTTCCTCGCTAAACCAATCCACCTGATCAGTCTTCTGACCCACTGGTTCAAACTGTGACAATAATGTAAATATACAGTGTCAGGATCGTGGGGAAGGAATGTTATCCCCTTAGCTAATACCAAAAAATTTGATTATGTATGGTTGGAGTTGTATAAGCCATCTTGTGATTCCCTCCACTGCAGACTATGATTAATTGCTAGCTAGATATAGTGTTAGCACTGACCATATTGTTCCATAGGTAATGACCCCCCACTTCGTGCCCTATTCTGCTGAAATGGAAGCAGTCGGGAGCAAAGTAGCTTCTATCAGGCTTGCCATCCTGCAGCAGCAAATGATTGTGCAGATTTAAAATTCCTATAGCTATTAATTAGTATACACAAGATAGACACAAATCTTTTACCTTATAGGGCACTTCTGTAAGGCTGAAGAATGGTTGAAGCACAACTGTGAAATCACCACGGTCGGCACTATCATATTTCCCACTGCCGATAAGCTCATCAAGTTTTTCCTGTGGAATTGAATTAGCTACTAATGCCAGGTTCAGTACACAGTAATGCCAGGCTACACTAATACACTAACACACTATTATAATGCCATGTTACACTGACTCACATTATACAGTGTTGCAGATCTTGAAACCAAATCCTTTGTGGAGTCCATAGTGCCACAACGACAGGCAACCCTACAGTATTATGACATACATACATACATACAGACAGACACCACAAATTCACTTACACATGTAGCAGTCTGCAGTCCAAATAGTTCAGTTCCATAAGTTTTGTCACATCAATGATCTTGACCATATTTACAAAAGTGTTTCTAAGCTGCAGAGATGGAGGAAACCATGCATACAATTAATAATCACTCCCATTCAGTTCTCTTTTATAGATGGTGATTAATGACCTAACTAACATTTGCTTTCAAATAGTCCAGCGCCTCTTCCAACCTTGACACGTAGGCATTAGCATGGTCTTCAGCCTGCAAGTTTCAAGTTATACAATGTGAAATAGCATGTTGGCAACGACAGAAACACTTCATTATAACAACAGCCAAGAAGCAATGAAATTTATTCTAGATAAGTTTCAAAAAAGTTTATGAGTAAGAGAGTAAAGTTACCCTTTACCCCACTTCCCACGAGAGGTCACAGCTCAACTGAACAGGAGCAGTCACAGAACACTCATTGATTTCTGTGACCAGTTACAGTGGAAAACCTCTCGTGAACACTTTGGGACCAGCTTTTTTTGTCCTTATTTTCCAGTTTCCATTATCAGCAATTTTTGAAAAATGTCCCTAATAGGGAGATTCATTGCATCTGAATAATTATAGAGCAGCGGAGTAGGAAGCTAAAAAATATTGGGGGGGCCAGCCACCTGGACTACTAGCTAATGTTCATATTTTAAAAAGTCATCAAAAGAAACCAAAAAAAATTATTGTTACGTAGCTAAGACTTAAACTGTCACAAAAAATTTCCTCCTCCTGTCATTCTTCTGAATAAATTCCTCAGCTATTTCTTAGAGAGGAAAGAAAATAAAGGATGTCTTTGGCTATGTTGACGAATAGACTGTAGCTCACTTAGTTATGATATAATACTACAGCACAGCATGATTATAGTATTCAATAATAGAGATAAGATGCATGGAATGTGCACATTCATTGTTGTAGCTAAGTTAATTACACACTACATGCAGTGCACTGCTAATGGTTATTTCTTCAGTTTTATTGGGGGGGGGGGGCGGCCCCCCCCCACCCCCCACTTCCTACTCCACTGTAAAGAGTTCACTAAGAGAGGTTCCACTGTATTTATTGTAGCTAACTTTAAATCAGCAGTCTCCAAGGCCAGGGGAAGGTCCCACATGATGTATGTACTAGCTATGTCTACAGTGATTTAACAGTTTTGACATTTATAAACATCCTTGATGTGAACCATGTGGTTGGTGGATCTTAGCCTTGTTCCCCACAAAAAAATAAAATAGGCCTGGGAATGAGCATTTGTAGTCAAATCTTGATTGCATACAAAAGGGGGAACTCCCTCTCTGATTGCATAACCCCTCTCTGATTGCATACAAAAGGGGGAACCCCCATCTCTGATTGCATACAAAAGGGGGAACCCCCTCTCTGATTGCATACATTATAGAATCTTTGTACAGACAATTGGGAATGCCCCATATCCTCTGTGTGGCACACTCCGTGTATTGCAGTGTGTGGAAGAGACCGAAAGCTTACTCACCTCTCCACTGCAATGGGCACAAAGGTCGTTCCCTCCTATCCACATGGTGACCACTTTCCACTTATCTTGGTAACCCTATGGTGCATGTATAATATATGGTACATTTCACTGCAGTGCCATGTATGATGCATGGTACATTATGCATGGTACATTTTGCATGCCACTGTGTGATGCATAGTACATTTACTACATGGCTGTATATATAGGCACATGTGTGAGTTCATGCTTAGCCAACAATGAATTTACCAGTTCATTTATCTTTCCCACCAAGTACTCTGCTTGCCCAATCATGCCCCTATATACATGTAACAGAGAACAAGTACAACGTCATAAGAGGTTGCAAAACATGATGAAGAGATGGTGGATCTGCTCATATTAATAAGGCTGGGTACGAAGCTATGTTGTCCTGCTAGTTACATACTTGGCTACTGCTCCACTGACAGCAACATTTAAGCCGGAATTGGGGCTTGATCTTGTACCAGTCTTGATTGAGTATCCATCAACATCAGGGTTGAACTTCTTTATAAGATCTAAATATGCATGACACAGTAAGTGTTTAGAGAACTGCATGGCAATCATTATAACAGTACAGGTATCGTAACTAATCGTAACTAAGGGAGAAGAGTATCTTACTGGGCAGTGTTAAGACTTCTGTAAGATCACTGTCTCCTCCAATACTGCATTAAGTACAAAGATAATTATGGTTAGTTGCTATCTGAGTCAGTTAGTTATATACCTCCAGGATAGACCTCTGTACTCAATGAAGTCTTCAACTATGTTTCTAGCTCCAGCACCAAATGCAGCCTATATTAATAAATAAAGAAAGGTCCACTTGGCTCTACTGGCTATATCAATTATGTGGTTACAACTATCCCATGATAAGTGAGTGACCACTGTTTGCACTCATTGATAATTTGCTTAGTCTATCTTTACCGTTACAGAGTCTCCCATTGCAGCCACTACTTCAACATGAGGTGGAGATAATTCGTGTACTACATGAAAAGAAAGAAGACAAAATAATAAAAATTTAATAAACAAACAAAAAGGAGTTTAGACTTGCCATTTCTTGGAGGATCGATGGTAGGAAGATCACAGTCAAAGTTTGCTCCAGTAGCCTGTCAATACATGATTTTAACAATGAATCTTAGAGAATGTCACTCCAGCTATTATAATTATGCTGAAGGATGACATGCAGAATATGGTGAACTGTAGAGTAGAACACACATACCACGGAACTGGTAGATCGTACAACGGTATCCTCAGAGATGTTAGCTGCTCTGAATGCCCGCCTAAACTTATCTGCATACTGCGAGCTCATGGTCTCAGCTGCAGACAAAAACAATATCAGGGTCAAAAGAGAGAGTATTGACTGCAATATGAAAGGGTTTCCAAGCAGTCTGTCATGTGATCACAGCCTTAGGCCGGCCATTGTCAAATTTGCTATTAGGGAAAATTTTTGAGTAAGTTACCATATAGCTACCTTGATTACTAATAACAGATCACATGATTTATGTACACGAGCAGTTGATAGCTAGCTAATAGGCTAGCTATTTCTTTTTAACATGAATTCCTCATAGCTAGCAACGTACAGTCCCCCCAACAACAAATAAACAACAACAACAATTGATAACAGCTGACATTAATTTCCCCTATGATAACATAGCTAGCTAAGCTAGGGCATTATGAGAACTAGAAACTGATGCAAAACACTTACAATCATCATCTTGAGTTTGGGCTATTCCACAACCACAGAAGAGCAGGCACACCACCAGAAACCACAAATGAGTCATCTTGATAGTTTTTTTCTCCACCTGTGTGTAATTCTAATTGATTACTTAGCTGTTAGCTATGCTTTAATGCTGGCTAATTTTTACCAATCCAATCAATGAGACAGTCAATCAGTCTCTTGCCGAAGAGTTTCACCTCAAGTAGAGTCCTTCGTTGCTCTCAACTGAATATAGCTAAGAGACATGTGACCTCAGCATTATTCATAATAGCATCTTCCAAAAGAAGGTGTGCCAAAAGAATATGAATCCACACAAAGTTGTAGGTTACTATGAATTTTTTACCTTCTAAATACTTATGGGCATGGTCGTGTGTCATGTGTCTAAATGATTCCCTTAGTGAGGGGTTTCCCCTTTCATTGTCTAGAGTGCTGTATGTCCAGCTGTACGGTCTATGTGGGTCTTTAATAACTACCATATGCTTCAATTGTAGTCCAATGTGCATGATCATATGACACTGATGGTGCATACACTGACTCTGTTAATGTGCTAGCTAGCTATGCTTGGAAGTAGCCATTGATCACATGACTGTTGTGTATGACCTATAATCTCTATTACCTCTATCACCTCTATTACCTGTATCACCTCTATTACCTGTATTACCTCTATTACCTCTATTACCTCTATCACCTCTATTACCTGTATTACCTCTATTACCTGTATTACCTCTATCACCTGTATTACCTCTATCACCTGTATTACCTCTATTACCTGTATTACCTCTATCACCTGTATTACCTCTATCACCTGTATTACCTCTATCACCTCTATTACCTGTATCACCTCTATTACCTGTATTACCTCTATTACCTCTATCACCTCTATTACCTGTATTACCTCTATTACCTGTATTACCTCTATCACCTGTATTACCTCTATCACCTGTATTACCTCTATTACCTCTATTACCTCTATCACCTGTATTACCTCTATTACCTCTATTACCTGTGTTACCTGTATTATTTCTATCACCTGTATTACCTCTATCACCTGTATTACCTCTATTACCTGTATTACCTCTATCACCTGTATTACCTCTATCACCTGTATTACCTCTATCACCTCTATTACCTGTATCACCTCTATTACCTGTATTACCTCTATTACCTCTATCACCTCTATTACCTGTATTACCTCTATTACCTGTATTACCTCTATCACCTGTATTACCTCTATCACCTGTATTACCTCTATTACCTCTATTACCTCTATCACCTGTATTACCTCTATTACCTCTATTACCTGTGTTACCTGTATTATTTCTATCACCTGTATTACCTCTATCACCTGTATTACCTCTATTACCTGTATTACCTCTATCACCTGTATTACCTCTATCACCTGTATTACCTCTATCACCTCTATTACCTGTATCACCTCTATTACCTGTATTACCTCTATTACCTCTATCACCTCTATTACCTGTATTACCTCTATTACCTGTATTACCTCTATCACCTGTATTACCTCTATCACCTGTATTACCTCTATTACCTCTATTACCTCTATCACCTGTATTACCTCTATTACCTCTATTACCTGTGTTACCTGTATTATTTCTATCACCTGTATTACCTCTATCACCTGTATTACCTCTATTACCTGTATTACCTCTATCACCTGTATTACCTCTATCACCTGTATTACCTCTATCACCTCTATTACCTGTATCACCTCTATTACCTGTATTACCTCTATTACCTCTATCACCTCTATTACCTGTATTACCTCTATTACCTGTATTACCTCTATCACCTGTATTACCTCTATCACCTGTATTACCTCTATTACCTCTATTACCTGTGTTACCTGTATTATTTCTATCACCTGTATTACTTCTATCACCTGTATTACCTCTATTACCTCTATTACCTGTGTTACCTGTATTATTTCTATCACCTGTATTACCTCTATCACCTGTATTACCTCTATTACCTGTATTACCTCTATCACCTGTATTACCTCTATCACCTGTATTACCTCTATCACCTCTATTACCTGTATCACCTCTATTACCTGTATTACCTCTATTACCTCTATCACCTCTATTACCTGTATTACCTCTATTACCTGTATTACCTCTATCACCTGTATTACCTCTATCACCTGTATTACCTCTATTACCTCTATTACCTCTATCACCTGTATTACCTCTATTACCTCTATTACCTGTGTTACCTGTATTATTTCTATCACCTGTATTACCTCTATCACCTGTATTACCTCTATTACCTGTATTACCTCTATCACCTGTATTACCTCTATCACCTGTATTACCTCTATCACCTCTATTACCTGTATCACCTCTATTACCTGTATTACCTCTATTACCTCTATCACCTCTATTACCTGTATTACCTCTATTACCTGTATTACCTCTATCACCTGTATTACCTCTATCACCTGTATTACCTCTATTACCTCTATTACCTCTATCACCTGTATTACCTCTATTACCTCTATTACCTGTGTTACCTGTATTATTTCTATCACCTGTATTACCTCTATCACCTGTATTACCTCTATTACCTGTATTACCTCTATCACCTGTATTACCTCTATCACCTGTATTACCTCTATCACCTCTATTACCTGTATCACCTCTATTACCTGTATTACCTCTATTACCTCTATCACCTCTATTACCTGTATTACCTCTATTACCTGTATTACCTCTATCACCTGTATTACCTCTATCACCTGTATTACCTCTATTACCTCTATTACCTCTATCACCTGTATTACCTCTATTACCTCTATTACCTGTGTTACCTGTATTATTTCTATCACCTGTATTACCTCTATCACCTGTATTACCTCTATTACCTGTATTACCTCTATCACCTGTATTACCTCTATCACCTGTATTACCTCTATCACCTCTATTACCTGTATCACCTCTATTACCTGTATTACCTCTATTACCTCTATCACCTCTATTACCTGTATTACCTCTATTACCTGTATTACCTCTATCACCTGTATTACCTCTATCACCTGTATTACCTCTATTACCTCTATTACCTCTATCACCTGTATTACCTCTATTACCTCTATTACCTGTGTTACCTGTATTATTTCTATCACCTGTGTTACTTGTATTACCTGTATTACCTGTACTACCTTTCTTTTTTTCTGACTAGCTAACTAGGCTATAGCTAGTCTTAATGAATAATGCATGTGCTGGGGACTTTTTGAGGGATTGATCCACACAGGTATGACTTTAAAAAGTAAACTTTTTGAGAAGTAGCTAGCGTGGCTAGTTAGCTACTCTAAAAAAATTATTACGCAATAGCTTGATAAATTATCAACAAAAAAGGCAAGCCTGGGGCATAATACACTAGCATTATTATATCTATAGGTGTTAGGTGGTAGTTACTATATATAGGTAGGTATGTTAGTTACTATATATAGGTGTTAGTTACTATATATAGGTGTTAGTCACTGTTAGGTGTTAGCTATTAGTTTAGCTAACTAGAAGTGGTACTAAAATTTTTAAAGGTATAAAGTTCAAGTAACTAATACACGATTCTTCCATAAAAGCTGAAGTCTGTATCCTTTTGGGACAGGAAGTGAGGGATGTAGCTATGAACATAGAAAATTGAAACCATTTAAAAATGCACCTCTACCAAGGATAAACTTTCATTACACACAATTGACCCCACACACATACAATGAAAATAAAAGATGCCCTGGTATATTTTGTCCCTAGTGTAGTTAGCTATAGCTATGCATGATGTGTAGCCACATCCTTAGGATGCATACACATAAAATTATGACTTATGACTCAAAGCTTCCTTTTCCTTATCTTTCCTTGAGGCATGTGGTTCCATCCCTTAGGGGATCCACCACCAGAGACCCTGTTTAAAATTACGACTTATGACTCAAAGCTTCCTTTTCCTTATCTTCCCTTGAGGCATGTGGTTCCATCCCTTAGGGGATCCACCACCAGAGACCCTGTTTAACAGTTGAGGGGACATAGCAGAGAGTGGAGAACAATTAGCTATAGCAATTAAGGGAGGGAATACCCCATAATTATGACGGATTAATACAGTCATCAGTGAGTGGATGTTCCTGCATGCATCCACGTACTACTCTGTGTTCACGTGTCAGGGCAGTCCAGACGTGAAGTCATACTTTCGGCCAAATCACCAATATTTAATCTGGTGGATTTAATTGAAAAGGAAATGAATGCCATTGGTATGAAGTCATCATCCAGCTAGTAAGGCTTTCCTTTGAAGTTAGCTATCATCTAGTTAGATGTGCCTGGTATAGCCAAGCATATTAGGCTTATCCTTTCAGCAGGTGGCTACTGCACTACTAGTTGAGAATGTCTATGCTAATTGTGTTAGGCAGTGGCTCATACTCCAATAATTCCCGAATGTTGGGAAGTGAGATTCCTTCAGGGTGAAGTCATTGCTGTAGCTATGTAACTAGATATGCATGCAACTCCTGTGGGAGGAAGACCTAGAGTAGCTAGCTAGCTATTATGATTTAATTTTTCCCTTTTTCCAGCCACTGTTGGAGCAGCTAGGGAAAAGTCAGTTATTTTGGATTGAATGTGGGAGGGTGAGTTGGGGGATTACTAGAGATGTTTTCCTTCTGTAGGAGACATTATGCCTGGAAGGTTTGATCTCAGTGTCTGGCAACTCAATAGCATTGCTACATTAAGTGTTGCTAGCTATAGGATTTCAGCTGAAGTCAGAATCTTCTCAGAATCTATTGCTAATGCTTCCAATTTCGCATGCTAATAGCTCATTCTTTTGGGAGAAGGGATGTGTGATGTAGGATGTGAGGCCTGAGGAGTGAGGGGCGGGATGTAGTGAGGGTACATGGGATATATGTGACGTAGGATGTGAGGCGTGAGGAGTGAAGGGTACACAATAATATTATGTGATGTAGGATATGCGAGGAGTGAGGGATGGGATGTATGTGAATTAGGGTGTAAAACTATAGGAGCTAGTGAAGGGAGTCAATGTAAATGGAATAACTATAGCCAGGGGTAGGCCATCATGAGCTGCTTCTTTATTGACATCATAATGGTATACTGTAAGATCCTACAAATACGTACCATGTGGATCTAGATTGTTTATATACGATCCTTTTTCTGCCATTGTATCAACACAATTTGTGTCAAGGTTTCAACCAGAATCTCCACGGAGGGGAAATATATATATAAAAAATAATTGTTTACCTTTCTACATTATAGTGAGTGGCTATGGAAATTGAAAGAAAATTCTCCAGTCAATGTGTTTGTTAACATCATTGATCCCATTACAGTAAAATGCCATGATGTCATCATTACAACATCACATCCAGGTTTGCATGAATTCATAATATCACATGCCTGGATGTGTGCAGCTGCATTTCCACATGAAAGCGTGTTTGGCTTCCTTTTTACCTAAATATTTTTGTACAGCTTTGTTATTGAATCCCTATAAAAAATTAATACATATCATGCATGCTAATACCCAGTTTCCATTCACACCTTTAAAAGGAATACTTATGGTTAAATATCCTAACTTGCCTAATTTGAGGGGGTGGGAAAAAGTGATGACATAATGCGATCGTGACCACCACTGTGGTCCTATAGCGCTTCATAATTGAGCTCCCAACGTGACTGGTACCATTATTAGAGGTGATAGTTTGTCCAGAGGTATTGAGTTACGTATAGGTCCCATTCCATTCTACTGCGATTAGGTTTGCTTTAGCTGCCATAGTAGCTATGTGGGCCCTGCAAGGTTTCATTGATTCTAGACTAGCTAGTAGTAGGTATAATTATAGGGGTATAGTTATATCTCCCCATTTAATTAAAAAGGAGAGGTGATAATGCTATTAGCTATTAGCTAGAGGTACACAACTAGCATGAAATCATTTAGCTATGTATGTACAGGTGCATAAAGCTAAAAAGCAACTGCAATGATTGATTGGGGTGGCCAGCTGCATGGGGTTGGGGGATCGAGCTGCTCTCTAGCTATTATAGCTAAGCTATTGCCCTGTGATTTGCATTGCTGAGTGAATTAGAACCAAGGTTGGTTGATATAACCACCACAAGGATCATGTAACCTAGCAACACAATATAATTAATACTTCCAATTAGTTCCAGTAACATTTCCAGGCCACGAACTAATTCTATTGCAGGTTCCCATACAGACCCAAAAACTCAAGCAGACAAATTAACTTATTTGGACATAGACCAGCTACGTAGTAAGCAGCTCTAAAACCAAAATTTTCTGGGTGGCATATGTCCCCATGGCACACTATGTTAATTTAGTTACTGACCACTTCATTTTTTTATCACTCTGCCCCTGCTGTACTTATGATAGAATAGGAATCATGAAATGAGGGAGTGGGGTTTTCACATAAAGTGAGACTCGGAGTGCATACATATATAGGCTATAGCAACAATTTTCCTTTGTAAGAACTACATGCTTTTGGTTTCAGTGTAAGCTGCATCATCTCTAGGGGGTTATCTCTTTTATCCAGTTATTGAAAACACAGGCTCTGTCGTGATTACACTGAGTCACGATTCATGACCTTATATAGCTTATAGGAAGTTGTAATGTTTATGGAAGTGACATGACACATAAAATTCCATGTTGTCATGTGACTAGATCTGAGCATGCGCAGTGATAGTATTGCGCAATTCTTGTCTTTAAAAATTCCCCTTTGTATGACGTAATGCTATAATTACTATAAATACGGACCAAGACTGGTGTTGCATCACCCAAACTCAGCAAATCAACTTTGAGGAGAAAAAGATTTTATTAAGCTGATCTTAGTTCCTCCGAATGTAAGTTGTAGTTGCGAAATGTCCCAGAGGCTTCAATATATAAGTAGTCTTCCTAAATCTTAACTTTAATAGCAAGGTCTGGTATTGGTAACGAGGAGCTACCAAGAACATGCTTAATAAAGTTATTTTATCTATGACATAGGCACTGATCTCTAGCTAACTATCTCTATCCAGATCTTCACAATTTTCCCTCCCACTTTTAGATATGGAAGGAGGTTTTTTTGATGAACTAAGGCAATTGGATTTCTTCTCTGGGGCTCAGGACGAGAAGCGAGGGCATAGCTGTGTACCTGTTACAGTGACCAGTACACCCCAGCTAGCCGGCACGGAGCATCTCAACCAAGGCATCTACCCAGACGAAGAATCCGTTGACCTTTCTGTACTCCTGGAGGCGTGTAACTCTGAGCATTCCACCTCATCCAGTCCGAACAACGTGGCAACATCCATTCCTGTTTCTGTTTCTAGTGGGACGGCTGCAGCTCCTGTGTACCAAGAGTCGCAGACTTCCAACTCCAATTTCTCTCAATTCCAAAACTTTCTCTCCCCCAACAATACCTTGCCAGGTATGTACGGGACTGAAAATTACGAAGGCTCTCACTTGCACGGACACCATGTTGAAATAACTCCAAGTTCACCCTCCCTGACGGTGGATTGTAGCAATATCCCCCCTCACTCAACCCCACATGTGGTGCAGATTGAGAGCAGTGCTTACCCTCCAATGCGTCCTGCTCCTGGAAAGGCCCAAAGATCAGGAAAGGGTTCTAAGAAAGTTGATAAAAACACTTTAGAGTATAGAATGAAAAGAGACCGTAACAACGTTGCCGTTCGTAAGAGCAGAGAGAAGAGCAAAGTTCGAGTTCAGGACACCGAAAAGCGAGTCAAAGAGCTCGAAGATGAAAACATGCAACTTCAGTCAAAAATCGCACTTCTCACCAAGGAGCTGAATGTCCTCAAGAGTCTGTTCACAAGTGCCGGAGTCTCCCAACCACCTTCCTTTCATCTTTACAAGGATGAAGGACGGGGGGAGTGATGGGTCAATGATAGACTCAGCAGCGGGAGATGGAGCTTCTTGGAAAGGAAGTCAACAAGTGATATATTATCACTAAACTATACAAACTCTTGAACCATCCAAACTGGATATGGACAGTGAAATCATGGACAACGATACTGATTATCATTCAAGGAATGAAGAGTCTACTTATTCTTGTTAGCCTTTGGCAAAATATTTTCTTCCACTTTTTCACCACATCTTTTTCTAAGCAAAACTGATTATTTTTGTGTTATTTTTGTGTATTATGTGTTGAATACATTTGTGGCTTTTCTCCTGTACCATACAATCTATGCTTTTTGCTCTTTTTTTCCCACCAAACAAGAAAAAAGTTTCTTCAAAAAAAGTATTAAAAATTCAATATTGACTGTCACAGTGGATAAAAGGAACTATCTGAACAGAAAGTACCTTTGTATATACGAAAGTGCAGCCCCTCTACAAAGGATTACCTAAATTATCACCGCCCTCTCTCTTTGATTGGTGGTTGCTATAGATAATAAGCAACAAACAGTGCATGCTAGTGCTGGCCAGGGGGTGTTGTGTTATTCATTTCCGGGTAGAGCTATTAATAAACATCCTATAAATAGTTATTCTAGTTATAGAACTTCCTTATATGGCAAAATTTAATAATAATTTTTAGCAGAAACAGATATGTCAATAATGTCATCAATCACACACATACACAATCATAGTGAAGTAATGGTTACATCATGAATGATCATCTACAATTTGTTTTGCGGTTCATATTTTTCCCAGTCCCACGAATAATAACAGCTTCACCACCTGCTAATGTTATCTCGGTTAAGTTCACAGGGGCATGATCTCCACTAGAATCAATGCTGGACAGTTCCATAGTAGCCCTTTCAAATACATTCTCAACAGAGGACAAATCAGCTATAGAATCCATCTCTGAAAAGTTGATGATTACAATAAACTCATCTTTACTACTCTCATGAAATCGGTGAAAGGCAAAGATATCTTCATCACTCAAAATAGGGTCATAATCAGCAAACCTGAATGCTGGCTCTGACGTTATAAGCTTGACGATACGTTTGTACAATTTCAACATGGAAGTTGAATTTGTAGAATTCTCCACTTCCACATTGTACAAAGTATAATTGGTAGCAACAGGTAGCCAAGGAGTTTCGTTGTTGGTGAACCCAGCATTAGCCTGAGTATTCCACTGCATGGGGGTTCTTTCTTTGTCTCTGTCCTGGTAAAGATCCCGTTTCTTGCTATCAGGGACATCCACATCCGTCATAAAGATCTCCTCACCGTAATACGTCGTCGGGGTGCCAGGAAGAGTGAGCAAGAGCACATTAACAGCTCTGGCCAAGAAGTTTCCCACTTTGTTTGCAATACGAGAATTGTCATGGTTCCCAAGGACCCAATTTGGCCATGCCCCCTTAGGCAAGGCATCCATCCATTCAGAAACTTTCTCTTCCACTCCGCTACCTGTCCAATTCGTATTGGACAGCAGCAAAAAGTTGAAAGGAAAGTGGAATTCATCGTTGTTGCTACCATAGTAAGTCATAACAGTCTCAACGGGATCATACGTCTCACCTACAAAAAACTTATCTGTGTAGCTGTCGGCTATTTTTCTCCATTGTTTAATAATGTCATGGATGCCTTCATAGTCCTTGGTCATGTTATGAATCAGACCGTTGTAGCAATCAGGGTCGCTGTTATTTTTCAAGCACTTGGAGGAATCGTTGAAGTCAGGGTCAGGTTGTTCATTGCGAAGTTGTGGATCCTCCAGAAGGAAAATGACTGCATCAATACGGAAACCGTCCACACCAAAATCAAACCAAAACTTGATGACGTCCTCCATGGCTTTACGGACTTCTTCATTGTGGTAGTTTAGATCGGGTTGAAATGCAGAGAATTGATGCAAGTAGTACTGCCCAGTGGTGTTATCAAGACTCCACGCTGACCCACCAAACAGGCTCAACCAGTTATTCGGTGGACCCCCATCAGAGCTCGCATTGGCCCAAACATACCAGTCGCGCTTAGGATTGGTCAAACTGCTTCGGCTCTCTACAAACCACGGATGCTCGTCTGACGTGTGATTGGGAACAAAGTCTAAAATCAGATGCATGCTATAGTTGTGCACACGGTTGAGCAATGAACACAAGTCCTCTATTGTGCCATATAATTTGTCAACATCTGTGTAGTTGGATATATCATACCCGTTATCCCTCTGTGGTGATTTGAAGATTGGATTCAACCAAACAGAATTAACACCCAAATCGTTCAGATAATACAGTTTTTCTTGTATCCCTTTTAGGTCACCATTTCCATCACCACTACTGTCTTTAAAGGACCTAGGGTAACATTGGTATATCACAGTGGTCTTCCACCATGGCAAACCATCACCGTCTTTCTTACAACCTGGGGCTAGTGCTACAAGAATTATGGCTGAAATTAGGAGAGCAAAGAGAAGCACAAATGCTCCAATGCCCATTACATAGCGGATGATTTTGAACCACTTGCTTGGTTTATGCTCTATAATAATGTCTTGATCATCATCATCATCCTCGTGTTTGTCCGCACTTTCAGTCTCTTTATCAGGATCGTCCTCGGCCTGAACGTTTCCGCCGTTAGTCAATGGCTGAATTTCCTCCTCGCCATCTACCAGCAACTCGTTGTGAAGGGGTTTATACGCCATGGCATGCAGTAGGTGCAATGGCTGTATTAAGTCATGTGATTTGTCCGGGGTGTGGCTTAATACCACAACAAACAAGATGGAGCTGAGTGCTGTTCCAGAGGATTGCTATGCGGGGTACGTAGTGGACGACAGTGATTTGGAATATTCCGACAACTACGATAGTGGGAGGTAAGAGATTTGGCATGAAGTGGAGAGGAAAATTCTATATAATGCCCACTACTAGCTCAGATGACCAAGAGAACTATAAAAATGAGCAACTTTCAAGTGAGGACGAATTTGAAAAGTCATTGGTATCTGAAGTATTGTCAACTCTAAGGAAAGTAACACCTTCACCACCTGGTAAAACTAATAAGGAAGAGGGAAGAGTACCAGTATTACCCAAAGACCAAGCAGGTATTATAATTTCTAGGAGAAGGAGAGTAGCAATTTATCTGGTACATTTTTCACCAGGAACATCTGATCAATACTATGATGAGGTCTATTTTGACTCATCCGGAAGTAGTGATGAAGAGGAAGATGTAAGAGTGGGAAGGAATGATCCTAGTGGTGAGAGAGGAGATAAAAAGAAAAAGCATCCGAGGAAAGTCAAGAAACTGACAAATGATGAACTATTTTATGACCCTGAAATGGACAAGGAAGATGAAAGATGGGTTAGAAGGAAATGTATGTCATACTACAATGGTGAGCAAGCATTAAAATGGGTAAAGGGTTATCTTGATGGGTAAAGGGACAGTGGTATTATTGGCTGCATGATCATGCTGTGTATTCCTGTAGTTAAAGTGTCACAAGAACTGGAGGGAGGAAAACGCAAGGAGAATAGAATGAAAGAAGCAACAGTGCCAAAATCTGATGCCATATTGAACTGCCCAGCATGCATGACAACACTATGTCTAGATTGCCAGAGGTATATAATTATGTAAATCTTATATAAGGCACAGTTCAGTTGCCATACATTGTATCTCATTATAGACATGACATCTACGTGAACCAGTACCGAGCTATGTTTGTTTCAAATTGCCGAGTCATCAAAGACGAAAAGCTAACGTACACAGCAAAGCCCGATAAAAAGTCCAGGAAGAGAAAGGGAAGAAGTAAGAAAAGTGAAGATGTAATGAATGAGGCTCCATGTGAATCTTCCAACCAGTTTCATCCAGTGAAATGTAGCGAGTGTAACACTGATGTCGCAGTAATTGATGCAGATGAAGTTTTTCATTTTTTTAATGTTTTGGCTAGTGCAAGTTGAATGTACGTAATCATTGGTAATAATCATCAAACTTGAAAGGGCCTTAATGAATCTCACGTGAGCTAATTTAACACCTTGGCAATTTTTAATTGTCAGGGTGCAAAGTACACTGTCAAAGTGATGCCCAGGAAATGGAAGCTGAAGTTTTTGAATGTCTTTAAAGGAGTAATGAGCTAACAGCTAGCGGTATTAGCGACTAGATTGTTTACTATCTACAGTAGGGTAAAGAAGCATTCCTCACTGGGAAGAAGCAGGCATTAAATCTGCACAGGAAAAACTCCAGTAGCTACAAACTAGTAAGCCATATGCTAGCTGTTGAGAGCGACGAGTGTGAAAGTACCTCTCTTCCTTAAGAAGATTGCTCAGGAACACTATATCTCTACAGGAAGATGGCTGGCTCAAGTGGAAGAGTGATGTCTAAGGCTGAGCAGTTTATGGGGTCACCCTTGGTTGTGTGGGTAAGTTTAGTTGGCTGTCTATAGTCAGTTACCTAGGTCCACTTTCAAGCTTGATCATTTCCCAAGTGCACTACTGGGTTGGAATCATTGATGTTGAGAGAAAATGTGATTTGCCTCTCACTGCTTTGTTGCTGTGGATCCTACAGGACAAAATAGTACGATAACCTCATGAGACCAGAGAATTATTGGGGTACTTATATAATGCGACACTAAACAGAATTATGCCCTTAGGGCTCCCTATAAAAAGTGCTATGAACAACCCAAGAGCAGCTTTTAGTAATATGGTTTGCATAGAGGGTATGTGTGAGCCTTGCCCATAATAAGGAGGATATAACTGTCCTCTGATTGACACCCCCTAAGCCTTGTAATCCAATATGTATTTGTAACTGTGCCCACCTCTGTCACTCCTGTACACTTTTAATGGAAACACTGCAAAATGATTAATGATTAGTGACATTTCTGCCACAGAGTGTTGTATCCATACTGGGAGTGTAATTTTAATTCTGCACCCACGACCCACTGATTTTCCTGAATGCTTTGGCATGTATGCATGCTGTTCTTTCTCTCAATGTCTTAACAACAAGAAGAGGTTGTACTTTAAATGCAAATCGCTATCATTTTCTTGTTCAAATGTTTGAAACAATTCAAGCGTCTGGTCTTAAGAAAAATGTGTTTTAATGGCTTATTCTGTTTCCAGTGTGTTATGTGTCAAAAGGTATCACAAGTGGCTGGTGTTATGATTAGGTAGCTGCATGGAGGTAACACCCCCCTCGCCACATCAAAGGGAACTATTTCTCCAGCCAGGAACTTGCTATGGCCATCAATTAACCACATCAAAAAGGAACTTTCCTATTAAGCCTGAGAAGAGAGAGTGTGCATACACGTGCATGTACGGATACCTGCATGTTACGTATGTGAGTCTCCAGTGGTCCAAGCTTAAGCATGTTGAGTCTTGGGATCTTAAGCATGTTATGATGTGTGAGTGTCATGGTCTTATGCATGTTTGATGCATGTGTTGAGTGTCATGCATGTTTTGATGTGTGCAATGTATCATGTTGAGTGAGTGTGCGTGTAATGTCAATATACAGAGGAAGTGATCCTCTGCAAATTCTTGATCTCCTGTGACATCCCTGTCTTGTTCTTCTTACTTCATTCTAGCAATTCCATGCACCCCCACTTGATCACCAATCCCAGCATGTATGCATGGGCTCTATTATCCAGTGCTTTGTGTTTCTGGAATCAAGTGTTTGATGTGGTCAAGATGTAACAAAACGGCTCATAAAATGCATGCCCGACTTGACACTCAGTTGTATAGTACTCGATTAGAGCTTTATGGTCGTGTCCGACTGCATGTCGTGTGTCCTTATTGGAGAAGCTGTAGTGTGTAAATGCAGTGGTAATTGTGTTAACATCGCAAGGAGGATTTATTCAGTGAGCGTACCATTAATACAAACATCAGTTGCTGTCTGTTTTGGTGTTGTAGCGTTGGAAATATGGTATATACAACCACCATAAGGTAGACAAATGACATCATGAGCACACACTCATGTAAACACACAATAACTGACTTTCTTAAAATTGAGTGATGTGCTCATATCATTCTTTACTAGCCACCATTGAAGCAGGCTAGTATTACCACCGTACTTCATGTTAAAAAGGCTTAGTCTACATTGGCTCCTTTCCATTCGTGATATGTCTATGGGTGTGCATTATTTAGAAAAAACTCGATTGAGGCTCCTCTCCTGCATGACAAGTTTAGTCCATAATAATATGGTGGACTAATTGAATGCTAGTGCATGTAGGACGGAAAAACAATAGCTGAACAACAAGAAGTGGTCCAAGAACAGAAGGCTGCACCAGTCAAGTCATTCTCTCTCAGGTGTAGGAGGTGTTTGCTTACTTTGTGAGATGTATGGTTTGAAATAACTCGCTGTGTGCTTCAACATAACAGTAATGATTGAGTTCTTCCTTTTATGGTGGTATAATGCCCTGTGGCCAACTGGGCCGGTTGGTTGGTCAGTCAGTCAGTCATACTGTTATTTATATTGTGATACTTTCGTATTGTATTATGATGCTGTGGTTCATACTGTTCCTTTCAGTTAAAAAAACTGCACTTCAACCGATATGAAATGCTCCTAATATGGGCATTTCAATCCTCACTTTATTTCAAATACACGTTGCTAGCCCTATCGGAAAGTGAGACATAGTATCAGTTTCCATTTCATGGTGGCCTTTTCTAATGAAAATTGAGTATGCACGTTCTGTAATACGATATCTGAGAAAAATCTCTGCTGTTTATATACCGTTTCCCCTATGCTTTGTTTGTGTTACAAATATACACTCATCGTGGATTCCTAGTAATATTTTTTCAATGCTGAATCAGCACTTATTCTTTCCCTCCCTTCCTCCCTGCAGCTCAATACATTTGACGACTTCAACGCAGTGAAGACTGTGCACGACCTTGCTGATGGGATCCTCCTGCACAAAGTCATGTACACCATGTAAGCATTCAGCAAACGCAGGTTACCATAATCACCATCTCTTGTCCCATGTATGTATGTGGCTGGAACATTAATGTCCCATGTGCATGTACATGTGTATAATATGGTTGGAACATTAATGTCCCATGTGTACATGTGTATAATATGGTTAGAACATTAATGTCCCATGTGCATGTACATGTGTGTAATATGATGGGAACATTCAATGTTACTGTGTGAGAAACCCTTCAGAGGGTCAAGTATACTTAATATAAGAATGAAATGTTCTGTTGTAAATTACTGTTGTTTAAGTCATGATGAGTTGAGTGGAGAGATAAGTGTTGAATGTTCCACATAACTGCCATTCCAGTGTTGATACATGATACGATGCGATTACTGTGGCAAAATAGTGTGCAATGGAGAAGCCTCAATGAGGTGGAAAGAAAGAGTTCGATTCATGGAGTACAGATTATCATTCCACTGTTGATAAGTGTGTGTGTTGAAAATGTGAATGGTCAAAGCATTCGCTTGTGCCAATTGAGGAGACCTGAGCTATATTATCATACACCAGCATTACTTATACTATACTTACATTGAACTACCTAATACTTAATATTGGAGGGAAAATCCCAGATCAAAACACTCTCCCCCTTTTCTTCCGAACAGTATCATGTCACAGTGCTATGGTGCATACATATTTCCATATGTGGCATTCCATGTTCCCATAGAGGTGCTTGTTTTTGCTCCATCGTCCCTTAATGGTAACACCTGGCATCTTTTAACGACCTTCTTTTCACTCAGTGCCAATGGAGTGAATGAAGCTTAACAACTCTATTTGTGTGTGTGTGTGCATGCCGCATGTGGTTGAAATAATATGCGGGCACATTGTTTTTTTTTTATTGAGCTGAAAATATAATAATATATATAGAATAAACATATTGATAATGCAAGTTTAATGCTAATTGACCTCTCTCTCTCTCTCTCTCTCTCTCTCTCTCTCTCTCTCTCTCTCTCTCTCTCTCTCTCTCTCTCTCTCTCTCTCTCTTTCCCCACCCCACTACAGTGATCCTTCAAACTATAGCATGACCAAAGTGAACCGCTCAGTGTCACGTGACCTGTCCCTACGGATGCAAAACCTCCAACTCCTTGTGGAGAGAATCAGGAACTTCTACTTGATGAACATGCAGCAGCTGATCATAGGCTCCCTTCCAAACATCGTGTCCATTTGTAACTCTCCAGAATCAGGTAAATCCTCTAAGAGCTGGAAATCTTTAAGAGGTAGTACACTGGAAATCTTCAAGAGTCAGTGCACTAGATGGTATTGACATTTGAAGTGTAGACATTTGTCCTTCGTTCAACTTCTAAGCCGGTAAGATTGTACTTCCCTCACTTATAGAATACAGCCTTGACCAGATGGAGAAGCTGTTGATCTTGGTGCTTGGGTGTGCCGTGAAATGTGAGCCCCTGGTGGAGAAGATGAAGGCTATGGAGCCCATCCAGCAGCAAGCCCTGGTCACTAACATCAAGCAGGTCACTCACTCCACCGAACTCGTCTGCTCCATCGATTGGGATGACCTCAATGAAATACCCAAACAGTAAGAGATCATATGATATCCATGTGATGCAGAAGACAGCTAGTGGGAGATCATGTGATATCCATGTGATGCAAATAGGTGCAGACTAGAAAAGCTAGTGGGAGATCATGTGATATCCATGGGTACAGCATTAAAGTATAACCCAAGGCAGCCTCCTTTATAGGTATGGGATATCTTAAATGTCCTCACCACCTGGATACATTACACAAATTGGGTTAGAAGTACAGGATGAAAAGTATAGTAGGGAGTGTCAAGACACTGCTAAGTGCTCTGTTGGAACATCCAAAGCCTCAACTTCCATCAAACCTATTTGGTTTCTGTCTCGATGTTTTCTCATCAAGAAAATATGATAATACTTTTTGCACTACGCACTACATGTATAAGTGTTTCTTTTTCATGACCTCCCAGAGCTCTGCAAGGATTGTGTCGTACAGCCTATGGTCACCTCCAGCGCGTTGCCAAGGAGAGGGATACACAGTTTGAGGCCATTATTGAAATCTCCCTGGAGAAAGACTATTACAAACAGTTCCATAACACCAGTTCCCTTGACCCAGAGCACCACAATGGTGGCCTCTCTATCTCTCGTAGTCCCAGCACACCTTCCAGATCTCCAGGTATCAATACCGATGTTTTGGAGCTCAAGAAGAAAGTCAGGCATCTAGAGGAGCAGCTGTAAGTCTGATAATTGTTGATATTAATGTAGGGTTTCTTCACTAATATTGGCCAGATAAACTAAAATGACTTTTGAAACAGCTTTTGTAGTTAGTGCCTGTTGGGAGTTATGCCTCCTTCACTTCTCTATGCACTGTATAATGATGTATTTCTTTTATAACAGTGACCACAAGTCAGATATGGCAATAGAGTTGAAAGAGGAGTTGGAGCAAATCAGGCTGATTGCTCAGAAGCTTCAACAGGATAAACGGGAGTTGGCAGAAGATGCAAAAGCGGCACGTGCCTATCGAGATGAGATTGAGATGTTGAAGGTTCAGAGTGCCAAGGCTGAGCGGCTCGAAACTGACGTGATCAAGTACAGGCAGAAAGCCGAAGACGCAGAGTATCTCAAGAAGAAGATAGCTGTAAGTGAGGAGTAGCAGTACAGTATTTCAGGCAGGTAGTTGCTCTGATTTTAAAAAGAAATTGAGGAAATTAATATTGAATTTTGATTCTCTTGGAATGTATGATGTAATATATTATATGTATGGTTATCATAGGGTCTCAAGACAGAGAATGATCTGACTATCCAGACCAAGGGTCTCTTGGAGCAGAAGATAGAAGCACTCACGTCCAGATCTGATGCTCTGGACGAGCTCCAAGAAAACTATGCCTCCGTCAAGGCCCAACTTGAGTCTCTCCAGCAAGAGAAAGAAATGGACTTGGAAAAGATAGAGGAACTGCTTGCTCGCAATGCTCACTTGGAGCTAGAGTTTAAGCATTAGTAAGTGTCAAGAGAAAAGAGGGAAAGAAAAAAAAGAGTCTGAATTATGGGATGGGAGTAGCAATAAAGGATACAATATGAAGATGTGTGCTTAGTATTTCTCACTTCTTTTTTTTTTTTTTTTTGTAATTTCACTCTGATTAGTGAGGAGAGACTGGCTCAGTTGAACACAGAGTTGGAGATAAGTAGAGCTAATGCGCTGGAGGCTAACTCAAACAATAATGAATCTAGCAACTTGAGCTTTGAAATGTCGGAGGCTGAAATGTAAGGACTGTGTACATTTTGCTCAGCCAACCAAACTCTATGGCTATATTTTTTACATCCCAGCTGTATAAGTATTATTTATAAATGTTCCTTCTAAAGGGCTTCCAAGGCAAAAGTGATACGTTTGGAGAGAGAGGCCCAGGAAATGGAAAAGTCAATGGAGTCCCTGAGGCACGCACAAGCCAAGGCCGTGGAGCTGGAGAAGATGAACAAGAAGCTCCACACACAAACCCACACTGACCGTAAAGAGATCATCAAGCTGAGGGAGGAAGTAGAGGTGCTGAAGATCAAGGCCAGTCGTGTGGATAAGCTACAAGTTGAACTCAATAGCCAGAGGGAGCGTGTCGAGGAGGCAGGACGAAGCAGTGCCAGGCTAAAGGTATGCAATCCGAGATACTGTAGGGATGAGTACGTATGTTTATATAGAGAGTAATGATTATGTATAGTGGTCTCCCACACTGACCAAATTGGCGACAATGGCGGGTTTCTTATTATTTAAAGGGTTTCTTTGCTATTGAGAGGATTCTGTGTTGTCGTCATTTAGCCCAAGCATTTCTATTATCTGTCATGCCCCAGCTTTTTCTGTGTATCATATACATACTTTATGGTCTTTGTGTATCATCACGTGAGTCAGTCTCTTACCTTTCTGTGTCCGACCTCGTGTATCATCTTATCTGAACTGTTTCTGTTTTCGACTGTTATATCAAATAGTCCTACACGACCGACCCCAAGCACTACATATCACTATTGTCATTTGACAAACATTGTATCATGTTTCTTTTAAAGGAAATCAAGACCAAGTATGACATTGTGCTTGAAGCCAAGGCCAAACTGGAGGATGAAGTTGAGAGTTTGCAGTCAAAGATCAGGCTTGCAGGTGAGTCTTTGTGGGGGACATGGAGGGAGGAAGCTACCATTGGAGATGACAATTTCTTTCCACACAGATCATCTAAAGGATGACAATGCTTCATTGAAGGCTCAGGCTGACTCGCTCACCACTGTAAGATAGGCAACTACTGTAAGATCTCTGATTCACACCATGTGTTGTCTGTCTGTCTGTCTGTCTGTTTGTTTGTTTGTTTGTTGTATAGGAACATGAGGAAGACCAGAAGAGGATTCAGGAGCTATTGCAGCAGAATGCTCAGTTGGAGCTTGAAAAACAGAGATGGTAAGTAATAATAATAAGCTTATCATCTACATCTTGACCTTCCTCTATCTCTCCTCCCTCTTTCTTCCTTCCTCTATCTCCCCTCCCTCTCCCTTCCCTCCTTCCTCTATTCCCCCCTTTTCCTCTATCTCCCTTCCCTCCTTCCTCTATTCCCCCTCCCTTTTCCTCTATCTCCCTTCCCTCCCTCCTTCCTCTGTCTCCCCTCCCTCCTTCCTCTATCTCCCCTCCCTCCCTCATACCTCTGTCTCCCCTCCCTCCTTCCTCTATCTCCCCTCCCTCCTACCTCTGTCTCCCCTCCCTCCTCCTACCTCTGTCTCCTCTCCCTCCCTCCCTCCTACCTCTATCTCCCCTCCCTCCCTCCATCTCCCTTCCTTCCTTCCTCCAGCTCTGAAGAGACGGAAACACTGAAGTCTCAACTGCTCCAAGTGCGGAGTAAAAGTGGCCCTCATGCTCCCGTCACTATGGTCAGCCCTCCTCGCTACTCCGAGGCTGAAATGTAAGTCCATAAAGATGTGTGAAGCAGGTGTAGAGTAATACACCGGGATAGGGCTATGTTGTGTGAGCATGTGTGGAGCAACACACAGGGATAGGGCTATGTTGTGTGAAGCAGGTGTAGAGCAACACACAGGGATAGGGCTATGTTGTGTGAGCATGTGTGGCGGGATAGGACTATGTTGTGTGAGCTTTTGTAGACACAATGTCTGTGTACATGGCCAGTGTCTGTTCTTTGCATCCTCTGTGGTGTAGCGGAACCATGTCCACCTGCCCTTCACTTGCAGGAAAGAAGGGGCGGTTCCTGGTTATTAAGTCATACTCAGGAAGTGTAAGGTGTACCACAAGGAAGGAAAATGGTGAACTCTTAATGTCTATTTGGGTTCACTTGATATTCATTATAACTGCTATAACTCAATTCTCAAAAAACCAGCTCAATAGAGTGGGTGATCGGCTCTCTGCTAGTGTGAGATTTGGTCAAGAATTGAGAAATTAGAGCAGATCAAGGTATCAAGGGAATGGAAATAGATACTTCCCTGTGGTAAAGACTTCTGCAAGCAATACTTAATTCTTTAAAACTTCACATACGCTACCTTGTGGGAAGAAGAAATTTGATGTTACTCCGCATTACTTACCAGGGCTTCCCGGGCCAAGTTGCAGCGGCTGGAGAAAGAGACAAAGGAGATGGAGAAGACGATGGAGGCATTGAGACACACTCAGGCTAAGTGCTCAGAACTGGAGAAGGGCAACAAGAAACTGATGGAACAGACGCACGCCGACAGGAAGGAGGTGGTCAGACTGAATCAGGAATTACAGAGTAGTAAGGCTAAGGTATATATTCAGCAGGAAATTGAATCCCTTTCCCTTGTTCAAAACCATGAAATCCACCGAAATTTCATGCTATAATAATAGTTAATAATGATATATTTATACTTTCAATATGAGTCTCAATTTCTGTGGTTTTGTAGTTGGAGCGTATGGAGAAACTGCACAAGGAGATGAAGGATCAGGAGCAACAAGTGGAAGATGTAGATGCTGCCAAAAGAAAGATCACTGTGAGTTGTCATCATCATCATCATCATCATCTCTCTCTCTCTCTCTCTCTCTCTCTCTCAAAGGATGTGTTGCTAAGCCCTTGTTTATTATGTCCATGTTAGGAGTTGAAGCAGCAGAATTCCTTGCTGTCAGAGGCCAAAATTTTGCTGCAAGAGGAAATGAATGGACTGCACTCTAAGCTGGAGAAGTACAACTCCTCACAAGCAGACAGTATTTCACTGCGTGTGAGGGTGGAGGCGATGGAAGTGGAACTCCAGGAGGAGAGTCTTAGGATGCAAGAACTCATCCAGCAGAATGTCCAACTTGAGCTCGATAGGGACAAAAAGTCAGTGTTTTGATTTGTTGATTGATTGCGGGACTATTTTTAAAAAAATTTTTTCTTGTACTCGTACAAAATGTAGGAATGATGAACTGAAGACTGTGAATGAAGAGCTGATGCAGTTGAAATTGAAGCAGGGTACAAGTGCAGGAGGAGTTCCGACAGGTACCTTCTTGTATAGGCATGCTTTATTTGGAAATAACCCTCTATCCTTATTTTTATCTATCCTCCCCAGTATCTCCTGTGCACAAACCCATGAGTGAAGAAGATTTGTAAGTCACTGATACAGTACTTTAGTAATTTTTTTGTATTAAAAAGCCCACCACACATTCTAAATAATGCACACCTATTTGTATTGTTGCTGACAGGGCCACACGCACCAAACTGCTACGTCTGGAACGAGATAACAGGGAACTGGAGCGGTCCCTTGAGGTGGAGCAACAAACCAGCCAGAGGACCAGTGCCGAGATGGAGAAGATGAACAGGAAACTGACAGCCACCATCCATGCTGACAAAAAGGAGATAGCTCGACTCAAAGAGGTAGGTAGATGTGATGTATGTGGTAATAATTATACATGTGTCTTCCCCAGGAATTGAGAAGAGAGAGAGTCCAAACTGCTGGTGTCGCTAGAACAAAGTCAGTCAGTGATGAGACAGATTTTTCCCAGACAAAGTAAGTGTGAGAGAGACGGGGCTGATCTTAGCTCCTCCCTGCTCATCCTGGGTGGAACGACTTTCCGTAGCATTTATAGCAGCACTAATAGCAACCATCTCACCCAATCGACTCAAATCGGTCAACTCCGAGAGATTCAGGCCACATGGAACTTTGTTCTTGGGGTCCATTGGGTAATAATTCAGCCACCATTTTAACCATCTTCCTCTCCTTCCCAACTATAGACAAGTTCAAGAGCTGGAGAGTAAGTTTAAGGATGCATATTCCCAGAGTCTCAGTGCCAAAGACGAGCGCATCCAAGTGCTAGAGAAGAGAGTGGAAGAAACCCTGAACGACAATGCCCAACTCCGACGGGAGATGGTTGCTCTCAAGAAGCAGAATGAGCAGTTTAAGAGCGACAGTCCTCGCGGCAGTCCAGGTCGGGGCTACTCCTCACACGAGGTGAACTCCTGGAAGGAACAGGCCGCCGGTGTACTCAAGATGAAGGAGAAAGTGATAAACCTCGAGGATGATGTGAGTCTGGGGGATAGACTACCCTACAGACGTTCCAGTTCTAGAAATACATAAGTAGGAACTCCCAAATAATTCATTAACAGGGGGAAAGGGAAGGAGGGGGGGACATCCCCTGATCTGCCCTAGAACTGATATGTCCTGCGTCTCTCTCTATTGTGACTGGTCTATTACCTCAATCATTTTGGTTCATGCAGAAAGTTCAACTATCAAATAACCTGACTGATGCGAAGCACATCATCCAGAAACTGGAGACAGGTGGCCAGCATCAGTCGGATAGGATCACCATGCTGGAAAAACTCAATAGTACTCTGGAGGAGGAAAAAAAAGCACTTCTCACTCAGATGAACAAGCTTCTGGAGAAGAACCAAGAGCTTCTCGTGAAGACACTTGAAACTAAGGATGAGGCGATAGAGGATGAGAGGATATTCAAGTGAGCCCCTTCCTAATGAACTAATAATGACTTCATGACCCTTTGATGTGGTATAGTGATCGCCTGGGGGAGTTGGAGAGAGACAAACAGAGACTGCAGGACCAGCTGGCAGCACAAAGAAGAGAAACTCTCTCCAGGGAGATGGACTACTGGAAGAAAGGCACCAAGAGCAAGAACATTCTCAAGATCGGCCTGAAGAAACTAAAGGGGAAAATTCAAGTAAATATGATTCAGTAGTGATGGCAAATCTCATGTGTATAAAAAGATGGCTGTCAGACCATTTACTAGTGCTCACCTCTCAATTTTGTTTTGCAGCAAGGAAAGAGTCACACATTTGAGTACCCTGAAGGATCTGGTGGGAGTAGTCACAATGTTGGTCCCATAGGGTCAATGGCGTCAATTGGCTCTTCAGGGTCTGGCAACCTTCCCTACCACGGCCACGAAGGGAGCATATCTAGCAGTCAGTCCATATCCTCTTCCAACAGCAAACAATCAGAGGAACAGGAAGAAGAGACAGATCCCGCCAGTGCCCTTGAGAGGTATAGAATGGATTTTCTCTCTCTGTTCCCTTTCAATCCTCTTCCCTTCCCCCGCCCCTCCTTTCCCTCGTAGTGCTGGAGGATCCAGCCTGATCCCCCGTGCAGCCACGCTCGACGGTAGCCCCTACAACCGTCCTCGCAAGGAGCACCGTCACTCGCTGAACCTCCCAGGATTGGGTACAGTGCAACTGAGGCACGGATCCAGCAATCCACGCACCCAACCACATCAACGTATCACTCAAGGTTACGATCGGGACAGGATACCCGATGACCTCATGTCCTTGGAAGACTTCTTGGCAGAAAGTGAAAAGACACCTAATAGGGTATGTGGATATATACTGGAAATGCTATGGCAGGAAATTGTCATCTGGTATAATTTTTGTGGTTTTGCGATGTGAATCACTGAACCATATAAATTCCAAAATCCATGAAAATTTTACCCAACAAAATTTTGGCACTTGAATTTCTTGCATTGAAAAATGTCCAACATGATGTGCAATATTATCTTTTATTGGGTGTGCAATACTGTATCCCTTATTGGGTGTGCAATACTGTATCCCTTATTGGGTGTGCAATACTGTATCCCTTATTGGGTGTGCAATACTGTATCCCTTATTGGGTGTGCAATACTGTATCCCTTATTGGGTGTGCAATACTGTATCCCTTATTGGGTGTGCAATACAATATCTATGTCATGCAGCGCCGGGTGATGGAACTGAAGAGAGCTTCCCTGGTGCTTGCCACTCCTCCTGTCACCCCTCGTAACAGTCTTCTCCTCACGGCCTCCAACTCCAATCAGATGTTTGACCTCCAAGAGTTCCTCTCCAAGTCCGCAGTAGAACAAGGAATTATAGCCGACACCCGGTCCCAGCGGGGAACGATCCATGAAGTGGTTGAAGAGAACGACGATCTGGATCAGATCTTCATGCAGGAACAAGCAGCGGAATTCAAAGCTTCCCAGCAATCGATGTCCCAACACTCAAAGTCAAGCAGCAGCCTGCACTCGGCACCGAGTATATCCTCGATGACACGAAATGATGCCCAAGATCAAGGAGTGATTGCTAATCCATCTGCTCTGGCCTCCAATTTCAACAGCAACAACAGTAACAACAATGAAAGCAGTAGTCGAGAGAGCCTACAGCCACAGGCCCTGTTGAGTTCATCCGAGAACTCACAGAGCGATGTAGGGGTGCCTGGGAACACTGAAATAAGAGGTGGTCGGGTCACTCATTCCACTCCGGAAGCACAGCCAGGTTCTAATATATCCTGGGAGACTTCAAGAATAAGAAGTGAAAGTCAGACCTCGAGTAGCAGTAGCAGTATGAATATGGACAGACACAACGTGATCCAATTGGATGGAAGTGCTGGTTCGTCTGTGACATCCAGTACAGTAATTCGTTCTTCTTCGTTTGCACAGACGAAAAAGCCAGGGGGGTTGTCCAAGAAAGGTTTCCATCAATCATCTGGCAACGTGCAGGTTGGGAAATCGAAAGCTGGAAAGCCTCCACTTGTTAAGAAGAAGGTTCATAAGAGTGCCACTGATTTGAATAGGGTTGGTGATGGAAAGCGTTCCAAGAACAAAGTTCCATGTGGCCTGAATCTTTCGGAGTTGACCGATTTGAGTCGATCGGGTGAGATGGTTGCTGTTAGTGCTGCCACAAACACTGCTACTGGAACTAGGAAAGTTGTTCCACCCAGGATGAGCAGGGAGGAGCTAAGACCAGCCCAGTCTCTCTCCAGCCACGAGTCTAGAGAAGTCTCTGCACCGTTAGCACCCGTTGGGAGGAGTAGTAATAGTAATCTGAAACCCAACACCAGTGAGAACAGCCAAGATTCTGATGACCTGCTTACCTGGGAGGACTTCCTGTCAGGAGGTAGCCCCTCCCACCAGTCCAAAACAGCCCCGTCATGGGGGGCACCCCCACTCTCTCCTAGATCAGATGGAGACGACTCAATCTGGTTGGAATATGGCAGTGTTTGAGTTCATTCAGTCTTTTTTCTTCTTTTTTTTTGTTAATCTTCCACTTTGTCTCATATACCCCTTTACAATACAGCCTAGCATTGCATTCCACACTTCTAATATACAGTAACCATAGTAACAACACATGTCCATCTGCATTGTTGTTGTACACTGGGACCTTACATGGTATTTCTTGTAAGCTATTTTTTGGCATTGTATATCTGATGACATCATTTTGGTTCTTAGCTCCTAATTGAATTGTATCATACATCACATTTTTTATGCATTCTCACTGCATTGTATTGTGCTGATAGTTTTTTGTAGTTAAACTTCTGCTGTGCAGATGATTAAGAATTACATCATGTGATCTCCACAACTGGGAAACTCCATTATTTAATGCACACCTCATTTAGCAGCCTGGATCGATCACCATGGTATTGATAATAATTTATAAATTATTTTGACTAAAAACTTTTGTAATAGCTAAAGTAGATTTAGCCTCATGTCAGTTTTTGCCGCTTAGCTGATCTAGGTCCCTCCTCTCCATCCCCTTCTCCATCAGTGTTACAACTGTTGCTATTGTTAGTCTCCTCTCCATCAGTGTTACAACTGTTGCTACTGTTCGTCTCCTCTCCATCAGTGTTACAACTGTTGCTACTGTTCGTCTCTTCAGCACTTGTTGTTTCCTCATCTGAATCTTCATCATAATCTACCAAACTCTGCAAAGCCTAACAAAAGAATAAATAAATAAATACTTGTATGCAAAATGGCTAGTAATAAAATCTCCAAATATAGAAGAATGAACTCTTGCATTTATGTAAAAACCAGAAAAAGACCAGCCATAAGTGTACAAGTATGTGAGACTTCCAATTAAGGACTCTCTGAAACTTCAAAACAAAGGACAGCTTTAAAAAAAATGTCCATTATGGATATATTATACAGAACAAAGATTGATCCCTCCCATTTCCATCTTTAAGCAATAGTCATCCCTACATTCATTTCACTTATTATGTTCCTCCTGAATGCATAATTATTACATGAATACTAATCTCTTTTAATTTCGTGTTCACTTCCTCCCTTGATCATTCACTATAATCTGCTCTAACTTTCTCAATTCTTGACCAAATTTCACATTTAAAACACCAGCAGAGAGAACTCTATGAGCCAGTTTTTGAAATTTGAAACGTAGTTAAGAATTGATAACATGAATGATGACTTACAGTACTGATCGTAGGGGTACATGCAACCTTTCCGTCCTGCGGCTGTTGAGTTCTGGAAATAGTGGTAGCTGGTCTGGGACTGTATCCTGAAAAGGTCACTGGTGATGTCGTCGTGGTAGCAGTGGAAGAAGGGAAAGAGGAAGTGCTTCTAACTGATGAAATTCTTACAAAAGAACTGAAAGTGGGTGTGGCTGTGGTAGTAGAAAGGGACATGGTTGTGGTGGTGGTGGCAGTGGGTATGGTGATTGAAACAGGCGTGGACATTGCTATTGTGGAGTATTGCGGAGGTAGGCGTGGTGGTGGACTGAACTTTACATTTATCAATTCATCCTCCTCCTCATCGAACCACGCCTCTTCCTCTTCATCCATTTGTCGAGGGTCACGTTTGTACCGAGTTTGCACAACGATCTTTCCTGCTGCCCCCCTGTTAGAACAATGGTATGATTATGGACGTTTTAGTGCAGAGAATCATCAGTACTTACAGGTCACCTTCGGCCCAACTTGTGTCTTTCTGTTCATGCAGCAACTTCAGTTCCTTGAAGACAGTAACATAGTCCACAACCTCCAAAGTCGACATGAAATTCTCCACAATATAGTTGGTTAGGGACTTTATTTTTTCCTACATGCATTCACAACCCTGTAATAACTATTCTAAATAAAGCACACCAATTTAACTATAATATCCTTGGAGGGGCCAGGGGAGAGTGGGTTGTTGTTGTTTTTTTTTAAAAACTTTCTCTATTACTGACCTTTCGTATGTACTCAAATAATTCCAAGATAGCAGAATTGATGAGGTTGTAACGTTTGCCATTCCGCATGAAAGCCTTGACGATGGGGCTGAGCAGGTTCTTGTAGATGATATAACGGTTGTAGAATTCGTCTTTTAGGCCGATGATCCATCGACAGAACCTCAGAGCAGCTGGATAAGAAAACACTACCTTGAGGACCTGGAAACCTTCAAGAGAAGCTCATATATATTACATTTATGCTCAACACAGATTCAGTGACAAGATATAGAGGGTAGCTATGTAGCTGGTTTCTGCTACTAGGTCATGTGATGTGGTGTGTGACAAGATATAGAGGGTAGCTATGTAGCTGGTTTCTGCTACTAGGTCATGTGATGTGGTGTGGGAATTTACCCAATACTAGGTGCCCGTGACACGATATCATCAGGACGAGGACTCTCGATAGGACATTCTTGTCTATAATGTAGTTCCTTATGTGGTAGGAGTGGACCCTGACGCACAAGGAGAGGATGTCCAAGATGTGGGAGAGGAGGACTGCGTTCTGAGGAGTATCTGGAGGGACAGAGGGGAAGGAGAGAACGAAAGAGAGATGAGGTAGAGAGAGATACGCATAATGAATAAGAAGTCAAACTGACCTTTGCTGATTGTGTCGGAGGAGGTCTGGGCCATCAGAGGTGCCATGAGGCGTGGCATACAGTGATCATAGAAATACTTGAGAAAAATGGCCTTGGCTTCTGTTTTCTAATCAGTAACATTTGGAGAGTGAGAGCACACATCTTTGTGTCCGTGCATGCAATCACTTACAGCTGCTGCTTCTACTGTCATATTCTCGGGATTGATGAGGGCCTTTATCAGGCCAACCAGCTGGACATCTACTTCTACAATAGGGGTGTGCTTTATATAAAATATACACGGGGAGGAAGGATTTTGTACCTGCGCACTCTCCATCAACCAATAAACTTATAATTATATTCAAAAACTGGTTATCCTGTGGGAGGAAAAAAAACTAAAGTATTTTTTTCCCCTTTTCTTTTGATACTTGCCTCATTCACACTCTCCTTTGTTTGAATGATATAGTCTCGCAAAATGGACGAGTTGAACTCTGCGATCAAGTTCAGAATATCTACAGCACTCGATATCACTGCTAAATCCTCATACACCTAACCAGTACAAAAATAGGTATGGATCATCAATATTACAAGTTCAAGATATCTACAGCACTTGCACTGCTAAGTCCTCGTACATCTAAATAGTACAAAAACAGGTATAGATCATCAATATTGCAAATAGCTACATAAGAACGCTTCTGTGTGCATTTCTTTTGTATCACCCTGATGAAGGCTAGAGTATTCTGGTTGAAACGGTGGTTTGTTTCATATTTTATGAGAACTAATTCTATTGAATTTTATCAGAGCAATTAGTATTTTGATTAAAAGAAAGTGGGCAATGTTTGTCAATATAGAGTATCGAATATCAAGAGCTCACCAACATTCCCTCAATGGCTGACATGAAACCAAATCCACTCAGCTTGAGGAAGAAGCTACTGCGATCATTAGACTCCAGAGCAAGTGAAAACATGCAAACTTCCTTGATGAGGGACACCAACTCCTGGTACTTGGAGTCGGGAGTTGAATCGTCACAGAGCTCAGTGAACAGCTGCTTGAGGAATCTACTGTCCTCCTGGATCATTTTGATGATCTCTGTCTTGTTGAAGAGGATAAACGAGTTGAGAACGGACATCATGTTCTCTTCAAACAGGGAAGGGGTGGGTAAAATGACTTCTTGGATGTATTGAATCCTGAAAAAATGGAGACAAGATTCAGCTTCTCCTCTTCTCCTTTCCATCTCTTCCTGTTTCTCTTTCTCCCTCCTCCCCCTCTTCACACACACACACACACACACACACACACACACACACACACACACACACACACACACACACACACACACACACAACTCCTTCAGTCAAGATACTTATTTCACACACTATGCATGTCATCTTGCCTGTAAGTTTGGTGAATCTTTGGGAGAATTTCAGGATTAGTGAATTGGATGACTTCTTTATGGGTAGAGGTCTTTGCCAGATAGTCTCGGTGTCTTGTGGGTTCAGGTCTGGCCGGGTTGTATTCAAGACAGCCTATCACATCGTTCATTGTGTCCTCCTGGAACATAATCTGCAGGGCATACGTACCATCTCATTCATTCATTATTTACTCCTTTCAATAAAGGGGGTATTCCCCTTATAGTTATAGTAAGCAAGAGGTAGGGAGCAAAGGCCCCCCCTTTTAATTTAATGGTAAAATTAAGGAGACCCCTTTAATTTAGACAGAACCAATGATGAAGAAACCCTTCAATTTGAACATTTTTACTACCATAACTAATTTCTGTATAAGAAATAAAGTAATGCATTCAGCACATGTACCTGAAGCAAACTAGCACTATTGAACATGAACAGTGCCTTGAATATTTCGTATAAGCGATGAAGGCCATCCAGGTTCTCTAAATCCTCACAGATGTGGAAGAGATCTAGTAATTTAGCGATGTATCCTTCTCTCTCGATGCAGAGTCCTAATCTTGTCTTAGGGAAGGGAGCCATTGTATTGATCAAACTGAGAATCTCGTCCAACTTGCTCAACTCGCAAGGCGGGAGGCTGTAGTTCTCAGAGATGCCCCAGCTATCGTCAAGCCTGTCAGATAAGTCCCCCTCTTCGGACACAGATAAGTCCCCCTCTTCAGACATGAAGTTTTGTACCTATAATGGAAAATCACTTTTATTAATCCCTAGAAAGTGGCTTAACTAGTACCTCACAGATCTTCGCCCATAGTGCATCACAACCAGCCTTCTCCTGGAAGCTGAGAGCAATATCACATGAGCTATTCTCTGTCCAAATGATCATTGTGCCCTGCAGCAATAATGCAGCATACAAATAATGTTGCAACCACATTTCATCAAGATAAAATTTGGGAGGGAAAAAAAATTTACTACTATGGTCATGGAACCTCCTCTATGCTTACCGAATTTAGTTTGTAAGACTTCTCTGGCTCAACCTTTGACTGGATAATGATAGAGTCATCGTACTCTGACCGGACTGTGATGGTAAACATTTCCCCTCTGGTCACCTCGATGTAATCCTTGGACACGTAACCAGTTCCCATGTCCTCCCACACATGGATATTGTCACTGAAACTGAAGACCTTGACTCGATGTTTAACATCTGTCTCACTATCAGACATTTTGGCACTAGCCACTCCACTAGAACTAGTCTGACCTGCTTATGAGAACCTACATGTGCAGTAGGATAGGGCACAATGATAGGTCCTATAAGTAGTAATGTTAAGCACACATATCTATGTCAAAACTGAACAGAAGCTGGGTTAATGAAGAGTGTGCATTAATTGGATTATCAACAACGGCTTTTAGCTTTGACCTTTTAATTGATGGCGATCCTGACGGGAGGGCGGTGAGATCGCTCACATTCCAGCGGCTGTGTAGGTTATTAATACAACTAGCTAGCTATTACACACACGTACACAGCTACTCTTTCTGGTTAGCTTGACACATGTCATTCTTTGATCACGTGAGTAAATTTAAGTGGAACTCTTGACTGACCGCAGCTACCACAAGAGGCTGATTAGCCCCTGGAATCTAATTACCTGTGGAGAGAGAAGTGACCTCTGCAATGTGATTTGCATCATTTTCAAGATGGTCAAAAAATTTTAAATAATGAAATTATCAGTCATGAATTCTCCAAATCCTTTAGCGTGTCCGGCATAGGTTGGTTTAAGGTCTCTGGTAGTGTGAGACTCAGTAATCCCATTCCAATAGTTAGGATACTCACCAGCAGCATTGGGATACTATGACTATACTGAGCCTATAATAAATAAAAAGGGGTTATGGTAAAAATAATTAATAAGTTGACAACTTACCATCATTAACACTTACCCAGTAGACCAAAGGGAGTCCCAAGTGACTTATTCCCTGCAAAATGAAGATATAGCCATACGGATCGACAGTGAGCTTTAGTGATCATAAAATATTCTGGCCATAAGGTAGCCTTGTCCCCAGGCTCTCACGCTCAATTAAATGCGGGCCTGGGGACGAGGCTAGCCATAAGGTAACTTATGCTCACTCACCTGACCAATATAGTAATGTCCACACAAGACAAGCCACTCCAGAAGAAAGGAGAAAGCCACCATGAGTCCATTTTCTACCAAATCTGAAAAAAAAAAGCGACTAATAGTACTTGTAAACAAGTATCAATACCTTTTCGTCATTTTGTAAGCCAACATCAGAGCAGGAATTTCCACGAGACCCGACAGAGCAAAACTGATGTATCTATTGCTCATCAATTCACCAGTGCTCATGGCCAGAGCATAATAGACAACACATATCGTAAACCTGGACAGGTGGTGTCATCAGAGGGGAATGGTTTGACTCTATAACAATCCGCACCATATCAAAAATAACAGCAGAAGTCTCTTTCGGATGACCCGATGATTGAATAAGTCTCTGATACCCACTGAGTTGCTGTCTTTGGAGTGCTTCAGTTTCTTCCCCACGGGCACGACAGTACCATTGTCCTGGGCCATTTTGCTTAAAACTCTTTCAGCCTCAGATATATGACCACTTGTAAGCAGCCACCTTGGAGACTCTGGCACAATACTGAAATCAAATAAAAGTATTACCTCCATGAGAGGAGAGATAAAGGACACTCTGAAAGAGGATAAACCTTTCAACAAAGGACAAAAGGCTGGGTCCTAAGTGTGTCCATTATGGGTAAGCTTACTTTATCAGTGTGAATATGGAAACTCCAATTGCAGAGATAAGAATAAACAAAGCTCTCCAACTTCTTATGAAATAGGCCATTAGTGCAAGTGAGGGGTAGGACAGGGCAAATCCTACACCTCCCAATAGTCCTGCAAAAGTCCGAGACGACATACCCACTATTTCCACTTTTAACGTATAGGAAGACAGTAGCACTCCAGCATTACTAATGCCAGCACATACTCAAAACTGCAATAGCTGAAAGAGAATCCACAGCTGAACCCTGACAGAAATAAGCAACCACAAGTGATGAAGAAGACCTTCTTTCGTCCAATTTTGTCGGCCACACTGCCCCATATCCATGCTCCGAGTAGAAAACCCACAGCTGAACCCTGACAGAAATAAGCAACCACAAGTGATGAAGAAGACCTTTCGTCCAATTTTGTCGGCCACACTGCCCCATATCCATGCTCCGAGTAGAAAACCCACAAAGAATGCAGACTGGGAGAGCTTGGGTAGGTTTGACTTCCTGCATACCAGATTCCACTGTACAAGCAAAGCTCTCCTAAGTGAGGGTGAGGGTGGGGGTGGAGCCTACTGGATTTCATGCATATCCTTTATCTATCTATGACAAAACAAACTAACCTCACTAACAATAGAAGTGAAATTAGGATAAAAGTGAGGTGTACAGGTATTGCTGTCCAACATCTCACAGGCTAAAGGGTCGACATCTCGAACAGGTCCACTTGAAGGTCTGGGGCAGAACCAGCCTGGGCTTTCTCCGACATTCAAAACATGTAAACCAAGTATCATATAAGAAGGTATACAATCTTCTTTTGGGATGGTCCAAAGTCGCCAATTTCCTTTTCCTTCATCACTTCCATCATTCGCGCGCCGACCCTTTACCAACCGCGAGAGTTGGTAAAGAATCGACGCGCGCAGAGACAACTAGCGTCGCGCGCGCAACGTATTTCCTAAAGGTAAAGGGTCAGCTCCGCCAGACGTTAAATGAATACATCATTGACATGATTGGAGGAGGAAAAAATGTAAATCAATTTCCAGTGGCAAATTTTCACACACTATAAATTCTCTAAATCCTTCAGAGTGTCTGGCATGGGCTTATTCAAAGTCTCTGGTAGTGTGAGACTCAGTAATCCAGTTCCAAGAGCTAGTATACCCATCAAGAGCATTGGGATACTATGGCTATACTGAGCCTGTATTATTATAGAGAACAAGATATTTCTAAAGCCATTATTTAAATATGCCCAACTTACTGTCATTAACACTATTGGTGCAAGAATTCCACCCAGCCTGGCTCCAACGCTGGTAACACCCAGTCCAATGTTCCTCACTTGCGTGGGGAAGAGCTCGGCAGAGTAGAGGTAAATCACTCCAAAAGCAGCTGCCACTGCAAACTTACCCAGCAGGGCAAAGGGAGTCCCAAGTGACTTATTGCCTGCAAAATGAATGAAAAAAAAAAGGTCCATCTGGTCTTGGCGTATTACCTGACCAATAGAGTAATGTCCACATAAGACAAGCCACACCAGAAGAAAGAAGAAAGACACCATGAGTCCATTTTCTACCGAATCTAACACTTAGCACACGATAAAGGTATCATGATCCAACTATAACTGTGCTTACGTGCTCATCATTTTGTAGACCAACATCAGAGCAGGGATTTCCACAAGACCTGATAGAGCAAAACTGATGTATCTGTTGCTCATCAATTCACCAGTGCTCATGGCTAGAGCATAATAGACCATGCTCACTGTAAACCTACGAAAATTGGAAAGAACATTTTAGTCCATACCCTCACATTATTTTGCTATGTACCATATCAAAAACAGCAGCAGAATTCTCTTTCGGATGACCTGACCACTGAACATGTCTCTTATACCCACTGAGTCATTGCTCTCTATGGAGGAGCCACTTGAATGTTTAAGTTTCATCCCCAAGGGCATGACAGTGCCATTGCCCTGGGCTATCATGCTCAGCACACTTTCGGCCTCAGACAAGTGGCCACTTGTAGCCAGCCACCTGGGAGACTCTGGCACAGTTCTGAAACAAATATACATCCTCATAGTATAGTACAACACTATTGTATTCATAAGGATAGATAGGCCCCACCACCTTAATTGCCAAGTCTTACTTTATCAGTGCAAATGTGGAAGTTCCAACCACAGAAATGAGAAAAAACAGAGCCCTCCAGTTTCTGATGAAGTATGCCAACACTGCAAGCAGAGGGTAGGCCAGGGAAAATATTGCACTCCCCAATATTCCTGCAAAGCTTCGACCTGACACACCCACTATTTCCACAGAGAGTACATAGGAGGAGAGTATCACTCCAGCATTACTAATGCCAGCACATACTCTGAAGATTACAAAACTGCAATAGCTGAAAGAGAATCCACAGCCAAACCCTGACAGAAATAAGCAACCGCAAGTGATGAAGAAGACCTTCTTTCGTCCAATTTTGTCGGCCACACTGCCCCATATCCATGCTCCGAGTAGAAAACCCACAAAGAATGCAGACTGGGAGAGCTTAGGTAGGTTTGACTTCCTGCATACCAGATTCCACTGTATATCAAATAGTGATTGGATTAGCACTAAGCTTGGAATTAATTGGGGGAGGGGGAGTCATGTTTTAGCAGCCACACCTTACCAAATGAGGGCTTAGGGTCACCAACCTCTGTCACTATGGAAGTGAAGTTAGAGTGAAACTGAGGTACACACACATTCTCGTCAAACATCTTACAGGCTGCCGGGTCCGAATCTCTAACAATGACGCCGGGACCTCCACTTGGTGAAGGGCAAAACCAGCCTGGACTCTCCCCTACAATTGAGAAAATGAGAGCGTGTAAACCGCAAACCAATTGGACCATGCCTAGAAAATACACGATTTTCTTCTGGAATGGTCCAAATTCACCAATAGTCCCCATGACCTCGTCCACATCCATCACGATGAAGTGACAATGAAGAATTTAATTAATTGCGCACAATACTTCACGCAGCGCATGCGCATTATAGTTAGCTCTAATGTTACTATAATACTGCACTGTTAATAATGTCATGTCACTGTTTTCATTTCAATCTTTTCGTGATCACTAGATCCTAATAGTGATGTCCCAGCTTCGATTCCTTTAACCTGCACAATTAAATTACAGGAACACACTTAAACTATCTTAAAGAATCCTTTCACTTGGTTACCTTTTCTAACTTCATTGTTAGCTCTTTGATTCGCTCTTCTAGTTTCATAACCTTGCTATCTGGACTTGAATTTTGAATTGAAGAGCTAAAAATTTTAACTCCATTTGGATCCTGATAAAGCCGAATCATCTACAAGAGGCAATGAATCGTCAGTATACATGTATTATTGATATAAAGCAAGAACCTTAGAGAAGAAAACGACAGCTAGCACAGCAGTGGAACACAGGGGGATCCCATAGGAGTACGAGGCTCCATAAAGGTTGAGGTGGTCACCAAACACCATGGAAATAATGACTATGACAATGAGGATGGCGCTGCTCAGAAAGAGTGCGAGAGTCATCTCCTTGGAATCATTGAGTGTTTCAATCTAGAATCAAGAGATGACAGTTAGCTATTTCTATTATTATTATTATTATTATTATTATTATTATTATTATTATTATTATTATTATTATTATTATTATTATTATTATTATTTATTTTGGGGGGTGGGGTTTCACTTTTTAACTACATAAATGCCTACAAGTCCTGTTCCTATGGCACTTGCCTCAATATTTCGTAATCTGAATGCAAGGATCAAACCAATGGCTTGGATCACTGCTTTATAGCCAAATAGAATTCCAAGGGTGACCTGCCGCCATGATGAGGAGCAAAGAGTCACTATGTATGTGACTGGGTTGCCGCTGCACTGGAGAGAAATGGAGAATGGTGGACCACTATGGAAAGAATTATATAGGCTCACATCGACAGATATATTTGGGTGTTCCACATCTGGTACTCTCTCAGGATGGAATCTTCCGTATTTGGAAGCTGTTGTAGGAATGAGGATCAGTAAATCGACCAAGATGAAGCCCACCACAACCAAGAACAAATGCAAGTCTTTAATGACCTGACACATGTACACACAAAGGCATAACATGAATAAGTACAGAAGTGATTCAGTAGACTAGCAGAAACTTTCTTCCTCACTTTCTTTTTCATTTCAGGATTGTGAAAGATGTAGTAAAGCCGCCCCATTTTTGCATTGATGGTCCCGAAGCACAAAGACATTCCAATAGAGACCAACCAAATACGAAGCTACGAGAGAAAGTGGTGATGAACCTCTTGTATTTTTAATCAACTGTACACTATGGAGACTCACAAAACAGAATATTCTTGTTTGTAAGGTAGAAATAGGTCGTGGGTAGACAAACATAAAGGAGCTGAGACTGAAGACAATCACTCCAACAATTACGACACAGTTCAAGTTAGGGCTTGTCAGTTTCACCAGCCTGCAATCAAGTTAACACAAATCTAACAAGCTATTGACCAAGTAACACCAGTTATAACACAGTTAACACAGTGTGAACACAATGTATTGACCAAAATTACACCAGTTAACACATTTAAATAGTCCTGTGTGACTAGGTTTAATTTCTCTCCCGTAATACACTAGTCCAAATTTTTTTTTTCATAAAACAAATGTTTCGATCACTTTACAATGATCATCTTCAGTATTTCAAAAATCATAAGTTAATGTTAAAGCTGATTATAACCTGAAGGCGTAATTTTTTATTTATTTATAACTTATGATTTTTGAATCATTTTTAAACACTGAAGATGATCATTGTAAAGTGATCAAAACGTTTATTATGGGGAAAAAAAAAAGAAAAAAGAAAAAAAAGAAAAAAAAAGAGAAAAACCTGTCAACACAATGTATTGACCAAATACCACCAGTTAACACAGTATTAACACAATGTATTGACCAAATAACACCAGTTAACACAGTATTAACACAATGTATTGGAGTGGTAGCAAATATATATACTAACTTCCGCTTCCTAAATAAGATGGTAAACACCAAACAGACTAATGCGGCCACAATCACAATACTGTTGAAGACATAACTTGTCACCACCAGCCACAAGTAAGGAAACTTTTCAATCTCGACTGGAGTGCCATCAGATGGAGTCCCATTTGGCCAGACTGTGTGGTCAGATTCTCCGTCAGCATATTCGAACTTTGATCCTCCTTCTGAATTCAGGATGATGGCTATTTCTCTTTGGTTCTCTGTGAGATTACCTGGCAATGGATTTAAAAGTAGGCCATGTATTCTCCCACTCACCTTCTCCGTACTGGTACACTCTAACTCCATTTGAACTCCTCGTGCCATTCTCAAATGTCACATACCCCTGAGCAGAATTAGAATCAAAATGGTTCCCTCTTCCCTTTTCCCCTTCCCTACTTCACCTCCCCCCTCCACTCCTCCCCAGCCCTCATCCCCCCCCCCCCCTTCATTCTCTTTCCAGTGCTTACTAACCGAAACACCTTCAAAAGCAGCATCAAATATTTTATTTCTCAAGAGTGTTCCAAAGTAGGAGCTTCTTCCCGGCTCCCAGTCCCTGTTCAAAGAGTCAAAGTCTCCACAATGATCAGCAGTGACCGGAGGAGGGCTGAAGGCCTTCAGGTCTGTGTCATTGCCCAGCTCTGCGATTGTAGCATTCAGACCCAAAGCAACGCTCCAAACTGCGTCATAGGCAAAGGCGGTTCTTTTGGCAAAATTCTCCATCCTGAGCTCAAAGTCCTTTATACTCTGTGTGGAGGGGACAATAAATTTCACACCCTCACATAACAAACACAGGACAATTACAGCTGGACTCAAAATATAGCTAGCTAATAGCCTCGTACCCAGGTACGGCCCTAGCCCTCCTCATACCCAGGTACGGCCCTAGTCCACCTCGTACCCAGGTACGGCCCTAGCCCTCCTCGTACCCAGGTACGGCCCTAGCCCTCCTCGTACCCAGGCCTCTGTTTTGTCCACAAACACTATGTGCACCATATGACATTCTGCAGCCAACTTACCAATCCACCAATGGTGGGTGTGGTCTTATTAGGAGCGCGAGGGTAGTGGTTGACTCCCAGCACCCTCTGCCGGTGGAGGAACCGTCTCAGGTCCTCACCAGTACAGTTGACGTCCAGAGAGTCCGACTGGGGGGAGGAGGTGACGTTCCACCAAAGGTCTTCATACCATCCCTGCATCAGCCACACATACCTGTACTCCCGCCACTTCAGACTGTGGAAAGCCTGCAAATGAAATGGAGGCACATGCCTGGAAACTAACCCCACATACAACCTTTTCCCTCCAAGAACATACATATGGCAGACCTCAAAGGCTGCAGGTGCAGAGCCATATGCCAACCTCAGAGAAGGAGAAGCTCTAGTCAGCAAGGCATGGGCACAACCAGAAACCAATACCCCTAAGCCTCTAGCTACAACCCTCAGGTGTGCTGTTTAGTGGTCGCCATGGAGAGATTTGTTTACATAGCATATGCCACTGGGTACCTTGACCAGACCACGTACATTTGCAAGAAGTAAACAAGAACTGTAAGTTGGTTGGTAAGATAATTTCCTCAATAGATGCAAGTTTTCAATTTGTGCTTTGCATTTGGACTACCAACTTGCAATTCATTGTCGCTAGTGTGATGAAAGATGCCTGCCCTCACCTTGCACAAGATCCATCTTGCTTGACTGATCTGCACATTCAGCAAAAATATGCGGACATCGGACGGCTGTGAAAGGAAAGAGAGATGGTTGGGTGGTTAGTCAGTTAGTTTGAGGTTCCATGTGAAGTTATTGAACTTACGAAGAAGTTGACTCTGTCTCGTCTGTTTGAGTCATTGGGAAATAGGATATCAGTCAAATTCACGGTGGAGTTGAGCTCTTGATGCAGACGATTCGTCATCTGTGTGTGTGTGTGGACATGTGCGAGAGTGGGTACAGAGAATAAGTTCTTACATGGTTGTTGCACAAGGAACTTTGCCTCACCCATGCCCACCCTTAGTATCCATCCATCAAGTCTATTAGTCTGGCGTAGCCGACCCTTTGGTCTTATTGCGCGAAGGGTGGCTACGCCAGACTACAAGTCTATCTGATGCTCTTTTTAAGGCAATAATTATACCACTATTGGAAGTTTTTTTTTTGTTTGCTTGTTTTTCGTCATTGTTGCTGGCATATTGCTACTTTGTCACCATTAGCATGCCATTGGGATAACCTAGCACTTGTCAACTTTCTATTTCACAATAATGTTTATTTAATTTTACTTCCCATGGCAACAACGTAACAAATAACCACTTGGAGTGCTTTTTCTGATGTCTGGACAGTTCTTTTGTTGTGCTATCAGTGAAGGTCTAAAATGAGAACACTTGTGGAAACCACAAGATCTTTAACTCATTGTACGGAAAAAGTTCAAAAGGAGACTAGAAAATTAGTTACTGCAATAAAGTGGTTTACGGTGGAGTACTAGAATAATTATGAAAGGTTAGACTTCAAAGTGAAGGGAGACTTTTATGGAGACTAAAGTTATTTTAATTCTCTGTACCTAGTAAATAATGTGTAGTAGTACTGTGATAATCATTAATTGGATATTTATTGAGTGAGCCTGGGCTCTACCACACTAATGGTCTCACTTACAACTTACACTGGTGAACTCTGGTAGGTTCTGAGTGATGACAGCTGCTTTCTTCCACCCATATTGAAAGATAACTACAGCCATCCCCACTGCAACAAGGTCATCTGTAGGAATCATCCGGGAGAGATAGGGATATCTATTTGCATCGTCCAGGGTACCAGATGAAGAAGCATATGAAATCTGAACAACAGTGAATGGTAGCTTAGTTCACACTTTCTTTTTGTCACTAGCTATCCATTATCTATCTGAGGAAGTGTTTGAGTTCAAAGGCACCCTATAGCAGAGAAACTCTATCCTTTTATCTCTTTCTAACCATAGGCAAGTTGTAGTAATGAGAAAATTCAGCAACGGCCTCGGTAGCTCTTGAGCATCCAGCACCAATAATGGCTAATTGTGGGGTGGAGGTGATGTCAAATAGACTCTCATGGAGGACATCCAGAGCTCGCTTCCTGTTGCACTGTTTGTGTGTGGAGTCAATTTGAAATTAACACTCCCAAGGCAAAGGTGCATACTAAATCATGTTTAACAGTTATTATAGGATAGGCCTATGCCATAGGTGGCAAATCTGTGGCGTTGTTGATTCTGAGTTAACATTCCCAAGTGCCTATTGAATTGCATTAACAGTTACTGGTGGCTGGCCATTGATTCACACATTCAACAAAACATCCAACATGCACACAGTGCATTCTGCTTATGCATCTTATTAAAAATGACATGCAGCATATTTGGGTTTATCTGTACCAATAATGACGAATTCTCCTTCATTACGATGCTGAGCTGGTAGTTCTTCAAGATCTCTTCATTGTCATTCACGTGGTCCACGGCCAGCTGGACTGCAGGTAACACTCCGTCCTCCAAGCAATGCTCTTCTCCATCCGCTGAAGACGAGATCAACATCAGGTGCACTGCATTCTCAGGAGGCATAGGCAAGGCTGGACTGGAGACAACAAATAGGACACCCAGAGCGAAGAGCATTGCTAATTTCTCATGATCATCCAGTCGGCCGCGTGAAGAATATAAATGAGCCCCGCCTACCATGCTCGTTCATGCGCATGCGTACTCATGAAACTTAATGATGAAAATGAGTAAGATTATAGACTAACTAGTTGTCTACAGTGCTGTTGATGACAATCTGTACATGTTTTCCATTGGTTGATGGAGGGGATAGGAAGTCTGATGATGCATTCATTTGCACTTCATTTTTCTGCAATATAAATAAATAATTATTTCATTACATGTACCACATTCACATAGTTATACCTCAAAAGTGCTGAGCTGGTTTTCAAGGTGATCTATTCTTCTCTGGAGTTTGATGACATGATGGTCATCCATGGTGGCTATGGCTGATGCAGCTGTGTTGATATCCCGAGTGACGTGAGTGAATAGGTTACTCCCCATGGGATCCTTGTACAGCCGCACCATCTAGTATCATGTCAAGAGATCATATCAGAGCTGTATTGGATACTTCATTTGTGTTTTTTGCAACTTATTTTGTGTATACTCAATATTGTTGTTGTTGCTGTTGTTGTTGTTGTTGTTGTGTTTACCTTGGAAATGAAGACAACACTCAAGACCACAATAGTGCTGAGAGGGATGCCATAAGCATAGCCAGCTGTATACACGTTGAGGTAACTGCCGAAGGCCAGGGTGATGATCATGACAGCTGCCAATATGATGCTGCTCAGGTACAGAGTAGCCACCACTTCCTTGGAGTCATTCAAGACCTTGATCTGTCCAGTTCATGCACAAAGAGGAACAGTATATACTCATTGTAAAGGGGACCCCGTGTTATACTCAAACTCCAAAGTGACACGTGCCCCCAACCCTAGTTCTAGCTGTGCACGTACTTTGACCTTCCTGACCCTAGTTCTAGCTATGCACGTACTTTGACCTTCCTGATTTTAAATGCAAGAAAAACCCCAATGGCCTGCATGATGATCTTGTACCCAAAGAGAATACCAAGCCAAACGTTTTTCCATCTGGACTCACACAGAATGACCTTGGAGTGGACTGTGATGCCATTATTCTAACAGGAGAAAATTGAAATTAATTATGGCAAATGGTCCAAAAGGAGAAGTTGAAGTTTTTAGTTATCAGTGGATAAACTTGAGGAAAAGATTTTGTTTTTAGTTATTGGATAAACTTGAGGAAAAGATTTTGTTTTTAGTTATTAGTGGATAATCTTGAGGAAAAGATTTTGTAAAGTATCACTGAAGCTTTAGTGGTACTACTTTCAACCATCAGTAAATTGAAGGTTTCTTGGATATTCCCTTAAAGGCTCCAATAAGAGGAAGTTGAAGGTTAAAATATCATTGAGAAGGAGCAGAGTGACTGTCATGTGATCAACAGAGGAGCTTACGTACATCAGGTTTGCTGGGATGTTCCCTATCATCAAATAACTCTGCCTCTAGCCTGACATTGTCGAGACCAGTGGAGATACTTAAGATTATCAAGTCCACTAAAACAAAGACCATGACGAACAAGAACAGATAGGAATCTTTCGGAGGCTGAAAAAAGGAAAAAAAAATCATTTTAATACAGTGAAATGGACACTCCGAAAGAGGACAAACCTCTCAACATAGGATAATCTAAAAGTACCTCTGTATCATACACACTATACCGAATAACCTCCACTTGGTCCCAAGTGTGGGAGGTTCCAGTATAAATATTATCGAGTGGACAAACCTTCTTCTTTGCAGTCGGCTTTGGATTACGGAAAATGTAGTAGACGCGCCACATTTTGGTGTTGATGGTCCCAAAGCACAGAGAGTAGCCAATAGACGCAAACCATGCCCTGATCTGTGTGTATCACACACACCAGAGGTGAAAAAAAGGGTAAGTTATCAGAGGTAATAAAATGGATTAACACACACCAGAGGTGAAAAAAAGTAATGACAAACCAAGCCCTGATCTACTTATGTGACACCAGGGGTAGTAAGTTAGTAATGGCAAACCAAGCCCTGATCTACTTATGTGTATTAACTATTAACCCACACCAGAGGTGAAAAAAGGGAAAAGGGTAAGTTAGTGTTGGACTAATTACAGCTGCAGTGTGGCAAGCTGGCAAAAAAAAAAAATATGGGATGAGGTTTAGCTGTTCGGGAACTTTGTTAGATGTTTGCAATAATGTCGGCTACTGTAGTCTTATAACTATGGGCATGCCAGTTGACATCCCATCCCCTCCCCACCCACCCCCTCCTCCCAATGGCCTAGGCAGCTGGTTTCTTTATAATTATACTGATACTAGGGACCCTCTCCCTATACTACATACCTCTCCCTATACTGGACCCTCTCCCTATACCATCACAAGTTCTGATAGTCAACTTACACCGCAGTAAGAGTTGAGTACAGAGTCCGGCAATGGAGGGTAGGCGAAGAAGAAGACAGCAACACAAAATATGATGGCCCCCACTCCAATCACATAGTTTAGGTTAGGACTCGATAGTTTAATTAACCTGCAAACAAACAAACAAACAAACAAATAAACTCTCACCTTCAAAGAAACTAGCAAATGCTCTTGTAGGAGAATTTTGTTAATAAACTTGTTACAGAATGTCAACTTTCATTGCATACACTTGAACTTACTTTCTCTTTCTGAAGATAAAGTTGAAAATGAGGCAGAACACAGCTAGGATGATGTTGATGGCTGCAAAGATGTTGCTGGTAATCACCAACCAGAGGAAGGGGTATCGTTTCCTTATGTACGGGGATCCATCCGAAGGGACTCCACCTGGCCATATGCTTTTGATACTCTCAAGCAAGTTGAATCGGAGCCGAGAAGTGTTCTTTGTCGTATGGATGACAGCAACTAGTTGTGGAGTATTTGACCCTGAGGAGTCAAGGGAGAAGGAAAGCGGTAACATACGTAGACGAAGGAAATAACAAAACTAGAACATGATACCTGACCCATTGTACTGCAGCACTTCTATCCTGTCTATGATCCTGGAGCCGTCTTCAAAACGAACATAACCCTGTAATCACAGTCACATGATCATTAACTATGGTGTGCTCTAAACAGCCACAAACGCACTGTGACACCCAAAAAGGAGACTCGATCCAATCTCTCTCTAACACTCTCCCCTATCTGTCGATTTGTACTGCTCAAGTTCAAAGGAATGTAATGTTGGACGTCCATTCCCAATCCATCCAGGGCCTTAACAAGTGCCCAGACTGCATCGTAAGCAAAGTAGCTGATCCGATTGGTGCGTATTCTTTCCTGTTCGGCTAAGGTTTCATACTGATGCTCAAAATCTTCAGTGCTCTACACCATGAAAACGAACAATTCTCATCACTACACATAGTTACCACTTCCTCCTCCCTTACGATTCCGCTGATGGTAGGTGTGGTCTTATTGGGGGTGCGGGGATAGTGGTTGACTCCAAGCACCCTCTGCTGGTGGAGGAACCATCTCAGGTCCTCACCAGTGCAGTTGATGTCCGGAGGGGATGAGGTGACGTTCCACCAGAGGTCTTCATACCATCCCTGCGTCAACCACACGTACTTGTACTCCCGCCACTTCAAATTATGGAAAGCCTGAAAGTACATATTATTATTATTATCACATGCCAAGACCAAGAAATCTGTATGTGATGTGTGTGCTGTAACATCTTGAGTATCTAGCCCAAATGCAGTGAGGGTGATATGTATTAATTAAGAGATTTTTCCAATAATATAATGTATACTGAAATCACTTGAATATGATAGACTTGAGAACAAAAAGGCACATGATACATACATACATACATACATACATACATACATACATACATACATACATACATAGTCTTGGCTTCAAGTCTCATTCACCTGACAAATGATGTATCTTGCAACATTCGGGTTCGTGTTGAGGATGACAATTCGTATATCAGGTGGCTAAAGATTACAATCACATAAAGATTATAATTATCACATGAACAATTTACTTACAAATAATAATCACTTATATCAGTCCAAATAATATGGTAAGAATATTGGCAAGGTATCCTCCTGAGATAGTAGGTTCATCGGCTCATTGGGTTTGTATTTTTATTTCCCAAAAGGTTAAGAGATTGAGGCACATCTATCAAATTGGCTTAATCTATGTTTTCCATTGAGGGTTGCATTTGTAGTAACACATATGTAGTGAGTAACTGGTAAACTGCCCCTTGAAACTTGAGCTGTTTACTTAATAACAGATGAATCCAACAGTTTCAAGATACAACTGGAGACAATACACATAATTATACTTACAAAAAGCCGCTCTGCCGTCATCCTCGATAGGTTGTTTGGTAGGAAAACATTTTCCACAGTCGCTGTGAAATTTTCTTCCAATCTGGTGGTCAGATCTTTGGACAACTAGAAAAAAAGCAGCAACAGACTCCATTTCTGCTCTAATATAAGACAGAGTACCTAGAATTATGACCATGGGGGGGGGGGGGGGGGGGGGGGGGGAGAGAGAGAGAGAACCTAATGTGCCATCTGGTCAAGTCATACCATCTCTAAGTAAACCCAAACTCTCTCTCCAGACCACTTTCAATTGAACCCGTATATGTACCATTTTCATCTGAGCGCACTTCATTTCACCACTTTCAATCATGAAACTAAGTAGCTATTAGTCTAATGGGGCAATCTGTGCCATCCCTACTTAGAGAGTCTCCGATTGAACCCGTGTATGCACCATTTTCATCTGAAAGCATTTCATGTGAAGAAGCAATGATTCCCACATAGAATAGAAAAATCACTGACTATTAAATGAATATCACATTTGTAATGTATACTTGAAGACTTTCAATATTAACTCCCAGTTTCTGCCCCTGAGCATAAATTGAGGGTAACAGGTCAAATCAGGACATTATGACAGGACATATTGAACTCCTAGCCCCTGAACAGAATTAAGGGTGACAGGTATGACAGGACATATCGAAAAAAAGTGCTGAAGAAGTTCTGTTTCGCACTGCAAGGAAAGGGAGGAGCTTATTACATCTCACCCACCTGACGAAAGGTAGCACTGCCATGTTCAGTGATTACCATGACCCGCGACCACTTGAAGAACTTGATGACCTCGACCATTCCCTCTGCAATGTAAGAATCAGAAGGAACAGTCCGGAAGAAGTAAGGGAACCTCTCTCTCTGGTCCAGGGAGATAGAGGAAGAAGCATAAGAAATCTGTAGGAAATTATGTTACACCTTGGACTTGACTTTGAGGTGACACTGTGTATTTACCTGTATCTAAGGTTGTTTTTCGTGTGAAATGATACCACAAAAAAGTCCCATTTACAACAGAGTACAATCACAATTAATCACGGGGGGGGGGGGGGGGGGGGGGGGGGGGTATACACACATAATATGCATGGTCTATACTAATTTCACCTCCATGAATATTCTGTGCTATACGGTATACAGGCTTTTTGTATAATGAAAGGCCTAGAAAGTAATAAGTAACAAAGTTCAGTGTGTACAACAATATTGCCTGAGGCTCTGATTGTTTATAATGATAAGGTCCTGAACTCAGTATGTGCATCTCTCCAACCAACATGACCAGATTTACAATTCACACAATGATAGGGTTCAATTATGCTGCATGTCAATACGGACCATAGGGTTCAATTATGCTGCATGTCAATACGAGGCTGGACCACGCTAAATTGATCTTGAGTCATGCAAGGAACTTTCTGTAAATGAGTTCTCTCCATAATTGGTGCTAGTACTAATTAGCAGGGAACTCTGAAGGACATCATTATCTGCAGCTGCATGTGATCACCATGGATACACGAAGGTTGCAACCATGGATACACTTACCAATGGATACACTTACCAATGGAAGGTTGTAGTACTGAGAGACTTCAGCAATAGCCTCTGATGCCAGAGAGCAACCAGTTCCAAGTACAGCAACCCTGGGGGTGGAGTTGAAGAGATTCATGTGAAAGATGTCCAACACTGCTTTACGATCACACTGCAATGAAATGAAGAAATTGAGAAGTGGATCCCCCCTCCCCCTCCCCCTCCCTCCTTTCAGGTCCTCTAGTATGATGAGTTTCCTAAATGTTTATGAAATGGCTAGTTCCCGACTCATTTGTGCAAGTTAAAGCAGAGCAATCCTGTTAGCGGGTAATCACATTAATGTGTACAGTCAAAAAGTTGAAATTAAGTTTTGAAGTTCATCTTATTCAAAATAAGTCTGTTGGTGGTTAAAAGTTAAATTGAAACTTTAAGTTTAGCAAATTCAGTAACTGAAGTTTAGTAAATAAGGAGCTCAAGTGAATTTTTACTTGGTGGTTAAAATAAAGAGCCTCTTCAAAGCATTCATTTATAAATATTTTGGGACCAAAGCAGCTACTTCAATATTTTCTATTTCATCATAATATTAAATGGTGACAGTGAGGTGAAACATCTCAATCAATGATGGGTCACTGCCTTTGCATCGCTGCATGATTTGCATGCATGCACTGTCATTGCAAGCACTGACTACCTAGGGCTATTGTCAGCGATAAAAAAAAAGTGTCTATTATACCATTGTGAGTTCTGTGATAATATCCAGCCGCAGGCCATTCAGGTAGCAGCTGGAAGAGTTGTTATTCACATGGTCGGCGGCTAATCGGACTGCAGTTTGAGCACTGGCTACATCCTCTCCTGCCGCGAGGTACAGAACGTAGAGACTTTCGTCCTCACCACGTTCCCAAGACGAACAGGCTCCAGATCCTGAGCCCGCAACAGCGAAATCAGAGAAAGAGGCTAGAGCTAACAAAAACCAAAGCATAATCATCTCCATTTCCCCATAGCTGCAAAAAATTTACGCATGTATACATAATGAACGTGGGCGGAGAACGCCCCCACCACGCCCCCCGGCCCATGGGGCCGGCCGCGCCCGCGCCGGGGGTCTGGCGTAGCGGCGACCCTTACCAACCCGAGGGAAGGGAGTGTACTACATGGCTTTGTGATTGTTTACCCATGGCCATGGACCAAGAGACTGCTCAGCGTTTATTTGCGGAAGGAGGTGTGTTGCTGCTCCTAGATGTCCCTGAAAGGACCGAGTTTGGAATGGACTACAACAGTTGGGTCGTGGGTCCAAAGTTCAAGGGAGTTAAAATGATACCACCGGGTTTTCACTTCATATTCTACAGGTATAACATACAGCCTGTAGATTGGTCAGAGAGGTTACTGCAAATTTATGTAGTGTCTCTTTATTAGTGCTGTTAGCAGGCAAGGACAAGCGGCTCCACGAACTGGTTTCTTTCATTTCTTTGAACGTCGGGAAGTGAGAGATCTTCCTTGAGTGATGCAGGTATTATTAATCGTTGAATGCACTCCCTCTCCCCCCCCCAAGGTGGTGATAAAACGTTGGGATCCTGTTATTGAGGACATCACAGATGAGGGGATAGATGCTGATACTGTTGGAAGGATGAAACAAAGTCCGTCAATGACAGACTTCTTCATAAGATTTATTGTATCTATTTTTTCCTTAGATCTGAAAGAGCTTGATCGTTACCTAGGACCATATCCATATGAATCTCTCTCTAAGTGGATTTTTCTGACTAACCATGTATCAAAGGAGCTAGTTTCGAGGTATGCAGAATAATATTGTCTAGGTAAGTTTTAAGGTGCATTCAAACTTTCTCCAGACTTCAACCCCTATCTGGTAAAGTGTCATCTGTGACACAGGTATGCTCAGAAGATGGTGCACATGTGCAACAACCTGTGGCTGAAGCTCCACCCAATCCCAAGGCGGAGTCTGAGAAAGTGGAAACTTCTGAATCAAGCGAAGAGATTAGCTCAACTTCTAGGGGTCCAGGGGTGCAGATGAAGGAGATCCTAAGCCCTCCATATGTTGACCACAAACCTGAGCATCCGGCACAACTGAAAGATTTAAAAATGAAATATGCAGAGGATGCAATGTTGAGGTCAGTAGACACTTGCCAGGATTTTTGTTTGTTTAATTTGTTTGTTTGTTTGTTTGTTTGTTTCTACAGATTTTCAGTTATTCCAAAGAAGAAGTACCCAGATGGTGCCACTCCCTCTCAGATCACACAACACAACGTGGACCACAGCTATTGCCTAGAGATGGTGTTATCACAGGAGTGCAAGAATGGTACGTCACTTATGTGTGCTCTGGATAGGTATACGGTACTTGTTTTTGTTTTTTGTAGATGAAATGGCTCTGTTGGGTGAAATCCAGTTCAGTTTCATCTGCTTCATACTTGGCCATGGTGCGTTGTTCTTTCCCACTGCACTTTTATGGTTGCGTGCCTTGTCTACCGCTATAAATTAATCCCATGATGCAATGTGAGCAGTGTATGATGCTTTTGAACACTGGAAAGAGTTAGTGAAGCTGTCCTGTTTCTCTGAAGAGGCTCTGTCCACTCACAAAGAGTACTTCATAAATCTCATCAGTACGTTTTAAGAAGCACCCTATTGATCCACTGTTACTAGACTCTGTTGTGTTTTAATTAATACAGCTGTTCTGCACTTCCAGCTAAAAGAAATTCCTGAGGACTTTTTTGTAGACATTGTTTCAAGGAATAACTTCCTAGTGGCTACTTTCCAAGTCAGTGATGAGAGTGCAAATAAATATTGCTTATTCTTTTGTTCCTACACACACACACACACACACACACACACACAGTATTTCTTCTCTAGTTTGGAAGAAGCAAGTGGTCAAGTTGATGATGCGCTGATCAAAAAGGGACTGAAATTCAGAGACAATCTTACCAAGAAGTATAATTGGGATTTTTCATCTGAAGCACATGAATTTGCTCCTACTGTAGTAGAATTGACTTAATATTATTTAACTTGGTAAAGGGTTTCCATAGTCATGATACATGGTGTGCTTTATTTAGATTCGATTCGAATGGCTTCAGCACAACAACGGAGCAGCATGACTCAGAGCTGTGGAATAATCATCTTCGGTGTCTGCTTTTGCGTCTTCCTTATCTGGTTGTGGAAATACCCCGAAGAACAGGCTGTATCTCCTATGCTCCCAGCTCCAGAAGTAGTGAAATGGTTGGAAGACAAAGGTCTGAGCTCCCTCAGACCCCATATGGAATTTCAAGGTACGCCTTCCCCATCTTCGACCCTTCCCACAGGGTCCCTCCATTCAGAGAGTGACTTTCACCTTCTTTTTATCTCTAGGTGTAAAGACTCTTCAAGACCTTGTTTCCATAGATATCAGTGATTTCTCTTCCCTTGTTGATGGGGAAACTCTAAAAGAAGCTGTCTCCAGCCTGGATCTTCAGCTATGGTTCAAAAAATGGGACTTAGCAGAGTCTGAACCGTTGCTCACTAAAGCAGGCTACAGGTCACGCTCTTCACTGCATGACATGTCCATGGAGGAAGTAGTTAAGGTATGATTGGAATTTGGATTTTCATCACTTAAGCCACCTCACCTTAACTTTTAGATTTCAGAGCAGTTACCTTCTGAGAAGCAGAGTATTTTTATGAATGCAATGGGAGACCTCCTCAGAGACAAGCCTTCCAAGACACTCTCGGACTCCAGTGATAGTCTGGTCCAGCCCGAACAAACTGGGAGAGGTTAGTGGTACTATTCATTAGTGGTAAACTATATATTATTTATATGACAGGATGGCTATTCTACGGTGTGTGTGTGTTCGTAGCACTCTGTGTGGGAGTCCTCGTAATACTACTGATTGGTAGGTTGTGAGATTTTCAACCATGGTGGTTCCTGATTAAGCCAGCTAGTCCTGTATGGCAACATTTATCTATGACATTATATTCCTCTGGGGATATAGTCATACCATTACATACCATTACTGACCAAAATGCAGGTTATCTGCTACTCTATGCAGTCGCAACTGCCATTATCATGGTGCTGGCTGCAGTAGCTGGAGCAATTGTAGAGGGAATATTTGCAACTATTTCTGCCATTCTCTCTGGAGGCAGAAATCCTCCCAGGAGACCTCCACCACCACCACCCTTTAGAATCCCTCAGCGTATGTCAACACACAAAATTGGAACTGCTTGTATGTTTACTGCTTGCTTCTCTTTCTCCTCCCCCTTTCCTCCTTCTTCCCCCTTCTCCCTCTTCTTCTTCCCCCTCCTACCCCTCCCTTCTTCCCCTCCTCCCCTCCTTCCCATTCCTCCTCCTTCCCCCTCCCCTCCTTCCTATTCCTCCCCTCCTTCCCATTCCTCTTCCTTCCCCCTCCTCCCTTCATTCCTACTCCTCCCCTCCTCCTCCCCACTCCTCCTCCTTCCCCCTCCTCCCCTCCTCCCCTCCTTCCCCCTCCTCCCCTCCTTCCCACTCCTCCTCCTTCCCACTCCTCCTTCCCCCTCCTCCCCTCCTTCCCACTCCCCCTCCTCCTTCCCACTCCTCCTCCTTCCCCCTCCTTCCCTCCTTCCCCTTCCTACTCCTCCTTCCTCCTCCTGCCCCAATACATGCACTTTCAGCATCTTTTCGCTTGATGGACTTTTTCAAGGCATTGGTAAACACCTTCACTACTCTCATACAACGAAGGACACAAGGAAACACTGGCACATCAAGACAGAGGGGAAGTGGCCAATCCACCACACCAGGTCAAGATTAGCATCTATGTGTGTTATTGTCTGTTTAAATTTAAACTGTGATTGTGTAGCATTTTCACTTGGCCTGTATGAGCGCTTCAGAGGCACCTACCTGGACGTAAAGCGCTGCATTTTGGAGTGGAATCATGAGGACTGTCCACAAGTCGGAGGTTCATCTGTATTGACCATCACGGTAAGACTTAGCATAACACATCACAATATTATATGTCTTTAGTATTATATGTATGCATTAGACACCTTTGTTGCTAAACCTCTGTATTACAGACCATCCTTTTCAATATTACATAGAGATAAGTGCAATCCTTAGTGATGCATGTGTAAATGTGTACAATCTATATTCCATATAAGATTACTTCCATTGTGTGATTCGTCTCTATTCGTTCATTACCAGCTTATGAGCAGGAATGGGTCTCCCTACGTCTGTAAGGCATCAGACTCTTTCAGCTGCAAGATCCGATCCGTCGATGGCGGGACAACCATCCCCCATGTGGTGGAACCAAATTCCTTAACAGATAAGAGTACCATCAAAGTCTCCTTCACAGCTAAGATCTCCGGACGCTACCAGATCACTCTCAATTTCAACTATAACCTCATAACTGGAGGAGAAGTGGACAGGAATTATGTACCAGGTGTTTGTTGTATGCATGGCAGTTTAATTCGGAAGAGTTAGTGAATTAGTGAATGATTTTGGGGCATGCCAAGTTATAAACAGATATCATTTATCATGATGCTACAATACTGGTTGTGCAGAATTCTCCTGTGAGTAACCTTTGGTTTAAGCAAGTGGAAAGGGAATTTCCATCTCTCTAATAATTATTTTCTTTCCATAATGATGATCTGACCTACAGGTCAGAGGCCCGACCCACTAATGTAGTATTGATCCATTATTGAAGGTTTCAGTTTCAATGTTGCTTCCTGTGCAGGTCCTATTGATTCCAACAAGACTGTTTTCCTGGACAAGACTGCAGTCTTAGTGGTGACGAGAGGTGTCTACTCTGCCATGAAGGTCATACCCAAGGACTCCTTTGGCAATAAGGCAGACATAGATGAGGAGTCCGTTCAGATAGAGATAAGGAAGGTAAATGAAGACAGTCACCAATTATACGGGCTAGCTGTGATACATTCTTGGGAATAAGATGATCGAGGCAGCTAGCTATTAAATTCACCTTGCTTTGTCTTAATAGCAGGAAATCTCCATGGGGTAAAATTTAATACAGAATTTATATAGCTCACACTGTGCTATACAGCAACCAAATAGACTTGTTAGTTTATCCTGAGATAGAACTAATTGTCTGTATGATTACTTCCAGGATAGCAAGAGTGGGGATAAGATAATTCACGAGCTCGTGGTGTTTAAAAATGACAACGGTTGCTATGAACTACTAATCAAGCTGGATGAGGAGGGACACTATGTCGCATGGGTCATGTACCAAGGACACAGGATGGGTCCCCCAAGTTTCACAATCCTCAGTCTTTCCGGTATCTAAGCATGTTACTATGTGTGTGTGTGTTTATTTGTTTGTTTGTTTGTTTATTTGTTTGTTTATTAGAGGAAAATAAAGAAATTGTGGAGAAGAATGTGAAAAAGAAGAACTGGAATGTGTGGTATGAAGCAACAATAGTCAACCGATCAAAGAAAGTCTACTGCTACATCTCCCCACGGGTATGTAGGTGCCACATTCATCACATGATGATCATGTGGTTATCATGTGATAATTTGAGGTGTTATTTGATTTGTCTTACCCCCTCCTCAGCAACTCCAAGTGAAGGAATATTTCATGAAATTGATTCCCACTAGAACTTACACTTGCAAAGTATCTCCTTCTACCCAAGCAAGTTACTTGTTAATACTCTAAGCATTGCAAGTTTCAAAGTTGTATTTGTCAAACTTATCTCACAGATTATCTTCCATCACGATCATGGATTGTTCACACTGGACGATGGTTTCCAAGAACCCCTCAAACTACACTCCCTCCACAGGGAAATAATAGGGGCAACGTATCATAAACTCCTCCTCAAGAACATAGGCGGCTCGGAAAAATTCCAGGACAAACAGGCCTTTTTCCACAGCAAACTGAAAGAACTACATCGCAAAAATAGCAGAAGTGATAAAAAAGTGATTGTATCCAGAATTGACTTACTAGAAAGTGTAGGTTGACAATGGAGTGTTTGCATGCATCTTTTAACCATAATCTCCATAGAGCATAATACAAATTGTGTACCAAAATGGCCACCTTTGGCATTGTAAAGGATTCATTGCAAACACTCTATACCAGTTGGTACTGGAAGTCTTGTAAGAGATAATAATAACATGATGCAGGCAAGGCAAGCCACAAAAGGATTCTCCAGCAGTGATTGGTGTAAGAAGTTCTTCATACAGTTCAAAGGGGAAGAGGGTGAGTGGACTGAGTTGGGAATGAATGGGGAAGCATTTATTTCCTTGCTATATAGGGCTTGATTGGGGAGGGCTGACGAGGGAGTTCTTTGAGCTGATCTGTGTGAACCTGTTTGATACTTCCAACAGACTCTTTATGCGTTTCAATGATGAGAACCACCAGGCCCTGGTGAGTGAGATTGTCCCTGGTTATTCAGAACATCTAAGTATTGTTTGATGTGCAGGTTCATCCAAACTATTCCAGTAAACGACCGTCCAGTTTGAAGTTGAAGCATTTCCACTTTGCTGGGAAGATAGTGGGCAAGTGTTTGTATGAGAGTGCCGTGGGCAACACACTTCTGGTCAAGGCTAGGTTCACACGGTCTTTCCTAGCACAGCTCATCGGCCTTAGGATAAATTATAAAGTAAGAATGGCCCCCATTACATTGAGGTAAGTGTTATGACCTTTGCACTTTGACCATAGTACTTTGAGAGTGATGACCCAGACCTGTACATAACTAAGATACAGTATGTGCTGGAGAATGATGTGACAGACCTGGGCCTCGTCTTTGCCGAGGAAGAATTTGATTCTCATGGAGGACTTCCCAGAGTAAATGAGGTCAAACTTCAACAAGTGAAATTCATTTTGGTCTTCTTTTATTTAGGTAATTCCTCTTGTTGAAAATGGTGAGGATTTGGAAGTGACAGAGGAGAATAAGCTGCAGTATCTCAATGCACTGGCTCAGTATAGACTAAATAGGAGAATTAGTGAAGAGATCGACCAATTCATGAAAGGTGTGGTCTTAAGAGTTGCCTATAAGTATAAAGTTCATGTGTAATCACTTCTACAGGACTGAACGAAATCATTCCAGATCACTTGCTCAGTATGTTTGATGAAAATGAACTGGAGGTACGAAATCATACTCCCAACATGTGATGTACATACTCAAGTCTGAGTAAAGGACACTTTGGGATCAGCCACTTTGTCCTTTTCTCGGAAGTTATAACTGTACTAATGCTATGGGAAAGGGGCCTAAAATGTTGGGAGGTTGTCCTTTCTTCGAGGGTCCTTTATTGGACTGTATTAGTACTACATTTTGTTTGTTTGTTTGTTTGTTTGTTTGTTTGTTTGTTTATTCCTAGCTGTTGATGTGTGGGATGGACAGAGTGAGCTTTGAGGACATGAAAGAACATGCTAATGTGAACGGAACCAGCCCCAGTTTCCATCGCATCCTCTCCTGGTTCTGGACAGTAGCCAGCAGCTTCACACAGGAAGAAATGGCCAAGCTGCTCCAGTTCGTAACGGGCTGTTCCCAGCTGCCTCCTGGAGGCTTCAAGGAGTTGAATCCTCGCTTCACCATCACATCTGCCCCTACTAGAGGAAGACTTCCAACAGCTCATACCTGGTAAATAGTTAAGATTGAATATTTGCTGGTCAGTCAGTATCTTCTTCTTCTTCTTTTTTGTAGTTTCAATCAACTATGTTTGCCAGAATATGACTCATGTGAACAATTCCAGACATCACTGATGATAGCTCTCAATGAAGGTGTTGAGGGATTTGGAATGCTGTAGCCAGCTAATTCACTTTCATATCCATTTTTTTAAAGCTCTTCTTCCCTCCTTATCTTTCTCTCTCTTCTTTCTAGCACTAGCAATTATTAATAATTTTTCGTGGTATATATTCACAACACGAAAATCGTTTGCAGTGAGCACCCGCCACTGCACCAGCACTGCAGCCTTATACTCCCGGCTATTTAGGGAAATAGCTAGGACGGTACAATACTTTTTTTTTTACTACAACATGACATAGTCTAGCTACGCACATCTATAGAAGATGAAGTCAAAGATTCCTGAAAAGGTGAAATCCATAAGATTTCTCATAAAGAGACCTCCAGTGAGATTGGATAACTGCGGAAAAGTCACCAAAATTGTCTGCTTTGGCATAGAATTGGTATACGTGGTAAGTTATGCCAGTGCATTGGTTGTGCTATTTCTGGCATTAATTTTGGCATTTAGACTACTAGCTAACTCCAATTAATTCATTATCCAGTTGCTAAGTGTACTTTTGATCGGGTTTGGAAGTTATCTTGTGACAAAGGAACATAACCTATCCTTCATCACTGGAAGCAGCATATTCTCGGGTGGAACCCTTCTCATTATCTGCGGGATTATTCTGTTCTCTATCACTCTCATTGGTGTAAGTGGAACCTTCTTACAGCACAAATCCCTGCTCCTCCCAGTAAGAAGCCATAAGACACACAATAACCTAAATTCAAGTTGTTTCATCTCTCAATTACAGTATATCATTATATTGTTGCTCATTTTGATCTTGGAGATAATTACGATCATCGTCGCCTTAGCTTCACATGACCAACTTGTAAGTCATAGGGACACTATACTAGCCCTAGCCCTAGCCCTAGCCCTATACTCAATGATAACCATTTGCGTATCTTTAGTATGCAACAGCTTCTGCTAGAGCACTAAATGCTATCAACAAGTATCGTCCACCTGAAGCTGCTAATTATAACAGAGATATCAATGGAGGAGTTGATTTTATTCAACGCCATGTAAGTACTCTATTAATATAAATATATATGAAGGACCAATGAAGTGCATAATTTAATTATACTCAATGCAGTTCAGGTGTTGTGGCTGGAATGAAGCAATGAACTGGGAGAATACGACCTACGAGGAACTGACAGGAATGTACCCTAAGAGCTGTGAGTGCAGAGTGAATGTCACTACCTGCATGGAACTCCGCGATGGTCAGGTTGTCCACAATTCAGTAAGGAACAGTACATACATGTAACATAACTACAGCACTAAAATTACTCACATTCAGTCTTGTAAAGATGCAATTGCAAGATCTTTGGTACAAAATCTTGCTGCTGTGATTGGATATGGAGTGACCTTTGCTATTCTTCAGGTGATATATATATATATATATTTTTGCTGTCAATTTATACAGCTTGGTTTTTGCTGCTATGCTTGCAGGTAATTCCCATTTCACTTGCTATCATTCTGGTTCTCGTCATCCGTAAAGCAGAAAAAAACCAGTATGCTACATTATGATCATATCAGTGATTTTTGTGAATCTTGCTGGACACCTATAGCTAGTAGATCATGTTGTACATATTATCCTGTGAACATCATAGTCTAATAAGGGGTGAGCTAGCTATGTTTAAAAATAAAAACAAAAATGCAACAACAACAACTTTAAAATGTGTCTCTAGCTGGCTAGCTACCTGGTGAAAGTTCATTAAGCGGAAACCTTCTTCCGTAGCAGTGATGGTAATCTTCCTGATTGACAATGATGACTCTCAGTCATCTATGGACAGCATAAAATACAGCTTGTAGCAGCTGCATATTATTTGAGAGTGAAATTACTGTGGCTATCTGAAAGTCTTTGATCTATAGTGCTAAGAAATGGAATCTAGAGAAGAAACTGAGCCTCTGGAAGAGTCCAGTTCTTCTAAAAGTGAGGGCCGTGCTCCACTCACAGGATTGGGGAAGATCCTTAAATTCATTTTCATCTTCATAAACTTGCTCTACATAGTGAGTCTCTTGGCTAGTTTCCACACAACAGTTACTAGCTAGCGTACTTACAAATGGAAAAAAATGCCTACAGATTGGGGGCTTAGCTTTCATGGGATTAGGAATCTACGTTTCTGTTGAGCAACGAAGACTGCCTGATTTTGCCGGGACACAACTGCTTGCTTGTGGAATTGTTATGATCATCATTGGACTGATCACCTTCATGATCACACTGATCGGTGCCATTGCTGGTTTCACCCATAATAAGAGGCTACTAGTTGTTGTGAGTTCCACTACATTAGTCATGCAGCTAATAATGAATGAAGTCTTTGAAATTTTTCTTAGTCCTTCTCAGTAGTTCTTTTCTTTATCCACAAAATTATCAATTATTAGTATGGAGTCCTTGTATGTTTTGCTCTGCTGTTGGGAATAGTGATGTTAGTCGTTGGCAGTGTCTATAGAAATGAAATTGTAAGTTATGACAGGAGCTGCTACAGCTATTTTCAGTATATTTATTCCATGCAGGTGAATGTCGTTGCAGGTAGTTATGTCAGACTCTTGGTCACAGAGTATCGTCCGAAAGGTGTTAAAGACTTCAATGCAGACGTCAATTATGACATCGATGAACTCCATAAAGATGTGAGTTGTCAGCACAGAAGGTCAAGTCAGTGCATAGTTAATTAGCTCTTGCTTGATGTATACCTGGACACTCCTTTGTAGAGAAGTCCTTTGGAGGCTATTTTGTATAGAGTGCATAATTAACAACGGGACTTTTAGGTTGTCCTTTATTGAGAGGTTCAGTTGTCCTCTTTTGGGAGAATTTGAAGGAAAAAAAATCGTTTACATTTGCAGCTTCACTGCTGTGGTTGGACTGGAAGTGATGAGTGGAAGAACACTACCTATTACAAGGATACGAAGATGTATCCCAAGAGCTGTGAGTGTCCCAACGGCACCACAAAAGCCTGCACTACAAAGAGCAATGGTCAAGTCATTTATAATAATGTGAGTCTACTAGCTAATTTCTATCTCTAAGAAAGCTTACTTTTTTTCCCGTATATATTCCAGACCTGCAAGGCAGGTGTCATAAACCTTGTCGAAAAAAATATGGACCTTATTATAGGAATTTCAGTGCTTGTTGTCGTCGTCCAGGTAATTAGCTCTTCTTTGTTGTAATTGTGGAAATGATAATATGACCATTCATTTCTCTAATTTCAGATTGCTCCTCTGGTACTATCAATTGCTCTCATCTGTGCTATTAGCAAGGCAGAACAATCTACTTATGTTGTAGTGTAGTCACGTCAATAACTGAATTCATAAAACTTATATCGCATGCGCATAATATATTGCTGTGAATTTAGAATAGTTGCATACATAAGAACTTATTATAGGAGCTCTTATTTATATAATAGGAGCTCTCATTTATATATAGGGAGCTCATTTATAATAGGAGCTCTTATTAGTATATTGGATCTCCTATTTATATATCAGATCTCCTATAGATAAATTAGAGCTCTTATTTATGAAAAGTTGGTCTTTCGGCCCAATTCGGCCTTTGACACTCCATTTGGGGGGGGGGGGGGGGTAGGAAAATGATTTGAGGTAGGGGTGCTTCAATTCTGTGGTGAGATCATGAAAAAACAGCAACACAATTCTCCTTTGAAATAAATTCTCTAGCTACTTTAATGCTTTCAAGTGGTGCTAACAAGAAAATCTAGAGGTGCTACAAAATAAAAAAGCCTCTAAAATCTAGGGGTGCTACAACACCCTTTGAACCCCCCTGCCCCATAGAGCAAGTGGAGACATTCTGTAGCAGTCAGTGATGGTAATCTTCCTGATTGACAATGATGACTCTCAGTCATCTATGGACAGCATAAAATACAGCTGGCTGCATGTTATCTAGACAACACAAGAGTGAAATTGCTGTGGCTATTCAATCTAGCTATAGTCACTAGCTAGTTATAGTATTAAGAGATGGAATCTGATGAAACTCAACCTCTGGAAAAGTCAAGTTCTGAGGGCCATGCTCCACTCATAGGATGTTGCGGATGTGGGATTATCCTTAAAATCATTTTCATCCTCATAAACTTGCTCTACGCAGTGAGTCACTCAGCTAGTTTCCACACAGTTAGCCACTAACATAGGGGGGAATGCCTACAGATTGTGGCTCTAGTCTTCATAGGATTAGGAATCTACATTTCTACTGAGCAACAAAACCTGCCCGATTTCGCTGGCACACAACTACTTGCTTGTGGTATCGTTGCGATTATTGTCGGACTGGTCACCTTCTTGATCACAGTGATCGGTGCCATTGGAGGTTTCACCCATAATAAGGGGCTACTGACTGCTGTGAGTTCTACTTTAACTTTACTAGTCATTCTCTTAATTATTCTCTTTATTCATAAAATTTGTAGTATGGAGTCCTTGTATTTTTGGCTCTGCTGTTGGGAATAGCGATGATAGTCGTTGGCAGCATCTATAGAAATGAAGTTGTAAGTTATAATGGGAGCTATTGTTTTTCATAATTTTATTGGATGCAGGTAGATGTCATTGCAGGTAGTTATGTCAGACTCTTGGTCATAAAGTATCGTCCGAAAGGTGCACCAGACTTCAATGCAGACGTCAATTATGACATCGATGAACTCCATAAAGATGTGAGTTGCCAGGACTTAAGGTCAAGTTGGTAGAGTGTTCTCCTAGATCCTCTGTTTGATGTAGTAAGCAGCTTGAAAAACTCCCACGAGTCCTCTGAATATTGGACACACCTGAGACCAATCTTTTTGTCCTTTGGAGAAGTTATCATCTTTATCAGATTGGTAACCTCTTTACATTTGCAGCTTCACTGCTGTGGTTGGACTGGAAGTGATGAGTGGAAGAACACTACCTATTACAAGGATACGAAGATGTACCCCAAGAGCTGCGAGTGTCCCAATAATGGCACCACAAAAGCCTGCACTACAAAGAACAATCGTCAAGTCATTTATAATAATGTGAGTCTAGCTAACTAGCTAGCTAACTAGCTACCTATCTCTCTAATATATTTTTTTCTGTATATGATCCAGACCTGCAAGGCAGGTGTTATAAACCTTGTCCATGAAAATATGGACCTCATCATAGGAATTTCAGTGCTCCTTGTTCTTATCGAGGTAACTTAGCTGCAGAGTACCTCTTATTCTTCTTTGATCAGTTTATATTTCTCTTATTTCAGATTGCTCCTCTGGTACTAGCAATTGTTCTTATCTTTTGCTGTTAGCAAGGCAGAACAATATACAGCGTAATTCTTTTTTTTTTTTTTTTGTGGCAAGCTATTGCGCATGCGCATAATGATCATTCTGCGAATTTAAAGGCAAGTAACTTAAGCTAGCTAATCGTTTAAGGACTTGCTATCACAGAAAAAGAAGATGGGAGGATCTCAAAAGCTTCAAGGATGCGGAAAGATTATCAAACTCTGCTTCCTACTGCTCAATTTTCTATACCTGGTAAACTTTGTCAGCTAGCTAGTCAGAACTCTCTTTTCAGTGTGTATTGGAGCTAGTCAGTTTAGTGGCATGAGTGATGTATTAAATGGTACTTGCTGGCTATTTTGCTAGCAAAAACTGAGTATTAAACAGTACTGGGAGAGACAAGAATTTAGCTACAGAGGATTTTGAAGACAAAATGTCTGGAGCTATTATTTATAGGGAAGATGGCCACATAGAACAGTTGGATATTATGTAACACTTTCTTGGAGCCATTACTTACATCTTAACTAGCTGTTTTCTACCATACTAATCTAATAAGGTGCTACATGTACTGAAATAAACAAGGATGTGTGTCAAGTCAGGTGGATGTCAAGTCAGGTGGATGTCATAGCAGGTGACATGGTTCGAGTACTAGGTGCAAAATGTGGCAGCTGCTGTATAGGAAGTCTTTACTATTGTCCTCAATAGTGGTGTTGAACTTTGCACTGCTGTTCAATAGCCAAATTGGGCAATATTCTGATGCTTTTTGGCTCAGAAATTATAGAAGGACACCATCATATTTATACAAACATGCACATGCACTGCTTTGGGTCATGTGGATTTCACTTTCATCATGATTTTTTTTTATCTGCAGGTTGTAGGTGTAGGGTTGATAGCAGCAGGAGCCTACCTCATCGCCACCAATGACAATTTCTCCTTGTTCATCGGAAATCCTTTCTTCTCTGGTGCAGCACTCATAATCATCTGTGGGATAGTTGTGTTCTTTATTACAATTTTTGGCATGGTAGGAGCCCTGTTCCAAAAGAAATGGATCCTTTCCATTGTGAGCAGATTGCTATTTTTATTACATAACCAATTCATTGGTCTGCTAGCTATATTTGGGTAGAATCGTCATGGTTTATGGTAATCATTGCATTATGAATGCTGTCGTTGGTAATCATTGTATTATGAATACTGTTTATGGTACCCCCGATTGAGACACACCCCTAATTGATCCTATGACCTTTTTCTCTTTCTTTCATGCACACACACATACATACATACACACAATGAATGCTACAGTATGTGTTTGTAGTAGCCATCATCATCATCTTGGAATTGGCTGCTGGTATTCTTGGCTATGTGTATCGTGACGACATTGTAAGTATTAATTTGTACTGTACCAGACATAGTGTAAGTGGCTATAGAAAACTGATAACAGAATGTCTTTCTTTCTTTCATTAAAGACTAACAGCGTTTCCGATGGGGTAGTTGAAGCTATAGACAACTACTATAATGATTCCACACACAGAGATGCTGTCGACAATATGCAAAAAAGAGTAAGTGATTAATAAGCATTGCATCAGACTTGTATTAAAATTATAATACTGATCACATGACATAATGGAACTAAGACATCCAACCTCTAGCTGTAGTGAGTAGTAAGAATGCCGCCACTTAACTTGACTCCTTTAATGAATGAGGGACCCTTTAATGTCTTGGATCTTTTTTTTTTTTTTTTTTTTTTTTTTTTCATAGTACAAATGCTGTGGGTGGTACACGACCAGTGTGTGGGAAACACTGCCTGGCTACAATGCAAGTGTTGGCTACCCAGAGAGCTGCAAGTGTGATGAGCCTGAGGACATGGAAGAAAACGAAAACTGCATGCCTTCTCCTGTACCAAATGGGCCCATGAGCATCTACAGCAGAGTAAGTTAACTCCCCTGTATTCATACCACACACGTACTTTGACCTTTAATTGATCTGAATGACTTGTGTATTAATTAGATCGCACATCATTAGTCATATAATTAATGCCAATTAATCACTTCATTATCCCTGTAGACCTGCAATGGAACAGCTACTGACGCCTTTAAACTGAGTGTGGCTGCCATAGGAGGAGTAGGCATAGGATTTGCTATCATCCAGGTAACACAAGACTTTATAGCAATAGGATTTCTATGTTCTTCCTTGTAGCTATAAACATCTTATTGCTCTATTACACAACAGATTGTCCCCTTCTTGCTTGGATTTTTCCTGATATACTTGATCCACAAGAGCAGTGAATACACTACAGTTTAGTGTATAGCCCTGCCATTGAAACGTCCAATGCTCTGTCAACCTGTGTTGTGTTATTGTATTCTTTCTACATTATAAATGCTGTTTGTTACAGGTGTTGATTATAGCTATAGTTTGTATACTTAAACTGTCTTTAAGTTTGTAGGTCTTGTGATTATCACTATTGTAATCATTTTATACCATAGACTTCTATATTGCTAGCTACATGAAAATTTTTTGCCAAAAGAAGAAAAAATATATATATCTAGCTAATACGATTCTTGGATTAATAAATAATGGGGAAGATTTTGTCCAGATGATTGGAGGCATAAAACACTTGTTACAAAGCTGCACTTGGACACAAAACTTACATCTAGGCTATCATAATAATTTTACAGATCTGTCCAGTCAATTTCAGCAAAGAACGAGTGAGCTTTCAGTTCTTCAACTCCAGCTGGTCCTGACCCTATATACGAACAGGAAAAGTGGGAGGCAAAAACATTATACAGGCAGACCATAATGTTCCCACTAATTCATGTTGCTAGCTATCTTTAGTGGTTATAAACAACCCACTTATGTATAGACACAATCATACTTTTCCCAAAACACTGTATATAGAGTGAGATATCCCTTGAGAATGAAAGTGCATTAATGCAGCCTTCTATAAACTGACCTAGTCTTTCTGTTGGGGATACTTGGAGCAACTGTAATAGAAATTCCAGTATGTAAACATTGAAATATATACAATGATCAGCATGAAGATAATTTACTTGGGCTAGTAGTGACTGAGCTTCGGAAGAAAGGGGAACAGGGATTCTCAGTGGCAAGTGAGAGTGGATTCCACCAGGATAACACGACTTGAGAGTCTAAAAGTACCCACAAAAGAAGTATGAGATGTCAGAGTACATAACTCATGCATCAATTACTTTTCCTGTCAGTAGCTCAAAGAGGAAAGCCCCTAAGCTCCACCAATCTGCAGCTTCTGTTGGTTTCTCTAAGCTCTGGAGTTCTGTGCATGTGGCAAATGAATGATAATAGCTATCATCAAAATATGTATTGTCAATCTGACCTGGAGCCATGTAAAGAGTTCGGGTCAACTCAACGTTCCCTTTCTCTTCAACAAAATCCCACTGGCCAAAATAAGTCAATACAGCACTTCCTGAGAGAAGAATATTCAGTATAGCTACAGGCACCATAAAACTAAAAATGTCAAAAGATCTTACCTACATCGCTTAGGAGGATATTACCAGGATGCAGGTCTCTAAATAAGCCAAAAAGATATTTAATAAGTATTATAGAAAGCACTATGATTAGGTGCATACAATACCTGCATATGATATTGTGGGTGTGTAGATGCTCCAAAGCCAGAACTATTTGTGCTGCCCACTGCCTCACACTATCTTCCAGTCTCTGTCCCCAGTCATCCACCTAAGTACATAGAGTATTTAATATGATTGTGTGCCCAAGAGAGTAATTGTGTGTCTATGATGTGGGTGAGAGAGTAATTGTGTGCCCATGATGTGGGTGAGAGGGTTAGCTACACATCTGTCAGTCATTATGAGTATTATTACATCAGACCTTCAGATCAGGAGAATTGTGTAGAGATACTGGTGAGAAGAAAGGACTTTGATCTGAAGACTCAACTGGCACAGGCTGTGAAGCAGTGACAGACTTCGACGATGGACTACCACCCAACGTTTGTGGCAAACCAGACAGAGTCTGCTCCACATTAACAAAACTGCCGGGAGTTCTAACACTCAAGGAGTCCACACATGCCACATCACCACCAACTCCAGGCAAGTCTTTCTTCACAGTAGGAGTTGGAGGCAAAACATTGATAACAGTATCAGAGGCCACTTCTACTTTGAGCTCGTCCATAGGTTTGTTGGGCTTTTTTTGACTAGAAGACACCACATCCTTTACCTTTGATTCCTCTTCAGAATCACCTGATCTGGAATTGTCCGCCATGGATTCTTCCAATCGCTTCTTCAATAGTGCAAGAGTGTCCAAAGAGTCATTCTCCACGTCTTTCTCTTCATCTTCAAAGTCAGAGTCATCCGAGAGGCTCGACAGGCTCATATTAAGCGGATTAACATTTGGGGGTATTATGGTGGTAAGTTCACTCAGCATTTTCTCCATTTCCAAATCTTCCTCATTATCATCTTCGTTAGCTTCTGCTTCTTCTTCTTTTTCCTCTACCTCTTCTTTGCTAGCCTCTTCTTCCAATTCTTTCAGTAGATTAGCTTCCTCAGTGTTGCAGAGAAGTGAACTAGAGGGAGGCGGGTTTGCGGCCGAGTTTCTCAGCTGCCTCCACTGCTCGCGTTTGGTTGTCACAAAGTCAATGAGCATTCCTCTCTTGATGTGTTCCAAGAGGAGGAAGATGCGATGGTTTGGGGTCTCATAGTGGTGCAATAACTTCACCATGTGTGGACATTGATGCTACAGTGAGAGTTAAAAATATCATGCAAACAGTGGGAAGAAAGGAGGGAATAGAGGAGGGGAAAAGGGAGGGGAGGGGAGGGGGAGGGGGAGGGGAGGTTCTTACAGGTGATCTGTTTCTTGATTGTTTTGACTGTCCTTTGGGAAGAGCTGCCATTGCCTTCAATGATTTATGGAGGACTTTGAATACATAAGTGTCACCAGTGTGCTTGCTTTCAACTAGCATCACCTGATATGGATGGCGAAAAAGAACAAGAACAAACAAATAAAACAAAAAAACACACAGCCAACTCGCACTTAACTAAGCACAGAGTGACTGACGTAAGTAATACCTTTTGCAAAATAGCTCTCACTCTGAAGTCAGGAAGATGATGAGGTTTTGAAGAAGATGGAGCAGGTGTGTCTTCAGTCTTCCCTAATGTCTACATGCACAGTTTCATACTCATAATTATATAGTTATTGAGAGCTATATATAACCTGGTTCACTGCAGGTCCTTTTGCACCAACTATCTTCTTCTGCAAGTTCTCAGCATAGATGAGATATTCAGAAGTCTTTCTCCTCACTGTTTCACGCCTTTCTTTGTTATCATCAGCTGCAGATTTTTTTAAAATGCACTGAATAGTGAACAGTCCTCCATGATATGAGACACACAACTCATTACTTTGAACTCCATTCAGCAAGACATCAACTCCAGCCTTCAATAGATCGAAGGCTTCGTCATACTCCTCCTCTTTCTCATAGGAGAGCGCTTGACTTATCAGTCGACCAGCTTGGACAATATAAGCAGCTTTATTATTGGGTGGTAGCCGTCGGGGGGAAGGAGAACGAGAACTATGGGCAGAGGACTGATGAGAACTTGAGGGGCTGTGCTTGTAACCCTGGCGGGAGTTGGATGCAGGTTGTCGAGAAGATGAAGATTGTGAATTTTGATGAGAGCCTAATCATAAAAAATATCAACAACAACAACAATAACAACAACACTACAATAACACAATAACAATAACAATTCTAGTGTTTTCCCACCTTTCTCCTTCTTTGAGTTAATCCCTTGTTCCTCGACTTTTTCCATCTTGTCTATCACCTGATCTAAATCATCTGTGATGATGTCAGTCTCGGCCATCGCTTCAGTCCACCAGCTCATATCTTGATTTTTGATCCCTCCTGATGCCCCACCATCTGTTTTAGCTGGCTCGGGATAGGGTTCCTCTTTGGAACCAACGAAGCTTGCGCTGTCTGAACTAGAGTTGCTCGTATCCTCTGAATCGCCGAGTTTCACAGCGTCCTTTTCAATCAAAGTGGCATCAAGCTCCATATTTTCCAAACTGACATTGGAACCAGTCAGCAGATTTTCCTTGCTTCCAACGCTGCTGCTGGCTCCAGAATGTGGAGTTCTCTCTGAGTTTGGAACCAAAGTATCAATATCAGGCTTTGTGTCCAAAACTGGAACCAAATCCCCAGTATTAGGTCTTTCTTGAGTAGTCGAAATCACTGAAGATCCTGCAGATAACTCCTCTTCTGGTTTGCCCACTGAATCTGGTAAAGGGTCATTAGATTCAGAACCACTACCAGAAACAGAAGGCACGTTATTAGTTTTAGGTTGACTTGCTAATAGAGAAACGTTTGTTTTTGTTTTCTCAATGAGAGCATCTGGATCAACTCTCTCTGGTTTTGTCTCAAAGTTGGCACCATCAGCCTTCATAGTTCTCTGCAGTTTTGCTCCCTAAAAGTGAAAACAATAAAGTAGTACTGATTTTGAATACATGGAGCTATGATCAGACAAATTATTAAGTCAAAACTGTCATCAGAGGATTGGCATACAAGCAGCCAAGGTTATCAGACATGATGCCAAAGGAGTTAATTGAGACAACGAAGAAAGGATTGTGCTATTTCTATATAAAGCCAGACTCATCAACCAAACCCTTCATAAGCTGCTGCTGCAAGCTATCCTAGTTAAAATAGCCACCATAGAGTTAGTAGAAACAAGCTAGCTCTGAGTCTATTTAAGATGATTGCTAAAGAAGATGTCAAAGAAAGAACTAGGAGCCCAGGGAAAGTGACTTTCCAGATTGATGAGCAGGAAAGAGCTAGAGGCAGAGGCAGAAGAAATAGGGGAACTGTGAAGTCAGGAGCAGTGGAAATATGTGGCATTTTAATAGTGGTAATCTCAATATGGGTGCTGTATGGCCTATCCATAGTGCTCCTAAGCATCCTACGACCAAAGACCACTACAACAGTAAGTATAATTCTAAGCAGTAAATATAAAATTTTGAGTGACATTTCACAAAACTATTATAGGAGAAGCCCACGGGAATGCTAACTTTAAAGCCGGAAGCAGTTGCTAGATCTACATTCTGTGTGGAACCAATTATCTACACTGGAGAGATATGCAGAAGAGAGCTCCAAGAGAGACAAAGATGCGTTACTGATGGAAGCTATCAGAATATTGGAGGAGACAACAACGAAACCATTCTCATCCCCTCCAACATTGATATTCTGAAAGTTGAACATATGGCAGGAATGCTTACAAACTCGTTATTAATTTTGAAACCAAGTCCTGAGTGTGCCATGGCATTTCAAAAGCTCCTTTGCCTCCATTTATTTGGTCTCTGTATTGAAGGGAGAGTAGTAGGAGTATCTCAGAAAGAGTGCGGAAATGTCAGTTCTAGTATATGCCAGAGAGAGTGGGTATTGGCAGTCCATTATCTTGGTGGTAACATCCTTCCCGCATGTACTGAGCTCTCAAATGAAAGCAGAACATGTAAAAGTAAGCAAATGAGTTGAAACTATTGCATGTTGAGATTTGGAGTTTTTATGCTTATTCAGCAAATGAAGCTGCAACAACTGTAGCAGGGACTCCAAGCGTGAATACGACCTCCTGTTCATCCACTGAGAGCAAATTATGTCAGAGAGAGTGCAGGGAACTTGATGGCAATCATAGAAGCAATGTGGAGAGAATGATGGTTGCATTTTCTGTTATCTGCATCTTGAGTACGGCCATTGTTACCACCCTTTCATGCACTATACAGGGACGTTTGATGTAAGTTAGTTCATACTGACAACTTGGGGAAGAAATCACTACACTGTACTTTCACAGGTTGAATTTTCCAGATTTCAACATGGTAGTGTTATGCTTTACTGATAGCATACTTGGTAAGACTGACATGGTCCAAACAAGATGCCAGTTATTAGCTATTTCCATGCATCTCTACATGCAGCAATGACTATCTTAATTGGCAGTAGTGATAAGGAATTTCTCTTCTGCAGTGGAAACTTGTCAAGTGCCAAACAACAACAGGAAGAAGCCACATTCTGCAACATCACAGGTTTGATAGCTTCCAATCTATCACAGATATCATTATTACCTTTGTTTCACCATAGGAGTGGTGTTCATTTATTGCCTAGTGCAATGGACATTCTTGGGAGCCATACACTCGGTGATCACAAGTTGGAAGGAAACATTTCCTCAAAACTTTCAAGGCTTGAGAAGAAGAGATAAGCCGAAACTCTTGGTTACCCTGTCCTATCTCCTGGTCCTTCTCCTCCCACTGATCCCTTCCCTTGCTCACCTCAGACATGGCTTCTTTATACAGCACTCACCGCCTCTATTCTGCTCGCCACAAGACTCCATTTCTGAATTTGTTACTACTTTCGTACTACTCATGATCCTATCGGCTATCAGTATATCAGCAATAGTCCTGTATCTATGGACTCTCACCAAGGCAAGCTATGCGTGTTATAAGATGTCAATGAATATTGAATATCTCTTGCTTCCTATAGAATAGGATACTGAAGAAGAAAATGAACCTTTCTATATCTCTTCTGTGGATCATCCTGATTTTTGTCTATACTGTTTATGCAAACCTTGCTAATTTAGCTTATCACATCACAGCCAAGGAGAATGCAAATACAGATTCTAACACACTCTGCAGAGGTGGTAAAACGGGACATGAATGTGAACCTCCTTCGGTTGAAGGATCACTGAGTTCAGTGAGACATGCCTTCATTTCTCCACTTTTGCTCCAACCACTGATTGTCATGGTGATACTGGTGAGTCTGACAGTGTACAGCTGCAAAGCCAATACATCGTCACAAGGAAGAGCCACCAACATAAGCTGAAATTTGAGCTGCTTTGCCTTTTTTTTTTCCTTTTTTTTTGACACTTTTTGAGATCTTACTAGCTACTATGTATTTATAACTGGCATAAGCCCCATTTACACTACTATTTGGGGAGGGGGGGGGGGGGGGGGGCAAGGAAGAAAATTGGATCAACTCACAGCAATGAAGAGTCGTAAAGGGGTGGAGTCTGCAAGGTGAGGGTGCCGAGCCACGAAGAGAAGTGTTTCCTGAATAGATCTTTTTCGCTCTTCAATCACAGAATCCTTGAATCTTTCTGTGGATATGGGGTCATCATTTCCTCAGGTTACAATTGACACAATTCAATCAATTAAGATATACATACCAAAGTATTTAGCTTTGACAAGAGATGGAAATTTTATCTTGGGCATTGTGTGCAAGTGAATGGCCTCAAGTTGCTTTGATAAATTCTGAAAATCACTGAATCTCTTCAAGATCTCAAACTAATGGAGGAATAAACAGAATACCTACTGAATATGCATACTAGAAAAGTGGGCCTGGGTATGAGGCTAGCTTGCTACAATCACCTCTTGTATCACATCATGTTTTTCAGAATCTTGTGTAGAAATCTAGAGAGAAAACAAGAATAATATTGTCTCTCGCTCCTGTTTCCACTATTAGTTTCTATTACTCACTTTGAAGCTGATTTGGTACACGGTGAATCCTCCCTGAGATTTGAGGGCGCCCATGACGAGAAAAGAGTCCTTCACCACACTGCCAAACACTGGAGCCACTTCTCGACGCTCTCTCTGCTGTAGGACTCGGTCATTTGACTGTCCACCTTGTCGAGACATCTTGATGAGGTGCAAAGTGAGGGAGTAAACGAGGGAGAACGAGTGATAAGGGGGGAGCAGCTCTAGCTATAACTTAGTCTGCGAGACTAGCTATAACTAGCACACCTTCTTCACCCCTTGGCCCTGCCCTTGTTGTTGATGAACTTTGAACTCTGTCTGTTATGCCAGACGATCCTTTCCTAACACCTTCAAAATTAAAAGCAGCTGACTAGCACTTAATATTAAAAGATGGGACTTATGTCAATTCTGAAGAAGATGAAACAAAAGGAGAAGGATATTAGGCTCCTAATACTGTTAGTCTTTTGGTAGTAAGTTGCATTGGAAATTCATATTTTTAATTATGGTGTAGTGGTCTTGATAATGCTGGAAAAACAACAATACTGAAGAAGTTCACTGGGGAAGACATCACAAAGATATCTCCTACATTTGGATTCAACATCAAAACAGCAGAACATAATGGGTAAGTTGGTGTAGAGACATGTCCAGCTGGCCGGAGTTGGGAAGACTGCCCATAGGCCCACAGCCTATTTGTATTGTATATATATTTTTTAGATTTAAATTGAATTTCTGGGATGTTGGTGGCCAGAAGTCACTCCGGTCTTATTGGAGGAACTATTTTGAGAGCACAGACGGGTTGATATGGGTGGTGGACAGTGCTGACAGGAGAAGACTAGAAGATTGCAAGAAAGAGCTAGGTGATCTCCTTGTGGAAGAGGTATAATCAGTGTTCATGTTGTTCTTCAGAGTTTGTGAGACTTCTACATTTTTCTCATTCCTTCAGAGGCTGGCGGGAGCCACTCTCCTAGTGTTTGCCAACAAGCAGGACTTGCCTGGGGCTATGGGTGCTGATGAGATAAGAACAGTAAGGATTTAGTTAGTGTTTTGCTGTTGGAAGCATGAAGGTGTGGGGAATTTAAATAGGAGGTGCTAATGTGTCGTCCCTTAACATGACTAAGCTTGATCGCTTTGTTCTGATCTAAACTAACTCATCTTTTCATTCTCTGTACTGCATAATATACAGGCACTGAAGCTTGATTCCATCAAGACACATCATTGGCAGATCGTTTCTTGCAGTGCCTTCACCGGGGAGAGACTCTTGGATGGAATTAACTGGCTCACTGGAGACATTAGCTCAAGAATTTTTACCATGGATTAATGTATCATAGTCATACTCATCTCAAAGCAGTACATCTTATGTTATCAAATAAATAGTATGCACTCTTGCACAATAATTATTTTCCTTTTTAGTTCTGGAGGGAACATTTTTATGACTGCTACCACATACATGATATAGAGTAACCATGACAAGTCTCTGATGCAGACTATATTATTGTGTAAGTGTACTCCATGTTCAACAAAAGTCACATCTCATCATCATCGCTGAATGTCTCCTCTGGAAAGTCACCCACTTTGACAAATTTTGGCTTGACGAAAGCACCATATTTAGGGGGGCATTGAAAGTATCTTTCTCCCTCAACACTGGATGATAAAGATACCAAAACGAGAAACATAACTTTAGCCCAAGAAAGGAGACACTGGATCTTACCTTCCATCATTTTTCCCCCATGGTTCATCATATTTTATGCCAATGAAATAACCACTTTTGAAATGTGTTTTTCCTGCAATTATTTTATACAGTACACAATTATTCCAACTCCTTTCAAAGGCTTTGTAATTGACTCACCTACAAACATCACAGTTCCTCTTTTAGCTAAAGCACCTGGCAAAATAACCTCACAGCGGGCACTAACTGGAATAGCTTCTGCTTCAACCCTCTCTTCTTCTTCCATAGCAGCTGCTTTGGCCTCACTCTCAGGATCTTGATCTGAAAACCGACCCAACTTCATCTTCTTCTTGAATGCCTGTACAGTATCTAGATTTAAAGCATTATATAATTATTTTGGTGAAATGAATTAACTATACCTGTTCTTTTGGCATACGAATCAGCTGAAATTTCATACTTTTCTACTTTTGATACATCATCAAACTCTCCCTTCATTTTACTAGGATCGTTATTTTTTACCTGTTAAGGGAATATGTAAACACAGTAAGTAAGATATAGATAGCTAGCTATCGCATACATGTATTTTGAAGCCATTTTCAATCGGGCAGGAGCCCAATGTCACTTCGTCATTGTCCAACTTGCAAATGAACTTCCCATCACTGTCGAACAGCTCCAACTCTGATAATGATGCAGTGGCACCTGTTACCATTTCCAACTTTCCCTAGAATTAGAAAATATTCTATTTAGCTAATAATTTATTAATAGTTCCAGCTAGTTTACCTTCAACTCCCGGATTGTTACAGAGGTTGAAAATCTATTTTCGAAACCATATGAGCTTAGATTGCTCGTTATTGTCACCTTAACATAGCCTGGGGTAGTATTTACAGCCATTGCATGCTCTCTGCTATAGGAGGTGGGGTTGCAGCTGTAAGGTTCGAAGTTCAAATTTGAGGGCGGTTATTTGGCGGGAAAGATGAGACTGAACTGTGTAGTGGAAGTGACCTACAGCCTTGCATTGGCAGCCGGAGGAGGAGTTTCCAGTAAGTCCAGCCGTTCCAAAGCCTCAGTCTGTCTGGGGAAAAAGCCCTTCTCCAAGTTCCCAGAGGGTGAGGAGGAATCATCCAGTACTGGCAGGGGCAAAGGGAGAGATGAACTCTATCTCACTGTATCAACCATAAAGAATGTGGAGGGTACTAGGTATAAGGTAAGGAGAGAAACTGTCTGGTACAATAAAGTCAGTTTAATACATTTAATATTTCTTGTATGAAGGTGAAGAACAACATAACAAGAGTCTTTTCAAAATTCATCCAAGAGGGAAAAATCACCATCAAGTTTAAAAGTCCTGCACATGATCTCTCCATTAGTAAGGTACTTTTCTTCTTTTTCTTTTCAAATCTGTACTCCTGTTTTCATCTGCTGTAGGCTGACCCTTCAAAGTTGAGGGATTTGCTGAATGTTTTGAGACTGAGTCCCCAAGAGCAATCCAGCATCTCCGTGGCACCTCTCGTTCCAACTAAAATGAAGCACATAGAAAAGGAGAAGACCAAACTTGTTGTGAAGTCACGTGGGGAGTATCCCATCAAGGGTTTCCCAGAATCACTTGAGACAGTGCAAGCTGTGGGGATCTCCCTCAATAGAATAGACTTGAGAATTCTGCAGCTCAAAAAAATACAGAGTGTGGATCTTTCTAATAACTCCATCAAGGCTCTCCCTGAGTGCATAAAAGACGTTGGGCTTGTGGAACTGAAGTTATCTGGAAATAAGATATCCGATTTTCCTGAGGTGATATGTTCAGGAAAAATGGCAGAGTCTCTTCGATTACTTGAGTTGGCCAGGAATAAACTGACTTTCCTGCCAAACAAGTTCCACTGTTTCAAATCACTCATACAGCTGCGACTAGATTGCAATGAACTCCAGGTGCTTCCAAGGACATTTGGAAAGCTGACTTCCCTCAAGTTTTTCTCTGCTAGTAACAATAAGTTGGTAGTTCTTCCACCAAGTTTCCCAAAGCTCGTTCTAGACTCAGTGGACCTGTTTGGTAACCCTTTCTCTGCCAGTGGGTTGGTACGGACTTGTAAGAGTCTCGGTCTCCCAAGTTTGAAGGAGTTGGCAGGACGATTCATTAAGAAAAACAGGTGAATGCAGTAGCTAGTCTACTGCCTTGACAGTATAAGAAGTAAACCTCCAAATAATGGACATACTTGCAGGGCTCACAATAACACCATTATTGTCCAGACATGATTATCTAATAGTAGTTTTAGAAAAAAATGGTCGGACAAAGGCAGAAAACGACCAGATAAATGAATGACTTGACCCATTATTATGAGCCCTGCACTTGGGACCCATCCTTTTGTCCTCTTTTGGAGGTAGAGAGTAGCTATATAATATATCGTGGTACTTTTTTTGAGAGATTTGTCCTCTTTCAGAGTGTCCTGGTTTCCATTTAGCTACAGTATCACTGGCCCATGCAATGCACACAATTTCCTTCAGGATTCCTTATGACCCTTACTCTCTCACTGTCGTTCTCTGCCACTATTTGGACTCGGCCAAAAAGTGTCTGTGTGGCAAGGCATGTTTTGACTCCTACCTCCACTACATTGCTACCATTGACCTGCACAAGGTGTCAGCCACTGTAACTGCTGTGGACAAGAGTGGTGCCACTAAAGCACCCATTGAGGCTTTCCTCTGCTCAGCAAGATGCCTCAAGTTGTGGAAAATGTGACATTAGCAAGAAAATCAAATTATGCTAGAGTACATAATTAGTGTCTATTGCCCTCACGTTTCACCAGTGTCAATGTTTTCTGTGAAGTTGACAGGTTAAAAATCACAATGTGATGTTTGTCTTATGACTTTGGGTTTCTGTTGGTGTGCAAGCCACACTCAAAGAGGAGGACTTCTAAGTTGTCGTTCACATTGGTAGTGATATAAGGCTCTTGTAGCCAACAAGAGAGGTACACGGTTAGCGTGTCCCTGTCTTCTTGAGTGAGCAGGTCTTTGATTATGCTTTCTCTAGTGGACAGTTCTTGACTGTAAGCACGATACAGTTCCTCGGAGTAAACCCCTAGTGATTAATAATAATAAGTTCAGTGAGGTACATAGTTGATGATTGAGTTTTACCAAACATCGAAGGTGGTAATGTTATAAAGAGTGGTTTCTTGGCCCTATCTCTCACAAGAGATAGATCCACCACACTCCTCAAGTTCCCCACTAGAGATCCCATTTTCTCAACTACCTGCAACTGTACAACAAATGATTTTCAGTGATAATAAAACTAAAAATACAGACCAAGTTGTCTCTGATTTCTCTCAGCTGAAGGAAGAGATTTTCTCTGTCTGAAATTGCCTTGGATCCTAGCTTATTGGAGAGCAAAGGTAGTGATGTATGGAGGGAGCCATAATTTGTAGTATCTTGGGTGTACCTATTGAAAAGAAGTAGCATAAAATATAGCTATTGTAGAAAATTTCAACATTAATTTTTTTAATACTTGAGTTGTATTGTTAAATTGACTATCTGGTTGATCACATCAAATCCTTTACTACTCAGCTCTTTCCACTTCTGGACATTGCTGTGTAGATGCTTGCAACACTCCTTCACTCTGTGGCATAATACCTGGTCTCCAATGTCACTTGCATCTGGACTAAGAACAGACATACTTCGGGTAAAGGGTCGACAGACGCTTAGGTTCAACTGTAACGATGTGCTCTAAATAGAAATATTTCAAACTATAATACGAGATCAGATGGCTTCTACTCCAATGTATAGTATCGGTTGATGATGGAAAACAGCAGAACTAAGACTCCTAAACTTGATTTTCGAGAATGTCAGGTTATTGTGCAAGATATTGCCCTCAAAACCTCAACTTCCGAAGGTCCTGTCATCTTAGCAAACCTCTTGAGGTTGTTGTCCTGTTTAGAATCTCGAGATCTCAGTACAAGGGAGCTGTCTCTTCTCAGACACCAGATATGGCAATGTGATTTGATACACCTCATCATTGAAATTCTTCGTAATGACTTCTCCAGTGAACTGGACGGTTGGAGAAAACTGACTAACCTTGCTGTGACATTGGCTTCCATAGTGGCCAGTATAGCCCCCAGGGAACCAACAAACTTGGCATCGAAAAGCAACATTGATCCTGAGCAAGTCAAGGAATACTATGACATAATACTTCCAACTACCGCAGATTCACTTCTGATACTGGCCAATAACATACTTGAAACTGTAGATGCAAACCAAGATAAAGCAGGGGTGAACTTCCCAGAGTGTTTCAAGAAAGTTCTTGACTCGCTTCTGTGGGTGTGTGCAAACCACAAACAGTGCATCTTTCGCACACTTCAATCCCCTTACCTCCTTCACATGATAATCACAGATCATCACATATACAGTCACATGATCCTGACTGCTCTGGAAAGTTTGATACTGACAGACAAACCTTCTACAGCATCTCTTCCTCACACTGCCATCACTGTCATTCTGGACGAACTGGTCTACAAACTATCGGGTGAGGAGCAAAAGAATGCCTTATTATCCTTGAGGTTACTGGCTCAGTTCTTTTTGCTTGTACCACACATTCTGGATTCTTTGAGCACTAGCTACTCCAGTCTGTTAATGCTGGTAAGAAAATGGACATCTTCTGATTCTGAAATAGGACCTGCTGAGAAATATTTGATCTCTGAGCTTGAATCCCGGACAGGGAGGGAAGGTGTGGAAGAGAAACACAAAGCAGCTCTTATGATCCAGGCTGCTTGGAAAGGATATGTCGGTAGGAGAAGAGTTGTGAAAATGAAGAAGGGCATTCAGAAATTCCAGCAACTGTATCGGAGAAAGAAAGCTGAGAAGTTGAGGGAGAAAGAAGTTCAAGAGAAGATGACAATGGTTACAAGTTTCAAGAAAAATAACTTACAGAGCACCCAGCTAGCTTTCCACGAGAAGCAAATGTCTCTTTATGAGCAATTACCAGCATCAGAACTGCAAACTTTCATTCGTATGCAGGAAAATGAAGCTGCAGTCAAGATTCAGTCAATTTGGAGAGCCTGGAGAGTGCGATCTCAATATGGCGAAGTGAAATCAAAGGCCTTGAAACTGAAAAGTATCATTTCCATCCAAAGATACTTTCGCAAGTATCTTGAAAGGAAGAAGAGTAGGATTGTGGGAAAATTTGAAGCCTTGCCTGATATTCGTGGACCCACAAGACAAATGTTGCAGCTGGAAATTACAAGGTACAAAGAAACACGACCACCAAATAAGTATAGTACGCAACAAGAAATCTCAGAACTCCACCACAAAGGTCAAAGGTTATATGAGGAATTCTGTCTCTCAAGGGAAAACCAGAGAAGACAAGATGAACATCTCCAGCTGCTCCTCTCCAAGCTCGACAGAAACTGTGAGCTTCTGTTGAGTGCCCCTTCACTAAACGACTCGTATACTTCTGCCAGTATTGCAGAGGACTTTTCATCCAGTTCCTCAAACATAGCAAAGATGGCAAGGACTGCTCACAGAGAAGAGATGAAGGCCATGAACTCACCTTGGTGGAAAAAGGATCCTTTTGATCATGAACTTACTCTCTGAATTATTTTAACACTCCACTTTTAACACATCTTTTTAAATTCACACAATTACAAAGAGGTGGTAAAAAATATGAAAAAAATGATCATTTTAAGGATTTTTCTATCACAGCTACGGGTGCTAATACTCTGTTCCTATTGGTCTCAGTAATGTGTCCATTCATGATCATCTCGTCGAGAATCATGTGAGCTTTGTCTATGTTGAACATGATCTGAAGCCTTGAGTCAAGGAGATGCCTCAATATTTTTTGTGTGTTCCTTACCATTCTACCCTAATAGCTTGTATTGTGAGCTAGGCCATCCAGGCCAGGTAACCAGGAAACCCACCCGTACTACCTATACCCTACAAGTATTCAGGATACATCCAGCTCACACTAGAGAGAAAAAAAGATGGTGATTTTAAAAAATAAGCACAGGTTAACCTTCTTACCACACTTTCAAAGTAACGGTCAAAAGTCTCCACTATGTTGTGGATGAATTCCACTATACTCAGTTCATTCTGCAATAGCAACACAATACAAAGAGTGAAGCCTAGTCTGTATGTCCAATCATCTCCATTACCTCTTCACTGTCTATTCCTATGATGAAGTAGAGTGAAGCATATCTACGATACACCACTTTAAAGTTCTTATACTCCATGAAAGAACACTGAAAATCGAAACAGGAGAATAGAGCCCGAGGTTTGGTCAGCATATTAAACTTGAACTCACAGCATCTTCGTTTCTAGATAGACATTTTCTCACTATATCTGCCTCTGTAGTGACTCTCTCTTCCACAGGGATGTAGCTATAGTATTGGCTAAGCCTGGTCTGGCCTTGTTTATTTACAAGGAGGACGAACCTCAGCATGATGGACAAAAAAAAAAAAGAGTAGGTAAGAAGTCCGTCATAAACAAGATCTTATTAGTGGCTCGCGCGGCGTTGAAAGTAGGTAAGAGGTCGTCATTTTAACATAATCTCTTTGAAAAATTGATGGTTAAGTGTTCTTATGTGTGTGGCTGGTACCACTCCCCTTTCCTCCAGATGATTGATGTGCAGGGGCATCTCTCTGTTTCTGCTTGAAGTTCTCTTCACTGTCCACAACCACTGCCATCTTGGCCTTGTGACCTGCATGCCACTTCTTTCCCTCATTATCAAGCAACCTGGCATCTATATGGACACTGTAGTAGCCAGCAGCTGGGAGAGTGAGGAGAAACTGAGCCTGGAAGTAATCCTTCTCCACTGCCTCAGTTCTTTCAAGTGCACTCAATTCTGGTACCTGTTGTGACAAAAACAATCCTATTACAGCAACCCAGACACTAATACTTGAGAATAGCAACTCAAACACTCGCTGTACCTTACTATCGTTGCTGAAAAGCTTATCCAGTTTAGGGCTAACTCCAATCTTTACAGCAGTTGGAGATCTAAAAAGTTCTAAGAAACACATACATACCCCATAAGCAATTGAACACATGAGAAACACACACCCCAAGTGAACACACCCCAAGTGAACACACCCAAGTGAACACATGAGAAACACACACCCCAAGTGAACACACCCAAGTGAACACACTCAAGTGAACACATGCATAACATACCCAAGTGAACACATGAGAAATACACATCCTAAGTGAATACCAGGGGCTGATCCAGGATTTGGAATGGGGGGTGGCTATTTAGGTAATATGGAACCTATCTTTGAGGTGCACGGAAAAATGCTTGCATGACCATGCCCACTTTTGCCTAACCACACACTTTTTGGATGTATAGCTATACCAGCTGTTGCTAGCTAACTATCAAACTCGTGCTTCTTTCTGCTACCTGTTTGCTTAGTTACTGTTGGCAAGCAAAATGAAATTGAAAAGTGGGTGTGATTAGTAAGCCATCCCATCCACCTCCCCTGTATCAGCCCCTGAATACATACCCAAGTGAACACATGAGAAATACACATCCCAAGTGAATATATACCCAAGTGAACACATGCACAACATACCCAAGTGAACACATGAGAAAACACCCCAAGTGAATACATACCCAAGTGAACACATTAGGTTTGTTTTCACATACTGGCTTTATTGCAGCTGGAGTGTTCCACTATCCCCTCTACTTTAAGAGTGAGATGGTTATTGATGTTGAGGGAGACACGTTGACCAGAAGGTGGGAGAGGAGGAGAGAGAGCCAACTGCATTAAAGAATATCTTATCAATATTTATATATAGAGCATGACATTCTCTTAGTCTACCTTGACATTGGTCACTTGGACAGATGTGAAGAAGTATTTTGGCAGCTGTATGGGAACTTGAAGAATCAGTCTCGAGCAGTCTATCAGGAGAGTTGCATGCTGCATTTGCGAGAGAATTCATTCAATTGGTTACTATATTGCCAGTATGGAACCCTAATTGTCTGCATCAGATGATGCAAGAAATTGACATTAGCATAACACACCCATCCAAAGGGAAAAGCAAGTTCTTAATATAGCTACCTCGTCACTGAAAGGTAATGATTGAAGAGAAGTTGACATCATCTGTAGAAGTGACACACATCACATGATTAATTAGGCTTAAGAGTGTACACATACCTGTGAATGTTGAAAGATTGATCTGCAGGCCTTCCCTAAGAGGTAGTTCGTGTTGAAGTTATCAGTGATCTCAACGTCTCCGATGGGTGTATCGGTTATTGGCGTACTGACCTTCCCGGGGCTAAAGTGGTTAGTAGTGTTGAGAATCATCTTTTTTCTCTCTTTGTGGACATCAGCTACTCACCTCACTAATGGTTTTCGAGAGAGAGAAATCGATGAGATTACACTGGCCATGAGTATACAAGACTGCTGCAATCTGGATTCAGTTTTCAGTCAAGGTCTGTCCCTGTATCTATGCTTCGAAACAATTTGCCATGCATCTATTTAGCATAACCACAATCAAGGAACCACGTGATTCTTATCTATAAAAATTTGAATCTTTGAATCTGTACTCAAAGCAAGTTGTATAAAAGATGGCTCCAAGCATCCACACTCTTTGCTTAGTCATTGTGATACTAACTGTCCATTGTATTGCTCTTCGGCTCTATCCCTTCAGTCTGAACCCCAAGGAAAATCCAGACTACGACAGATATGCCGTCAAGCACCCAACTCAAGAGGATCTAGGACACACACCACAGTTTGCCACGCTCAGAACGTTACGGGTCATGGACAAGATAGTCAACTACTCGACAGTCATCAATCAATACTGCTTGAATCCAAACACAACACTCGGAAATATCGTTTGGCCGAGAGATCCCGGTTTCATGTTTGCCGACAACTACAAGGAATTCGTCGATTACATCAAACTGAAAGGCTTATCCATCACCAGCGTGCATGGCTTCAGTCCAGTGAATGCTGGCTTTCGTCCACCCGAAGAAGTTCTAAAATATTTGGAAGAAGTGCTCAGCATGAGGTGGTTCGGTATGGCCAACGGGGAACAAGACGGGCATTACTTTGGCGGATTTCTTATCGAGACTCTCCCTCAAAATATGAAACCACTCGATCAATACTTGCTGTTCAGAGAGTACTTCAGAGCCATGGAGGACATTTTGGGTCCCAAAATGACCACACTCCTCAGTAGTACTTTCCCTCACTACCAACTGAAGTCAGGTCTGTACACAGTAGCAGGTGCTGAGACGTCACAACATGGACCCAATGCTCAACTGAGGTATTCCTTCATCCGAGGAGCTGGGAAGCAATACGGGGTCTTGTGGTTCGGAAATGTGTCAGTTTACAACCGTTTTGGACACAAAGTCTACACCAAGAACAACAACGAGGTAGCACAGACAGGAAGCAAGAGAAAGAGAAGGAGAAATGATAAAGGTGTGTCCAAGTATGAAGATGAAAGAGTCGAGTATATGTGTGGAAACAACGATACTTTGAAGGATCTATTTGGACCACGTTGTGGAACATCTCTCAATCTTATGAAGAGGCTGCTCTATGCTCAGATGATGTACAACAGTGCTTACGTCAGCTTTGAAGATGGATGGTTTACGGAGAACAATAACAGCAGTACACTCAGTCCCATTGGTCTTATCCAACACAACGCTTACTTGTGGTCAATGAAAATGCCTTCTCTCGGGACGCACGTTCCAACGATAGCTCTGTACTTGGACTTCTTCTCTGGGTGGACTGCTCCCAGGCTAAAGGACGGAGCTGTATACCGAATGTGGAGTCACTTACCATACTCTCCTGCAGACTACTTCACCGACGGAGTCTTGAGAATGGTCTATCCTTCTTACCAAGATGCTTCATACTTTCATGATGAGAGCGGGATTAGCTCTTCCACACCGTATGGAGATAGCCTGGATGTGGTTTTGTCAGATGCTCCGGTCTGGTTGCTTCGACAGTACAATACTATCCTTATCGGTGGAAAGTTGTCTTCCAACTTAGCAGAGGTGGCGGATAATTTGGAACAGTACGTAATGGAAGGTGGGAATGTAGTGCTCTCGATAGGTGTGTTGGAAAAGTTTCAAAATGGTCTCCTAAACGTCACTGCTGATGAGAGATCCTGCAAAGTCGTGCCGGCTGGATCCAAATTTCAACTGATTGGCGATAAGACAGTCTATACTGAAATATACAGCATGAGCTTATGTGATGTTTATATTGGCTCTTCAATGGAATCTCTAGTGGTAGCTGAATTGGATTCATCTATTCCACTGGCAATAGTAGTTACACTTGATGGAGGTGGAACACTGACCATTTTAGCTTCGAAGTTTGGAGTGTCCCTTGAGCAAGTAGCTTCTCCCACCAATGCCATTGATATGACTCTCGTATCACCTTATCCTCTCCTCGAATCTGTCCAAAAGGTCATAAATAGCACACTCACCATGGCAACGCTGTTCTCCAGCAGTGCCAACTTGAGCATTGTAGCTAATTTCCTTGGCAACGGGGAGTACATGGTTCTAGTATCGAATCCACTGCTGGTGGAACAACCATTCAAGCTTCTTTCACCAAATGTAAAAATATCTTCCATGAGTGAAGTAATGATAGATCAGTCGGAGAAAGGAATGGTGGGTTACTTACCAGACGGGTTTGAGAATGCCAATATCGGTCAAAGCACAAACACAACCATAGCAGGAGGAGATACGCGACTCTTCAAAGTGACTATTGATCAAAACACAGTTATTAAACTGATCCCAAAATCACCACCCAAGCTCAGACCAAGAGGAATCACTTTACATATGAGGCATATTCGTGATTCCATACGTCACAGCATTTTACTCCGACCAACTTTCATCCAGCACTTCGACTCTGTCGTGGTGGACTACTCTTACATCACAGCCAAAGATGTCAATTTCCTGAAAAATGAGAAGATGTGGTTGGAGCAGCAAAGCGTGATGGTGTATGTGGATGCCAGTTCTGCCATTAATCTTTTCCCGGGTATCCGGCTGACGAATGATTCCGCAGATCTTTACAATGATAGCATACTCACCCTGAGCAGTCTCATCGAGAAGACGAGTGCTCTTGGATCACATGATCTCGTAATTTCGTTACACATCCTACCATCAGCACAATCAAAGGAAGCTTCAGAAAAAGACTTCAACGCTACACTCCATTTCCTGATGAAGAAAGCAGCCAGCCTTGACATTACTCTTCACATGTTAGACACACCAAAAAATCCGTTTCAGTTAATGCCCTTAAGTAGATGGCTAGAGAGCAATGGACTGCTTTCCATGAAGTTTGTTCTCAATCTAGCATCCCTGGTGGAGTACGGTAGCAACTTCAAGACCGATAGCATCATCAGCTCTCGCTCGAGCTTACTCTATGTGAATGCACCAGGAAGAGATGACTTTGGCATGAACTACACTGTCAACACTCCCATTTCTAAAACAAGTGAGAGCAACAGAAAAGATGTCGCCACCATGGTGACTCACGTGTGCTCGTTACGGCTCTGTCCATACAGAGGAGGGACCCAGGAAAAACCAAGCCAAGCTGCATCCAGCAATGGAGAGGAGTTCTATCCTTTCATCATGGATGCTGCATATGAGGACTTGAATGAAGAGTACAATGACGTACATTGGATTGAACAATTACTGCTAGAAGAAGAAGAATAGTTAATATCCATACAATTCCTGTGTCCATAATATTATTATCCGACTTTAATATGCACACATCTCTTTTTAACGAGGATACAGTAGAATATACTCCAAAGTGGAAGGGTCGGCATCGAAGAGTGAGAAGTAAAGGTCAGAGTACTGCTCCGACACTGACTGAAATTGCATCACACACATACGAAGCTACATAGTGTAAACAAACACACAAACAAACAATAAGTCATCACAATTGCATGCAATGAGCATCAAAAGTGGACTAATTATGGGGGCCCCCTCTTAGTTGTAGATACCTAACCATTGGACTAATTATGGGGGCTCCCTCTTAGTTGTAGATACCTAACCTTTCTATCAAAGGAGTGACTTAGGCTTGAGCTTGGAGGTGGCAATGTGTAGAAGCTGACACAGGTGGCTAGCAGCTGGTAGTGAGTGTTCAGCCAGCTAGTGTGCACACTCAGGAACTCCATGGGGAATGAGGATACAGGATCTGAAGCCTGGGGGGGGGGGGGGGGGAGGACAGGTGAGGTTCCACAAAAATATGTAAATAAATGAAATATGATATGCTTCATGCCTAAATTTCATATTACGACACAAAATTCTTAAGTGGTAGGATTTCAGGGTCTAGTTACACACTCACCTTAATGAGCATCATAGCATTGTGCACAATTGCCGAGGTCTTGCAGAGGGAGGGGATGAGGTCTGTGGTGGAGGCAGGAGTGCTGTCATCATCGTCACCAGATGGAGAAGAAGCAGAAGAGACAAGAGACTGAGAGAGAGAGAACTGGTACAGAGCATTCAACCAGTTCCGGAATTTCACCGTGGTAACCTTAAAGGGGATGATAATTAAATATATGACTGTGACTAATTAGACAGGGTTTCTCTTAATTAGGAAGCACTAAGCACCCCTTTATTAATGAAGGAATGCTTTGATGTGGCTTGCTGCATACCATTCTGGATAATTTGAAGTAAATGGACTCTGCCAGCTCATGAAATCCCTTGAAGGAAATAGAGAGAAAAAAAGAATTCCACATGGCATGGGGATGTCCCTGTAATTACGCACCATCATGGAGGCCTTTCTGGCTACTTTGTAGGCCACCCAGAACCTGGAGGAGTGGCCTGGTTGCCACACCCATTTGAGGAGGGAAGGACAGACTTGGTTGTGGAAGTATTGTCGCTGGGGACTATGGGTCTCCCCCTGATGCAGCTGCATTAACACTGCAGACACAGGCAGCTGCAAAACACCAACAACAATAAAAACAACAACAACAATAACAACAACAACAACATTATTTTCCCTACTTACTATAAGCTCATGACGGTCTTCCACTTTAGAATCCAGATACTCCAGTAGGTTCGATGTCACATGATTCCACGTCCCTGGGGCATGGATAGCAATGGAAGCCAACGTCTGGCACACCATCACAGCTTGTGGTCCTGTCGAGAGTGGAGAGCAAAGGGTGGTATGCTTGGAGTGGTGTGTTTAGAGCCATGATTATTACTCTGTGTGTTACTGACCGTTGAGTTTTGGCAGGATGGTCAGCATTGCACTCAGAGCTGTTTCATTGACTGTGTGGTTGGTAGCCAGCAATACAAGACAAGATAACAGTACCTAGGAACAATAGTAAAGACAACCATAGCACAAACTATATCTCTCAACTCTTAGTGCGATTAGAACCAAAATGTAGTCTCACACTACCTTAAATGGAGTCACATCACTTTCTCCGTCCAATTGCTCCATCAGCATTACTGATTCCAATATCATGGATCCAATATCCGCTATGTTCTCCTTTTCCTTTTGTCCCTCGGCACCCTCCTTCGCTGCTACAGCGATGTTGGTGAGCACACTCATTGCATAGGCCGAAATATTCAAGTTGAAAGAGTAGCAGAGTTGCAGGAAAGAATTACTATCTAATTATACAGAAATGAAGTTCCATTATATGATATTGGTACTTAGATAGTATTCAAACCTTTCAGGAAAATTATATTATGAAGAGCAAGTGAGCCAGCAAGTTTGTACAGGACTCGAACACCTTTCACTTTCTCTCTGTCACTCGATGCTTTCTCTAATACTTCATAGAATTCCTGAACAATTATGCATTGTAAGGAGAAAAATATCAAATCTGCTGATTATTGCTTCCTTTCCAAAGAATTTTACCCTCAGTTATTGTCCTCTTCTCTTTACAATATCTCTTACCTGGATCATTTCTCTAGTCCATGTGTGTGGCATTCTATTGGCAAGTCGTAGTAAGAGACTGTAAGCACGGAGACGGACAGACAGACGCATGTCACCACTGGCATAGCACAGTAAAAGCTTCACCTGAAGAAGGAAAAATGAGTTTCAGTATTTTGAACATCTCAAGCTTGATCACCCAGTCTAAAGACCCAAGGTGGAGGCTCCACTGCATCTTGGACTCACCTGATTTGGAATGTGAATTAGGGTAGCTATGGAGAGCTCCGTCAGGGTGTGGAGGATGGCAGTGACAAAGGCGAGGGAAGGATATGCAGGAAGAAGCTTCACACACACCTCTCTTACCTGCATCATGGGGGGGGGGGGGGGGGGGGGGGGGGAAGAGAATATCTACTCACCATGACGACAACAAAATTATGGGATACCTGGGTGGCAGTGGTAATATCATGTTCCATGAGAGTCAGTATCGGAAACAGTCGTAACTTCATCGCTACTGGAGTGGTCAAACCTGCAATAGCATCAAATAGTCATTGCAGGGGACTCAGTGCATATAATCAGACCTGTGACCATGCATGGATATGTCACCACCCAGTGCATACAATCAGACCTGTGACCATGCACACCACCCAATGCATACTACCTGTGATTTCCTTTAACAATCACACCTGTGACCATGCACATGTCACTTCGAAGATGTCTCTAATGGTCTATGTATACTTTCAAGGTCAGCTAACTCACATAATTTCCTTTCCTTTAATAATCACACCTGTGACCATGCACGTCACTTCAAAGATGTCTCTCAGAAAATAGTCTATGTATATATGACACATCTGCATTGGTGGCTTTCAAGGTCACACATTAGATAACTTCCTTTAACAATCACCACTTCAAAGACATTGCTATTCACTTGAATCTTACACAGTTAGTTACTCACCCTGGACCATGGCCAACATCTTTTCACACACACCAGTTGCGAAGGTGCCCGAGTGCTTACACAGGCAGCTGGTGGCATAGATGGCTGCATCCAGTTCAACATAGTCTGTAGACTCCAGACCTTGGTTAATGCTGAGGAAAACAAATAAACGACAACAATAATAACAACAACAATCATGGGTCCGGTTTAGTGGGAAGACGGTGAGGGAGGAGGAGGAGGTGAGGGAATGAGAGAGGGTGAGGGAAGGAGAGGAGATTGAGGTGACCCCCAATCACTACCTGTGATGAATATTCTTTCTCTCTGTTACTATAGTTGCAAGACTTCCAAAAACCCTAATAGCGGACACAAGTAGAAATTTAAACAGATGGAGTTGAGAGCCTTGGTACGTACCTCAGTGTCACACCTCTAGCCAGTGAGTCATTGCTGTGCATGACGGAATAAATCCGGCGAATAAACTCATCCACACTAGTAATCTTCTGTAAATGTTTCTCTGTGAGCTGCAACACTTTCAGTATATTGAGCCTCAGAAAATTATTCCTTTAATAATAAAGAACAGAGGTAAGTAATTTTTTTCTTTCAATATTTTATAATTGTACCCTGTCCTGTAAACCTCTGCAATTTTGAGGAACGCAGCATTGATTAGAACTGGGAATGGGAACCGGTCCACAAGCAATGGGAATTTGACAATGGCTTCGCACTGGTCACCAACACGAGGTGAACGGAACCCTGTACATCAAAAGTCTTGTGATCACTATTATATTGTGTATACATGCTGTAGTCATATGCAATAATAACGTCAACAAATTCTAATTAATGTCCACCAAGTGGAAATTGGCAAGCAAGCATGGTCACCTTTGTCCACTTCTAGGAGAGCAGTGTTTGCTTCGTGGCGTGTATCGTTGGTCAGAGCATCAGAAGACATCTTCACTAGCCGTCAAAACAGCCTCAACTCATGCCACTCCTACACTTTCTCACACTCACTACTAGACTGATGCTGCAAATATTCTAAAAGATGCCCACCATTACTGATCAGGTAAGTGTGTGATTTTAAGGTATAATAGACTTTGTTGAGTGGTCATTTATTATAATGCACCAATCAGATAGAAGCTGTGCTACAACGTTTGGAGGAGTTTCGTCGCAAAATTGATATCATACGCAGTAAAGTTGACAATGGAGAAGAAGAACTTTCTTTGGAAGAAAAGTAAATTGCACTAAAAACCATAATTATATCATCAAATGAAATGATTATTGCAGGAAGAAGCTAGAAGCAGATATTAAGAGATTAAGAGAGGAAATGAAAATATACAGTAAGTACAAACATTAGACTATGGTACCATCTCCACTACATCCCCTACAGAGTACGACCTACAATTTCTCAGGAAAGAAAACCGGAGAACTACATTAGTGTCTGTGGTTGTGCTTGCATTATTTGCAATAGCATACTTTGTATATTCAAGTTTCACCTGATCTCCTAAATAAACGAGCCTATGGAGGGGGGTGATATCCTAAATATACGAGCTTATGGAAGGGGAGGGGGGTGAAGTACAAAAGGTATTCATAACCCACAAAATGACAAATAACGACAGAACACAAGCACTGCACAGTTTTTCCCTAAACACTATTGCTATTCATATACAACCAGATTCTGAGTCTACAAGTCAAGCAGTAAAACTCGAGGGTCCTCCACTGCAGATTTGATCTTCTTGAGGAAGAGAACGGCTTCTCTCCCGTCGATCAACCGATGGTCGTAGGTCAGTGCCACGTACATCATTGGTCGGATTTCAACCTACCACATAAGAGGAGGGAAACTCATGAGTCAATGATTCGTGCAATAGTATCCTGATTCCTAGTTCAGTACTCTCCCACAATTTTTCTTTCACGATATTTGGTGTGCCAACCTTTCTGTTGATGGCTACAGGCCAAATTTACTCTCCCACAAATTTTCTAGGGCTATATTTGGTGTGCCAACCTTTCCGTCGATGGCTACAGGTCTGTCATTGGTTGCATGCATGCCCAAGATGGCCGACTGAGGGGGGTTGATGATGGGGGTGCCGAAGAGAGAACCAAAGACTCCTCCGTTGCTGATGGTGAAGGTGCCACCATCCATGTCCTCCACTGCAAGAGTACCATCACGAGCCTGAGTGGGAGGAGAGGAGGACAGAGGGAGGGAGGGAGGGAGGAAGAGAAGGAGGGAGGGAGGGAGGGAAGGAAGGAGGAAGAGAAGGGGACAGAGGAAGGGAGGGAGGAAGAGAAGGGGACAGAGGAAGGGAGGGAGGAAGAGAAGGGGACAGAGGAAGGGAGGGAGGAAGAGAAGAGGACAGGGGGAGGGAGAGGGAGAAGTTCTGGAGTTTAGACCCATCTTGAGGTCCAGTTGGGATAAACTAGTGACACACCTTCGTTGATAACTCATTGATTCCCAGCTCAATGTCAGCGTAATTCATTGTCTCCACGTTTCGGAGAACAGGCACCACAAGACCCTAGACATCAAACACGCATGTATAATAAAAGAGAAGAAAAGAGCTCATTTCTTACCTTTGGAGTTGCTACAGCTACACTGATGTCCACAAACTCCTTGTACACAATCTCATTACCTTCAATGCCTAAAAATAGAACAACGGATCATACAGTCACCTCTAATGACAGGGGCTTCCTCACATGCATTGACTACAGGTTGATCTTGGAGAGCATAGGCTGAAGCACGGACAAACGGTGACATGAATCCTAGCTTTATTCCATGCTTCTTGGCAAACTGTTCCTTGTACTTGTTACGCAGTGCTATGACATTGCTGAGAGAAAAGATATTACTTCACAGTGCCTCCATTTTACTTTAGAGGAATTCAATACTTTTAACACACCTCATGTCTATTTCATTGAAAGTTGTCAACATAGCATTGACATTCTGAGCCTCCTTCAATCTGTCTGCAATCCGTTGTCTCATGCGTGACATTTTGACCTTATTATTAGTATTATTAGGTAAAGGGTGTTAAAGGCAACAAAATTAATGGATGCATACTCTTTTTTCAACTCTTGTTCCAGGAGTGATCCGCGAGGAGGGAGGAGGAGGAGGAGGAGGAGTTGGAGCATGGGCAAATGGTTTACCTATAAGATTGTCACAATAGGTTCAAATCACATCAACAACATTTATGAAGTCACCACACCTGGCAAAGGAGGAGGTGGAGGAGGCGTGGTAGGAATTGGTGAGGCATCTGGAGAAGGTGATGTTGCTGGTGGAGAAGGGGGTGTGGCAGCAGGAGAAGGAGGAGGCACTGCTTGAGCATCATCAGTTGTTGCAGATGGTGATGTCTGACTCTCAGCCTCGGTAGAACGAGCAGGGGCTTCCCCAGTGACCCGAATTCTGCAGAGCTGGTCTCCAGATTGGACGGTCTCTCCATCAGCGATCAACAACTCCTCAATTATGCCAGACACAGGGGAGGGAACAGGAATGGACGTCTAAATAGGGAACACGAGCCAGGATGTCATCCCATGCACACATGTTAAAATTACCTCCCTCTGAGAGTATCAATCAAAGGTCAGGACTTCCTAATCCCATCACTCTACCTTGTTAAGTTAATTGATTATGGAAATTTGTCTCCGGCCCACTTTTCAATATGGCATTACCATATCCAAGCATGATTAAGCTGATATCCTTTCATTTGGTGTACAGATTACGCCCCCAGGCAACTCCCAGACATCAAAAGGTTCATAATTGCCCTAAGGTGAAACTTGGATGTCTTGCCAGGTTGAAACATGTAGCTCTGCTAGGGTAACATTAGGTCAACAGACCATGCTGATTGGATAAAGGGGGGGGGGGGGGGGGGGGGGGGGACAGACAGGCCACACAAGACATGGAATCTGGGAGGAAGTGACTGACCCAGTGATGATGTAATGATGAGAGATTTAATGAGCCGTTCACAAGGAAATTCGAATGACCTATTCAATGAACTTTACACGAAAACTTAATTAACGCATTATAAAATGCATGAGGTAAATCATTTGTGATCGGAAAAATTGTCAGAGAAAGTGATTTCAAAAGCTGTGTGAAGTCTTATTCAATCAAAAACCAGATACAAAACACATGGGTACACCATATGCCACAGGATGATCCAATATCCTCCACTCCTCGAGAAAAATAAACCCTCGTATTATGTTCCAAGTATGTGATTGTATGGCTGGAAAGCCACACATTGCCATTTTAGAGCCAAAGACTTGAAACATTAGCTGAAAAAATCAAATAAACAACTGATTCAGCACCACTCATGGAGTGAAACACTACCACACTCCTCTGATAAGGTAGTGGAATGTCTGGGGGTTCAATTAAGACTATAAATATGGGGGGCAATGGATGTCTGGAGCGTTCAAACTGGTTTTCCCTATTGAGGTCATTATGTATGATGATTATGGGAAGCCATAATGAAATGGAAATCTATACACATGTGTATACAAACCGCACAATTACTTCACTGGGGGGCAGTGCTTATCATTTATAAGTGAAACACACACATGAGCAGTGAAACTACACATGAGCTAATGGATGGCTTTTTCCCCAATACATGCTGGAGTAGGCAATGTTGCTATCAATAGCTGCATCATGTTCTTACCTTGTCTGTCTCAATTTCTGCAAGGACCTCGTCTTCTTTCACAAACTCGCCAACCTCTGCAGGTGTTGAGTGTAAGTATGTGTGTATGCATGCATGCATGGAGGTGTTAGTAATTGGATATAGCGTCTATTTCTACAGTCACATGATTGTGTAACTAATGCTATTAGCCCCAATCAGATATTAGACCAATCAGGAAGCTATGAACCAATCATATCTCCACCAAAACTTGTACACAACACGTATTGAACCCTCCCCTCCTTTCTTTGCCCCTTCTCTGCCCCTCCCCCCTTATAACAGGATTTCTGAAACTACACAAATTCTTATGCAAAAATTCTTTCACTTTAGTTCTAGTGCTTCTGGAACCAAACAAACTAGTGAAATAATATCAGTTAAGGTAGGTAAGTACATGATGTGTAGCACACAGAGGCATTAATTACAGCCCTCTGTTCTTCCTATAACACTGGTCACCCACAGTATATGCAGCTAGATAGGTAACAACTCCTTAATTACAGTTCTAGGTAATGACTCCTTAATTACAGTTCTAGGTAATGACTCCTTAATTACAGTTCTAGGTAACGACTCCTTAATTACAGTTCTAGGTAACGACTCCTTAATTACAGTTCTAGGTAACGACTCCTTAATTACAGTTGTGAAGTAGTCAGATCAATGCAGCACCTCTTGTCATGCCCTCTGGTCTGCCTATAACACTTGCCCACAGTCCTTAAAGTTGTCAATATTATAGAAAGAGAGGCTTCCAGGAGGCCGGACAGGACAGGACGAATCACAGTTACGATGTACATAATTGTCACGGCACTTTGATGACATCGTAGGTACATGTACATGCTATATACATGCATGTTACATTCCAAAGTTGCTAGATCTGCTCTGCTGCAGAACTCGGCAGCTGCTCTGATTCTGTGATTATGATTTCCCAAGACTACTCGAGCGTAAAAGTGAAATGGGCTTTGAACCAAAATGTTTTTATGAAATCAACTTTGTTTGATGGGCTCTCTGCTCATTTGATACGAATTATATTCTCATAATTCAGAAAAGTAACTCATTCATTTAAATATCATAACCAAAACACACAGCACTTTACCTATGTATAGTGACATTATTCACACCAGACTAATATTCCCAAGGCGCCATTTAATGGTTTAATGTACCAATTACATCGGTTTTTCATAACTCTGGGGGGAAAAACAACCTTATCAGAATGTAGAAAATGCTCACACTTCAATAAGCCAAGGTCCTGCTCACACTTCAACAAGCCAAGGTCCTACTACATATATTTCATCTAATTCATTTGCATTTTAGCCGGTTAAACAGGAGACGCAACAGGTAGATACTTTACAAACACACAGAACCCATCAGATTTATCCCCATAGTCACTACAATACAATGAGAATCTCTCACTTAACAATCTTGTACCAGGACAAAGAAGGTATTTGCATTCAAAGGAGTTAAAATTGAAGGGTTTGCTGAGTAATGAGTGAGAACAAAAGGGTTCATTGAGTAATGGAGGCAATTATTACATCATATGCATGGCATCCCTTTCATACAGTATTCTGAAGCGATGAGAGCTGGAGGGAAGATCTTTTCACTTAATGGTCTCTTCTTATGTACAAAAACTTACCCAGCATAATTTATTCAGAGCTCTGCTACTGCATTAACCCTCGCTAAAACTGTGTAATTACTAACATATGCCCTTCCTTGTTCACCACATACCATCATTACCAGCTCATTGCGACATCAACTAAAATATGCTGACCATCCATCACCCATTAATAAAGAAAGCATATCTGTTTCCATCCCTCACATACCACCATTAACAGCTCATCTGGACTTTAATGGGACACCCTATTAGCATTATGGTATAGAACTTGTTTCTGACAGAGTATGGATGCATTATAACATACGCATGCAGTACAGCACAGCTTGAAATAACTAAATTTGTCCAACAGTTTCACGGGAAAAGGTCCACCAATTTCAGTGCTTTGATAACGACCAATCAGAGCTCTTAACACACTTCCAGCTCCAGTAATACACCACATTACAATGTGTAACCATAAGAACCTCCACAACATGATATGTCCTGACAACAACAAATAACTCTTTCAGGGAGGGATAGAGATTATCGTTTTTTCCTGGAGTTTACCACTTATGCCCTAACTATGTTATGTAGTCCCCAATTCCAGTCTGTCCTCACCTTTCTCCCATTTGACATCCCCTTCTGTTATGGACTCTGCAAAAGGAGGCGTGGACACTATCTTCTCCTCGTCACCTAACGTAGACGGACAGTAATTCACTTTAACCTGGTAAACAGTACGTGCAACACACACACCTAACAGAGAGGATAAGTGAAAGGTCCTGTAGCTGTGAAGTTTGTTGGAGTGCCAAGGTATTGAAAGAACAGCATACCTGCATCATATACATTACCAATGTACATAACATACACTGAAAGTACAACTCAATATCTACCAATTAAAAGTTTATTGCTTAACCTCTTGACACCAAAAATAAACTTCTTTATTGGAAGTATATCTTCCCCTTAATTGGAAAGATAACTTAACCTCTGCCTGCCTGTATATTGAAAATTGATTTCTTCATTGGAATACTCAAATCAATTATTTACTTCCGTACTGACTTACTCTACTCTATAATACTCTTCCTTACTCTATGGATACACAGGGAAAGTTATTCTTTGCATGCACAGCCCTTCAGCTTCAGTATACTGACACTGTATGAATCAAATATTTGGTGTAGTTATCCTTCTGATAATTAACTAGAGGAAGGAAAGCAAGAGGGCACAGTCAGTATACTCCAAAATTACTGAAGCTGAAGAAGGGCAGAGAATATCACTATAAAAGGTGTATTCTGGAACAAAGCACCTTTCCTGTGTATCCATAGAGTGAGCTTTGTGTTGACTAGAGGAAGAGGACACTGTTATGTCCACACATCTTGCCATTGCTACCAATAAGACCATTTAACTCAACACTTGGTACGTGTAAATTTTGCACTATTTGATAAAAATTCTTTAACAAAGACTCTCTAACTGGTTGCCCACACCACGTGCACATAACTGAACCATTTAGCAGCTTGATTCACAGCAATAATCTTCCCACACACAGCAGCATCTGACCCAACACGCAGTGTCTGACCCGTTACAGTTCCTTCCCACACTTGGCTGTTGGATTCTTCCCACACTGGACACACCTCATAATCAAGGCATGCCTTTGATCCAAGCTTCATAGCCAAAGTGGCACTTCACTAACTGGCTATATCGTTATACACATGCACAGCCTCTGAGAAATCACATCTAATTGAGTGAGCATTTTGATGGGTTTATGGAATCTCAAGCCAAATGAAGATCGAAGACCTGATTCGGTCGGTTCCTAGGAAAAACTGTCACTCAGAAATCTACACTTCACTTGGTCCACCTTTGAGGGATCATGTTACCAGGTTTCCATGGCAATATGATGAAATAAGGAGTAAGATGAGGTGTCCATGACAACAAGGATACACCAGTGACTCACCAACTACGGGTCATTTCAAAAAATATGAAATTAGGTCATCATATAAGGCCTCTCCATGTGAATCGTAGGTATTCTATTTCACCAATACAAGTCAATTCAAATGCTATATATAAAATACACTTATAGTATAGACTACACTACAATTAGCTAAGTCCATTAGACTAATAATAGGGTCTTCCCTGCAGTTGTAAATAACTTTGGATGACAGTGGACAAATTATATAGTCGTCATTATTTCACACAGTCATTATTGATATAGGGTCTTCCCCTCATTATTTCACACAGTCATTATTATAATATTTAATTTGTTCTCCAGAGTTCCCAAGAGAATCAAAACAGTGTTTTCTTGGGATGTGGGGGCCGATATTGCCGGATACACACAAAGCAGAATGGGTGAAACACCAGACCACAGAGCTTCCAGGAAGGGGAAGTTCACATACATGTAAAGAGTTGTTCACAGCTTTTCAATACACACAAAGCAGAATGGGTGGACAGTGCTTCCAGGAGGGGAAGCTCACATGCATGTAAAGAGTTGTACACAGCTTTTCAAAACTGAAAGTTTTCAACCTCTTCATAAAGCTTCTTGCATGTACATGAACTTGCATGCTTCAATCTGCACATTTACAGAAAGAACCACCTGCTCCGAGAAAAGGAAATTCAGAATTTCTTGAAGATTACATATAGTGCCTTTGAATCCAGTTTAGAAAAAGTTTTGATGAATTTACTCATTGAATCACATAAGGTGCTATCACAGTCAGTGCCTGACCAAAACAAATATCTCAATTAAGCCTTAAAACTACTGGAAAAATAAAGTCCTGACACACTGTGACTTCTTTCATGTAAGCTTGTGCAGAAGCCATGGCGCTGCCTTGCTGCTAAAGATGTGCATAAACTTCTCTCCAATGTGCAGCATAATACTAACCTACAGATTACCAACAAATTATTACAGGCATGTTAATGTTTGTGTTTTTTTCCATCTTTATGGGAAAAACACAGGCATTACATACCTTAGTAATCCCTATGGCAACCCTCTATCCATTCTCAAGATTACAAACAATTTACTGTAAGGTTACCAATTGATTACTGCAACACAACAAGTATCCATAAAATCTCATGCACCATCTCATTCTGCATATTCAGACAACTTGCCTACCCAATAAGGCGACATACAGATCGAGGCTCGCAGTACCTTCTGCTGCTCATATTATCATAGCAATATGAGCAACACTATCCCATAAGTGAAAGTATGCTAGTGAAAATATGCAGCAATTCCCATATCTAGCCCAGGTAATTTCATAAGACATGTACCCCCATATTCCATGTATCCATCAAAAAGGATTTGTTGGAAAACCTTAGTCTAGACCCTTCCTACCTCTCTGTAATTGAAACGTGGGATGGGGGAAAGGAAAGGGTACAATGAATGTTGAGGACATCTGCTTTGAATGAGTATCATGTCTCGCATAGCATGCCAACTATTAAAAGATCAGGTATGCAAGAATCTGCTCCCCACACAGTAAAACTACACGTATGGAATGACCTCAGAAAGCTATAAATAAAAATATATATTTACATATGGGAATTAAACTGATAGCATTTGGCAGTTGGCCACACTCAAGATTCCTGACATGTAGTTACAGCATGCACAGACTGACTGTCATGCCATTACCAGCTTCGTCTGGAATCATGTGATGTGGAGCAGACGTACCATCTGGGCCAGCATGCAGTGAAGTCCTTGTATGAGGAGATGCAGTCATGTTGATATAGTAGGGAGGAAGTAAAGTACCGTCTATACCCATTAAAGTGGGATATTTCCTTCTATTATTAAACCACTGATTTCCTTAATAAATCTTTCTGGTGCCAGTGAGACTTTCCCTAGTATCCTGAGTTGTGATGGGGTATCCCAAAGTAACCACAGATATTTTCAAGGGGGGGAGGTATACTCAGATGATCCTTAAATCTAGTGAGAATGAGTAAGGAGAAAAGGGAGAGATGGTAGATTAGCCCCTTCTAGAAGAGAGAGATAGGGGGAGCAGGGATCTGAGGGCCAGGGAAGACTCATACGTATGTCAGCATTCATCAGGATCTATGTAGGAAGTGTGACAGACACGATGCATTGTGATGTCTTAATTCTGAAGTGTCTAGTTAGCAAACATGCAATATCCCAAGGATGAACTTGCACACATTGATGTGAAATTGCTGACCACATCCATTGTCCTTTGTACCAAAGGCCATTTGACCATTGGATACCCTCAGGATACTCCATCACATCAGCAACTCAGATACTCTGTTGGGATACTCCATCACCTTCCCCCACCATTATTAGTCCCAACTTGTGCATTACTAAAATTTTTGCTAGGATTTTTTTTTAAAATCACTTTCTTACAACTTTCCTTCATTGATACATGCAATAATTATTATGCAAACATTGACATCACGATTGAAATGGTGTCTTCCTTTTCCTGATGATAACAAGGACCTACATGTGCTATGCTATTCAAGTATGCCTATACAGAACATACAGCATCCTTACACATCCACTACCTATAAAAACAGATTTATATTCAGAGGAAGACTTCATTTATGTTTATTAGAGGAAGGGTACAAAAGGTATAAGTCTGTGTTGACGAGTAACCAGTACATGTGCATGATTAGAACGTGGTGGCATTACTAATGTGAGATTGAGTTGCACAGGAACTTGATAAGAGTTCTCATATGCACACATCATCACATACACACAAGAACACTGAGGGATGCCGTTTACAGCAAAGCCTTTTAATCTCATCAAGAAGTGAACGAAGCCATGACCTGTCTAAGAGCGAGGCTCTAAATAAGAAATTTACAGCACTCAATTTCATTATAATGTGGAGCTGTAAACAGGATTAGTGATCCTAAACAAGCTGAAGTTGAGTTCTCTCCTTTCCCTTCGGCTGAATGTGCTAAATATGACCCCAATATTTTAGGGTATGTTTTTCCTTGACATTCCCAAATCAGCTAGAGTCGCCTTTCTATCCTTTTCTCTGCCTGCATGTGTTGAAATGTGATTGGTTTAGCACACATGTGATTATTTTCTGAGTCCCAAGCTTACCATAAGTTACAAAATGGTCTGGAAAAAAATTCTAATCCGAACTAAACTTCTGTCGCATAGAGAGGGGAATTTGACGAAATATCACAATCTCAATCTCTCTAGACACCAATCATGAGGTAATAACATACCATCATTGGCCACAACCTACCACAGACTATGATGGGGCCATAGCGAGCATGCCTTCATGAACCACACCACATACCTCGGTACCACTACCTCCACAACCATATATAGGGAGTTATTCAGGAGATGGGCACTATTAATTGGACATAAAAGAATAAGTATTCCGTCTCTTAACTAGGCGAACAAGCTGGAATTACATTCAACTCCTTGATTCTTAATGTGATCAATTAATTTCAAAAGGGATATCAATTAAGAGTTCTAAAAAGATGTAGAGACTTCTGGAGCTGGTTCCACTCTAACGAACCTGTCTCTAGCAACCACCTCTGGGCCACCAAAATGTGGTCTCTTAATGGAAGTGGTCTCTCGACAAGCTAGATGATAATTTTCCATCGAAGCTTCCACTGTGTACTCTCTCCTTCTCTGACTGAACTCTGAACTCTCTCTCTGACTGAACTTTGAAATGTCAGGAAGTATAGGGTGCACGCACACAGCCAAGGAAATACATATCTTACTGCCTCCAGACAAACACTTCATCATTAATGACCAAGATCACTTTACTAATCTCACACTTGAACATGCATATCAAGTTTAAAGCGTCTCTTTCGTATATGGCAGCCGAGCCAGCCACATTAATGGATTACACATCCCAGGCCACACTTTCCAAGGGTGAATAGACTGATTTTTTTGCTTCATATATCTGCAGCAGAGCCAGCCACATCAATAGATTACGCAAGGGTGAATAGACTAATTTTTCCATATATCTGCGCCTACTATAATACCGGCTTACCTAGCATGTGGAGAATTGTATTTAGAGTGTCTAGAACATTGTTGTGAAGCTGTTACCACTGACGCATATCCTGCATATAGCCAACAAGAAGGAAAGAAAGAGAAAATGATGATGATGATAATAAAATAGATCAAGTGTTTCATCTCATAGGTTTAGCCATTCCTATCATACTCAAGTCTTGTGTAATAGAGGTAGACTCTGCAATGAAGTCATTAACCCCTTCTAGACATGACCCAACCTGCACCTTATATATGGAACACCACTGGATACTATATATGGCCGCCTCTGCTTCGGTGTTTAGACTGACAGCCCATTACACTCAAATATTCCACACTCCCCCAGTAATAGTGACACCTTATGAACCACAAGAATTCACTGACACACATTCACAGAAAAAAGAGTGGTGGCAGAAACTAGAGGACATTAGACTGACAGCCCATTACACTCAAATATTCCACACTCCTCCAGTAATAGTGACACCTTATGAACTACAAGAATTCACTGACACACATTCACAGAAAAAAGAGTGGTGGCAGAAACTAGAGGACATTCCACACCCTTGATGTAAACCGTGTGAACCTACAGACCAGGGGAATGCCCTTCTTCTCTGAGGACTGAACGGTATATGGAGTATTTGGTAGGTATGTGCAAGATAATAGATTAAAAGGGAGTGCCTTCAATGTATGTGCACAAAGGACACCCACCCCCCACCCTTCTCATGCATGTTTACAAAGGACACCCACCCCCCACCCTTCTCATGCATGTTTACACTAAAGAGGGAGTGCTCACACAGGCAACCTGACCACAATCTAATTAATGCACACCATAATAAAATCTTTTGACTTACTGAGATGAGAAATGCTTCTTTCGCTATTACAAACTAAAATGTTCCTTGCACTTCTTATGCTCTGAAGAAATACACATACACACACGCACACAAAAGAACTTGAAAGCAACAATTTTTTTAGACAATATATTTTTGCTACCATAGGTGGCATATTAAAGCTAGCATACACGTACTTTGGTTGCCAAGCTAGAGCGAAGACGAGCTGAGAGCATGGCGATGTGTGAAAGGCTGTGAAGTTAAGAGAGGTAGTGTTTCTTCCACGCTGGGTCGACTCCACCCCCATCCACTCTTAGCCCCACCCTTTTAATTAATCATCAACTTTATAAACTGACAGTTTATGATTTTTAAATGAAATTTTCTCTTGATAAGTTGATAGCTAGCTGATCATCTATCCTGCTAAGCTTAACCAGAGATTTCAGTTTTACCACTGATCTTAAGAGAAATAAAATGCGACTCGTAAGACTTTCTATCGTCTTCTTTTGCATTTCGATCTTTTCCATCGCAAGATTGTCAGCTGCTGTCCAATGCAGTGACACTGGGAATGGAAGGATCTGCTCCCTCCAATACAATCCTGAAACCATGAAAATCGTAGATGACCGGCTACTAATAGGTACAGCAGATGAACTCTTGAGTATCCAGTTGAATCTGCAAGGAGAAGTGAAATCCGTCAACTTGAGCAGCGAAGAAGATTTCATCCAGGACTGCACTGGATTCGGAACAGATCAACTTGGAAATAGCCCAGATGCTTGTAAGAATTTTATTCGTGTCATTCAACCTCTTCCACATCCCAAGGATAATCTTGTAATGATTTGTGGCACCAATGCCTTCCACCCTCGCTGCACTCTGCACCAGAAAGACCAGCTAACCAATTACACAAGGCTCTCACCTGGAAGGGAAATGGATGAAGGCTACAGTCCTCATTCCAATATGAACTCCATCGTTGCTACCATGGCAAGTAACGGGCGTTTCTTCTCTGCCACTCATTTTGGATTCAATGACCCATTTGCCAATTTGGGCATGTCCCCACAAACCCTGCAGCAAGATAACACTTTCACTGTCTTTGTGCGTAGGGCAAACCAAATTTGGCTCAAAAAACCAAAATTTGTGTCGGCATATGAACATGGCAATTATATTTACTTTTTCATCACTGAATCAGCATCTGAAGTCGATAATGGACGAAGCACAATAATATACCCAAGAGCAATTCGTATCTGCAAATCAGATAATGGGATAAGTTTAGATACAACATCCACAATGTTTTTTCGGACATTCCAGAAAGCAAGAATGACGTGCAGTTACAGTGGAGAGAGTCAGTCTATTCCTTATTTTTACAATGACCTGAAGTCAACCTTCCTTGGCCAGTCTGTGAACGGAACACAAGTGCTCTATGGAGTGTTCAACTCTCCTGCTAATGGGCCTTCAGGAGGTGCTATATGCAAGTTTTCTTTTGATCCATTGCAGGCTGGGAGCTTGACGAATGTCTTTAAAGACAGCCGCTACCTCGTGCTTGAAACAGTTGAAAACCAGATGGTCTGGAGAGAGAGAGCAGGCACTCCTGTTTCTTGCCCTGGCAACGATAGAGTATCAAATGATGTTGACAATCTCATTCTCAAGTCTAATCCAGTCACATCCATGAGGATGTCGGATACAGGAGTCAATCAGCCACTTTTTAGAACTTCTGGTGAGTTCCTCGATAAAATTGCAGCTGATACTTTTAATTATAATGGAGAAGTTCAAGAAGTGATTTACTATACAAACCAGCAGGGAGATATCAAACAGATGATCATGACAAATCCAATCAGTGGTAGAGAGAGTGGCACAAAATACAGCCATGTTATATATCAGTCTAATGCCAATGAAAAAGTTAGGGATCTTATTCTCCACACTAACAATTCTGAACGAAGGATCTATGCCAGCAGAAATAACCGAGTCATGTTGATCACTCGAGGAAGATGCGACATCTACACAGATTGCTTGAGCTGTTTTGATTCTAGAGACGCTTATTGCGGATGGAGTGATGGAAGATGTGTGAATAAATTCATCAACAGCGACCCATCTACTCTCACCGAATCCTTCTCTGCCAATGAGGCAGCCATAACAAGAGCTTGTGGACAGCGACCATCAGCTCCTCCTACTTCATCACCTCCTTCAGTATGCCCACCTAAGGTATCTACAACATCTACTACATCTTCTTCAACTTCACAACAAATACAACAGACAGCCACCACCACCACCACTGACAAAAGTGGTTGTACCTCACCTAATAGCGGCTGCACTTCTACTCCGTCTGGTTTGGGTTCAGAAGCAAAAGACAGCTTACCGGTTCCTGTCATTGCTGGGGTAACTGTGGGAGCATTCATACTTGGCCTATCTATCGGAGGGATAGTATGCCTACTCTTTTATAGAAGGTTTGCAAAATCTTCCGTTCATCCCAGAGAAGAGATGTATACAAAGAAACCTTCAGAGGAACAAATAGATGGTCCAGCAGATGTCGAGAGGAACGGTCCTACTACTCCAGTTAATAACACAATAACCGATAAAGATAAAGAATTGAACAAGAAGAATGGATTGCCTCGTTATGTGAACCACAAACCTCCTGTTCTCACATACCCCATCAAACCCAGCGATCCCAATCCTCTGGAAGGTCACAAAGTATTGGGCAGTACTACTAGCCTGCCGATGAATAAAGAGCACACAAGCAACAAAGAGATGAACCACAATCGCTATCACTCACCGCTGGATGACGACAGCGCCTTCGAGAGTGCACAAGACACTCTCCCCCCACTGAAGACCTTCAGCAGCACTGGGTCCATGTATGGCTCCTTGGGAAGGAACAAGACTGGCTCCAATGGAATAGCCAGAAGACAAGTCCCTGGGAAAGTCCCCAGAGGAAGAACAGATTCATCCACTTGGTTGAGACAGCATAGTGTTAGTGATTCAGTGATATCTGGTGATATTTCTCCACTGCAGTCTCCCATTTCCGATGTTTAAATATTTCAATTGTCATCACATCACATTTTTATAACACCCAATTATTTTTTGTTGTATTGTAGCATTTTATTATCAAAATTTCCAAATTTACTTCTAGGTACAGGGTCGTCACGTACACATAAACTCTATGGCCATCCCTACTTCACTTTTTTTTAGACGAAATTTTTTGCGCTCACTTATGACATAAGTAGTATGATGTAATATATAGTATACATAGTGGTGGAAAAAAGTAGGCAACAATAAGTAATGAATCAGCTATAATGTTATAGCAAAACTAAATAAGTTTTGATTCTTTTGAAGTTGGGGGAATCCTGCAGAAAGATAGAAAAATAACTACTAAAGTTACTGCTAATTTATCTTGAGACTCACATCAAATCTTTAGTAGCAACCATCCAGCCATCCCAATCACGGAGCATGCTCAGATCCATAGGCTCAATCTCTCCAGACGACTCTAGAAGCTCATGAACTCTCTCCAAGTTCAGTTTGTGCTGTTTGCTGCCAAACTCTTTGTACAGCTTGCTGGAACCTCGCAGATAAAATCTCTCATCATCAGCACTGTTGATGTCTTCTTCCTCCTTGATAACACCTCCATCTTCCCATGTAGGCCTGTTCGTGTCTTCCCTGTGAGCATATACTTCAGTATCCACATTTATATCAGAAGAAGATTGAGTGCTGAAGTGTTCTTCATTGGAGAGAGACATCAGGGAGTGTTTTCCCGATGTTTGTGAAAGACTGAGTGGTTCCAGGATGATGACATCACTTGATTTGGACTTGGAGTCTGCGGTGTGTGATGGACTGATCTCGGCATTTTGTGAATTGATGTTATCACTGGGTTGGGATAATATTGTGGGAGTGACTTGACTGAGGACGGTCTCTTCAGAATTGCTTTCAGCACTCTCGTTTCTGAAGACTATCTCACCTCCTTTAGCTGTCTTTGGAATGTCTTTACTTTTCAGTTTCACTTCACTGATTGACTTCTCTTTGGATAGCTTCTTGCCAAATAACCCTTTTCCTTTCCCCAGTGTACTGGTATCCTTCTTCTCACCATTCTCTCTCAAAGGCTTGAGTGTGGCACTACTACTCCCAGACGTCTCATCACTCATGGCTGCCTTCACTTCTTGCGAGGTGATTTCAGGAGCCGTTAGGTTCCTCTGCTTCTTCTTCTTGCCTTTGAGTTTCTTCCAAGTGCTGATCAATCCTGTCCCACCTCCACTACTACTTCCCCCTCCCCCACTGGTCCCCCCACCACCACCGCTGCCTCCATCCTTGGACTTACTGCCGCCCAACCCTCGCATCTCGTTCAGTCGGTTGATTCGAGTTTTCAATTCCTGAATTACTTCATCTTGCTTCAGTTTCTGCTGCACTGATAGAAGCTAAAGAAACCAATGATAAAAGCAACCAATAATAACCTATGAATTTTGAATAGCTGAGTGATATTCCAATCATGAATGAATTCAGCCACAGATATGATGAACTTGAACCATCAGTCCATGTAACAGTATATAAGGATCATTACTCCATTCTATGGCTACTCCCTTTGACATGATGTTGCACAATGGACCATGAAAGATGCATGCTTATGGTACACAATGCAGTGCAGAAAGCCGATATTCATGAGTAAACACTATTCACAATGGTAACACTACAAGCCCACACTATGTGGAGGAGGTAGATAAGGTCACACAGTTCATGCACACCCTCACACAAAGATTATAATATTTGCTCAGTTTACACCTTAGCTTGCATGCTATAGCTACACAAACCCCTGGTTAGCTACTAATAGAGTATGAGTTTAATGGCCCATACTTATTGACCGTTTGTGAGAAGAAGAAGAAGAAAAAACTTGGCATGCACTTACAGTTTCCAGAGTTTCGCATGCTTTGCTCAAGTTGGCCATGTACTCGTAGGTCCTTGCCATGTTATCCAGTGCCATGGCCTCACCATAAAGATTGTTGAGAGACTTCATGGCCTCAGCTTGCTATGTGTGTATACAGCAGAGAATAATAGCATGCTTATACTTTAGCCTATAAGCACACGATTATTATACTGAGACTCAGAGTGTTTAAAATTAATGTGGTCCTATTTTTCTGGTTCCTATTACCTCTTGATAATGTTGTTGTGCTTCGTCCAAGTTGCAGAGCATCTCATAGGTCATGCCTAAGTTACCATTGATGATCCCATCTCCTGTCTTATCCTCCAGTTCCTTAGCTATAGTCAATCCCTGCAAATAACATTGTTAATACCATGCAGTAGCCGATGACTGAAAATAGCATACTCTCTTATAGCATTCGATGGACTTCTCAGGTTGAATCATAGCTCGCAGACAATTCCCGATGCTGCAGTACGACCGAGCTTCAGCTCCTTTGTCCGATATCTCAATTGCAATCTTTAGTCGCTATAATTATCAGAGAGTTATTTATTTTTAATGAAGTTTCGTGAATGGCTCTATATAACAGTTCTGTACCTGTTCATAGTGATCGATGGCTTTGTCTATGTCCTGCAACAACTCGTACACATAACCAAGACTAGCATGGGCACGAGCTTCAGCTGACCTGCACACCATGCAGGTACACAATAACAAATGAGTGCATGGTGTTTAATAACAGAACAGGAGAAGCACCATGACTGAGATATAATGCCATCCCTAGGAGTGGAGATAAAAGTGAAATGTGGATTCCAAGAAAGTGTTTCCACTGTTCCACATATTGTACACTCTATATCCCCTGCATGCAGCAGGAACCACACAGCTATAACTATTATAGCTCTAATGCATGCAGAGGGCATGGGACACCGTAATGGATCATTAAACACTGACACATCTCTTGCAGTTGTTGTATCCAGCTATCAATTTACTCCAATGCAATGGATAACAATTCAGAGCAGCTGTGTATATGATTTCAAGCAGGGGAGACATCAAATCCTTGACTCCCACTACAAAATACACACTTATCAATTATAGCTAACAGCTACATATTATTGATGAGTATCAGTTACTACTGATATTCATCATATCACCTCCCACATGTCACTAATGATCTAGTTACACTGCTGTACTGCATGAATAGTACTAATAACTCAGTAATGTGATTCATTTTGTGGCAGCAAGTAAGCTAATTCAGAACTCCATGTAGCTAATGCATTATCATATTCATCTTACTTGTTTTGTGTTTCTTTGACATACTCCAAGTGCTTTGTGAAGCATTCAGCAGCCTTTGTTAAGTGATCTTTGGCTTCAACTGAATCTTCCAACTTCTTGTTCCTGTGTAACTTGAGGCGTGCTAGAGTGAGGTACAGATCTCCGAGATTGTGATGTGCCTTTGATTTCGATCTTGAGTCGTCTATCTTCTCACTGATGTCAAGATATCTCTCATAGCACAACTTGGCACGTTGCAAGTAGCCAGTTTTTCGATTGGCAATGCCTAGATTGCAGTAGGCTTGGGCTTGGTTCCGTTCATCGCCCAATTCATTGCAGATAGCTAGATCATGCTGATGACAGATCGAAGCTTTCTCATAATCTCCTAAATAAAAGTGAGCATTACCCAACAAACTCCAGAGGACACTGAGAAGTTGCATGTCATCTGTGCCTAGCTCCAGGGCAGATTCCAACAGAGGTATGGCCTCTTTATGGTCTCCCTGTTTGGTCAAGCATTCTCCTTCAATGGCAAGTTCCTGGCAAGTAGGGGCCTCTCTCACGCCTCCTGTGCTCCATTCTGAATCTGCATAGCTGATGATGGACAGGCCATCAGCTGCGAGATCCCTCGGATCGATTCCTTCCAGTAGAAAAGTCAAGCTGTTCTTTGTCACACTGGACTTCGAATGCTCAACTTCAGTGAAATCCTCTACGTCACTCATCGCAGCGACGAGTGGCTAGGTTATTTTAAAGCAAAAAATAAAAGCAGTTGTTTTCAGCTAGAACGAAACAAATTCACTTCGGTATGCTGGATAATTGTTTAGCACTTTAGCGCTTCCACCACATCACTGAGCAGCCCACGCAATTTGCAATAGCGCCAATTACGCGGGAAATTCAAAAGGCAGTAACGAATGAGCACTTTAAATATTACAGGAAAAAAGCTACAGTACATTAATCATCCATAGGCTCAGAAGAGCTGACCATATCCGTTATCAAGTGCTTGGGTATCTCAGATCCCCGAACAGTCAGAGTGTAACAGACATTTTCTACTTTGCCTAGACTTGTACGCAATACGTTCATCTTTTGGTTCATGTACTTGATCCCAGGGGCAATCCCATGGAAACCGCAAAAAAGTGCTCTGAAGAAAGGGACCAGAGTGAAAGGAAGCTCCCTGTTGCCACTTCCTATCGAATTGATGCACAGTCTCATTAACTCCCCCGTCAGATCTGCTAGTCCAAGAATAAAATCAGATGCACTTAGAGGTAATGCAATTTTTTTCAGATCTGAAACGTCTGCAGTTGAAGTAGCTGTTTTTATATCCATGATAGTAATGACTTCACTTTCGGGGACATCTTTACAGCTGTCCTTTTCCACGTCTTCTTTCTCTTCTTCGTTCAATTCAACTTCCTTACCCTTTCGTGGTTGAAATGTAACATATGCTTGCACCTCATCAAGTGAAATAAGTCTGCCGGTTTTCAAGTACTTGTAATACGAAATGGCCTCTATAAACTCCTGGATTCCAATAGAGTAAGCTCGATGATGCTTTCTTGGGTCCTCACCAACAAGCTCCAATGCGATTTTGCCTAGAATGGGGAAAATATCAGTGTTGAATTTTTCCTCAGCCTCGCTAAGGATTGTGCTCCTTTTGTCCTCCTCTCCGGAAAACTGATGGAGTGTAAAGATTGCTCTCTTGCTGTGTATGGTGCAGTCACGACTCAGTTTGACCAACCGCTCATACTTGTCATTATTTGCATCTATCTCTTCTCTGTACTTCTCAAATACAGCCGCATATTTGCTAGGAGTCTTCTTGTTCCCACCATCCTGGTTTTGGGGTTTATTCCATTTCTTCTTTTTCCCTTTTCCAGACATTTCTTATGGGATGCAGCAGTTTTCCAATTAGAGCACACCAAAGCTGCTTGGAGGGGGAGGCGGGGTCTGTCGAATTGAAATGACTCATTTGGTAAAACAGTCTACAGGAGAGATTTTCCACATACCTGAAGGGGATGAGCACCTCACCATAGGAAGAGGTCCCTTACTGGAGATCAGAGATAGGAGGGTGTCTAGAAACCATGCCTGGCTCTGTCTCAAGACTGAGAAATTCAGTATTTGTCCAGTAAGGACTAGCTCTATGCAGTGGAGTCTCTAAATGTGGACACTTTAGTAGAGAGGTGTAAGGATAATGAGGGATTCCAATGTAGCTCTAGCTGCATGTAATAACAAAGTCCCCTACAAGTCCATGTTTCCACTGATTTCTGCAGAAACACACCAATCCGTGCTTCTATAAACCCTTGGGTGGAACGTCATACACTGCTCTGGCGAAAGACCACTGGAAGGAACTTCATAATGGAGACTGTTTCGCTCTGCTCCAAAATGGAGAGTTATCCTTTCAAGTAGTCTGCAGGGAAGAAGCCACAGATTCCCCTCGACATGATTCTCCAACAACACAGCAAGACGTGGGTGAGGAAGAAGAACCTGTAAATCAAGATGATCTAAAGCAAGACATAGTTGAGAAAGTGACTACAACTCCTTCTGAAGATGGTTCTCTAGCATTGCAGCAAGGTGTGGCTGAGGATGAACCTGTGAATCAAGATCTTCAGCAAGAGACTACAACTCCTTCTGAACAAAGTCCTCCAGCATCGCAGCAAGACGTGGTCGATGACTTACTATTTGGGGATTTGCTACCTACACCAGCTAAAGAGGTCACCAAGGAGGAGTCATTGTCAAATAACAATGAGGAAGACTGCGAGCCATTGAAAGGAGAAAAAACAGTGACAGACCTTCCTCTTTTGGAGGTGGCAGAGAGTGAAACCAGAGTGAGCTGTGATGAGCAGCCACCATCTCCTTCATTAGCAGCAGCCACTGATGGAAATAAACTTCATACTACAACTCGTGACAACGAACCATTGGAAATGGATGCTTCCCTGTCTCATAGTAAAGAGACTTCCGTCAATATCACTTCAAAGCCTGCAGGTAGCACTGGCAGAAAGAGAGTGCTCCCCAAATGGTTAGTGGAGACTCCAAGTGACTCATCAGTTCCAGTTGCTAAAAAGAAGAGTAAAGAAGCCATTCCTAAGAGACGAGCAGCTCAGGGGAAGAAGTCGTCTACCACCAAGAGAAGAGACACAGTGAGAAGCGAGTCTCCTCTTGCTGAAAGTCCAGACATCATTAAACCTCCTCCTACTAAGGTGATTCAAAGCAGACAACTCTAACGTGACCACCATTAGCATCTAGCAACTAGCACTGTGTGGTCAACATAGTAAAGGCTACAGTTGGTGATTTTATTTTTTTAAGAGACGATTTTTAATCCTTTACTACTCAGAGACAATGTCCGATACTCAAGCAAGCTGGAGAGAAAAAATCTGTGGCATTTGAAGCCACAGCAGCTGCACCATCTTTGACAACAACGGATGACACCCCCTCAGGGTCTGAGGAAGTCCCCTTAATTAAAGCCCCTTCTGATGAACTCCCCTCCACGGAAGATGATATTCAAGATAGTATTCCTGCAAGTGAACGTGCTGATAGTAAGAAGAACAGGTTACCACCCTGTCCATATGGAACAAAATGTTATAGGTAATAATAATAGATTACATCATAATATAATAATTATGATTATTATTACTTCTAGGAAAAATCCCGTTCATTTCAGAGAATTTGCCCATGACTTTGCAGCTGCTGATAGTGATAGTGGAGAAGAGGGAGCGCACGAGTTTGACAATAAGCCTCTGTGTCCTTATGGAGTGCACTGCTACAGGAAAAACCCAGCCCACTTCATGGCATATGCACACACCCCTAGGCCTCTTCCTGCCAGTGGTAAGCAGCTGGAGCATGCTTAACTGGTCACTTGGTGACTGTATCATGAATATAATTAGGAGCCAGAGAAACAAGACAAAGTAAAAGACCCAAGACAGGTAAAGATTAAAGATTAAATCTAAAGCCTTTTTCCCTCTTGCCTGCCCCCCCCCCCCCCCCGTCTACTCTTAATTGATGTGTGAGACTGCCCCTCCCTTCATTAGCTACTTAAATGCAGGTCCATAGTAACCACTGATTGATGTCTAAAAATACATAGGGAACAAACGGAGTGTATTGGATGATGACAGTGACAATGATGACCAGCCAAACACATATGATTATGCAGACAGCTTCATCGATGATGATGATGGAGGAGGTAAGTTGTTTCTTATGTTATAGCCATAGCATAGTCTCTTTGTACTCTTCTGCAATAGGGAGCAGTGGTTCCAAGTATGATGGTGATTCAGAAGACTCTGACTGGGTGCCAGAGGAAGAGGGGAAGAAGGAAGGAGAGGGCAACAATGAGGAAGATGTGTCTGAACTAGTTGCTGATGCAGAGGAGTTTATAAGAAACAAGAAAATGAGACGATAAAGATGTGATGGCCAATAACCCCCTCTAATAATAATAATTATGCTGCAAACACAGAAAGGACTTGACTTTGCAAGAACACGTCAGCTGAGTATAATTACATAACTATGTGACAGCAACTTCTATTTTAATCCTATTAGCCAATAATTTGTTTCATTAAAAAAAACAACAACAACAACAACAACAAAATAACAACATTAAGTGATATACTTGCCTGAATTATGTGATACAGCCATGCTAATTTTGACTGCTTTATGAAGAGAGGCTGGCTGGGTGTATGTGTAATGATATCATAGTACATACATGATCCCAAAATGACTAAGTTCTCCTTTGAATCAGTTTTTGTCTCGCCTTGTAGAAGGCTATGATGTCAGCATCTGCTTTGGCATCTCCTGTCAGAGGAATTGATGACTGAACACTGTGTCTTCTCTGTCCCTCTGAAATCCTATCATATCATACAGAATTTTAAATAAGATCATGCTTGGAGAGACTAGCTCCACCTTACCTATTGTGGTTGCCATGGTGAGATTTACTTATAGAAAAAAGGTGTTTTTGTTTTGGTTGATATTTCTCATTATGGACAGTGCTGTGAGGAGACTTCTCATTATGAACAGTGGTGTGAGGAGACTTCTTATGGTCTTCCCTTTCTCCTCTTGATAAAGATGATGGTGACAGAGAATGTGTTCCACTAGATGAAGTGGTCCTAGTTGTGTGTTTATTAGTTCTTGTGTCTCTGTTCTCATCAGGTGCTGGATGAGTACTTCCGAATAATGACTTTTTTCCATCCTTCTCCATGACATGACTAGAGTCTGAACCTCCAGTGTCTATGTTCTTAAGAGGGGAATGTGAAGGATTATGAGTGCCTTTCTCTTGATAGGAGAACTGAGCAGCAATGGCCTGTTGGTGGCATCTCAGGTGGTGATGCCCCCTTGGAGAAGGGGAGACCATTTCGGAAACTTCCTGTGACCGTGAGGATTCTGAAGTGGAAGGTGTGCGCCAGGCTGCCCTGGGGTTGCTGCCCGAGTTGTGAGTCACCTTCCACCACTCTTCAAAATCTCTCTGAATTTTTACTTTTGCCTTTTGCAGTAAGTGCTGCACATGCTCAATCTCTGTCTTCAGCACACGCAGTTTGTCATAAAGACTTTTAAATCTGGATAAAGTAAAAGAGTAGCTTCATGCTCAAAATGCAGCATAATACTCACTTTATTTTCTCTGATTCAAGATCCTTCTTTAATGTTTCTTCTTTTTGGTCAGGCACAGCATCCGTCAATCCTTGAATGCCCCTTGATATTCGATATTTCTCTATCTGTGACTTTAACTTATCTGAACGAAATGTGCACAACTGATGTCTAAAAGAAAATTGTGGATACTCCATTGCTTACTGATGTTGACACGTGTTGTATTCACTCTTTCTCCGAGAGCCTTGGCTTCGGCATACCTGTAACAATTAGCACAATTCAAATCTCGACTGCAGTTTCATTTAATGCACACCAAGGGTCATAGCATTGCTACTCACTTCACTTTTAGAACTTTCTTGTGTTGCTCTATTCCACTGACATCAGCAAATTTCTTTCTGAAGGCATCAAATGCTTCTTGCCTAGCCCGTGAAAGCTCTGTGTCATCATTTTTGGAACAGAACTTTAATGCATAGAACACTATATCTGTATGCAAGCAATACAGACCTGCTTTTAGAGATATTTCCCACTGCTCACTATCTTGACTGGACTTGTCAGTCACCACTGACCCAACAGTATCAACAAGTTGGCTTCCTCTCACTGAAGCATCATCACCCTTGACTTGTGGTGACATTGTCTCATCTGAGCTTTGAGCCGAGGAGGTGACGAGATCCACGCTCCTTGCAGGACTACTCCTCGCTAGTCGTACAGGACTGACGCGGTCTGGAGACACGGGACTAATGGATCTGATCTCCAGCCCGGCAGTTTTGAGTGAGTACTCAGCTCTATCAGCCCTCTTCCTCTCCTGTTTCAGCATCCTTAAAAGGATGGAGATTTCACTATCCCTCTGGAGTAGCCTGTCTCGTATCATTTCCAACTCCAGCTTGTTTGACCTGGAGTCCAGTTCTTTATCACCCATATGGGAGGACTCAACTCCTCCCTTTTGAGGACTTGCTGGAGTTACAGTATTCGGAGTATTAGGAGGATCTTTTTCTTTTTCTTCTTCATTATCAGTATTCCTCCTTTTCAAAATTTCTACCTATTTATGGGAATTGGTTAAGACAATCACTGAGATAATGGTAAGCTTTTTTTTTTTAAGGGACAAACCTTAAGCAACTGAAAACAGAATTGTATCTTCCTCATATCTGCACCAACTTGGAGCAAAGCTTCCGGACTGGGATCTTGGATGTATGCTTGGACGAGTTCCACACATCTGCACACATGAGATCAAATCAAAAAAGAAGTCAGCAGTTATGGTAGCGATGATCGAGTCGACTCAAGAAACATACTTTTCTTTCTCCTCTTCTGTAAGTTCATCAGTCCTCTCTTCGCCAGTTGCCAAACTGAGTTCATCTTTGAGCTCCTGAACTTTCTGTTTCAGTCGAAGCACCATCTGCAGTGGAGTCATCAAAATACCAAGTCATTGCCATTTGCTACATCTATCAGGAGAGACAGCGTCTCTTACTAATTTAGGGTCCAACTCTTCATTAAGGAGAGCTTCATTCTTAACCAAAGCCACTCTCTGGGAAAAACGGCAGGTTGAAATAGTCTCCTGTGAAAACAAATATACAAGGCATGACATCAGCTAACTCCTCCTCAATTAGTTGCGAGTCAATCACAAAGAATTTGACTGTTATAGCTCTGTGCTTACATCTATGCTTCTCTTGTCCACAGCACATGTTGCTATCATAGTTGTCATGCAATTCCCCCCAAGACTGCAAACAGAAGGAGGAGAAGGGGGAGGGAGAGAGAGAGAGAGAGAGAGAGAGAGAGAGAGAGAGAGAGAAGGTGTTATTTGCAGAGTGCATACAAATAAAATTATTTTTCACCTGTCTCTTAAAACTGAGGTCATCATGGAATTTCTATATGGAATATGGGAGCGGGACTTGTCCGATAGGGCCACAATCACCTAAAAACATTTTTGAAATCACGAAATCCACGAAAATTTTCAGTAGGAGCAAGTTTTCACTGTACGATAAAGTACCTGTTCAAGAAAATGCAGTGAGAGGTTGATGTACTTTGCCTCGGTCAGGAGGTTCCCCCCAACTCCAGTTTTCCCCACTCTCTCAGAGCCAGCAAGATCCACCAAGTGGAGCTTCGACTTCCTGACAGTGTTGGATCCTGGCTCCCGAGAACTGATATAGATGGTAAAGATACAATGCGAGCGAGTGGAGGCCATGTTCATTGGAGTCTGTAGAAGAGAAGAACAGCATAGAAACAGCAGAGTTTCTCCTTAATGTGTATCCAACTAACAACAACAACAACAACAACAACAACAAACTTTACCTCTGCAATCATCCTATTCGTGTCACCCAGAAAGAGCCAATTCAGTGCTGCATCATTATTAAAGATATTAACATAATCAAGCAGAAGCCAATGATTAACATGCCTTCCTCTTCACTTGAAGCAGAGTGAAGGGAAAGATTCTTCAGATGGACAGCGCCATCCTCTCCTTCCATCAAGATCACTTTCCTGAAAACAAACAAACAAACAAACAAACAAACAAACAAGTAAATAAAATAAATAAACAAACTCTTCAGTAATAGCTTGCTACTCCTCACTACCATCCTGTACTTATTCTTTAACCACTTACGGTAAGTCTTCCAGAGCAGATGCTTCATGTTTTGGGTCAAGCAAGTCATAGCAACTCTCATTGTATATCTCCATGTATGACACATCAGTAGTATACATAATCCCTGGAGACTGCATGATCACAGAGGGGCAGTACGATAATGGATCACTTGTACACACTATAATCATGTCCCTCACACATACCTTTGAATACTGGAGGAAGATGTAGGTGAGAGTTCTTGGAATGATTCCTCGATCAGCATACTTTTCCACTCCACCAGTAATGGTAAACGTTTTCCCTGAGCCTGTCTATACTTACACGTCACAATTAGTACTTCTCATTATTCTAAAATTAGTATTGCTAATAGCTCCACTCATAAATACCCCTCTACTCCAAACCTTAATTAACGTGTATATTATTTTGGATACCCTTTATTATTGATACCTACCTGTCCATACGCAAAGATGGTTCCATTGTAACCTTCTAAGCAGCTGCACAAAAAAGGGATTACATAGTGTGCAAGATCATAATCTTTTTTGTACTCCTCACTTGTCAATTACATTCTGAGCCACGGATTCAAAGATTTCATCTTGCTTGGTTCCCTGATCAAATACTTTGTTGAATCTTAAAAATAAAAATTGATGAATTGTAGAGTGAAAAGATTTTTAGAAATGCATACTGAAAGCTGTAGACTTCTTTCTTGTTGTTTACATATCCACTGGCCTCTGACTTTAAAACTCTTATGGATAACAGTCCATGTTCTTCAGAGTTGGATTCTCCAATTTCATAGAGCTAAATGGACCAAGCAAGGTAAAAGTCACTTACCTCTCTCTCACCTCTCTACTCATGTAGCTGACCTACCCCAACTGGCTTTTTTGTGGGCTTTACCCTAGCATAGATCTTAATGCCCGATTTCACCATTGCAGGAGCAGGTGCTCCAAATAATGCGCACCACCAATTTGGCGCTGCAACGATTTGCGCATGGCTGAAATGTGATTAGCTACGCCCACTTTTTTTTTTCCTTTTGTAGTATAATCATAGTCATATGATTTATGAGTAATGGCTTCACAAGTAGAGAAGGACCGAGTCCCTTCAAGAGATGAAAAGAGCAGACTTCGCTATCTCTACCAACCATGGACTTTATTGCTCGCGTTCTACAGAGCAAAGATAATAACGGTTGAACCTGCTATTATTCTTTTCATGATGGCAAAGCATGTGTACATTCCACTCTATGAGCAGTATTACTACCAGAACTATGGCTCGGATATCCTACAAAATACATCATTCCTTTTCCCCAATTCATCCTTCTGCCTAACTTCAGAAATGATCGACAATTACACAGGGAACAATAACTCTTACAAACTTGACCAGTCATTCTCGAACCATTTGGTAGCTTATGGACAGGTTGCAAACAGGGTGCCTTCAATTTTCATAACAATACTGATGGGACCTCTGACAGATCGTTTTGGTCGGAAAATGGGTGTGTACCTTCCTGCCCTGGGAAATACTTTACAGGGCATTTTCTCAATATTCATCATCAAATACAATCTCAATCCGTACTACTTCATACTTGCCAACTTCATTGGTGGAATATTTGGGGACTTCACAGGTATTCTTGCTTCAAGTTTTTCCTATGTAGCTGATATCAGTTCACCAAGATGGAGGAGTCTAAGAATCGGCCTCGTTGAGTCAGGTCTAGCTTTTGGAGGGAGCATTGGAGTATTTTTTGGAGGATATTGGTTAAATAAAATCAACTGTGACTTTATTCCTGTTACGATCTTTTATACCGCTTGCAATTTCGCTGCTGTTGTGTACGTGATCTTGTTTGTGCCTGAATCTCTTACTAAGTCTGAAAGAAAGAAGATTGTGAATAAGAATCCAAAGGGAATAAGAGCGTACTTTCAAGGAATCAAGTTATTCGGTGGTAGCTTGTCCTTCTTGTCCACTTGGAAGCTCTATGTTGCAATTATAGCAGCCAATGTATTGGTGTTGAATATCGCAGGCAACATACTTATATCCGTCTACTTTTTGAAAACGCCTCCTTTCAGTTTCAATCCTCTGCAAATTGGAATCTATCAATCGACGAGATCAGCCGCTCAAGGAGTTGCCAACTTAGTGTTCGTTGGAGGATTAGTACTCCTGAGTATCAGCGATGTATGGATCATGCTTACAGCGGTTTTGGTCAACTTTGGATGCAACATGTGCATAGGATTCTCAAACAAGGCCTGGGAGGTGTACACAAGTAAGTAAGAAAGAAAGAAGGAAAAAAACCATAGATTATAATTCTTTGTTTGTTATATAGTTGCAGCAGTCCAGGGTATTGAAGGAACTGGATGGACAGGTGCTCGAAGTTTCATGTCCAAACTTGTCAAACCTGAACAACAAGGTAGTTAACTAGCTATTGATTGAGTGCTTATAGTGTCACCTTTCTATGTCATCATCATCATCATCAGGTGCTTTGTTCTCTGTTGTTGCCTCTGCGGAAGGTGTATCAGGTCTTGTGGCAAGTGCTTTCTGGCCGCTCATCTACCCTGCCACCCTCCAGCACAACATGCGACCAGGAATGATCTACATCTTCATGGCTGTGCTGATCTTTATGGTCCTGCCACTACTGATGTGAGATAATGGAGCATGCAGTGTGGTTAAATAGGATACCCATTATACACACTCATCTATTGTGTGCATGTGGGACTGACTCTGTGTACCCCTAAATAGTCACGCAGAGCCGGAGCCAGCTCATTTGTAGTGGTACGGCCATCTGGGGGCCCTGGGGGGGGGGGGGGGGGGGGGGGGGGGGGGAACCCTCTGGTAACATTCAATTTCAATCTGGTATATGATCTAGGCAATGCCATGTACTAACTTATAAGTCATTGTTATTATTCAAATTGCATACACACACATGTACACACACAACTGAATGGTGGTACGGCCATAGCCATACCAGCCGCCTCCAGCCATGCACTACTGGAGAGATCAATCCATGTGTATTTAGTAACATCAAGCATGTGGGACTGTGTATACCTAGCTAATGGCCATAGCTAGTACCTAAAGTAGTCTTTATAAATGGTACTAGCTACTCCTCCTCCCTCCCCCCCCCCCCCCCCCCATTTATTTATAGATCATTGCTGCTGTTTAAGAACTGTACGGGAGGTGAAATAGTGAAGGATACGATAGAAACCAGTATAATCCAAAGCAGTAGCAGCAGAAGAAGAAGATCCTCCAGTGAGAGCACAGACAGTGAGGAAGAAGAGTACAAACCTCTGCTGACCAGTAGCAAATCATATTATGGTGTCAATACATAGCTCTATGGCTGGGATTTTCTGTGTCCATATATATAACTTGCTAGGGTGAACAACTCTACAGCTCAGTTTTTTTGTTTTTTTGTTTTTTGTTTTTTTATTTTTATTTTTTAATGTATTTTTATTTCTGATTGAGTTAGTTTGTAATTTTATTCATGAGAGATTTATCACGATGCACACGCATGCAGCCACTCCCTCTTCAATAATGAATATTAATAAGCTAGCTGATTGATAGACTACAGTAATAGAATCTTCTTCAAAGGAAAGAGATGAGCTTCCCTCTTCGTCGAGAAGCTATCTCTATCAGCCGTGGGCATTGGTGCTTGCCTTCTACAGAGCCAAGATAATAACGGTGGAACCAGCTGTGATCCTCTTCATGATAGCCATGGACATCTACACCCCGCTCTATGAGCAGTATTACTACCACTATTACGGATCCAAGCTCTTAAAAAACACGTCATTCATCTTCCCAAATACTTCATTCTGCCTGAGCACAGATATGATCACCAACTACACAGGGAATAATGAATCTTATAAACTTGATCAATCTTTCTCGAATAACTTGTTAGCCTATGGTCAGATTGCTAACAAAGTCCCTGCAATAGTTGTGACTTTGATGCTTGGGTCTCTGACAGATCGTTTTGGTCGCAAGGTTGGTGTGTGTCTCCCTGCTGTGGGATACGCTTTGCAATGTACCTTCGCTATATTTATTATCAAATACAATCTAAATCCATACTACTTCATTCTTGCCAACTTCATCAGTGGAATTGGTGGGGATTTCACAGGTATAATTGCATCATGTTTTTCCTATGTAGCCGATATCAGCTCACTGAAATGGAGAACTCTACGAATCGGTGTGATTGAAGGAAGCATAGCCCTTTCTGGGAGTGCAGGAAACTATCTCGGTGGTTACTGGTTAAATCAGATTCACTGTAATTACGTGCCTCTCTTGATTTTTTGTGTTGCCTGTAATCTGTCCATCATTGCTTATATGGTGTTATTGGTACCTGAATCACTGACCCGCAGTGAAAGGGAGAAGATTGTGAGTAAAAATCCCAAAGGAATAAAAAAGTATGCCCAAGGGTTGAGGCTATTCTGTGGTGGCTTACCTCTGCTCTCTACATGGAAGGTTTATGTTGGAATGCTAACAGCACTTGTACTAGTCCTCAATGTATTGGGCAATATCTTCTTGTCTGTCTACTTTTTGAAAACACCTCCATTCAGTTTCAATCCACAACAAATTGGACTCTATCAGGCGATAAGAAATATTTCACAAGGCCTTGCCAACATCTTTATCGTTGGACTGTTGGCAGCGCTGAAGGTGAATGATGCATGGACTATGCTAACAGCAGCTCTAATCAGCGGTGGATGTAGCATGCTCATTGGACTTTCAAGCAAAGCCTGGCAAGTGTACACAAGTAAAGATATCTATGATATATATGCATGCACTTACTCTTATCGTTATAACACTAGTTGAGGCTTTTCAGGGAATTGAGGGTACTGGATGGACAGGAGCTCGAGGTCTTATGTCTAAACTGGTCAAACCTGAAACCCAAGGTGAGAGTGGCTTGTTATCATGCAGGGTTTCATCTAGGGATTTCACCTTGGGGGGAGAAGCTCACTGATCACATGGCCATAGACCACAGTGAGGGGGAGGGTGCGGGGCCCCCTCCCATGTGAAGCGCAAAGCCAAAAATGCTCTGAAGTACAGGGCTTTGCAGAATTTTTGTAACAGAACTTGAAGACTGAAGACTCAAGACCGTTCCTTATTTGGAAGTAGTGATAGCTAGAACAATAGACTATCATAACAATTTGAGCATATTCTTGTTGCAAAGATTCTGCAAAACCCTGTATCCCAAATTTGTCCTTAACTACTCCCTTTGGTGACTACATGTAACAACCTGTGGTCACCAAAGGGAGTAGCCTATTAAAATATTTATACCTTGGGAGGGAAGTTGAGCTGTTTTGGGGGAGGGGGGGAAGGAGCTTCCCCTGTGCCCCCCCCCCCCCCCCCCCCCCCCCCCCCCCCAGATGATATTCTTGTCATGAGCATAGCATCTGTGATGGCTGACCCAATACACTACAACAACGACAAAGGAGCAAACTAAAGAAATTTCAAACTAAAGAAATTTCAAACAAATCTTAACTCTTACTTTAATATTATACAATATATGTCATTGTATAGGGTCTCTGTTCGCTATAGTAGCATCAGCAGAGTCTGCAGCAGCTCTTTTGGCAGGAACATGCTGGCCACTCATCTACCCAGTCACCCTCAAGCATCACATGCGGTCAGGAGTGGTGTACATTTTCATGTCTGCATTGGCATTTATGGTCGCACCACTGATAATGTAAGTAGCTATAATTATTATTTCCTCTCTTATCAATTCCAATTCATTATTTCTAGATCACTATTAGTGTTAAATTATTGCAAGAAAAATCAAAATCCAGTTATAAACAGCACCATACAAGCTGGTCATAGAAACGTCAAAGAGAGACTGTCCAATGACGGTGAAAATGAGCCTCTGTTATCCAATGGTGTGAATAATTAACTGAGTATTTTATTTATCCACGCACGCGCATGCAGCCGCGCGCCCCGCCCCTAGCTAGCTAGCTAGCCGGCCGCCGACCGGCCCTGGCCTGCACCACCCACATAGCCACACCCTATTCTTTCTTTTTCTGGCTACGCCAGACTAACGTGAGACTAAGTCTCGCGTGTAGCTATGGAACCTTCCTCTTCGTCGAGAAGACCGTTGCGCCATCTCTACCAGCCGTGGACGCTGGTACTTGCCTTCTACAGAGCTAAGATAATAACGGTGGAACCAGCTGTGATCCTCTTCACTTTGTCCATGGGCATCTACATCCCGCTCTATGAGCAATATTACTACCACTATTACGGATCCAAGCTCTTAAAAAACACGTCATTCATCTTCCCAAATACTTCATTCTGCCTGAGCACAGATATGATCACCAACTACACAGGGAATAATGAATCTTATAAACTTGATCAATCTTTCTCGAATAACTTGTTAGCCTATGGTCAGATTGCTAACAAAGTCCCTGCAATAGTTGTGACTTTGATGTTTGGGTCTCTGACAGATCGTTTTGGTCGCAAGGTTGGTGTGTGTCTCCCTGCTGTGGGATACAGTTTGCAATGCATCTTCGCTATATTTATTATCAAATATAATCTAAATCCATACTACTTCATTCTTGCCAACTTCATCAGTGGAATTTTTGGGGATTTCACAGGTATAATTGCATCATGTTTTTCCTATGTAGCCGATATCAGCTCACTGAAATGGAGAAGTCTACGAATCGGTGTGATTGAAGGAAGCATAGCCTTCGCTGGGAGTGCAGGAGACTTTCTTGGTGGTTACTGGTTAAATCAGATTCACTGTAATTACATCCCTCCCTTGATTTTTTGTGTTGCCTGTAATCTGTCCATCATTGCTTATATGGTGTTATTGGTACCTGAATCACTGACCCGCAGTGAAAGGGAGAAGATTGTGAACAAGAATCCCAAAGGAATAAAGAAGTATGCCCAAGGGTTCAAGCTACTCTGTGGTGGCTTACCTCCGGTCTCCACATGGAAAGTTTATGTTGCAATGCTGATGGATATATTAATAGTACTTAATGTTTGGGGTAATAACCTCTTGTCTGTCTACTTTTTGAAAACACCGCCATTCAGTTTCAATCCACAACAAATTGGGCTCTATCAGGCAATAAGAAGTATCTCACAGGGCCTTGCCAGCATCTTTATTGTTGGACTGTTGGCAGCGCTGAAGGTGAATGATGCATGGACTATGCTAATAGCAGCTCTAATCAGCGGTGGATGTAGCATGCTCATTGGATTTTCAAGCAAGGCCTGGCAAGTGTACACAAGTGAGACAAAAAAAATTTTTTTTTCTTGAAATCGTAGCTGCATGCACTTACTCTTATTGTTATAACACTAGTTGAGGCTTTTCAGGGAATTGAGGGTATTGGTTGGACTGGAGCTCGAGGTCTTATGTCTAAACTGGTCGAACCTGAAACCCAAGGTGAGGTTTGTGACATTAGCATGCATCTGATTTAGGATCACTCCACAATACATTAGTAGATACAGTATATTGAAGCAACAATGATAATGATAACAACAACACAGCACCAATAACAATGCTAAAACAAAAACGAAAAAAACAACTGGTTATTGATTTTGTAGCTAAGTTGCACATTACATCATGCTGACTTCATATTCTGACCTACAATACTTCTAGGGTCTCTGTTCGCATTAGTGGCATCAGTTGAATCTGCAGCAGGTCTTTTGGCAGGTGCATGCTGGCCACTCATCTACCCAGTCACCCTCAAACACCACATGCGGTCGGGAACAGTATATATTTTCATGGCTGCATTAGCATTTATGGTTGTACCACTGGTAATGTAAGTATATCGGTATATATTCCTTCTCTTCTTCATAATTATTATATCTATAGATCAATATTGATGTTTAATTATTGCAAGAAATATCGAAATCCAGTAGTAATACAAGCTGGCTGTAAAAACATCCAAGAGAGACTGTCGAATGCTGATGATGACAATGAAGATAAGCCTTTGTTAACTAATATTGTGAATAATAATTGAGCATGTATAATTATATACTCTGTATTGAAGAGTTGTAATTGATTTACAGTAATCAGCACATCCTATAGCTGCAGCACAGTCCTGCCTATAGCCTTCCTCCAACGTTAAAGTCTTCCAAAGATGAAGATGAACTTACTCCACTCATAGCTATTAGGGGCTTGCTATTTCATCAGCTGCAGCAAGTCTTCAATACATTATCAGAGATGGCCTATTAGCTCATACCGTTTTTTTTTTTTTGTGGGGCAGTGGAAAAGCGAAGGGCTAAAATAAAATTAATACTACAGTCATGAAAGTCTTTATAGCTACAGTTTACTAAGTCGGGCCAGAAATTGACAGTATAGCTATACTCCACCTAGCTATAACAAAATTCAGGTCCTCATTATAGTGAGAGCTCTCAACATGACACCTCTTTAACTCACTCCATGAGAAATCAACACAATGCTGAGGGCATTGATGTAGCCTAATAGCTAATATGTTATATATTAAAGCAATCCTCAGATCTATGTATAATGATTACCTAATTTACTGTGTCCCTTCTAGTCTGAAATCCAGTTCTAATAGCTAACACAAGCTGACCATAGCTATAGGCTTAGATATTAATTTTTACCTAAGATTCCATTCTCGGATTCTCCTATTATTCTCTCAGAGTTACCTATAAATATTTTTAGGATTCCCAATTTCCCACAATGTACGTATAATAATAAAAATTGATGACCAAAAATTCAATTACAAGTCATTGTATTGAAGCAAAGGTTTAGTAGCAGGACACTTTAGTTGGTTCAAAAGGCTATTAACATTCACTGTTTCTTCTTCACTCACATTCACTTCAGAGGCTAGTCAGAATCCATCTTACAGCATGAACAGAGAGAGCATGCAGTTGCTAGCAGAGTTACTCAACCACAAATCACAAAGCTGAAATGACATGTGGTGTACAACTTTCTGTCTAATTTTTTTGAAAGAAGCATCCATTATTATTCCAGCATTCATTCAACCTACCTAATATGCCGGCATAATTTATCTCTAGTCTAAGCCTAACCGTAGCCATAAAACAGGAGAGAGTGACCAGTGAGTATTATTGAAGAAGATGAGCATCTGTTGCATATATTAGTATGGGTATAGTAAAGCATACCAAACTGATTTGTATCTAGGTATGCAGTACATAACTATTATGTATTCATCCGAAGTCAGAATTGACGTCATTTTCAAAGAAGCTATTTATAGTAATTATAAAAGATTCCCAGGGAAAATTCTTAAGAGGATCACATTCTGAGGTTAGGAATTCAATAGAAGAGTCTTATCTGATCACTGGGAATGTGATAAAAAGTCCTGATCTTTAGTGAGAATTGCATTTGCTGCACAGAATTCTGAATCTAGAACGTGTTTTTGCCCCTTTTAGTCTTCAAGAACAGGTGTATAGCTAGTCCGTACTTCTTGTCTTCTTGATCTCCCAGCGATGGCAGCACCTGATGCTTATATGATTGATTACCACCCTTACAGAGGTGGTGAAAACCCTATGCATACTTATGAAAATCGTTCGAAAACACTGTCTTTTTTAAAGCAGGGATTGCTGAGTGGTGAAAGGAAAGAAGAATTCTGCAAACAAATTTATGATTGGCTTAAAAAGAAAATAAATGCTTATCCAAAGGAATTCATAATTATAGCTGTTGCACCAGGTCATGCAGAATGTGGAGATCCAAGTGGATTCATGCACAGCATAGTTGGTGAATTGGAGAGTGAAGGAGTCATTCATTCTATGCAGAAGCTCATTCGAACGAAAACTGTTCCAAAGCAGTCACAGACCCCAGGGTATCGTGACGAGTCCACTCATCAAGGCACGATTGCATTCAAAGGAGAAGTACCTGATAATAAGGGAAAAGTTGTCATCATTCTTGATGATGTGTGGACGTCGGGGTCCACTCTCCGTGTTTGTAAAAAAGTTGTGGATGAAAGCAACCCAAAAGAGGTGAAATTATTCGCCATTGGAAAAACCAATTAGCTAGCTATAACAGCTTTTAGGAGTAGATGTATAGCTATTTCCTAGAAGTTTAGAAATAATTATATAATTCCAAATTCCTTGAATATTATACCAGTTATTTTTTTGTGCAAATTAGCTATTGTGGTTTAAATTTCTTAGTAGTATCATTCTCAGTGTCACTCAAAGTTCTTTTCCTTGTGGACTGATTCCCATAAGAGCATCCTTCAGTATCATCTGATAGTGAAGCTGATCCTGCCGATCCACTGCTATAACCACAATCTGAAGAACAATCTGAAGAATCAGTCACCAGTTTCAAACTATCTTTGGTTTCAGACTCCTTAATGTTAGGATCCAGGCATGTACTTGTTTGAAGTCTAGATTCCTTACTGGTGTCAACATGTCTTTGGATGTCAAGGAGAGAGCCAATGGGGATATGAGTTTTCGTTCCTAAATGTTTCTTCCATGTGTCATGAGTACCACTTTCTTTCTTTGGGCTATTGTCATCGCTCCATGTAAATGCAATCAGGTACTTGCTGTCACGAGCAACTGCTGTGTTTCTTTCTTTGAAGCCATTGTGCATATGACATTTGGCCCCCAAATACATTATTACAGACTGTAAATGACTAAGAGTGTTTTCATCAAGCTTATTACTGAACTGCCTGTGAAGTTTATTGGCTGATCGACCAGGGTTTTTCCAGATATTGCTCTCGTTATTATCATGGAAGCATGGATCACAATTGCTCTGCCATTTTGTGGGCAAGTGTAGTGTTAAAGCAGGAACTTTTTCTTTAAGGTATAACATCACAGCAATATGATCTAATAAATAATAATAATAATAATTATGCAAGATTACGGCAATAGCTGGGTTACCCACCTGCCCAAGCTGCTCCTCCACTAACTAGATGGACTTTACTAAGATCCAGTCTGAAATCTTCAGTTATCACTTTTTCAGCCTTTTCGACCATTTTGTAGAAGATATCCTTGGTCATCTTCTTACAGTCTTCTTTTCTACCGGCTGAACCAATGATTCCTACTGTAGTTACAGTTACAGGGGGCTTTTTCAACAAAGTTTGCTTTAGAGCACTCATCGTCAGAGCTACTAGAGACATTGGGGGTGTGGCAGGGTCGTGGTTGTTAAGCGCGCGCTTGGCGCGAATTGAGGAGGCATACGTGATGGCATCGAATCCAGGCGATCTCTCAACTAGCCAACTCCTATCTTTGTCGTGGTTCGATAGTGGTGGAATCCCTTCTCTCAATCAGCACACTGTCCTGGACTACTTCTCTCAAAGAAGCAACCCTTTCTACGATAGGACTTGCAATAATGAAGTGATCAAGATGCAGAGAGCTGACCCTGCACAACTGGTGTAAGAGTAACTTGAGCTTTGCTTCTATATATGATCAGTATAGTTTCAATGCCGTGATTGCATATAAATTGATATATTTTCTAAATAAAGCACACCATACATACAACATTGCAGGAATATGACCGGGATTGAGTACATGTTATTACATGTACAAGAGCCAATACTGTATGTGATCAGAAAAGTACACCGCCAAGCACCAGATAGAGGTATGGACTATAGAGTCAGAATAATCCTTTTAGAGAGCTGGTGCTTTCACAGTAACACCATTGGCAGACTACTATATTCTTGGTGGCGTTGTCTACCAGTGTCCTGATATATGGTCCATCATAAACTCTAGATTGGTGAGTTAAAAAGATTATCAGTCATAGGGCAATATGTACTCTTCATTTTTGTCTTTTCAGCTTTCTACATTGCATCTAGTGAGTGAGGCTTTTGCTGAATGTACGTATGTGAACCCTATAATAACAGGATCCTCATATCCTGACCACCCAATTGCAGTCCGCTCCTATTCAAGATATGACCCCAACAGAGGCAATTACTGGGAGTTCCCAAATGAAAAGTCTCCGAAAGATGTCCCCGTCAGTCAACTGCAGCTGGGGGACCCTGGAGAGATACAGCGCAGAAGAGTGGACAACTTGCTGAGTGATCTTCTTAAGAAATTTCCACCAAAAGCCTTTGCCAAGAAGGTAGTATAGGTAGTACATGTAAATAGACGTGTGTGTAAACTCATGATTCCCCCCCACCCCAAATGTTATAGGATGGAACTAAGCCAGTAGTAGGTAAGTGGTGTCATACTAGGGCTAGGGCATTACTCCAGTGGACTTTCAATTTATAGTTGGTGGGAACAAGCAAGACCGGAAACCAGTTGCTGATATAAAACACAACAGTGCAAGCCATAATGTTGTAGGGGTAAAGAGACAAGCTGGTGACATGAAAATCCCTGACCCAAAAAGAAAAAGACCTTGACTCTCTCTTTCTCCTCCCTCTCTCTCACATACTCTCACTCTTAAAATAGGTCAAAAAAAAAAAAAAAAGTGATAAAATGTGATATAATCATACTCCACTATAGAGAGAATAAAGGTAGACATACACAAGAAATATTGGGTAAAGTAGTAATGGTTTTTTGTGCTGAAGTCCATCTTGTGCCAACAAAGAACCACCACTGTAAGTGGCCCATAAAACACCTAATCCCTGTAACAGTTGGAAAGTAACAATGTCAGAGGTAATATTGCAGCTTTCCACACACCTTTATGAAGAATGATATCCACGGCAACTGTTGGAGAATTGACACCAGTGGAGCCGTTATCACCAATGGCAACAAAGAGTACCCTATCACTCCAAGTGTTTGAGAATAGGATACCTAAGAACACATCAAGTATGATCATACAGCTTGATAGAATAGAATAACACTTGCCTCTCCTCCTAGAACTCGAGCCAATACAAACACGAGACACGAACCAAATATCCATATTGTTATAATCCATGACACCACCTATAAATACATCATTTTCTTGCATAGTATAATTGTTATCAGAACTTGATTGCTCACTCTGAATTGTCCGTAAACTGAGATGAGTGAGTATATGAGGACCACAAGCAGTGGACCCCAGAAATCTGGGCTATCTCTAATGACAGTTCTCTTGAGACTGGAAAAAGGGAGGAGAACACAGCGAAGCTTGTAGTAAATGTCTTTCAGATCAATATCCAGTTCCTCTCTGCAATCATTAAAGTAGTCCCCACTAAAAAAGGGGACCTGGTCACTCGTCACATTACTTACAGCAAAGGTTTGTCATTTTCTTCTTCATCCTCTACTTCCAACAGCCACCCGAACCCCTTTCCCTCTAGATAAGAGGCAGTTCTTCCTGGAATGTGTCTGTGTTTGATTGCTCCTAATTCTGAACCATGATGGTGTGTTGCGGTTTCCACTGAGCCTGTTATCTGTTCGGTGTTAGTTTCTGTTGAATCTACAAAGGTCAAATCATCTGGACTCAGAACTACTGTGGCTGTAGCTGGTGTTGGTGTTAGGGATGAGGGGGAAGGGTTTCTTTGGGTGGGCATCATTTGGAATTCAGCAGTCCCACCATCACTAACTTCTGAGATATCAATATTATGATACTCTTCATCCAATCCATATATCACTGCGCTAGGTTCACTCATTGCTTTAGCCTTTTATAACTTCCAGATCTACAGGATCGACTGTGTACATCATATTATAGGAAGGTCAAAGGTCACCCTGTAGTGGGAAAGGCGCGGGAAAATCAGTTGGCAAGGAGCGAGGTTGTGAAGCTTCTCTATGGGTATCACAGGTCTATTGCCATACTTAAAGGGGGCCCAGAGGGCTGTCCACATATCCTCATTCAAAGGGATGAAGGTTGCCGTCGATGCATACTGCTGGCTACACAAGGGGTCATATTCCTGTGCAACCCAAATTGTAATGAAAACTGCCAAAGTGGAGACACTGTGAGTAAGGTGGTATATACTGGTATGCTGAGCATAATTCAGAGTATTTTGTAGGCCCTTCATTAATTACTGCTTGAGGAGGGTGAATCTTCTTCGCCAGCATGGCATCACGCCTATTATGGTGTTTGATGGAGGCTATCTCCCCACCAAAGCTAGTACAGAGCAGGAGAGGAGAGAGTAAGAACAGGTTTGTGGGTGTGTATTATGTGTGACCATTGATATCAATATAGGAAGAGGAAAGCTTACCTCACTAAAGGGAAGGAGTTGCTGAAGCAAGGGAAAAAATCAGAAGCACATGAATGCTTCCAAAAATCTGTAGACATAACACCTGAAATGGCACTTGTTTTTATTAAGGTAATATATAACACCATTGGTAGCCATGGAACTATAATATTTTTGTTTGCAGGAGTGTCGTAAGCTTGGTGTCGAATGTATTGTGGCACCCTATGAAGCAGATGCACAACTGGCCTACCTTTCCAAGCAAGATATTGTAGACGTGGTCATTACAGAAGACTCTGATCTCCTTGTTTTTGGCTCAAAGAGAGTTTTCTATAAAATGGATGAGTCTGGTAACGGGCAACTCCTTGAACTAAAGGATCTCGGAAAAGCCAATAAGAGTCTCATAGTGAGAACAAAACATTATGTACCATCTTTTAATTAATGCTTTATTATAATTATAGGGGTTTACTGAAACTTCATTCAGGCAAATGTGCATCTTTTCTGGATGTGACTATTTGCCAAATGTACCGGGAATTGGACTAGGGAAATCCTCCAAGCTCATGAGAAAGCACAATATGAATCCATCTCTGGTAAGTGTATTGCGTGCCTGGCAGCCCCTTCATTGTACATGTTCATACAGGTGATCAGAGCATTGCGCTGTGAAAGCAGTAAAGTCCCTCAAGATTATGAGGCAGGCTTCAAGAAAGCGGAATATACATTCCTCTATCAGCTGGTCTTCGATCCCCGTTCTCAGAAACAAGTTCGTCTCAATGAAATACCTGATGGCATTGATCCAAGGGAGTTTGAATTTGCAGGAGTGTATCCTAAGATAATATTATGCTGCTTCATAGTTTGTTTGTTTGTTTGTTTTGCTTGTTTGTTTGTTTGTTTGCTTGTTTGTCCTTGATGGCCAGGCTATGTTTGTGTAGTGAGCATTCTCCCAAGAAGGCGATCCACATGGCTAGAGGGAACATTAACCCTATCACTAAAGAAGTCATTGATTCTTACTCACCATCAAAGGTAGTCAGCGCTCTATTTAAAAAAAAAAAAATATTGCTGAATTGTACAGCCCACTCCAACTCCATCATCATCGTCATCATCATCATCCTCCTGGTCCTGTTCTGTCATGGGGAGTGCTAACAAACACTATCCTGTAGCTATCCAAGCTAAACTCCCATTTGCGTCCTCAGCACACTCATCCAAACCATTCAAACCTCCTTCTAAATGTTGTGTGATGAGCAGCACTGATCAGGAGTTGGAGAAAGATGAGCTAATGAATATCTACAGCAGTAGTCCTGTTGCTGGAGACAGCAACCACTCATCATCAGCTGAAACAAGTCTCACTCTGTCCAGGTAATTCACATTGTTTTCATCTAGCTATAGTCTCATCTATGTGCAGGCCATAATATAGAACATAATAATGTAGCTTTCAATTGGGAATAATTTTCCTCCTCAGATATTTTCCCAATGATTCCAACTATTGCAGTGATGATTCATCTTTAGAGATGACTCCAGAAAGTGATGAGCAGAAATCTAATACTACCCATGAGTTTCACTCCCAAGATGCCGAGTCTTGTGACAGTGGCGTATCTGTAAAATCACCAAGAAGTTCTGGTCTCAGTCATAGCACAGCTTCTCAACAGCCTGGCCCCAGTATGGCCAGAAAAAAACTCTTTCCATCTGGTAATGGCAAACTGAACAAATTTGCCTTCACTGGCACTAAAAGACAGAGAACCCAAGGGGAGGAAATGACCGAATCACTCCCAGTCAGAACTAATCCATTCTCAATCTCCAAGCAACTCTCTGTCAAACCTGATGGAAAGACTTCATCAGGCCTTGATAGGAGGAAACCTTTGGAGAGTTATGAGTTAAATAGTGAGAGTTTACCCCAATCTAAGCCAGAGGACTCGTCCATGTCAGAAAATCAGACATCGACAGAGTTTCATCATACTGATGAGAGCATGGAAGTAATGACCTCGGGTTCCGGTGATCATACCCAGTGTGTCAACTTTACTGAGGACCATCAGATTGATCCAGTTGGCACTAACCAACTGTTTCACCCCCATAAACGAAGTCTGACTACTCCTGGAGTTTCGGTATGTGATTTAACAGTGTGTCTTAAAATGTCTCTACTCTCACTGGATGTTTGTACACATTCCTCATTATAGATCACTTCAGATAAGTTTAGATTTAAGAAGGAAAACTCTTGCAAGAGAGTAGGTGAGTATTCACAGTACAGCATCAATTTTTAGCATTCAAAAGTATCTCTCTAATAGGATTATCAAGAAAATATAAAGCACCCAGACTCTCTGAGCCTGGCTCTGGAGAGAATAATCAGCTGAGTATATATAGCTTTATGAGGTGAGGATGTGGGGAAGTTCCTTCAATTAATGTGTCCACATTGAGGGTTTGCAATGTATCAAATTATTTTGCTGTATTGTTCTATGATAATATATAGGAAACCTCGAATGAAACCTTAGATGAACTCTGTCTCTTTTGTACCAAGCATTTATCATTGTATGCTTTGTATTAATATTATTATTGACATAGAAAACAAGGAGTACTAAGCGACAAGGAGTACTAAGTGTTATGAAATGATACTTATACACACAGACACTAAATAAAAATGCAATTAGTATATTGCATACCATGTCGGGGAGTAGCCTATTAGCAGGCCCTCTTGTATGGCTCTTTGTGTTAGAGCCAACAGTGATAATGCTAATAACAATTGATCATATGTAGTTCATTGCAACACACTATACTAGAATCAGGAACTTACCTCCTGAAAAGACCCCGACACATCCCAGAAAGTATTTTTTTGCTTCAAATGCATCTAGAAATCCAAATAAGGCTAAGAAAAAGGCTATGATGTGCATGGTCTGTGTGTTCAGATATAAATAATCATGTAAATTGATACCTATTTTTATCATGGCTTACAAAAATTGAAGGGAGTGTGGCTGGAGCCCCTGTTATTAATGTTGAAGAGTCTCTACTGGAAAGAAAGAAGACAATATCTATCTCTGCCAAGGAGATCAGTATCAGAGAAAGGATTAAAGATGAGATCACATAAAATTTCTTGTGTTGATGAAGGATAGTATCCAAATACATGGAAAGTCATTTTCTGGAATGCATAAATTCAGCTCTGCATCAATTACAGCCCCTCCTTTCTATTTTCGCGGCATTACATTTCCGTTTTGGGGCGTGGTTGCTATGGCACCGTTGATGGAGCGACCTTTTACCCGATTTGACGAGTGTGTGTCGACCCTTTACCCGACGAGCTAGAATGGCAGCAGCTCCTATCGATATCCAAAGTGATTCTCAATCGGAGGAGACTCAAAATGGATCCAAATCGAAAAGAAGACAGAAGAAATACAGGTACAGAAAGCAGGGCTATCACAAATCGGAGCGAGAGAACGCAAGACGAGTGGAAGCGAGAGCTTTTTTATCCGGAATCACTCTGGATGAACGACTCCGGCCATTGGACCCAACTGATATCAACTTAACAGCATTAGTACATGTAACCCCTAATCAAAACTTAAGCAGTCCCATGCTAACAATGGAGGAGACGCACACTAGTACCGACCTGCAAAGAATTGAGAAACTGCATGAAATGGTGAATTTCTTTGATCTCCAGCATCAGTCACCACTGAAACTCACCCCATCTAGAAGCCATGATCATGGATTCGATGCCTTGGCCATGGTCCGTTCTACGTCTTTGTTTGAGACTGCAGCCACACCATTGACCCACGAGACAAGGAGGTTGGGCCCGGTTTTAAGCAGGTCGATAAATAATCCAGAGGAACATGTGGGCGAGGTCTCTTACTATGACTATGATGAAATCAGCAAATTATTACCACTCCACAACAAAAGGTATGCTAAACCCAACAGTCTGGGCGAGTACCCTCCCTTCCTTCACCACCAAGTATGATTTGATTTTTCTAGAGTAGTGTTGATCACTTCTGGAGATCCTTTTCTGGTGTACTCTACGTTGGCTTATAAGAAATATGAAGAAAAGCAAAAGTTAGTCATTGCTATAATGTTAGTTAACTAATTTTAATTAAAGCAAAGGGTAGGTGTGCCTACAGGTTACTACCAGGTCCAATTTTTGTACCTTCGCCGTAGGTACAGAAATTGGGCCTGGGTACAAGGCTATAGTTTTACTTGCATGTCTTGAGATGTCCCTTATATTTGGTGCTTCATATTCTTACACAGTTTTGAACGTCCTCAGCGACAAAGAGCTCGTCTTAATAGCATGTCAACACAGCTGGATCTGGATGTAGAGCTTGGTGGAGTCATTAATGTTAGTGATCTTATTTTGTAACTTTGACTGGTAAGGGGTCACCAAACAGTTTGTTTCCAGGAAGTTTCACTGGCACGCCTCTTTAGACCTGTCTATCAACAGTCTGAATTGGATCCTGGAGATATCAGAATCTACGGAGGCAAAAAAGGATACCAGCTGGGTGCCAAGTACGATGATGTTCTCGACCACCCTTTACCGAGCTCGTCTGGCACCAACTTCCCATGGGCGGGGTTTCGTGAACACCACAGTGCTCAGTACATTATGGTTCACTACCATCCCCTCTGTATGGACAACTATGAGTACTTTGTAGGACCCCACATATCGACATTATCACAGCAGAGTTATAGGGTATGTACCTGCATTGAAAAGGCCATTAATCTTAACTCTGTGGTGGTGTTAGGTTTCCATCATCCAATATGCCAAGCCTTCAGAACACAAGAAAGGGATCAACGATCAGTTCAGCGATTGTTTCCCCCATGTCAAAATCACACTCTCTAAGCTAAGAAGCCTCAAGGCAGAGCTGTTTGACATTGCCAAGGAAGTGAGTCATATAAATTCACTTTATAAATGAAGTTTAATGCTATGACTTGCAGGGGAATGTTGATTTAGCTACACTGGCTTACTCTTATGTTTATTTTGAGAAATTGGTATTGATGGTAAGTTGTTTCTTCGCATTTTTGTATTTTTCTGTGCTCAAGCTTGATAATAATTATGCTTGTGTTAATGACAGGGAAAGGTAACCAAATCAAACAGAAAGTTGGTAGCTGGTGAGATGAAGAAGCAAATAAAAGGAATGTGTTAGCTATATTTAATTATTTAGGTGTGTGTTTGCTGCTAGCAGCCAAATTCTTCACAGACATGAAGAAACAAGATCTGAAGGACCTGTTGGATGTGAGTGTTACTGATATCAAAACAGAACAGGATGTGGATTGTAATCTTGAAAGAGAAAATAGTGATATAATCTGCAAGATATGCTCCTGTCAATATTTTTCTAACTACATCCACTCCATATACTGAGTGGGTGATGGTTTTTTTCCCTCCCTAATATTAACACTGTAACTAAACAAAAAACATCTTTACTTTTTTTTTTTCTTTTTTTTTTTTTGCAGGAAATCTCTAAAACCTTTCGTCTCAGCAATGAAGAAGTGGTATCTCATGAACTACCTGTTCTAGCTGCTCTCCACTTCTCCCTGCTGACTCCCATTTATCAAGTACGCAACCATTATGAAGTACTCAGAGATAAATCCAGTGATGATTAGACAACCCAGTTCTCAAAATTTCTTTCTTATTATCCATTTGTATGAATTATTATACATGAACAGATGAGGAATATAAAAAAGTTGTAAAAAATTTTGAGATATACAGCAGGTTTTAAAAAAAAACAAGTTGTGCATGTAGTTGTAAGCTCAGCTATTTTTATTTTGGGAACACTAAAATTAATAATGGCCAGTTTTCCATGAATGAGAGAGAATGAATAGGTTTGGAGGTTGCATGTAAAAGATCTAAATAGCTTGATCATAATAATTGACACACTGGAGATGAGGGACTGATATTGAAGCAACAGTCTAAAAAAAGAACATTTTTTTATATAAGCAAATAAGTTTTTTTTTCTTTACACGAATGTCTCTTGTAAGCTCTCAGTTTGTTGAGCTTTCTCAAAAATTTCCGAAAACCCACTTCCTTGACGGGTAAGAGATGTCATACTGTCAGTTGAGCGAAATGGGTAACCTTTGGCATTAGATTGGACTACATTGGCAGGAATGAACTGACTACCTTCACTTTCAACTCTCCTGAGACCATTACTAGAAGAATTCAAAGCACCCCAATACAAACCTTCTGTCCGGTCCTTCTTGATCATTGTGTTGTAATTTTCCTCGTTTATGTTGTGGTGGTGGTGGTGGATGTCATTGGGGGGGTGGAGGGGGAGGTGGGGAGCGGAGGAAGAGGAATGATGCGTGGAAGAGGATGTTGGTTTCTTGTGGTGGCGATGGTGATGGTGTGACGTTAGTGGAGATTGAGGGGAGGATTGTTGTTGTTGTTGTTGTTGTTGTTGTTGTGAGGATAATTGAGTGGCTGCAGGAAGGAGGAGGGGGACTTGGTGGTGCATCGTTTGGCCCGACTGGAGGATCAGAGGAGGGGGGATATCGGAAGACGGGTACTGGTGGTAGGGTGGGTGATGTTGGTGTAGCAGATGTGACCCACTGTGGTAAGATTGCCTGAGGGAATGCGGAGATTGGTCTTCATTAGGTTCTAATATCTGCTGGTAAGCTGCCGGTGATGAGGGCTGGAATGAAGCCGGTGATGAGGGCTGGTATGCAGCTGGTGACGATGGCGGCTGCTGCTGCTGCTGCAGTATCTGGTACAACTGTTTCCCTTCTCTCAATCTTCTCTCCTCCTCCTCCTGCCTCCTCTCTTCCAGCTCCTGCTGAATGGCAACTCTGTAGTACTCGTACACTTTCACAATCTGCTCCGACCCCTTCTTCAAAAGCCGTTTGATCATTGTATCCCAGCCTGTCAAGTCATCGTAAGAAGCCTGCATCCACTGAGGCTAAATAGTTATAAAATGATTAATATTTGTTATTAATAAACTTTCTTTCATGCTCAAAGGAAAAGAGTTTATAACAACATGAAAGAGGGAATGACCACGATTTTGGAGTAGACAACTATCCATCTATTAATCAATCATTTCCTTATACTTCAAGGTATGCCTGTTGGAATGATCACCAAGGCAACTAATATTTTTCTGATGAAATAAAAATATATATAAGGCTTTGAATTCCATACCTCTCATAATCACATGAGCCTGTCTATAGCATTAAGTGTGCATGCCCAATACAACACAATACATAACCTGATTAGTCCCACCTGCATCTCTCTGGCCAAGTCTGGAGACTCAACATACTTCTTCAGCCATTGAGGAATTTCTGTGGAGAGTGAGTGAGATATCATAAGGAGCAGTCCATTGTCTGAGCTATAGTAACAGGACACAGTCATAGTGCCTATTCCCCCACACTCTTATGGTTTGAGTTGGTGCAGCGATTCAATTAGAACCAACTCCTTACACCTCCTTGTTCAGTAGCAGGATTATAATTGGACTCTCTCACTCCCTTCCTCAAAACTATTCACTCACTCACTTACTTCCTCAAGCTTTTTTACTCCCCCCCCCCCCCCCCCCCCCCCTCACTCACTCCCTTCCTCCCTCCCTCAAGTTATTTTACTTACTCACTCCTTCATCTTACTCTCACTCACTCCCTTCCTTTTCCTACTTCTGCACTGTACCTTTGCTTTGATAAGGGCTAGGAGGTACAAAGGTCACTACGGACAGCTGCCTCTCATGAGATACATCTCCGCCTTTGTTCTGTATGGACTTTGACCTCCGGAGGAGCGAAGAGTTTTGGTCAAGGACCCGATGAGACTGAGAGCTCCGATGGGAATGAGAACGTGCTGGAGCTTTCCTGTCGCCCCTCGACAGCCGAGTGTCTTCATCCTCCAAGCTGGAGGGTCGTTGGTAAGGGGGAGGGGATCTGGAGTGGTATGGATGCTGGTAGATTGCAGTTTTGTTGTTGTGACTAAAAATAAAGAAGAAAAAAGTCACAGTATAACACCTAAAGAAAAATTTGAGAACACACAGAGAGAGCTATTATTCTTCCTTTGTGCTGTATAATTTCCTGGTGATAACGTGGAACCACATGATGCACCAATAACAATTCATCATCTGTATAGCACTCCATTATCCGCCCAGAGATCAATGGTTTCATTTCAATAATTCTAAGAGTGCACTGAGGTCATTGTCCGCCCAAATATCAAAGAATTTCTTCACACTCTACCTAAGACATTCCACAGACTTTAGGGAACATTCACATGACATGCACCATGTATGCAGCTGTAATTAAAGCAGGAACACACACGTCATTGGAACTCATTCACCATAATTATTATGTAAATGCATACCAGGAACACACTACTCATGATCTTTCAAGAAGGTATGTGCAATTAACTAAGTGCTTCTAGCCACCTATTTTCACCGAATTCTGCTCAGCTGTTATACACACATAATTGAAGGAGTTCAAAGGTGCAACACATTAGGTAAGAAGCACAGTCAACATTTCAGAGCCCAATTTGACTAAGGCAAGATACCCCCTCCTCGTATTTCACATGGGGGGGGGGGGGTCAGTACGTTTGAATTTCCCTGGTACTATGGAATGCATTGATGTCCGACAATTCAAGAACAATTCAAGGGATACTTAGTACCACATCTGAGAAGTAACCATGCAAAACTAAGGTACTGTACGATGGTTAGTTCTTATGAACATACTTGACGTAGTAAGTGCCATACTGTCCTGACCTCACTGCTTCCCATCCAGAGGGCAGACCTAAAGAAACAAGAATTTCACGAACAGTATTCATCCCAAAGAAGGCTACCAGCCCCTTCATTTGCTACTTATCTGCATGGTGTATCACAATTACCATCCCATTAATTTTTTTGTGGTGGATTATCCATGCAAGTGCATGCATACACAAAGTGAAGACAAATAGAGACTAATTATGTAAATTCGAAAAAGGGTGGATTTAGGAGATTTTTCAATTTGGAGCCCATCCCCTTGCAAAATGAATACTATTGAGCAGGTACGAAGAAAAAAAAAAAGAAAATTTTTTTGTTTTTTTCCTACTCAATCTTAGTATTGGGAGTCCAACCTTTTTTTACACATCCAAAAAGTTACAAAAACAGCTGCCGCTGCTCCTGCCGATTCTGATGCTACCGTAGGTATGCATGTACCAGCATTAAAGCCTATAGAAAAGACAGCTGGACGAGATGGGCCACTTTATCACTCCTCGGTTGCCACCACAGAATGTAATCAAACACTGAGGAATGTGGAATGGCACGGCTCTCGCTTGGCACCCAGGCCCAGGTGGTAGCATAACAGCATAGCCTGGCAGGAAATCACTATCCAGGTGCAGTGATGCATGCAGGAAGCATGACTTCCTCCCCCCAGAGTGACCCATTCCCACAACACAGGCTGGTCCTCTATCTTTTTGTTATACACTACGTTACAGACCACAGAACCTGCTCAGTAATACTCAGTATTGAGTACCTTAAAACACTGAAATTTGGTTGCCCTATATTAATGTTTGGTTGGTCATCCAGTACCCTATATTTCAATCCAGCACTTAAAACCTGAAATTTGGTCCACTATTTCCTCAGGAAAATGACCTCTAGCTGTGGTATGCACTTATGCTCACCTAGAGAATCATCAGTGCTGTGAGGTAGCTCCCAGTGAGTTGACTGTGTGGTATTACTGGAAAGATAATGGAGTAGAAAACCCATCAGTACCAAAGCCAAAAATAACAACAATAAAATAAACAAAAAACAAACAAAACAAAACAAAAAAACATACACACAAAAAAAAAATGAGGAAGAGTATTACCAGCACTACTCAAAGGCACAGAGCCCCTCTAAAGGCATGTTTAGAGATACTTAATTAGCCAGCTATTATTTACTACTGGTAGAATGCCTTTGGAATTAGGTAGAACACTTTTGGGGATGGGAAACCAGTTTCCTGATTGGATTAAGCGGGCATCTCCTCCCCCCTTAATTGGCCTGGGAACTAGGCCTATAGGTCAGACATTGAAGTGAATTACCCCAATTCTTTAACAAAGTGTCTGATATTTCTAACTGAGAGGGATTGATCCAAAGAAGGGAGAAACCGAGTCTATATAATAACTAGGCAGAAAAAGAAAATAAATTAAAAGGGACTGACTCACTCTAAGTAGTAGATGAGTCCTTGATCAGTGTAGCCCACATCCCATCCGGGAGGGAGAGAGGGACTGCTACCTTCCTGCGATAGATAACCTGCAAGAATGGTACGTATAAGATATAGCCTGAGGTTGTTATGACAACAGTTTAACGATAAATAACTTAATAGCTATTTTCAAAACATTTTCTACTTTGGAAAAAAAAAAAGGGGGAGGGGAAATCATCTGATAAGTGTGTATTCCCAACCAGAGGGAACAAGATCAGATGCAGTTTTCATAAGACATTGCAGAGGAATTAAGCCCCACTAAGACAGGAATGTGTGCATAGATACATTGGATGTGCTTCCTCCCCCTCAAGCCCTAGCCCTAGCCCTAGTCGATGATACAATCCTGATTGTAGATACATTGGATGTGTTTTGCCTCCCCCTCAAGCCCTAGTCAATGGAACAATCCTAATTGCATACAGGAATGTAATGAAGTGGTTCAAAAACACTTGCTTAAAAATCCACGGGATATCTACATGTGTACCTACGCCCGTCAAGCATGTAGTGAGTATTTTGAATTAAAGGTACAGACAGCAGATGGAATTAGAATGCGGGAATGGATTTCTCAAATGGACTAACCAGTGGCATCTCTCATGATTATCATGGGACTATAAAACAATAAGGGGTAAGATATAAACATCCATTATCTAAACGAGGAAGAGATATCTCAACATCTGAAATAACAGAGTTCATGATAATGAATCACGTTTATAGAGCAGATCTATAGGTACTTACATTCTACCCTACTAGTAGAGATACTACAGTACTTTAGGACTGCTTGCGACAGGGCTGGAACATTCCTTTCCCTTGCTACAACTTCTTTTCTGGGACTGGGAATGGAATGTCGTCCTACACCTTCCCAGCGGGTCTACAACTCGGGCCAGCTGCTGCCTCCCTCCCCCCAGACGAGACACTCAAAGAGAAAAGAGAAAGAAAGAGAGAGAGGGAGGGACCTGTTTAAAATTCCTCTCATGCCATCCAATTCTGAAGACCTAGGGCAACCAATAATCTAGTCATTAAATCTCATGCCAGCCAGAATGACATCAAAGGATGGAGGAGTGCAGATAGTGTGCCTTGAAAGTAACAAAAAAACAAATCATTTATAGCAGCTGCCTGTTTTTAAATGCCATAAGGAATGCTTCCGAAGTACCTCTGGGGCCAGTGTTGGAAGAGAATGGTTCAATACCGATTTCAAATAAGCTTCAGTGAAGCTCCATGCACCTTTGATCTGTCTGTAGAATGAAAGTGTCCTAAACATACAGAGGTCAAAGTGGACTTACCACACTTGGTAGAGAGTGAGAGAGATGTAATTCACTCAAAGCTGGATCACCAATCCGTTAAGCATTCATTGGGTGCACACACCATCATCAAAATTCCAACACATTAGGTGTCACACTAATTGTAGTGTTTCTACATTATGTAATGCAATAGGTCTTGCACCAGCATTTAAAATCCTTGACAATTAAGGGCACATTATTGAGGGGTTTTCCCTGAATTGAAAGTCTTTCCTGCTAATATAATATATTCATCAACCAGTAGTAATATACAGCCTGAATACTGTATTGAAAGCCTTGGAATCCAAGAGTTAATTTAATTTTAAAAAGGGTTTCTACACCATCTCCATTTAAGGACTAACTTTGCATTCTAACGCTATGGAATAGGCACCTGAAATCACCACCATTGGACAGGACCTCCCCGGGAGAGAGAAATTTGTTTTTTTTTTAGAGTCGATTACATTTCTGGAGATGCTTGATTTGAATTCTTTGGATCGTGTAACTAGCAGATCATGCAATCCAGGATGGTATTACTTCAGGTCTGGCTCTTGTCTCCCATGTTGTTATCAATGCACTATACAAGTGGAGGGTGGACTACAGAGGTATCAGTAATCCATAGAGTCAACAATGAAGGATTTTATAAAAATTGGGTCTATATTTAGATACAACCAGCCATGAGAAGAGATTTATGAGTACACCTACATGGAGAACTTCGATATGGAAACTTTTGGAATCAGAAAAAAAAGTGTTATTTGCAATGGGACACTTAAAAAAAGGTGTCTACTGCCCCACTGCCACTGTAAAACTTCTTTAAAAAGCTTGTCCACGGTTGGAAGGTTAAAAAAAATCTGTCTAGATTCTGAGCATTCGCTAGTCGACATGGCACTGTGATATTAATTTTACAACCTGTACTTTGTATACACATGCCTACAAAGTACATGGCCTCAAGGAATGCAGAGTGCTACCTCCCACACTGAGTACAAGACGCATACCTCATGGAGGAGTGGCGTGCAAGAATGGGGAGCTCCATGTGCACTGGATGCAAGGCATGCGTAATGAGCAGTCTAGTAAATATGCTTGCTGTGACTCTCTAGATTACCCAGTTAGAGTTGGATTGAAGATGATGACTTCTAAGTCGATCCTAATTAATTAGGTGTGATCTTGGAGCTATACTGGCTAACCAATACCAACTGGGACAACCCAACCAATTGGGGGACTTGGTTGAGTTGAGCACCAGACCTCAGGAAAAAAGAAAATCATTTTGATACACACGCTGAGAGGCCATAGTAATAAACATAATGGTTGTAAGTGAACCATTTAAAGCTCTCAGAAAAAGATCATATTGATGGATTCCCATTGCAGTCATTACTAGTGCTTCTTGACTTGACGTCCCAAAATCATCAAAGTGTGATTGTAGTATGAATAAAGTGTCTATTCAGCTTAGAGAGGTGTTGTGTAGAAATGATATATGTATGAGGACCAATACACGTAAGGGCTATGATTAATTGGCCTTGGCGGGTTATTGGCGGGTTATTGTGCAATGAGAGTAAACAATCCTAGAATTGTACATGTACAGTGAAAGGTGAATTATCAGAATCACACAATCTCTCTTCACTCACACAATTAATCCTTGAAGCTGGTACTCAAAATACACACCAGGCTGATAATACAATGTTTGTACAAAATACAGAAATCAGTGCCAGTCTAAACTTTCCATGAGGCTATTACACAGATCATGAGATTCATTGGATGCAAGAATGTACATTCAACAGGGTAAGCCATAGGGCATATAAAAATTAATGTTGATTCAGGGGTCATAGGAAACCAGATTGGTGCTCCTGTATTTGAAACTTAATGCCATGTAGTAACAATTATGCCCAGCAGGCCGGTACATAACACGTGCATAACCTACAAATACAGTTCCGTGAACATACAATCAGCAGTTATTTTTTATCACTACACAAAACCAAAAACCACACTGATACCACACTGACGCTTTCCGTGAGCTAGCTAGTGAGCCAGCCCAGATTTACAGGGTCCTACTAGAGAAACAGTGACGAGCTAGCTAGGTATTGTTAACTGTTAATAATGAGAGCCGCCCAGATTTACATGGGTCTTAACAGTGGCTATGTTAATAGCCCAGATATTATTGGTTACGTGGGTCTTACAGAAGTAATGGTGTAGAATTGTTTTCACTTACCATGTGGAGTGGTTGCACGTTCTCTGTTGGTGGGAATTATTGTAATTGGAGTGGTAGGTACAGAACGGTTCAGTCTCCCAGCAGCAGATAAACTATCCACTCCAGAATCCATTGACACTCTCCTAGGATCAATGCTAGCATCGGACATCCTCCTGGGATCTATATTAAACTGAGATGCGTCATTAGACATCTTATGAGTAGGAGACGCACTCATCAACTCCTCTGCAACTTGCCGGTACTCAGGGTCGCTGGGAAGGACAGATTTGTTATTGACGTAAGTGAAAGACTGAGAATCTTCCCAGAGAGATTCTGAATCATCCCCTGGACGTACCAGGATGTGTCTCGTCAAAGTTCTACGACTGCCACTCCCATGTTCCTCAACCATATAAGGACTATCAGTGGCAACAGAATAGTATCGAGGATCAGTCTTAGTCTGGATTCCGAAATTCTTCAAAGATGTGCTTGAATTGGAGCGATACATTGCCTCTCCACTCCTGAGGGCATGTTGCATTGACGAGAACTTGTAGCTGGAGTCGGTAGAACTACTGGGTACATGGTTGGGGGTGGTGTATGCATCATTGGAGTCACATGACGCTTGTCTTACCCCCTGGTGAAAGACACTATCATTATGACTGACTCTGCTCCTACTGGAATCCCTCAAGGAATTACACCGAGAAAAATCAGTTGTGTATGTGGAACTATTGGAGCAGTCTGAAGAACCCCCAATGGATCTCGGACGTGAGAAATTGATAGGTCTGTAAGTCCCCACCACCCTCTGTTCATTATCTATTGCATTCTCATCCAGTTCCAAATGGGACCCAAATAGCTTTCTAATGTTCCTCTTGAAGGAGGAAGCTTTCTTTGCAGTGTTGTTGGACACTCTGACACTTTTTGATCTTGGCTTGTGATCAGATGGGGGAGGGGAGTACTTGACCTTCTCGGCTGTGGCATGCAGTGAGGGTACGGAGAGGGAGCGAATGGACTTGTTGCTCCCAGTACTAGTGATGACATGTTCGGACCGTTTTACAGCTGTTGGATGCCTTATAACATTACTGCTGCTCTCTATAGTGGCAAGCAAAAAAAAAAAAAGGTCACTAAGAACTCAACTTTACCTAGCTAGCTAATTTTGTGGTGGGCAGTTACTTTTAGCTTACATAGCACAAATAGGCCACAGCTTTATGCCATCATAGATAAAAGTTAAGTTTCTCTACCTGGAATTTGGGGGGATGATGGTGGATTTCTGCGATATCTTCCTGCTTTGACGACTTGAGACAAGTGGTCATCCTCAGATTTGCTATTTTTCTTTCTATACATCATCACTTAATGCCTGGATAAGGCAAAGAGCTCGTAAGCTTATGGTGACTTCGCCTATCCACTCTATATTCGCCTTCGACTGTGCTGTATTCCTTCAACATAAACTCAAAGAACCAAGAAACAGCCTTCGCTTAGTCGATACGCTTCGCAACTCTTCTATTTACCATCTAAGATCGTATTGTGTGGTTCATGGAATCCTTGGAATTTGCATCCCCACTGTAAGGAATTTCAATCAAAAGCTGATTCAGCGTTTATGATTAATTTAACCTTTGACCCCTGACACCACTTGTAGCTATGACAACAAGGTATAACAACATTATGGTTGTGTAAAATAGTACTTCGACTGTGGATCGTCAAGCACAATGGCTTATATTGAATCTCAAGTGCATGCTGCAAAGGAATTCCTTCTACAAGCTAGTTCTAATTCAAAGAATAATTTGTAAGTTTTCACACAGATAGCTAGTAGCTATTAAACTGGCTGGCTAACCAACTAGATTACCTGCACTAATTCTACAGATACGATCACTTATCTGAATGCCTATCTCGAGTTCTTGCTGAGCAGACTCCCAATGCAGTTGGTAAATCATGCACATAGATCTACAGTAAATGTAGTCGTAGTGATATTTATCTTATTAAACTGCAGATATTTTTGAAAGTATCTCCAGTAGTGTGAAAAAGGAGAAATTAAAAGCTAGTGATTCTACAGTACAGGTACTATCAGTTCAATTTGTTTCTAAAAGGATAACTCCACTATAATATCACAGGATCAGGAGGGGCCTTCTGATAGAATAGATTTGGCAGAAAAGCAGAAGGGACTGTTCCAAGTAAGTTAACAGTCAGTCGGATAATGGCAAGCTCATGAAATCCTTTATATTGACATGAGGGGGGAAAGTGATACATTTAAACATCTCTGTAACACAGAAAACTGATGAAGATGCCGAGGAAGAGATAGATGATGAAGTGTCTATCCCCTTTCCAGATTTATTGGAAGTTAGCAGGTGTTTTGAACTTGGAGGGGTAAGTCATCAACTATTCTCATTCTTGTATCATTAATCCTCTTCATCATTACAACATTTCAATCCATATTCAGATTGGCTTGGGGAGGGAGGAAATGATTCGGATCAATCTTGCTCTTAGGCAACTAACAAGAAACGAACCCTTAGTCTCTGTCAGGTTCTGGGGGAAGATTTTCGGTACCAATGCCAACTACATCATAGCAGAGGCAGAGTACCAAGAAGGTGAGGGAGAGGAAGATGAATTAGAAGGTGATGAGAAAGTGGAGGATGAGAGTACTGGGAGTCAGGCTGACCTCCAACGTGAAGGCAGTGAAGATCTTGGTTCTGAAGTGGAAAAGGATGAACCTCCTATAAGCCAGTGGAAACCACCTCCAGTTGTCCCCAAGGAAGAGCCTAAAACTGGCGTCAACAAGAAAACATACTTTGTATGTAATAATCGTAAGTCTGATAAAGTTTACCCATTCTAGAGATATCAACCACCTCTTATTTCCTTTTCCATAGCTGGAGAAGCATGGGTAAAGTTGCCTCACGTTACTCCAGCACAGATTGTTGCTACAAGAGCAATAAAGAAACTGTTTACAGGCAATCTCGATGCCCCAGTTGTTACTTTCCCGCCTTTCCCCGGGAAAGAGATACAATACTTGCGTGCTCAGATTGCCCGCATATCAGCCAGCACCCAGATAAGTCCTAATGGGTTCTTCCAGTCCCCAGAGGAGGAAGAGGAGGAGGAAGAAGAAGGAGGTGTGTTTCGTGTGTGTGGATTGTGTAGAGTTCCACCATTCCTATTTGTGCAGGTATAGGGGTAATAGAGCCAAATCCTGAATTCGAGGTCGACAAGATCTCGGAGTTTGCAGACATCAATAACTGGTGTCACCACGTTCCTTTCTTGCTGCCACAAGGACGTACAGTTTGGTGGAATCCATTGGAGAAAGCTGAAGATGAATTTGAGGAAGAAGAAGAGGAGGAGGATGATGAAAAGGAGCAACTTGAAGAACCAGAACCTGAAACAGGGCCACCACTTCTAGCATCTATCGCGGAAGATGCTAGTAAGATACATTTATGTAGCTAATTGAAAGTCAATTAATTATTTTTTTCTTTTTCACAGAGGTGGATGGCTTACCTCCATGGGTGGCTAGACTGTCTTCAGATATCATGCCTCAATATGCTGTGGCAATAGCCAGTTCCAACCTCTGGCCTGGAGCACATGCTTATGCTGCTGGCAAGTGAGTCTGAGCTTGCATGAGAATCTATACATAGCTACAATCCAGACTTCCTTATAGGCCATAATTTGCAATTGTGTGTATAATACACTCCACAGGAAGTTTGAGAACCTTTATATTGGTTGGGGGATGAAGTACAGTGCACGTCCATTCAATCCCACACTGCCACCAACAGTGCAAGATGAGTTCCCAACTGGTGCTGATATAGCTGAAACCACAGACCCCACTGTGGAACAAGAAAGGGCCCTCAAGGCTGCACAAGAAGAAGCAGAAGCCGAACTTGACGAAGAAGAGGAACCAGATGATGAAGAATCAGATGAAGACTAAAAATAACATAGTGTAGAAAACCAGGTATCATAGATAGCTCTGCTTAAAAATTAGTACCTGCATAATAAATTATTGGAAAAAATTTCACACAGAATCACACTAAGTCTTGGGTATTATTATGGAGCCAGCTATTGTTTATTGGTGTGGTATTCTGACAAACTGGAGTAACTCTGGTCCATCCAGTTCCTGTCTTGTTCCTGTCGCTGGCTCTTGACACTGCCTTCCTTGTCCACTATATCTTGCCCAATGCTGGCCTCAAAACTGAACTTATTATTGCTGTGTCCGCAAGAAGGTGCTTCATTGCTGATAGGCGCTGAGGAAGATGTCTCGGTTTCACTCAAGAGAGGCGAGTACCTGTTTCTTGACTTTCTTTTTTCCTCACGTGCTCTCATTATGCCCAGTATGCTATAGTATGCAATGTAAACCACACATAAAGGTCGATGTACAATGTTCTATGCCTAATATTATTATAATCTCTTACACTATCACCTATAATGGAATCTATAATACCACCGGGTTTTACAAGACATATGACTCACCACACTAGAGGAATAGTGAATATGTAAAGGAGAGACATCATAGAGAACACATATGCACTGGCATTTGAATGCACACCGAAGAAGTCGGTGCCTCTCAAGAAGGCAACGTAGATGGGAATATACACACCGTAGGCCACAATGGAACCCACCACTTGTACAACAGAGATGAGAGAAAAGAGTGCACCTGGAGAAGAAACAATGATAATGCACAGGCAAAGGAACCTATCATGGGGTCTGAGGGCCATGTCCCCAGTCTAATGCTGTACCTTGCTGTTCCGGAGGTACAGATTTTGACATCATGGCTTTCAGTGTTGGTACGATAAATACCTCCACACTCTGAGCAATCACCACTTGAAGGGGACAAAAACTAATCATTACAATCTTCAACCATTAAACTTGATCTACTTACCCAGAAATGCTTGCCAAGCAGCATTCACAAAGCTAAGAGACACATTTGCAGCCATAGTCAAGAGCGTACTCAGAATCACTATTGTGCAATCATGAATGCCTGCAGCTAGTAGCAATGGCAGGATTATCACCAAAATAAGTCCATGGAGAAACTCGCCCAATCCCAGATATAATCCAATTGTCAGGGGACTGAAATATAGAGGATGATGGAGAAGGTAAAGGGTTAGGATAGCAACAATGCCTGTCGAATTTATCACTGAAATCATCATCACTATGAGACTGAGCCAGAGTTTTGCACGTGGAGATTCCTTGCTGAAGAATAATTTCACACCGAGGAGGAGGAGTTTTGGACCAATGCGAACCTTGTCGTTCCTTTTCACCACTACAGGTGACCTATTGGAGGTGTGGGCATATACATGGTCACGAGATTCTCCCGTTGCAATGATCACATAGAGAGTAGCACACACTGCTAGTAGAAGTATAATATATGCAGGAATAGTGAATTTGCATTGGAGAGAGTTGATGGAAATTCCACCTATGAGGAGACCAAGGGTTACGGCAATGAATGAAAGTGTCTCTACAAATCCAATCCTCAACGTAAGCCATCTTCTCGTCTTCTCTTTGCCAAATTCGATGATGTAAGAATAAGTAATGGTGTATATCCCGGCCACGCCTCCTGTAAAACCCCTGAGGCTGGACCCTAGGATGAAGAAGTGGATGTTGATGCCTCCTTTAATGATTGCAACTGTCAGGGCCATCTGGAGAACCATTCCAGCTAATATCATGACAAAAGACGTCTTACGCCCAAAACGGTTCGCTACGGGACCCACAATGAGCATACCAAATATGGAGAAAACTCCACTAGCCATTCCGACCATCATGTTGAGGTATCCAGTTTCACGCTCAACAACGTTTCCATTTGTGTAATTAGACTCTCTCGTTACTTCATATTCAAATTTATCCTCCATATTGAGTTGGTCTAGAGGTTTGGTGGTTAAGCATATTGTACTTCCATTCGCATTCGAGTGACTGCTACTGATGAATTTCTGCCCAAAGGAGTTGAAGGCGTAGAGTTCAAACACAATCTTGTGGAAATAAACTGCAAACAAGATTAAGAAGACAACTGGCTCGATCATAATGAACTTTGACTCGTAACAAGCTACACATAAACGAAACTGGTTGAAACAGAAGGCTTTGGATCGAGATAGAGGACTATTTCTTATACTACTGCTGTTGGTGGTGGAATGACTCAAAGCCTGATAATGGTTGCTGCCAAAGGTGGAGGATGAGCGGATGGACTGGTGGTGGTGAGAGTGGCTACTGTCCAGGGGTTTCCACATGCTAGAAACTGGAGAGATAGTTCTTTCTCCACCAGCAGGCACCTGTATGTTACCAGTCCCAGATAAGTATTTGCTCTTTCTCATGATCCTTCCTTCCAGTTCAGAATGTGCAGTATTACTTCACTGGAAGCTAATAAGCTAGTAGAGAGAAAAATTAATACAGTATCTAGCTAGCTACTGTTATTAGCTTTTGTAGCTAAATAGTGTTTGTATAAACTAGCTAGTTACTTGCAGATCTACTAACGACTTACCTCTATGTTTGCTTAAAAGATGGATACACAAACTCAGCATAGGTAATAGCTCTCAAACCTGTGCTGTGTGCCTCGCTGTGTGCCTCACGCTATTAGCTATAAATTCCAAAGAAGGTTGTCATTTACATAATGGGAAGCCACATTGTGGAATCAAAGCATTGCATCACCTTTCATGGTTTTGCAGGAAGTGGCAGCCACTCAAACTTTGACACTATATTGAATGTCATTCACTACTCATGTCATGGTAACCAAGATTATGGTGCTGATTGAGTCATGATCATAAAATTAAAAAAACAACAACAACAACATTTAAAGAGACAAAAGATTGGAAGAGAGAGAGAGAGAGAGAGAGAGAGAGAGAGAGAGAGAGAGAGAGAGAGAGAGAGAGAGATGTATGCTGACTGATTTATGAGTCTTTTGAGTGATAGATGGTTGAGAATATTAATACCAGGTCCACATACTGAACACTAGCAGCTGTCACTTCTTGCTCAGGGCTTATTATACAGAGAGTGGTGTTCTTTTTACTTATGCTGCTATATAGAGCATCACCAGTCATACCTCCTGCAGGGGAAAAAGAAAAAGAAATTTGGTCACCAGAAGTATGCTGTCTAGAATTGTTATTATGGCCCTATGCATTGATGATTGGTTTGGGAGACCCAGCACCACAAATATTGAATAGATAGTTTGCCAATCTGTTGCTTACATAAAGTAAAAACAAGTAAAGGGCCCTGGCTCCTGCACCCCCCCTCCCCAATCCTATACCTTTACTTATGGATGTCTGCTGTTCCAGAACTTACCACTGACATCTCACAGGGATAACTGTTGAGTTGAAGCCTGAGCTTGTTGCGCTGGGCATTGGTGTGAGAGTAGTCGCTGTCATAATCCTCCTGCATGCATGCAGATATCATTGTCCATAATGATAGGGAGGGGCATGAGAAACCCTTGAGAGAATATTATGGGGAAGAAGAGAAGACAAAGTCTCTTTTCCAAAATGGAAGGAGGCATGTAATAGTCAGAAGTCATAAAGGTCATAATTTAATAGCCAGAAGTCATAAAGTTAAAGGAGAATTGTCAACCATAATTGAATTGGATCTTTCACAATACTGTATTATATATGGAGAGAGCACACACATACTTACCCTGTAATCTGATGACTCGTACAATTCATCAGGGGGTTGCGAGCTGGAATAGTAGCCTTGTATATCAGAACCTCCCACACTGGTCTTGCTACCAAAATAACTGACGGAGGATGTGTCGTAGTGTCTAATAGAAGAGGCCACCTCTATCCCTAGCCCATCCCGGTGAGCTGCCTCCCTCCTTTGCCGCAGGGCTGACTCCGAGGGAGAGTCCGTTCTGTCCAATCGCATCGAGGCAGTTGGGAGGGTCTGAGGAAAACAAGAAGAAAAAGAGTAAAGAAGCCGTCCAGATTCTCTTTATGAACATAATTATTTATTATTAGGTTAATTGAAAGGAATCTCCTTGCCTCTGAGTCAGACTCCGGCTGCTGATGCATGTACACTGGGACAGTCATGGCCACACCCCCAGCCAGAGGGGAACCAGGGGGAGAGGAGTTAGCGGAGAGGTGACGGGGAGGAGAATTCTCCATCCCCTCGGTGTGTTCTGGAATGACAGAGAGTCTGTGCTCTCCGTGACTGATGGCATTGTTGTGAGGGTCATACATCCAATCGTCAACACGCTGAGTAGTGCCTTGGGAGTCACTCTCGGACTGCTCCGATTCACTGCTTATGTACCTCCCATTCACCACACGCCCATTCATAGCAATAGCCTGACCGTTAACCCCTTGATTGCTAGCATTGGGGGAGTGTTCCCCCTGTACGTTGAACTTTGAAGATCTCCTGAATTCGTTCTTGAGGCAGATGAAGTAGTTTCTGATGCTGTTTCTCTCTGTGAATATGTACAGGAGGTAGGAGATGATGCCCAGGAGGGAGACAGTGAGAGAAAAGAAGGCAGGGATGGTCAGAATTCCTGTTCTTGAAGTGTAGATCCCAGCAAGTATCAGGAAAGGGAAATCCTATTGAGATAGTAATGTACTATGACCCATTAGCTTTGAGATAATAATGTACTATGACCCCAGCACACTATTGGCTTTGAGATAGTAATGTACTATGACCCCAACACACTAGAGATAATAATGTACTATGACCCCAGCACACTACAGCTGCAGTGGATCAAACCTGACTTAGTGGTCACCTGAGTTAGCAGGTCACCTCTATCATGGTACCACCTTACACCCTCCTAGAGGTCACTGTTTAAAGGGACACCTCTAACTTTTGAGTACCTTTACACCCTCAGCCACTTGTTTTGGTGATTATTATACTCTTCAATTTCATTGTACATAACCAACAGACCTGTATTATCAGGATGGCAAGCTGGCCATGAAACTGGACAGCCTTTTTCTTATCCACCCAATACCGCCTCACTTTCTTCACACACTCTATGTAATACATACAAGAAGCAGGCACCGTAAGACATGTTTATTAATGACCTATTGTGGGGATGTCCCTGATGATTTACTTACTGGATAGCCGATGCAATATGATGCATTGGTAGACACGAGACACACCTCCGACGATGAGGCTCAAGACGAGAAAAACAATCCCAAAAATCCACACACACACTGAGCAGCATCCTCCAGCAGAAGCTTCGGAACAGAAGATGCTATGAAAGTGTGTATCTTTACTAATAGCCACCACAAGCCATGAATTCATGGCAAGACCGAGTGCCAACCACAGGATGGCACGAGTCTGTCGGATAACAGAACTGGTCAGGTGAAATTTACTCCCTCGACTGGATTTCTCCAGTGCGAGGTCCATGAACCGGCTGGCTAAGAAGAGGGAGAGGATCATGATGCAGAGAGCAAAGGCTAGGATACCCATTAGTGAGACCCAGTAGAGGTCCAATCCTGGGACCACGTCCTGACATAAGGCCGAGGAAAACTGGTCATATAGTTCAGGTATGAAGTGGCATGACCCTGTCTCACATATGAGGGAGTTAGTGGTGTTGGAGATGTAATCCGAGATGTTTGCCTTTATTGTGGTAGCACCAACAACCACTGTACAAGAAATAAGGCAATCAGGGGGATAATTTCACATCTTCTGTAATTAACTCACAGTATATATTGGCTCCTCGGCTGACATGAAGTTTCACTGACTTCTGTAGACTGTCTTCCTTTACTCTCAGCAAAGAGCTGGAATTAGCTCTCTGAACTGTTTGGAGAAAACCTGCACTGTCTCGTATGGACAGGAGAGAAGTGTTGAGATGAGCTGTCAGATTGGATAGGACGTCTGATGTCCGGTTTATCAGTAGAGAAAGAGTGTGACCCACTTCGGGTGAGGGAAGGTGAGAAGAGAGGTTCATTAGCGCCAAGTGCTAAGGGGGGAGGGGAGGAAAGGGGGAGTGGTGTCATGGAGGAAAAGGGAAGGGGAATTGAAGGTGGGATGAAGGGACGACCTATACAGTTGAAGCTCTTGTTGTGGATACATGTTCCCACAACCCATCACATCTTACCATGCTGTCCAATTTATTCATAACTCCTTTTAGTCCCACGAACCCACTAGTGAAGAGTTGGGAGGAGTTCAGGGTAAGGGAGGTGAAGGTCCCCCACACCACTGGGAGGGATTCTGCTGTGGCGAGAAGTTCCAACTGGCTATGAGCACAAGGGGTCAAAGACAAGAAAGGGCTGATTGTCTGAGATAAGTCACGCAGACTGGTTCGGTATGCTTCCTGAAAGAGGAGGAGAAGGGTATGATGACAGGAGTTAATATCACACTATCATTATACTACCAATTAACTTACCATTGCTTCAGCAGAAATGTAAATGTCTTGCTCAAAGTTGAAGCGGTCTGCAAGTCTTAGGGCCCAGTACAGAGATTGGTTTTGTCGACAATTATCCAAGAGATTCTTAAAGGTCAAAGGGTAGGAGCCATTTGCATGAATTGCTTGTCCTAGCAAATAATTTCCTCTCCAAGTTCGGCTGTCGTCAATCACCATTTCCAAAAGTTCTGAAAAATTTCTGTTTGGGCCACATCCCTGTCCTAAACCGCTTGCTATCACCAAGGAAACCCCATGGAAAATTGCTGACACCAAACATACTCCGGTTAGCATCAGGGCAAGTCTAGGAGTGTCAAAAGGTCAAAGGTGATCTACATTATTTTTAATAGTGGTTGATGACTCACTTTCGGATTATTTTCCCGGATTGGTGTGCCCCTTCCAAATTAGAGGGGTCATCCCCATGGACATGTAACTCATAGATATTGAAGAGTCCCCTTCCGATGGACAGGACAAGACATGCCCCCAAGATCAGGATAATGAGCACAAACGTGATGGTACAGATGGAACGGAACTCATTCCAGTTTGCAAGGTACCTAGGGAAATGCAAAATTAAAGTCTATTTGCATTCACCTTGCCCCTTGATCACTCATTATAACTGCTATAACTTTCTCAATTCTTAACCGAATTTCAAATTTCAAACACCTGCAGAGAGAGTGGATAATCAGCTCTCTGTTGATGCCTTAAACTAGAAATTTGGTTAAAAATTGAGAAAATTATAGTGAATGATCAAGGGGCAAGGTGAATGCAAAATAGTGTTTTCATATAGATATGTAATTGCATCAGGGGGTAATTTCTTTTCCCGGGGGGGGGGGGGGGGGGGGGGGGGGGGAAGAGATATGAGGTACCTCCTTTCTCAGATAGACACATTCCACAGTTTTTATGCTACATATCTTTAAATGCTACTTACAATACCTTTCATGCAAGTATGTAAGAAGCTCATTTTGTGACGCTGGGAGGCCGAAAGAGAGAGAGGAGTTGAAATGATGCACTTCTCTCACTACAGAAGTCAGATTGTGATAGAAAGCACTTTCGTTACCTAAAAATCCATCCGTGGACAAGTGACTGAGTCGGGTCAAATTCTCCGACTGCATAAATTATTGGGAATAAATTCATCAAAAATCCTTTTTGTTCATCTCCTTACCATTTCTTCAAAGTATAGTGAGGTAGTGTTAATAGTTACATTCATGAAGAACTCCTTATTTGTGAGAATATCAACCATCATTTGCAGCAAATCCACATTGTTTCTTAGACCCAGATTCCTAATTACAGGGATGTACCTGTTACCCTGAGGGTTAATGAAGTCACTACATTCATTGTTTAGATTGGAGAGGTTTTGGTTCATGGGAAGCATGGAGCACACACTTTGCAGCTGCTGGAAAGTGGAATTGAAACTAGAGAGCAACTGGCTTATGTCTGACGACTCAGCATCGTCATTGGCAACAGAGAGACTGTGGGAACGACCGAGTAGGAGTTGCGAGTGGTTGAGTAGTTGAGGATATAACGAAAACTGTCGTGATACCTGATGGAGTAATTGAGAGTAGTCAGCACTGCTAGAGGCAGATGGCCACTTACATTACTATAGAACATCTGCAGGTCATCATTCAGTAGTCCACTCACATTAGACTTAATCTTACTAGGGATGTCCCTATTAGTTAGAAGTAAAGTGAATAAACAAAGCAAAAAGAGAAAAGCATTCTTCAAAAGAAGAATGCTATTTGAAGTTAATAGTGCATTTTTGCAGCCATAGAAAAAAGGAAGTTTTTATAATTAGTCAAAGTGGTGATAAATACCGATGAACTACTCAAAAGAAATTATTTTTGAAGTGTCGGAACTTCTGAACTCCTCTTCACTGCAGTCTAAAAATGGCTACAATGAACAGGAGCCAACAGAAGAGCACTGAAACTGGTCTTAGTAGTAAGGGTTGTGTTGACTAGTCTGACCCACTTGCTCTTTATGCACTATAGCAAGTCTCATGAACCACACCCCTTGAAAGTGGGAGCTTGACAACAGCTGCCTGCTAACTCTCACTCTTCACCTTAATATGTTGTACACATCCTGAGAAAGCCTTTCATATCCCCCCAAGACAGTCACCTCCACTCCATGTACAGACTGGTCTCTAATCTTCTCAGCCTGGGGGAGGAGCTTGGATACTGCCACATCTCCCTCAGAGACACCACGATTAACCAGAGAATTCCCCTCCAAGAGGAGAGCCATGAATGCCACCAGACCCACTAGCAAAACGAACACACCCACTGATAAAGACCAAGCTACTATTTGGGCACAGCAAGATTCATTCCTACAACAACAAAAAATCATCTTGTACCACGTTTCCATGACTATAGAAAATTCAGTAATCTCCAAGTGACAATCAGTAGTTTCTAGTAATCTTTATACACCTACTTGTACTCCTCTATTTCACTTTCTCCTGCGTCATAGCAAAACTCCCAAACGATCCACAGGACCACCATGACTAGTGGAAAAACCACACCCACAAAGGCAATGAACCCTAGAGAAATACGATGAAACTGAATGCTGAGTCAACAGTATTCATCATTGTGGGTAAAAGAATTCATTGTGCTTACATAAACTTCAGGTGTAAGTTACCCCACCAGACTGATAGTGGAAGTGTCTGGGTTTTTGTCTAGTAGGCACTTAATTATCTGACCAGCTAATCAAAACATGTGGGCAAAAGATGAAGGTAATCACATTACAACTGGGCAAGATAGAGGATAAACACACAGATGTGCACATTGTATGTATGTATATACTGCAGTGGGAACACACTGTACTGCTAGTGTGAAGAACATGAGAGAGTGTTTACTTCAGGGGTTAGGGGGCTAACTGACCTTTATATCATGTTATAGAGGAAGTGACACTATCCATATTTTTTATCTTATCTTATCAACTACTACTTACCAGCTAAAAAGAGAACATTTTGTGTATACTTCACCCACTCCTCCACAAAGGGAGAGACATTGAACTTGGTCGTGTTGTACCTAGAAAAAGATATCAATAGGCAACAAAAAAAAAAAAAAAAAAAAAAAAAAAAAAAATTCCACAGAATAATGCACTCCAGGGAGAGACTTGTATTTAAGAATACAAGAATATAATAATAGAAAACCACATCAAAGGAATGTTGTTGTTACTACTCTCAGCTAGCTGCATATGCCATGTAAAACTTCTCTAGATACTATAGGTTATTCTCTTTACATCCGACGTTTTGGCCTGGTGCTCAGGCCTTCCTCAGGGGATACCTCTTGTATCTTTGTTTTGTAATTGTATCCCCTGAGGAAGGCTTGAGCACCAGGCCGAAACGTCGGATGTAAAAAGAGTTTCTTAAAGCTAGTATCTTTACATAGCACATCAAAGGAAACAAGTTATTATAAGGTTAGAGCTTAAGGCTTAAGTGACCTATGTACTTCTAAATACTTACTGTCTTGCTATCTCATTGCGTATTGTGTTATAGGGGAGTTCTTGATGGACGATGGTCTCACGTGTCATATTTGCACTGGCTAGGAGAACATTCAATGCTCCATGATCCTTTGGAAGGTGGGAGAGATCACCATTGGGCCTCGGACGACAAGTTTGAGCAGAAGTTCTTATATTATTGGTATGACAACATGATAGCCAAACCAAAAGTCCCAATGATAGTAGACTGAAATGAGTGCTGATGTGTGGAAGAACCATCTCAATACAGATTTCACTCAGTGGCTAGCCCTAGTAATGATCATAGCAAGCTAGCTAGCTATCTTATATGTCAGAGACGGCATATCCACGAATCTTGTTCACATCACCTCTAAGATTCTCTCTCCCCCGCCTGCTAGGCAGCTTCAACTTTGTTTACACACAGTACTATAATTATGCCAAAATGAAAGAAAGGGCGTGGTCTAATGCGGAGCGCATGCGCAGTCGACAGAGCTATTAGATCTTAGTCTCTGTCCCAGCCCCCTAGCTCACAGCACTGCATCACCAGCACGCGAGAAAGGGGTCTGGTGGTCTGGCTGCAGGGGTCACGGAACTGAGGAATGTTTGGAATTTTACTTAAATTCAATAATTATGCGCATGCGTGTTCATTTTGCCGCGGGAAATAAGTTATTGCATGCAGCAGCAATGAGGCAGCTTTCTTGCAGGGTCTGTGGGAAAGAGCTCACTGATCACAGAGAGCGCAGGGTTCTCCACAGTAGTGCTAACAAGGAAGTGCTACCTGTTCTAGAGAAGTATATCTCCAAGGGAAGGATAAACCCTGCAATGATCTCTCCAATAGCTAGTGGTGGACCCTGGATCTGCAAACATCCATGCTATAAAGAGTTAAAGGGAGTTCAAGAGATTCAAAATAAACTGCAGACATCTGGCCTCTTCTCCAGTTTCACCTACCACACCCCTTTTCGCGCGAAAGTTAATGTGTGGTAAAGTGGAAATCTAATCATTGGGTAAGGGTGCGCCTGAATTCCGGCGCAGTTCCGTGACCGCTGCAGCCCGACCACCAGACCCCTTCCTCGCGTGCTGGTGATACGATGCAATACATCCAGTGCTGTGAGCTAGGGGGCTGGGACAGAGACTAATTAGATCTAGATATCCGGGGCCCGGGGGCGAGAAAGTTAATACTGAAGGCATGCAATCATGAAACACAAATGTATCTGCTGTGGTGTAAGCGTATTACTCCTGCTTCTACCTGTAATATTCAAGTTAGACTTTTCTACCATAGCTACGTCTTCGGAATTCGAAATAAAAAGCGGAGGCAGAAGTAAATCTATTGTTTCACCAGGAGTAACTTCTATAGCCAAGACTCTGCTTACCTTCAGTACTATCACTCCTACAGGCAAGACTCATCCCAAGCCTACTATCACTCCTACTGCCATCAATCCAGGTTGTATCCATAGGAAACTCTCATTCTATGAGCCCATAGACACTGGTAGGGTGTACCACCATCCTCCTGTGATCCAATATGCCAAGCTTTCCGCGAGTGGTAATCCGGTAAGCCTCAGTTTCAGGGACTACATGGCCATTATGTCAGCCTACAAGTTTCTTCAACCAGAGCGGATCATAATTCATTCCTATGGAACTATCACAGGGAAGTTCTGGGACCAGATGCAGAGATGGAACAGAACATCTGTTATCTTGAATAAAATAAAGCGTATGACTGCTATTGGTGGGAAAAGATTCTCATACATATCTCATGAAGCTGATTACATCAAATTGAAGGGTATATTGCAGTATGGTGGTGTGATATCTGACTTTGATGTTATTGTCATCAATGGTTCCAGATTGAAACAGAAGCAGAGGATATCAGAATGTGTTTTATCTAGAGAGGGCGAGTTTGTAAATGAAGGTTTCACTTCATGCATTAAAAATTCATCGTACATCAGAGAATGGATAGAGGGTTACCATAGGCATTACCAACCACAATCCTGGATATATAATGCCTGTGTTTTTCCAACAAAACTTCTTGAAGACAAAAAGAGCAAAACTTGTTATAATTTGTATCTTGATGAAACAATATGCCTGAGGCCTAATGCTGGGAAGGAAAAATTTAGCTGGTTGAGGACCAATGGGGTTGACTGGAGGTCAAAAACAGCTGCCCACTATTTCTTGAAGCATGGTTTTAAGTTTGAAGATGAGAGGCTGCTGGAAGAGAATCATTCATTTGGGAACGTGTTGAAATATGTTCAAAACTCTTGATTTTTAGTCTTTTTTTATGTCCTGTATGTTTGTTTCCTTCCCCTTTTGCATTACTGCATCTCTTTTTATCATCATGTGTTCTTTTCTGGGGGTATGTTGATCCTCGTCTTGGGGGGGGGGGGTATTTCTTTGTTCTTCATGAACTCCTCTGTAGAATTTGATCATAGTATCTTGCCGGCTTTCCTGAATTCACTGAACCAAATTGCTTGAATTTGGTGGCTGATTCCTACAAAAATATAGAAGCCTCTAATGTACTTCTTATTCATAATACAGCTTGCTATCTGAAATTCTAACCTTTTAGCTCACAGGCAAAGAATTGTCCTAACTACATATAGCTAGCTATAGGCCGACAAGGTGTTAGGAGACACATTCATTCTCTAGTCTCATTGATGATAGTCAGATAGAAGAAGATCCTCATTGAATTCTTTAGCTAATAAGGTCATATCAAAGTCTTCAGAGTTACTATACTGGATGAATGATGATATCATGAATACCAAGATTTAGCACAAAGGCATGGTGAGGCTAAAATACTTTAAACCATAAAGTTTTGATTAGCCATCTCAGGAACCAAGTGTGGCTAATGATTGTGCAACATTATTATGTAGTTCTAGTTTGTCAAGAAGGTCCTGTTCCCATCTGTGTTCGCTCAAGGAACGAACACCTCAGAACATTCTACAGTGAATTGCATGCAAGTTGGTTGTCCAATGTAGCTAAGATGCAAAATCTGAAAGAGCTGTATAAAATTGAGGCTGCATCTGAATAGATGTGTGGCTTTTCTATTGTAGTCAATTTGTGCTTTACATTTGGATAACCAACTTGCAATGTTTTTGTTTATGATCTGACTTAACTGGAGTAGCCATGCTCAGTTGAATTATTCTCATCTTGTGACGCATAACAACCAAACAAACAAACAAACAAACAAATAAACAAACAAGAGCTGTACTGGTGATATGAATATATCGTTATTTACTGAGTATAAGCCAGGTATTTTATTTGAATAAGGGTAGTTTTTTTCTTGAAATTATTATTAAAGTGTTTGGAATTATGCCTAAAATGTTGATTGCTCCCAGTAAGAAACAAACACAAATAAATAAACAAACAAATAAACAAATAAACAAACATGCATCACAGGAGAGCTGGTGCTACCTGACTAAACTGTCCTGCTATTCGTGCTAATAGGGCCACTGTATCATCTATGGAAACTACCTGCAGTAACTGTTCATTCTCTTGTAGATCTGGCGGAACTCTGCTATGTATGGCGCAAAGTCTTCCTCAGAATCAAAGGTGCACCTGCTGATGATGATAATTACAGAGCTAGGGAAAGCCCCCGTTAAGTCCAGAAGAAGAGAAAAGAATTGGAGTCAATCTGAGCAGAACTGGCCGGTGTCATAAAATTTTGGGCCCCCCGGGCCCAAAATAACGGCCCCCCCGTAAAATTAGACCCCCCTCAAAATGAGATCGAGGGCCACCACGCTTGCATCCATGCTTGCATATGCATGTACTCTTCAGAGCAGTGCTTGCAGTCTGTCATCCAATCATGCTTGCATATGACCATCTTATTCTACAACCGGCCAGCTATAGTGAATGTGGTTTCATAGTCTGGCATAGCACCGCCCACCGACTGGAGTATAGGTGGTCTGGTGACATGGTGGGCGGTGCTTGCCAGACTAGCTGAATTGATGCTGGCTTTTACTTACCAGTAAGAGCTAGCACAGTTATTCATTAGCATTACATTTTCATGTGGAGCCCACACACAAATAGCATCACACATAGCTACCCCTAAACTAGTGCTGCTAGCATAGCATAGCATAGCATAGGCTAGCATAGCATAGCATAGCATAGGCTAGCATAGCATAGCATAGCATTTCTATAGCAGATATTAAAATCAGTTGCAAAAACTGGTTAAGCATGCTGGGACAATCCAAGCAGGGCCAATGGACACCTTTGGTGCTTTGTAACCAGCTATAGTGAATGGTTGAGACTGCATGCCTATGATCATGGTAGCATTACCACTGATTGTCAATTTATCACTTTTGCAAGTGGTTGTTCCAAGTTTTTCTGCTCCCTGGACAATACTGGACAATTCCACTGGGTAGCATCAGCCCTCTTGAAAGGAAAAGTATATGTGTATGATTCAAGGTTTCGTAAGTTTGCAAGTACAGCTTGTATAGGAGTATTCTTTGGGCAGATGAACCTGGCAAGAAGACCCTCGCCATTGAAACCCCTGGTGTGTGCAAGCAGATTGGTAGCATAGATTGTGGTGTTTTTGCGATTGCATTTGCTTTTCATGCAGGTATGTAAATTTTCTGTAAGCTTTAGCTATAGATATAATTTTGATTATTCTCATGCAGCAAATGGAGATGATGTAGCTATCAAGGCTGCAGTTCTATCAACAGAAAATTCGCTGATTGAAGTGTATCAGTCCCTTCCCCCACCTTCTTGCTCCAACCCCGTTTTGTCCACCTGTCAGTCCTCTTGCATTAGAAGTCTATTGTCATTGCGACTTACCTGAGGTCTATGACAATATGATCCTGCAGTGTGTGGGCATGAGGAAGCCCACTTTGATGGACAAATGGCTATAGAGATCATGCAAACCCAATTAACAATCATGTCAACTTTATTATTGCTTACTATAAATGTAAGATAATTTTATGACTTAGTACCACTGAAAAAAGTCTGTTGGGGGGGGGGGGGGCTAGTACAGCTGAAAATAAATCTATAGTGCCATAATCACGGTTGTGGGGGGCCTATTCTACCAGTACTTTGGGGCCCCCTGAGGGGCCCCAAAATACCGTTTGAATGGGACCCCTGGGGGCCCATTCTACCGATAAAATGGGCCCGGGAGCCCCATTCTAACGGTAGAATGGGCCCTGGGGGGCCCATTTTTAGGGGGGGGCCTATTTTCACATGACACCGGGGGATGATTGCTGCACAAAACTAGATGATTGGAGGCAGTGATATAGAAAGATCACTAACTTAAAGAGAAAAATACTTTGCATATGAACAAACGACAATGAAAGAAATCAATAAATTGAGAGATCGCATATTGTTGTAAACTACACCCCTCTAAATAAGGTACGGTACGCCTAGCTAGTAAACCACACCCGTTTATATACGCCCCCGTCCTCTTATCACCTTTTGCCAAAAGATGGAAGCTTCATAAGCTCGGAAAAAAAACTCGGTAAGTAGGAAATAGAAACTAGATTTCGTTTATTCTGGTCTGCCTAGTTGTTTCTCTTTCCTCCACTTCCTATTTCTGTAGCTAGCTGCCTTGCTGTTCAAATCTCACTTCATACCTATCTGACAAGATGGCCAAATATACAATAATAGCTTATCTTCTGTGGGTGACTCTTGGATGGATTGGAGCTCATTTGTTTTACCTCGGACGGGACTTTCAGGGGATCCTCTGGTTAACTTCCTTTGGGGGTTGGTTCGGTATTGGTTGGTTGCGAGACTTCTACAAGATTCCGGCATATGTCAAGGAGTCGAATGAAGACCAGGGATACATGATGCAAATGGTACTGATAATGAGGCGAAGGAGACGACCTTCCATATGGGCAAACATTCATAGAGTCATAGCCCAGGTAGCATTTGGATCTTTCTACCGCTATTTGGTGCTATATTCTTTGCCTGAGGAGTACTCAGTTAACAGTTTTGTGGTGCTATTGCTTGTCCCTCTGGGAACAACTCTTGGTACGTACATGGTGAGTAATATTGGGATGATCAAGTCGCCCTTGAAGTACTCACTGATTGGAGCATATGTAGGTGAAATCATCTTGGGGTATTCTCACTGTCTCTTAGAAGAATCACATCCCTCACTGGCTGTATCCATCAGTATGCTGTTTTCAACATTTGCATGGGAGTTCGACAGGCGTCCAAGAGCTCAAAGTATGATTCTTGGTCGACGTAGGACCTGTTGCAAACGTTTTCTAACTGTAATTTTTGCTCTATTTATCTTTGGCTCTCTCCTCTGTTCAGCCATCTATTTCAATGCTGCTGTCACAACGAATGAAGGTGAGACGGTGAAAGTGCGAGAAGCAGTAAATAATTTTTTCAAGTCGCCTTACTGGAAGAAACTCAAGGAGTCGTTTTGGAAGAGCATGAATGATATTTGGCAAGAGTATAAGAAAAAAGGCTGGAAAGGGGCACGAAGTAGAATTGTTATACTTGCTGATATCCAGGGAGAGGAGAGGTCTCGTGTTATCCTTGGAGTAGAGTCAAATGCCACCATGAAAGAATTGAAGGCTAGGTATCGCTTGCTTGCCAAAGAGTGGCATCCAGATCACCACCACTCTGCCAGTGCCGAGGAGAAGGCTGAAGTCCAGGAACGCTTCATGGAGATACAGGAAGCTTACGAGAATCTCCAGAGAATCTTCAAGAAAAGAGAATACAGAAGTCAACGCAGTAAATCACATAGCTAAATAATTGTTTTTTTGAAGAAACAATAAATTAGGAACCAGTTAGGGAACTATTTTCAAATTGTCAAAATAATCATACATGCATGCTTGCTTATCATACATGGAATCTAATTTGATTACTATCTTTTTTTCTTTTTTTTTGCCAACAATAATACCCCAAGTGAGTTTTGTATTTGATTTATAATGACCTCCAGCTATTATTTGAAAAAGGCAGGGGTCCCAATCATCTGTATGCACCATATCATATTATTCAGGAAAAAAAGAATATATAGTGCATGTTAACTGGAGTCATTGTTTAAACTTCCTGATGGTTCTGTCTTCAGGAAATTTCCCAAATTGTACTGACTAAAATCTCGAGTTTGCAGGTGGATTAATCTCTGCCTCTTAGTCTTAGGTTTCGAGCAGCCAGCAGCAGCTGCAACTTCAAGTTCACCACCATGTGTAGCACTACTACAAACATCTTCACTTGATGTCCATGGGCACAGTCTACGGATTCCATCAGGGTTATCACCACTATTTCCCTCTTCTTTTATTTCACTATTAAGGCCAACATCAGCACAATGTGAATGCCGTTCATTCATTGTGGCAGTTTGCCTTTTTCGATCACCACAGCCACCAAAATCACCAAAAGTAGCTACCCGGTTTATCCCTTCTTTGCTATTTTCACTTGATCTTAATTCATTTCCACTCTGCTCTTCATGTCCTCTTTCTTCAGCATTAAGTCCATTTTCTTTAACATCGGCACATATAGAACCTGAATTTATTGCTTTATTCTCTTGATTCTCTCCTTCACTGCTGCTCATTTCTCCTCCATCATTGCCACCATTCACCTCATCAGTTCTTCTCTCAGTCTCATGTCCATCTTCATCTTCATCATCAGCGTCCTCCTGACGACTATCCCAGTCATCATCGTCATCATCATCATTCCTTTCTCCACTATCAGTATGCCACTCATCCTCGTCGTCATCATCTGTATCCTCTGACCATGAAGGCTCAAAATACGCATTTACAGGACCAAACATATCAGAGTGTGAGCTATCGTCTAAGTCAAAGAATGGCAGCTCATCCAAAACTGGAAAGTAGTCAGAACTGATGCTACTTTCGCTACTGCTCAAAAAGTTGTCATCTCCCTCCATGTCTTCTTGGACCAGGTTGTCAAATAGTGCCAAGACTTTCTGGTCTTCCTCGGTAGGATCACTTGGTTCCAGGGGGGAGGAGGTGGTCATCATGATTCGTAGCTCTAATGATGTGTACCTTCTTCTTGATGGTGGATCTTTCGACTTATGGAGAGTCTGGTTCTGGTTCAAACGCATGTCACTCCAAATCTGAATTATACCAGAAGCATCTTATAGGTATAGCTATGTCTATAGAGATATCTTAACCTTTATCAATTTTTCAACGCCAGAGGTAACAAGAACGTGGTGAGTCTTGGAGTAACGTGTTTGATTCACTATTGATCTGTGACCTGGTAGCACCAAATGAGGCACATTCTGCTGAATTGGGATGCTCAGTTCTTTAGAATCTATGACGATAACAATTAATAGAGGTGCATAATAATTGTTGCCCACATTATACGGAGTGGCTACTCTCTTAATTAAGCTCCAGTCTATAAGCAGTTAAGGTGCGATCTGCATATTTCCTGGGAGCTGACCTACCCTTAGTTTTGGTGGGTACTTTCCAGATATATAATCTAAAGTCATCTGATCCGGATACAACAAACTGCGTAAATGAAAATTGACAATAATAGCTATTCCTAGCCATCAGAAGCCTTCTAATGTTTAGACAAACTCCACTCACTTCATCATTCTGACCGAGGAAGCAACCTGATTTCATGGTGACAGAGTTCCTATAGGCTCCAGTGATGTCACTACAGTGACACAGTGCTGTACTTTCCCAGAGGTCATGTAGTGTGGGGGCACGACGGCGGTACATGGAGAAGAGTTGAGTCCCAGTGCTGTTGAAGCAGACAGACACAGCATCTTCACGAAGGGAAGGACCATGACTGCTTTTGTAGGCAATAACCCTGAAAAAAGACATATAGTATTATACTTATGAATATACTCAGTTTTAGTTATTCCATTGACTATAGACAGAGATGGATCCAAGTGCTATGTAGCTTACTCTTTTCTGTTGCGCGTGTCATAGAGGGAAGTGCCATTGCGAGCATTAGAGACTGCAACAAGGCGAGGCTCCACTGGGTTGATGGCCACACACTGGTAACTGTCCAAGTCCTCACATAGGAGCATGTCATGACCCACTGCACATGTACATTTAGGATCATTATAATAGGATAAAGTGTTAACACAATAATGGAATTCTGCCAAGTAATAATTACATGGGAACAAAAACATTTCTTTTAGTACAGCAATAATGCAAATGATTTTCTCTGGAGAGAATGTCCAGGAATTATTTCAACCCTCCCAAATTTTTTATACCCTAGTAGCTAATAGCTATGATCATATAATCTTACATTCTCTTCTTGATAGTCTGGTATCAATAATGTACACACACCCATCCTCGGAGGCAGTGAAGACAACTTCAGGTGAGCTAGGATGTGTGGATACACTGTATACTGCTTCTAAGTGTTCATATGAATTCACAAAATGCTGCCTGCATCATTAAAGCATCAAGCATCATTCTCATAAAAAAATACTTAACTTACGTTTTGAAGTCATGTTTGATCAGTTCTGCATCATCACCTGCAGTGTTGCAATAGAATCATGGAGCAGGGTCAGCTGACTGGTGCATGCACTTGGCAGTGATTTCAAAACATTCTTACTCTGCTTACCTCCAGAGAAAATATATGAATTATCACAACTGAAGTCCAGAGTGAAAATGTTTGATCTATGTCTAGTGACCATGCTGATAGGTGTAAGCTCCTCCTTGCCCTGGATGGCATCAACAACCCTCCACACCAATACCCTCTGATCGTCTCCTCCTGTAATAAAAAAGGTCATCAGCTCTTAGTTTCAACCTAGCTAGCTAAAAATATAGAGCAACCTGTAGCTAAATATTGATCTCCTCCTCTCGAAAAGCCAAGTGCATTCACACAGCCATGGTGACCACGTATGTTTGTTGAGTACATGGAGTCACAAGATGCTAAGTATTCATTCATGTAAGTTTCTCTCCTTCTCTGGGGTCTGCCAACACAATTGGTACGGTCAAAGTTCAAGGAGGCTACGATATTATTTCTAGAGAGTCCATAATATCCCCGCAATAGCGAACTCGAGGGAAGTGAAGGACCAGGTTGAGCAGTCACCCCATGAACTACTGGTTCAGTAGTCACAGACTTGCTGTCACACTCCAAAACAACATCTAATGTACTCCCTTGCTCCATGCTGTCGCGAACATTATTGCTGACTCATCATCATTGCTAGAACACGCCCCCTCCCCGCCCCCTTTTCAGTTGCAGATCAGAATGGCCGCGATCATTGTCCATGGAGGAGCTTATGCAATTCCAGATGCAGTCGTTGACCAAAAAATTGCAGGATGTAAAGCAGCAGCCGATAAAGCACACAAAGCTCTCACAGAAGGAAAATCTGCCTTGGATGCTGGTAAGCTGAAAAGCTCTTTCTCTTATTGCTACTAATGTTACATAGAAAACCTTATGTTATAATAGTGGAAATAGCAGTGAGAAGTCTTGAGGATGACCCTGTCTTTAATGCTGGTCATGGTTCAGTGTTCAATCAAGCCGGGGAAGTGGAAATGGATGCTCTTATAACTGATGGAAGTAAGTACTATCCAGCTAGCTAAGGTATACCTCCCTTCCATGGAATTTCGTATAGCTACTTATTGAAACTAGGTACTCTTGGTTGTGGAGCAGTAGCTGGTGTGAAGGCCATCTCTAACCCAATTTCCCTGGCTCGGATGGTGCTGGAGAGAACCAATCATGTGATGCTTATTGGAGAAGGAGCCAACAAGTTCGCTGAAGAAATGGGAGTACCAAAGGTGGATCCGTCTGAACTAGCTACACCCTCAGCTCGGAAAGAATGGGAAGAGTACGACAAGTACAAGAGTGTCATATCGAAAGTCTTTCATAGCACACAGAAGAAGACAAAGAATGAAGACTCTGATCATGAACATGACACTGTTGGTGCTGTTGCCATAGACCTCCAAGGAAACATGGCAGCTGCCACCTCCACTGGTGGGATATCCCTGAAAAAGGTGGGGCGAGTTGGTGACTCTCCTCTTGTCGGTTCTGGTGCATACTGTGACAATACCCTTGGGGGTATTTCCTGTACTGGTCACGGAGAAGCTATTGCTAAAGTAGTACTGGGATACAGAGCTCTGAACCAACTGCAAAGCAATCCGAAAACTAATTTGGAGAAAGCTCTGAAGAATTCATTGGAGTTCATGTTGAATCGTGTAGGCGGTAGAGGAGGAATGATAGGAATAAGTAGAAATGGAGAGATTGCAAAAGATTTTAGTACACCACGTATGTCTTGGGCCAGTGTAGATCAAAATGGAGTAATGAAAAGTGGGATATAATTTGAAATACATACTGCACTGATCAAGAATTTTATTTGAACAGGTGCAAAACTTACGTTTTGCGCACGTGCGTGGTACAGAGGTTTTCAGGTTGGTTGACCAGTAGAATTTGCTCATGTGCAAAATAAATTCAAGCGAGCAAAATATACATGTACTGTCATACAAATGCTAGCGAGCACGAATTTAATTCTGCACTGTTGGTAAATTTTGTGTCAACCAATTTTTTTTTTTTTTTTTTGGTATTCCTTCGCGTACGCATGCGCACAAGATACGGACTTTTTCGGATGAACTTCGAACTCTAGCTCAGTGATTATGATGAACAATGAACAGTCTCAGAAGGAAGTCTTTGAAAAATCCAGACTAGAAAATAAGAGGAAGGTCAGAAAAAAAGATTGAAAAATTCACTCTTATAAAAAATTATTAGCAGGGAAAGTGGTATTTTGACTTCAGAAACACACCCTGTGCTCGTGATAGTTTCATTCATGGAATATTAGGGGGTGTGGGTACTGGACTGCTGTATTTCCTGAAGTCAAGTAAGCAGTTATTATATAATATTGCTTTGAAATGCTGTTTGTCTGTTGGTAGATATAGTTTTAAGATCATGTGATGTTGCTGTACTTGGCTTCATAGTGGTTGGATACGGCAGTTGGTAAGCCGATACTTTGAACTCGAGCTCATTTTCCTCTCCCCTTCCGTCTTAATAACTCCATCTCCCTTGCCCTCTGCCCCCCCCCCCCCCCAATCCCTCCCAAATCTCATTGCACCATTTTCTTAGGAGAATATGTAGACACCAGATGTACAAGCAGCATAGAGAAATAAAAGATACTGTGAAGAAAATGAACAAGATGATGGAGGACAAAGGAAATCAAATTCCTCCTCCAACAAGCTGCTAAGAAACTTGATCAATGAATCTAATGCTGCTAGCTAGACAAGATGTCCAACAGTTATACACAATAGAGTTCCACTTCTTCACAACTGTAGACATCTTTCTGTGTTCATCATCAAACTCTCCACTTTGTCTTCATCAGCAAATATCAGTGGCTTGCAATGTGTGCAGGAATATCCTCTTAATATTTGTACTTCAGTTGGTGTCTGGAATATGGGAGGGAAAAGGCAGAGTTAAATTTTCTGACCATAATTTTTGACCTCTCTAAGTGAACTCTTTTCACATTCATGCTGATCATGCAATACAAATATACAAATTGAACCTCTTAAGAGTGGAAATCTCTCTATTAAGAAAAAATAAGGACGAAAATAGCTGGTCTCAAGTGTCCACTATAATAAAAGAGGTTTCAATGTAATCATTGTAACATACCAGAGTTTGTAGAGATTTGCCATTCCATTCAGTTGGCAGTGGTGCTTCGTGTTTGAACCAACTAGCCACTGCTTCACTCACTGCATCCAGAGAGAGCCTGCTCCCTCCGCCAGCAGACATGTTCAGCCAATGGAAGTCTGGCTGTTTTTTAAACCATGTTAACTGTGTCTGTGCCAGCCGCCTGTGAGTTAAATTTAAATAGTACAGCCAAGCATTCTATAACTAGCCACTCTCCATAATTACCTCGTTTTAGATTTATAATGACACAGAAATTCATAAAAGTGTTTCTTTAAATCTTCTTTTGGAACCTGAGCATAGAATAATTATACTTGTGGCATTGCTCATCATTAAAATAACCACTTTACCTGTAATGAATAGGGTTTTCCCTTACTTTCCCCTTCTTCTGAGGGGAACCCCCAGACTGACTGCAAGTACTCCAGCACCTGCCTGTAGCCCACACTTCTCCCTGCCTGGCTATCAGACTTTAAGCCGTCCTTCTTCACCAAGGATATCACCTCCTGCATAAATGTATGTCTGTCATGATGGAGAACACCCATGTCTTCTCACTTTACAATGTAGTGTTGTCTCACTTTATTGTCTCACTTTATAATGCAGTGTCGTCTCACTTGTGTACGTTGTCTCACTTAATGTATTCAATCAAGTACCCATGATTATAAGTGGCTGACCTGAATTAGCCCAGCTTCGATGATAGCCTCACAACGAGCATCAATACGCTGAAACAGTTCAACTCTTGGCATAGATAAGAAAAGACACTTCGATTCATAGGGACAATCTGAAATTAAGCATACATAAAAATAATCAGAGGCAACTTGTAATCCATCATACCTTTGACATCTAGCTTCTTTTCGAATGATGTGACAGTGCTAAACTTGAACGAAATTGAATCCCATTGTGATATGCAGTCACTGTCAGAGATACATGGTGTGCGTTATTATAGAATACCTTCCAGAGAGAATGCAAATTTCGAGGGCTCTTCTAAGTCGGTACCAGTCATTCACACTCAAAGAAGCAGCATAGACAGGGTCCAGGTCCTTTAGTCTTGAGAAACTTGCACACCAAATAGTTATTTTAATAAACTTGTGCAACTGTGCCTCTCACCTTTTTTCCCAGTTTCCGTCGTCTTCTTCCTGTATAATGCGTTCAATCATGGCCTGGCTCTCATTGGTGGATGGCGGCGAGCCAACCACCCCACCCTGCAGCAGTGTGCGGATGTACAATCCAGTCCCACCTACAATCAGTGGGACATGCCCTCTGGAGATGATCTCCTATTAGAGGGGAGGGAGAAGTGGAAAGTTGTAGCAAAAACCTCTCAATGTGGGACTGTTTCCACATACCTTTATTGCCTTTTCAGCTTGGCTACAGTAATCTGCCATGGAGAATTTCTCCTCAGAGTCAATGTCAGCTACATCCAAGAGATGGTGGCTCACTCTAGATGTTATTTCTCTGTCTACCTTTGCTGAACCTATGTCTAGTTTTCTGTAGACCTGCAGCCAAATAAGGCATCAAAACAGTTTTGTCTTGTAAAAAGTGACCTCCTTGGGCCAAGCCCCATAGAAAATCCATTCTTAGTACCTGTGCAGAATCAGCCGATATAATTTCACCATTAAGAAGAGAAGCAAGTCGCAGGGATAGATCTGTCTTTCCAACACTAGTGGTTCCTGCTATCACCAATACTACAACCAAAGGAAGAACAAAATTGGTACTATTATAATCAAGTATTCAGCATCTTTTCTATCTTCTGACATTTTGGCTTGGAGGAGGGGCCATCCTTACTGCAGACAGGAGAGGCCTGAGACATGTGTTTGTACGGTACTCTCAGCACCCACAGAGAATTGCAGTCAACTATGAGTCTCTTAGAGAAGTGAAAGACACCATTCATCCCTATTGGGGTCACAAAGGTCAAGCCACATGGTTAACCTTTAACCTCCAGTCACCCTATTCTTACTGAATAAAAGTTTTTATCTATACAGTTTTTAACATACACATAATATACAAATAAGTAAAGGGAATAATACATAAATCTATTGTAAAAAGTCATATATATAGCCTGTCTTTAATAATAATATAACTGCATGGTCATAACCTAGCAGCAATGAGATCGAAAAGATAAAAATTAAAATAAGACTTCCATATAAGTGGGGGAAAGGGGACTCTTTACAGCAGTGAAAGAAAAATGGGGGACAATAATAATAATAATAATAATAAAGAGCAAAATCAAAACAACAACAAAAAAAAACAAATTGACTGCTAAGAATCACTCCAAAAAGTAGTATACATGTGTACAATAAGACTCCATTATGCATGTTACATGCATGCTTTGTATAATGACATAATGATAATAAATGATTGATGTATTGTGTGAACAGAAGAGGGCATTTTTGGTGACCTCAAGGAATGAATCAAAGATGCGTTAGTGTTGGGGTGCATGATAAAACTTAACTAGACTTGATAACATGTGACTTCATGTGTGCACTGCGACTTTTGACTTTAGTGAATACCCTACAAAAGAAAATAAAGGATGTTATTTATACATGTATGAAGCCTTTTTTATAGGCAACTGCTGATATGTGAACTGATTAAATACATGCAAGATATGCACATACTTTATGAAATTAGTGCAGGGGGCGTAATATTATCCTACCTGCCACATCTATTACATGGATAGTAACCCTCATGTTCCCCGGGGCTAGAACTGGAAAGCTTCTTCTTGGGGCCAGAGAGAGCCTTGCTTTTTCCTGGGGATGGTTTAGGGGAGGGAGTATGGTAGCCAACACTTTTGGAGGAAGAAATGGCGGAGTGGCCTGGCAATTCCAAGAGAGCCCTGGCTAACTCCAGCTCTGCAAGTGATTTATGGGCATGGGACGAGTGTGGTTTTTGAGATCCAGCAAACTGAGAACCAGCGTGAGCACTAGAGGAGTGTGGCAGACGAGAGGAGTAGTTGGATTGACTGCTGGAGGAGGGAGGGCCACTGATACTGCTTGGCTGTGCAAAAGCCGAGCCTCCACTTTGTGGTTTAGGAAAGAAACTAGAAGGAAATCAAGAAACTGATGAGAACACAACTACTAAATGAACAGTTACACACTCCCACCAATACCACAGCTAGACTTGCCACTCTCACTCTCATGAGAATTATCAGTAACAACATACCTTCCTCCATGAACTCTAATGTGTCCATTCAAAGCGAAAATTGAAGTGAAAATCTATGAAAAGCAATTATTATATCAAAAAAGAAAATAATTTGAATTATTATATTTTTCTATGCACCTGGTTGCATCCTGGGTACTTGCAAGGGAACTGGTGGATCTGCTGGTTGGGGGGGACAGGGGAAGAGTGGGGGGCGTAGACTATTGGCAGACTAGTATTGTACATCCTGTTATTCTGCATGTGCATTGCCTCAGACATTTTGGGAAACTGGTTATTGGCAGAGTTGGAGAGAGCAGTGTGATTCTTCTTGGATTTAGCTGATTTTCTCTCGATGTCATGAGCAGCCTCACTATCCCCTGAGCCAGAAGAGCTAGAGGAAGGTATCTGTGGATAAGTCAGGTCATCCTCGTCTGAAAAAATCTGAAAAGATAAAAGATTGAGTAAAAAGCTATACTTATTACTGTCTATTGCAATTACACCTCCTCGCTAATGTGACGATTTCTGCCACGATACTCATCAGAACAGTACTTCTTCCAGGTATAGTAGTACTCGATAATTTCAGAAAACTTCTTTGATTCAACCTGAAAATGAAGGGGGGGGGGGGGGATTAAGTATTTTAATTACCTGTGCAAGGCTAGTGATACAGATCAGTAAAAAAACAAACAAACTACTTGCCAATGTTGCACTAACAACACACAGTTTCATACAGGATATCTTTGTTCATCATTTAATGTATAACATTTTAAAAAAACACACCAAAACACCACCACTTACTGCACTCCTCAGCATGTTGAACTGCTTTCTATGGACCTTCCAGGCCCTACGAAACTGCTGCCTCTCCCTACCAGACCATCGGTTGGCACCAGAGTAGTTGTAATCATTCATCATAGAGCCGGAGTCGAATAACGTCTTTCCCGACATCAACCACCTCACTGCCTCCTACATCAAGAGAGTAAAAGTACAAGCCTGAAATGACTGTATATGCTTATAACGTGCAAGGTTGCAGCTGCTGGACATGTTCATGAAATTCAAACTATGTACAATAAACTATGTACTGCGTTATTAGCCACAACACAAACCAGATGTGTACACAGAATTTAAAAGCATGCTATAATGATCATTATTGTACCTTGATAGAGCCACCCAAGCTGTGCAAGAAGTGGACAGCTAGTTCTTTGTTTCTGCCTCCGTAAAGAACAGCAGGAGAGCATGCCAGCTCTAAATAACCATCAATGACGCTCTCATCTTCCTGTGTGAGTTCCTCAGGGGGTTTCCACAGCAGTGTGGCTCGAGGGTCATCCTTGGATATCCCACTCCGTGATTCTGCAGGGAAAAAATACTTGAAAGGTACTGCACTATGTTCATGTGACCACTATGATTTTCCAAACTACTGCACTTTGCAAGGTAGCATCACTATTAGTTCTCACCATCACACTTGGGAAGAGTAGCTTGGAAATCCTCCCCGACGTTGATGTGGGGCTCAGAGAAGCTGTTGTCCTCCGTATCTGAGAGTTTCCTGCCATCTGTGCTCCTCCGGCTGGACCAGTGCTGCAAGATTCGGTTAGGGGTGCACGGGGCAGAGGTATTCACCTGACTTACCCCTGGTGCTAGGTGGATGATGGACCGAGAAGGGCTTAGAATAGGAGGAGGAGTGTAAGGAGGTGTGCCACCCAGGCGGTGCTTCTCCCTATCAATAGCCGTTACTGGACTTGGAGATTGATTCTGAGGGATGGTGATATTTCCTGGGCGTTTCCTGCCAAATTCATCCTCTTGGTACTGATCTGAAGTGGGGAGTGTTTTCTCGTTGGTATGAAGTCGCTCAAGTTCTGCCGCAGCTCGACACAAGTCCTCCAAGGTGGAGCCTGATTGGGTCACCATGGTACCCCTGGCGTCATGACCCTCGGAGGAAGGGGTGCTGGAGGAGGAGGATGTGGTAATGGGGGCAGGAGGAGGGGGAAGATGGGGCTTGTGTGTGGCAGCATGGGCAGAGTTAGAATCAAAGGTAAAAATGGAAGGATGGGTAGGGGGGCGTTGGACAGGGAGAGAGGGTGTGTCCTTATCAGGAGGATTTTTGGAGTCCTTGAGTAGATTAGAAGGCTGGTTGGTTTCATCACTTGACTTCTTCCTCTTGGGTTTACTCTTAGCAATACCAGGAGTGGGTGACCTGGAACGGGATCGTGACCTGGAACTGGAATGAGACCGTTTCCTACTTGAGGCAGTGGTTTTGGAGGTTGCAGATTTGCCCTTAGCCTCGGAATTCTTGGTGTCACTGGAGTTGGACGTACTGGTGCCAGTAGTACCAGTCGATGACGATGCACTAGACTTTCCTTGATCAGAAGCAGCAGAACTTGCAAAAGGCTGCTGGAGTGAGGACAGGCATAAGGCATACAATATTATCATATATTCCACTACTTGTATGCTCCATTCTTACTTTTTTGGTCCAATCGAAACCACCATGCAATCTCATGTGACCATTGAGTGCCTTATTATTCTTGAACATCCGACCACACTCGGGACACTCCACTGGTTGCACTGGGCTGCAATATTATGACAAGTTTCGTAAAACATAAAAAATAAGGAAAGACAGTCACCTGACACTTTGAACTGGAGCTACCCCCTCCATTAAAGATATTATTATAAAGTCCCCAACCACACAATATCATGGCTCTACTGCATTTTTGTGGCTTGGCCATCTTAAATCATGTCAAACCACATATTCATAACAGTGCACACACCACATCCTATTCTGCAGCATACTACACTTCCACTTATCACAAAATATATGTAATTCACTCACTGCTCTTCTGGTGGAATTGGTCTTGGGTCCTAGAAACAAGGTAAAGGCATATGATGATATGAGTATTGTGGCAGTCACTAAGTAGGAGTCAGTACTAGTTCTATAGTGGTGATTGTCACATGCTTCATACACATGTGACATATGTATTATCTAAAACAGACCTACACTTACAGCCCATTCCATGTAAGGTATTCCAGCTGCATCAAGCCTGACGGTGAGAGGCGGGTGATGGTAGGAAGGGTGGGGAGGAGGGAGGTGAGTGGGATGATATGCCCCCACCATCCCTGGTCGGTATACTTGACTCAATGGGTGTGGGTGGATATGCGGACGGGAATCCAATCCATCCGGAGAATGTGCTCCTCCAATATATGGCCTCATCCCAGGGGGGGTTAAATCCATCGGGTACCCTACAGGTCCTGGGGGGCGTGGTCTAGGTGCAGTCGCACTGGGCATGTGGTACGGGAGTGTCACCATCGGGAGCTGAGTGGGAGGTTTATCCAGAACAGAGACTCTGACTCCACCCACAGTTGTGGCAACTGAAGTGACTATAGCCGTTGCAGTTATCGAGACATTGTTATTAGCAGGGACTGTCCCCGAGGTGGTGGATGTATGGGTGGAGTTTGGGGGGTAAGGTTGGTTGCTGTTGCTGTTGAAGGCAGGTTGCTGAGGGTGTAAGTTGTGAGGAGAGGGTAAGTTTTGGTCCCCAGTGGTGTTAGGGGGTACGGGAGGTGTAGCCGACATGGATGGGTGAGGGTGAGGGGGCGTGGGAGAGAGGTAGGACCCAGGGGGTGGAGGGTGTGGGGGCATTTGCATCGGCTGTGAGCCGGGATAGCTGTAAAAGTGAGGGTACATTGTTGAGGGGACTCCAGATGGCGGGTACATGATGTGGTGGGGAGGAGGGGGTCCAAAGGTTGCCGGATATGGGAACTGAGCAAAAGGAGTGGAAGACGTAGAATATGGAAACACTGGAGATGTCTCCGATGGTCTTCGTTGGGACTCTGTAGGCTTCTGAGTGTTTGGATCTTTTTCCCCTACAACAGCCTTTTCCTCTCGGCTTGAAGAGGATGAAGCAGAATCCGAGTTTGCTTGATCTTCAGACTGGTGCACAGGAGGTTCCCCTTTTTTCTCCGGACCTGAGAGCACGCTGACAAACACAGAGGACTGCCTCTGTTGGGATACAGGAATCTGGGCTGTGGGCACGGCAGAATCCTCCACAATCTTCCCTCCTCCACCCTTTCTTGTCTCGACTACAACCTCAGACTGATTTGACTCGACACTGCCATCACTTTCCATCCCATCAGATTCAGATATGGACTTCTTCTTCACACCTTTACTAGTCTTTGAGGAAGCTTTACCCTTTGCTACTGCCAAATTCTTCCCTCTAGACTTACTCCGTGTCTCTTTCCACGGAGGAGGAAGATTCTTCTCTTTTCCGGGCTGTGTCTGCTTTTCAGAAATCAATTCACTTGCATCATTTGTCATCTCCACCACACCAGACTCTGGCACGTCATCAGTAGCAACAGTATTGTCATTTTTAACTGGAGTTTTAGAAACATTCTTCTTGGTAAATTTCTTTTTGCCACTGCTATCAGTGTCATCAGTATGGCCTCGTTTTGGGCGACTGCGTGTGCTAATGGACTGTTGCTTATCCTCATCCAACACATCTATCTTGGGAGTTTCCAAATCAGTAGAAACAGAAGCAGAAGCAATTTGTGATGACGAGTCAGCATTTCCCCCATCCTCCTTTGCATACAGTTTTGGTAAAATACTGGGAATTGTGGGGGGATGGTCAGTCGAGTGCTTTTCTGAAGTTGATGATTGAGTAGCTCCCTTGCTATTACTGTCTGGTGAGTTCCAAAGTCTCTTTGACTTGGAGTTATCTGATTTTGAAGGCAATGGGTTTTCTTCAGCAGGCTCAGTTTTGATATTTCCATCTGAGGTCTTTGCTCCTCCTTCTCCGCGGTTCTGAGACTTACTGGAACGAGTGATGCTACTGATGGGTCCCAGGGAAGGATTGTTTGATGAGAGAGAAGGAGATGACTTTGACTTGCTTAAACCTGCTGCTCCAGAAATAGGTGAAGTGGAAGGAGTGGTGACATCTTTACGGATTTTTGGTGGCCTTCCACGCTTACGTTTTGGTGGTTGAGAGGGAACATCATCCATTGAATCGATCTTGTCAATCTTGTTACTTTCCTTTGCTCTATCATCGTCAGCAACCTTGGAGGAATCACCAGGAGATTCAAAATCTTCTCCTATTTCAGATGTGTTATCTTCGTTGCCATGCTTTGCTCCTCCTCCTCCTCTTCCTCCCTTCCATCCTCCTTTCCGTCCACCCCTACCCTTCCTCTTTCCACCACCACGCTTCTTGTAACTCGGAAGTGACATAAATTCATGTACTTTTAATGTCGCGGCATTGGACCTGGTGATGGGACTGCTGGAAAGACCAAACTCCAGCAAAGTACTGCTGATGCTCCCCCTGGCACTTGCAGTAGGAGAAGTATTATCCGAACCACTTGATAAAGAATGACCTCGTAAGTGGCTACCAGGAGGCGTCTCTTTGCTCTTCTGTTCCTCTCTTGATCTCCTCTTGTTCCCCACTTCCGCCACAAAGGATGAAGAAGTTTCCGATTCATCTTCCTCCTTAACAGAAACCTTCTCCCCATTATTCAAAAGCATCATTTTAGCAGGAGATCCAGCACTACCTCCGCTGCGAGGTCTTTTATCACTGCGTGTACGGATTATGGAGTAGTACTGAGGGTTACGTGAAGAAGTCTTCATGTAAAAAGTTGGTGAATTAGGTGTGGAGGAGCTGGGTGAGTGAAGAGGGGAAGTGGTGGGGACATTTAGGGCTGATAGGCTATCCTTAGAAGGTTGTTCTTTAGCAGGACTAGAAGCAGGTTGAGTTGACTCGGAAGTGGCTTTCTTGCCAGTGGCAATATCACGGTGATCGGGTTCGTGGGCCAAGTGTATGGACAGTCCCCTACGAGTGTCGAAATTCCTCCCACAGGAACACAAGTATGGCAATTTTGAAGTAGTAGGGTTGCTTGATACTTTGGGAGTAACACCAGAGCTTTTGAGGCTTGAAGATGTAGATGTTTCAGTAGTCTTTGAAGCATTAGTATCTTTGGATGTGTCTTTAGGTACAGATGAAGGGGAGTTGCTAGCATCTTGATCTTTACAATCCACACTAGAATCCTCTTTGCTTGCTGCTGAAGTAACACTGGTGTCTTTAGTGGAGCTACCTGAAGTCGAAACTACCCCGTCATTTCTTTTTTTGGAAGAGGGGATATTTGCAGTAGAAACCAGAGGGAGGGAAGGGGTGACCTCAGTTTCACTGGGGAAGAAAAATCAAAGATGACAGTGACAGCCTCCCAAATCATTGGTTGATGATTAAAGGGGGTTACCTTACATTGTTTGATCACTTACACAACTTCTGTACAAGTACAACCACAATACAGCAATTCACAGTAATTTCACATTATTTTTGGAAGGTATGAACATTTTGTGTAGAGGTACAGTAATTGTCTGCCCAAACACAGCCACCAAAATTGAAAGTAACCCAGAATAAATATGCATGCATATAAGGTTATAACATAGGGGATTTTCTCTTTAATTGATGCAGGGTCAGCAGCTCAAAGCGACCTTATGACCTCTCTGCAGGCGGTCTAGTCTTTCAAATCAGTGTGCAATTACAAGGTACAGCTCAAAGCCTACAGCACAGCACAAAAGGCAACATGCACTTAGCTACTTGTTAGTATACAAGCCAGGCCTTATGGCACCTTGTTACAACAGTTGGTATAGCACAACCAATCAACACAACCAGACTGTGCTGCATAATCACAACTGACTGCATTATATGGACTTTATGAATAATTAAACTGGTAGATTGGTGGGGGACACCTAGATGTTTGCAGTAAGCACCACATGTTATTCTACCATAACTAATTTTTACATTCATAATAATGCTTATTGATAATTATGTAACATAACTCACTTTTCACTCCCCTTGTTCTTTCGTTTATCACAAATTTCAGGGCTGGTAGTGGCAGTAAGCTCCTCAGAATCCACTGCAAGAATTAGAAGAAAAAAGATATCCTATACATGTAGTAATTGGTGACATGATGTCTGCCTGGCTACATGTGTAACATCTATCTGCTGTTCCAACCAGGCAAAAAACACTAAGAAACGGACCATTTCACATGCTGAAAAAAACAACACTCCATCCAGCTAAAGCAACTGCACTAGACTACACCCCCACACACATTACTATTTTATGCATGCATGCATGCATTGTATGAAGCATATCATTTGAAGGTGGATTCACACCACACTGCCACTGGGCTTCAGCTCAACAGCTTCAAGTTACACTTACTAGTAAGGCTAAACCTCTAGCATCAACACGTGCAACTAACCACGAGATATTGCTTTTGACAGAATGCAATTGCTAGGATTTGCACTATACTTTGTTCTGATAGAGATAAGGCCACATGCATACCTTCACCATAGGTGATAATGGAAAATCCAGAGCATGCAATGTCAGAGTGTCAAATGAACCTTTGAAGAGGTGATTTGTGCAACCAGATTAAACCTCACAATTCTAAGGAGTTGAGGTTATTTACTGTGAAAAGAAATTGATACTTATAAACAGAAGTTTTTATCTATTGCTTCATTACTCATGCATAGAGGGACTCGTAAGAAACATGTCCTGCAAGTCAAATTCAGCCTGTTAGACTGAGCATTGTTTCATGAACTGGCACCCAATTGAGTCCATTGTATGGGGAATATGCACAGAAGGTCCATGTCACATTATGTGTTGCATTTGCTGAGCAACAGCAGCAGTGCACATGCAAGCATTATATAAAGTACCATGCCAAGTTGTTGTGGTTATGTTGCAACTGTATTGTCAACACTGCTAGTATTCATCTAAATAGAACATTTTATTTATTAAAAAAGAAAAGAAAAGAAAAAAAAAGCAGACTTCTGACTAGCAGAAAAAGAAATAATCTAATAAAATCATGCTTTATTAGATAATGGGTAAAATCTCCATTTGGACCAATGTTGTCCATGCTACAAATTGAAAATATATTTGGTAAGTCATTTCCTCTGAAAATGGCAGATTGTAATCAGTACAATACTTTGGCTCTGATGGTGAAGCAGGCTCCAGGTATTAAAAGTTCTATCTATTAAGCATACTCACCATGGCTTGATGAAGTGTCCATGGACTCGTCATCCATCAAGTCTTTTTCGCTTTTGCTTTCACTATTCATTTTCGCATCTATTATACATAATATTATATACAAGTAATTGATGTTGTATTTTGGTCATTTAAATAAGAACTAGCCACACGATGAAAGTCCTTTTGAAATGGGAAGAATGCAAATAGCTATGGAATCTATAAACTTCCATAGGCACAATTTAACTACAAAAAGTAACTTCCTAATTCGTACAGTCTTCAACAGATGAAACAACAAGCCTATACAACAGTCATACCATCATATGCTCTGTTGAAGCACTCCTTTCAGTCAAAAAAAAAAAAAAATTGGCATTTTTGTATTTGTTCAGAATATTGAATACCCAAGTATGCTTCCATATTCCAGCTAGCAAATAATTTGCACAACTTATGTAAGCATTTTTGTAGCTATGTAAAAATACACACAAACTAAATATGATGTAGTTAACCAGCCATTTTGGTCTTTGCAGGCACACTTTTAAGCAAGACACGAAATTTGGCTTTTTTAAAAGTTGCTTAAGCTAGCTAGAAATGAAAAATAACAGCCATTTTGAAACTCTAATTCATAATAGAAACATCCACTCCAAGAAGCAGGGGCTGAATTTTGGACTGATACAGATCAGGTGCAAGATCATGATTGTCATTTAACCCCTATGAATTTCATTTAGCTCTCAGCTGCTAAGCTGAGCTCACTTAGCTAGCCATACACAAGAAATTCACACTTTCTCATCTCACCTAAACTTTCAGTTGTAGCACCGCTATCTTGTGAGGGTTCTGAGGCTGAGACAATACTCCCTTCCACGTCTTGGCCAGCTGAATTTTCCTGGCTGCTTGCTTTTGCTATAGTGTCCTTTTGATTGCCAACTTGGTCTTTTTTGAGATCTGCTGTCTCTGCTTCCATCCCACTTTCAGTCTTCCTGGAAGACTCTCCACTAGCTGTGGTGGTGAGAATTTCCTCCATGATACAAGGCTCACTTGAAAGGTTAGAGGCAGCTCCAGGCAAGACTGCTTGAGCTATATGCCGTCTAGCCACGAGTTGTCTGCTTAGCTAGTACTAGCTAGCTGGATAGCATACACCAAACTTTCTACAGCTGTCAAAAACTGCTCTAATGCAAGTTTGTATAGCACTGCAGGTGGAGAATATGGCTCAGATACGCACTAGCAACTACTCATAAAAATAGAAGGGGTATTATGACCACAATCAGCTTGTGGGAGAGCCTCGCGTTTGAAAAAAAATCGGTAAGCAACTTTGCAAAGAAGACTGCTTTTAAAATAGAGCCTAGAGCCTTTCAAACAATCAAAAGGGAGATTAAGAGTTTGGAGCACGAGTGTCTTAACATTTAGGGATGGGGAGATACCTTGGAAATTCCAGGCATGACATTGAAAGCTAGCAACAATGGATGCTGGTCTCAACGGGAGCCCACAAATGTTGTTACTTACGTGAATCGAGCACTTGAGTATCTTTTTCACTTGTAGTAGTTCACTCTCTAGGCTCCTTGGGCCTCAAATATTCATTCAGTTCAGGTACAGCTAGCAATCATCAGCTCCAGCTAGCTCAGCTCAGCTCAGCTCTTGCGGGATGTGTAGCTTCCGCGTGTACACTTTGCTTGCGGTTTTCCGGTATGCATAGAAACGTTACGTAATGGGAAAATGAACCAATGAATGCAGCGATTTTTCAGCTGGGGCATATCTCATGGCCTGTGGAAAGTCTTTGAAAAAATATGCACATCACAATTTAAGCTACAGAAGAAATATGAAAGATTCAGACGATAATGTGACATTACAGCCAGGCTGGACACCTGGTCAGAATTTCTAGAGACAAAAAATTTTAGTTGCTCATTTTAAATACCCTAGGGCTATAGCTAGTAATAAAAGAATTACAACAAACAATGATACAACAATAACAAGAATATAATAATAATAATAATACTGATAATAAATGTTCATTTTAAAGTATTTTCATGTGTTTGATTCATCAGTAGATTTAGTTTCTGAGTTATCTTCATTCTCTCCATGGGTAGCAGTAGTAGCTTCTTCACCAGATTTCTTTTCAAGGTCTATTAAAATTTTCTCTATCGGGTCCTTTTGATTTTCATCAGATTTTTCTGTGTTGGTTTCTGACCCTCCTTCTCTCTCCTGCCGTAGTGCTTCCATTTTTTTCCATTTTTCTTCACGTTCTCTTTCCAACAATCTGTCCCTAAAATAATAATTAATTTTTTTCTATTATATAATTATATGGTACCAACCGTTGTCTATCAGCTTTATAGGAGTTGGTGAGTTCGTCAAACAGCTTACTATTAATCTGCATCATAGTCTTAAGTACGTTGTAGACAAGTGCCACTATTGTCCTGCATATACAGAAAAATACACACAGTCAGCAAATCACTCTTGCTGGTGCACATTCAGACTTGATTATGGGAAGGAGTTTCACTTTGAGATATGGGGAAAATGATAAGCTCACATATTTAGAGTACCTTGAAATATTTCCTTGCTAAAAGTAACCACTGATCCCTTATGCGGAAAGAATAATGTATTAATCCTTGAATAGCTGTATATCTAACACTTATATGATCAAGTACAAGAGATTGGCAACTAGCACTGCAATTCTGTGACTACATGCACTTTATTTCAAGGGGGGCGAGGAGGCTTCTGCCCCCCTTCCCCCCAGAAATTAGTAGCTTTCGTAAATTCCACATACAGGTACTGGTTTGTAGTTGCCCCTCCTCAAATTTTTTCACTAGGCATTTGACTCCCCTCGAGCAAAATTCTGAATGCACATCATTATGAACTGCTCAGTGTGCATTAATAGGAGTACTTGTGTTATCCTTGAAGGTTTATGTAAAGATTATGTAAATAGATGGACTTGTCACACACTCTAAAGCAAAAGGCCTCACATTAATGGCACTCTTTTGTATGCATGCAAATATAATACATGATCAAAAGAATACTCTTTCTCTCTATCTGGCATGATTATTTTTATATCTTCAGGCAGATTCCAACAGTAGCCTGGGAACATAGCCAAAGCTGCTTGACTACCAATTAGATCCCTTAGCTACACAAGAGGGTCCAGTGAAACCCTCACAGTAGCTGCATTACTAGTCCACTCCTAAACTAATTAATCCCATTAGCAATGTTAACATTAAAGTTAATTGCAGCCAAGCTGCAGCTGGTGCTCAGAAAGCTACTTGTAGTGTTACAGTGTCATTATGATCCTGTGCAAGTCAGCAAGCAATTTGCTACTTTTACAATACAAGCTATAATTACATGCTCAAGATTAATCATAGGCACATGGACTGTTAAGCTGATCCGAGACATATTTTTGGCAGCCAGAGAGGAGCAATTCAGCATTAGACACAGCTACCCCACACAAATCAGGTCTTAGACAGCTAATCCACCTGCCACACACAAAAACAGAGCATTCACCATGCATGGTAATACACTCTGTAGGATTACCATGATAAAAATATATCCATAGAAATAAAAGCCCCTCAGTTGCCGTGACATTTGCCATGGAGAAAATAAACAGTGCATTCTCTCTATTGCTGACTATTGGTGCACAGTGCATGTGAAAGGATGAAACAAATCTCCAGTTAAAGTGCCAGTGAGTGATAATCAGCACTATTATAGACCAATAATCACTGCTAACTGTCACAAGTGATATTAATGTTGTGCTTTAAATAGAAATAATAATATTTATCTCTAGCAATTTGAAATTTTTGTGGGTTAAAAATTTCGTGGACATAATTTATAGAGTTTATATTATGTTGATGTTTCAATTTTTTTATTTTTGCAAAAAACAAGTTTAAACAAAAACAAAAAATAACAACCCCTTATTTATATGGCACACCGGAGAACTCACTTATTCCAATGTTCCTTTGAGATGCGGTAGAGGGCATCAAACATGATCGGCAAAACCACCTCAGAATTCTCATCTATTAGACTAACGACATACTCATTATTCCAAAAGTACAGTGCTCGCTCTGCCACCTAGGTACAGAAATTGCCAATTGAAAATCAACTTCACAAAAAGATCCCCCCCATACATGAATACAGTAACTTAACCTTTGACCTTCACACTCTGCTATGGTTTCTAAGATCAAAGATTTTTTTGAAAAGAACATCCATTAATGACGAGATGTGGTCTTATAAACATTTCCTCGGCCATCCCACACAAAGGATTGGTAAGGATCATCAAGAAAAAAACTCACTTGGAAGTGAGGACTGGATACACATCTAGAGAGCTGCTTGAAGAGAGGCTTCTGGATCGTGATGAACTGCTCTGGGTGGATGATATCTAGGATCTCTTCAACCTCTCCAAGATACATCACTTCTTTTGGACTGTTGGTCTTGGGCCAAAATTTTAGCAAGCCAGTGACCACCTAGTAGTTATCAAAATAACACAGCTTTAATTAAACACATAGTCGAAAACACTGTTTTTGGTGTTCAACGACAGAAAGTACATAATTATTTCATTTGGCTTATATAAATAAACAAACAAATAAACAAAGATCACAATAACAATGAACATAACAACAATAAGGTCCACTATCCTCACCAATTCTGTGAGCTCAGGATCCTTCTCTAAGAACTGCACCACACAGTAAGCCAGCTGTGCTTGATACTGGGCCAAAGTCTTGGTTTTGTGCAGGGGGATCAGTACTTTGCTCAGAAACTGCCTGTGCTCTGGCTTCAGCGGGAGAGCAAAACCATTGATGATGCTCCCAAGAATTTCCAGCAGCTCTGCTACTCCGTTGAATTTTTCAGTCTCGTATATGAATCTGCAGGAAGAACAATATAAACTCTCCCAAAACTATCAAACAAATTTAATATCACTACAAAAACAATTTTGCCATAAATACACCGTGAAAATGTTAATAAACACATGAAAACACTATTCATGAGAATTTGGAAATCATACTGACCCATGAAATGTTGTTCATGGAAGAAAATATGAACACACAAGTCCCTCAACATTTTAGATTAATTGCACAAACCTTAAGAAAATGTGATTAATCTGTCTTCTGATGTAAGCACGAAGGCCAAGGAACTTCCCATAGATCCTGTGGAGGATGGTCTTAAGAAAGTCCCTCTCTCGTGGGTCCTCGCTATCAAACAACTCCAGAATGTGCAAGACGAAGGATTGGTCGATGAAACGCTTGGCCATCGATGTCTGGAGGTCTGGTGATTCCAGAAAGCGAAGAAAGAAGGCGTAGACAAGCTAAAGACCATAAATATCAAGTTTGACAGTTGTTTTGAACTCTTAAGGTTTCTGTATCTTGATACATTACAAGTGTGGACTTGTACACATGCACTGTATACAATGGGGCCTTATGCAAATACCCAGCGTGTCAAAGGTTATAAGCATAAAGGCATAAGTGAAACACCTCAATGCCTTTAAAGACTTCCATATGTCCTAATTTAAAGGGGTGAATTCATCAGACACAGGAAACATTCAAGGAGTCAGGGAGGGTTTTCACCATAAATCATTAACAAAGGGGTCATGATATCATGTCTCTGCCACATCCTGAAGTAAGGGATCCAAATACAAGTTACTGGACAACCCTTTTCAAATATAATCACTGGTTGGGTATAGCTGCTCAATAGTTTCCTAGTGACTTCAAACACTAAGTCCCAAGCTAATCATTATTTAGAGTATTTTCAATATCTCCATTGAAAAGGCCAAACAAAAACAACCCTGTGGTTCCAAAAGAGTCTGCTATTGCTTTGGAACGTGGTGTTTTTCCCTGGAAGAGAGACAGGTACTCATCTTTCACTACACAATTTAATAGGGACGAAGGAAGACTACTTTTCACTCACTCGAGGGGAGATATTCCGGGGAAAAAAAAAAAAAAAAAAAAAAAAAAAAGGCTGGGAACATATGTACATTGTACTCTCCTACCAAAAAGGTTTACAAAAAATATCTCTATTACCTCTAAGTGAGGCCATGATGCCTCTAGAGGAGGTTCGTCCTCATCAGGGTCATAGTCAGGATTATCCATAGGAGGAAGTGTTCGAAATGCATTGATTTTGACCATTCTGACAACTTCTGGATACACCGATTCTGTCAACACACCCTTGAAGCTGTTCACATAGTCCAGAATCTCGTTGAGGGCGGCCCTTTTGATTTCCTTGGCACGGACATCAGCCATGGGGTCCACAAACTCAAAAATGTAACAGCACTGTTCGATCTTCTTTAGAAAGAGAGCAGTTCGGTCCTCGGGGGATGTATCTAGAAATCATAAAAATACAGAGAAGTATTGATTATAAAGTGAGGTCTGCATAAAATGGTGGTGGTGTCATATATCATAGAATGTCATACAGTGTGAACCCAACCTTTCTCTAAGTCAACACACTTCAACTTTTCCAGCCACACCCTTACTGGATGTTGAGGGTAAGTTACAGTATAGTGTTTTGGCCCAATATGAAACTCTAATACTACTCTATTGGGAATATTGGGTTGAAATGTTGTTTGCTCAATGTGTAGCATTTGAGTGGATGCATAGAATATGCAGCCATCTCCATAAAAGCCACTTATAGAGGTTTAGAATCAAGCACTCTACACCTCTATTAATAACCACCTCCACATTTCTATGGCTCGGAAGTGGCTGTATTTAGAGAAGGCTCATTGGATAGCTGGAGGTCATGAGAGCACGCTCTGAAAAGGTGGCAGCTGTTTATTTGCCAATCACATGTGGTGTACTTGTTTGTAACATGCAATCAGAGTAACAGTTATGATGCACCCCCTACACATTTCCCTGGATCCTTTTAATATGTATCCTGAGAAAATCTCAGCTATGCAAAGCTGTAGTGTGCTGAAATTCCTTTGGGTGTATTACAGGCAAGGGCCAAAAAGCACCATTACATATTGTCACCTTGTTGGTTTCTTTTGTTTTTTGTTTTGTTTTGTTTTGTTATTGGAGGGGATTCAGCCGTATGCACATATTTAAAAGCCCACCATGGTTATCAGGTAATTCCTCTCAAATTTTGTATAACCAAGCATGAAGAAAGAAAGCAGATGATTATAATCACACACCTTTCAGCAAGGGTAGAGGTTTGTAATCAGGTGGCGGTTTCTGGGGGGCAAATCTTGAGGAAGATTGTGTGAGGAGTTTCTTTGGAAGTCTTGATATCTTTCGTGTAAAGGGATCTGGTACAGAAAGTTTGCTGCTAGTTGAGCTCCCGGATGATGAGCTGGGCACACCCGCATTCTGCACCAGGGGGGATATGGGGGTTCCTATGCGTTGTCCTGGCCGAGGAGGAGGATACTTGGGGGGCTGGGTCGCTGGAACGGGAGGGGGTTGACCCTATAATTAGCATAGCAGTGTGATGAATACAAATGTTTGTGGAAGTGATGGGAAGTGATGGGGAAATGTGAAGTCTGAAATTTGAGGGGTGATCATGGGTGGCCATAGGAAGGGGTTATATCCCTATTATACATGATGACGACTGCATGCTCAGTAGAATGCAGGGGATGAGCAAGGTGATGAAAACACAGTCACCCAGGCAACAGGACCCTGACACCTGATATTTAACACTGCACTTTCATCAGATTTGAGGCTGTTATATGCTCATTAGTCAGGAATATCAACAAATATTTCTAGGTGGACACTAATTAGAATGGTTATAAAGCATCAACTACTATACAGATTCAGATAGGCTACATAAACCCCCAAAACAGGGAGGGGGGTTAATGAAATACATTCACAAGCCAAGAGCATTCACAAGCCAAGAGTTGCATTGAACAAGATCTTAATTGCAACATAATAAAGCTACTTACAATAACCCAGGACATGCAACCCTTCCTTCAAGAGGATGTGATTCAATCACTTTCTAGAGTCACATGACATAAACCTTCTGTCACTACAGTAATTCCTTTTGTCAAAGAAGACAAAATGGTTCAGATGGACAGACCCTCCTTTTTTTAGGAACCTTTGTCTCATTATGTAATTTAGTTGGCACTTATAGAGAAAACTACATCACTTCAATTATAAAGAGGAATTGAAACAAAAGGGGTTCATAAAGATAAGTTTCAAAGGCCGTGCTTCACCACACTTGATATATCAGGTATGACACACATGATCGATTAGAACTTGCTGCTAATTTCATTAATCACGGATAATAACTTCATTCAGGATAGTGGCATGTCCTGAAAGGCTAGCGGTTTTATTAGAATGCACTTTATCATGTAAGGACTGAATTCAAAATCTGTCTTTTAAACAAACTCTATACAGTTAGCATCTGTATATGAGTATACACTAAGAGTTTATGTTTACCTGAGGTGGTGCTGATTTAGTTTGAAGAGAACCATCCATTTTAAGCAGGTATTAGCTAGCTTATGAGCTAGCTGGCTTGTTGTCAGTTGACAGTGGTGGCTATTCTCGACTTACTGCTATAAAACACTTGTTTCTGAGTAGCTACAACCGGGTTTGCAAAGTCCTTGTTACAAGTAGTAGCTAGCTGGGTTTTCCATACACAGGCCGCTTTCTACATATCAAATCTGGTCGCCCACCCTTCTCTGCATACAGCTTGCTTTTGACGAACAAGTTTGGCACGCCTACTTAGACTCCAAATGAAGCACACCATTTAGTGCATCATGTTTGGTGAGAAGGCCTTAGAGCTTTTAAGGGAATTGAAGCGAAGTAGAGAGGGGACTCTGCCACCATACAATGAAGATACCATTAGGCAAGTGCTGGAAGAAATGACTGCCCTATACGAGCAGAATCAATTAGAAGTAAAAGCCACTGCAGAAGGTGAACAAGGTCTCTTTGCAGGAATCCAACTCAGACATACCAGTCTAGAGAGAAATCAAAGGTGTCTGCTCGCTTATGTTTACAACAGGTTGACTAAGATTAAAGACTATAGGTGGGAAGTGGGCAGCATCCTTCCCAGTGATTTCAAACTGAACTTATGTGAGCAAGAGTTACAGTGGTTCAACCGATACAACCGATCACTTGCCAGCTACATGAGGAGTCTTGGAGATAATGGGCTAGATCTGACCCAGCACACTCGGCCACCAAAGAGCCTGTACATTGAGGTGCGATCACTCCAGGATTATGGAGAATTTGAGACTGAAGATGGAGTAATAGTACAATTGGAAAAGAACAGTCAACATTACTTGTTGCGGTCCCAGTGTGAACACCTCATAATGCAAGGGATACTTGAACACATCCACTAATTAGAACTTGTATAGTTCATAGCCCTACACACAGTATTGTTTGTATAAAGATAATTATGATTGTGAAGTGTAATGACAATAACATGCACTGGCCAGTTAAAACTTAGAGTAAGGTCAAAAGTTCCACCATCATATATATATTGGGTAAGTGGTTAGATCAGTTCATTGACTGGAGAAAGAAATAAAAACAAAACATAAGTGCAAGCCAAGCCATTACTGAAAAATTCCCTCTGTTGACTTACTGTTCATGGGCATCTCATCTATCTGTGTGCTGTAATACTGCTCAATGTCCCGCAATATCCGAATATCATCATTCTTCACAAAGTTGATGGCCACACCCCTTCTTCCGTAGCGGCCTGAACGTCCTATTCTATAAGTTTGGAAAAAGTATGGGCATGGTTGGTCGGTTTAGTAATATGATTTTTACCTGTGAATGTAGAGCTCACGGTTGTTGGGAAGGTCATAGTTGATAACAAGCGAGACTTGTTGAACATCAATGCCTCGAGCCCAAACATCTGTTGTGATAAGAACACGACTAGAGAGAGAGAGAGAGAGAGAGAGAGAGAGAGAGAGAGAGAGAGAGAGAGAGAGAGATCTGCATAACACACGTATGCATGAATACACACCCATATACCTATCTCCTCCTCTGAATTCCTTCATGATGGCCTCCCTCTCCTTCTGTGGCATGTCTCCATGCATTGAGGACACTGTGAAATTAGCCTCTCGCATCTTTTCTGTCAGCCACTCCACTTTCCTCTTTGTGTTACAGAAAATAACAGCCTGAGTGATAGTGAGAGTGTCGTAGAGATCACAGAGTGTGTCAAACTTCCACTCCTCTTTCTCCACAGCCACAAAGAACTGCTTGATCCCTTCAAGCGTTAACTCATCACTACACAAATAAATGCAGCCACCACATGGTATGAACTGAAATATTGCTTCAGTTCCTTACCGTTTCACCAAGATTCGGATAGGGTCAGTCATGAATTTCTTTGTCATCTCCAAGATTTCATGAGGTAAAGTTGCACTAACGAGTACTACCTATAAAAAGGCAATAAGAGCAGTCAGGTTTGTGGCTTATTAAATTCAGTTATGCTTACCTGAGTTGCAGGAGGGAGAAATCGGTATATGTCGTATATTTGTTCCTTGAATCCTGGGGGGTGTAATGTTGATTACCTGTTCAGAATGCCAACAAATGTATACCTTTATTGAGCATCTCGTCTGCCTCATCCAAGACGAGCATTTTGATATTTCTGGTTCTTAGATTACGTCGTTTGATCATATCTGAGAAAGAGAGATTTAAGCATCTCTCACTTGAAAAACAACAACAATCTCACCAAAGACTCGTCCTGGGGTACCGGATACCACATGCTGTCCATAATCTAATTTCCGCATGTCCTCCCCAACATTAGTTCCCCCAATACAAGAATGACATTGGATACTCATGTAGTCTCCTAGGGCCAGCACAACCTGATCAATCAAGGTACACAGGTGTGATCATAACACTAGAGGGATTGTAATTCTACTGATTTGTAAAAATACAGATTCATAAAATTATAGTAGTCCACTGTTTTTACAATATTGATAGATGGGTGGTTGAAAACTCTTAATACCTTCTGAATCTGTCCTGCCAGCTCCCTGGTTGGTGAAAGGACCAGCATCTGAGTCTCACGTAACTGAATGTCTACTTTCTGAAGCATAGCAATAGAAAATGTAGCTGTTTTCCCTGTTCCAGACTGAGCCCTGTGTGTGTATGCAATGCCAACTGATCGAAAGAAAGGGGTGTGGCTTACTGGGCTATAACATCTCTTCCCTTTACTACAGGGATTATAGCTCTCTGCTGTATGGCTGATGGCTTCTCGAATCCTACGTCGAATGATCAATTCAGATGACTACTGTAGCTAGCTAGCCAGCCACTAACCATAGGCGTATATCCCCCTCAGTAATTCCTCCCGTAGACTCATTCTATCGAATGTATTGACCACAGTTACTTCCTTGCTAGTCTCGAATACCATTGTAGCGTCATCTTCTCCCAATAGAGCCTTTCTCTGGGCTCTGGCACTAGCAGTTGTAAGTTCCTTCACTCTCTCCGCCATGTTTTCTTGCAGGAGCAACGTGTCGCAATCTAGCTGGCTCCGCCCCTTTCTGAATTCCGTAATTGTGCGCATGCGTCTTAGAAAGCGCGGGCAATTCGAACTGCAAACTGCGAGGGAAATTCGAGAAGACCGGCAAGATTACAAGCCTGGTAAGTTGTCAATTCTGTGAGCTAATTTTGAGCCTAAGTTGCTAGTGCATATCGTAACCAAAACATTTATTGCAACATAAGTGCTGCAAATAATTACCCCCAATTAGCAGGTCAATTTAGGGTCATTAAATTGATCTGTCAAGTGCTAAAGGGAGGGGCAAGTATGAGTATAAACTGTGGTCCAGGAGTGTCTCCTTGTATGGCATATCATGCCTCAGTGACAAAGTGAGTTTGATTATGACTATAGGCCAGGCCATCAAATGCTGAATAATGGGGAGGGTACAAGATACTGTCAGCTAACAGATTGCAGAGGCAGCTTTAAGATGTTATTATAGTAAATTAGGAGAATTCTCTTAACAAAAAGCAAATAGAAGTACCAGAGATCTCTCCTAGATCAGCTAGCTACACGAATCAGAGAATCCACACACACACATTCTAGACACGCACACACATCAAAGAGTCCACACATTAGCACAACATAAAATTCACATGACACACAGAAGTAACAAACATAAGTGTTAATCCAGGGTTCATCAGAGTTGTGATTACATGTCAGGGGTGTATCATACCTGTTTGGTTGGTGGTGAACAATTAAAACCTTATGAGCTTTTTTTTTACTGTCATAGTAGATCATTTAAGTGTTGAACAGCTCAACAAACCCCCTTTTTTTTGCTGTTCACTTGCAGAATTGATAACCATTTTATTTCATACACATTGAAAATATCTTAGCTGAGTAACACAATAATTAATTGATTAATAATTAATCCTCCTGAGCCATCCCTTTTCTAAAATCCTGGCTACTACAGGCCTGTAGTGCTAAGTTCAACCAATGGTGGTGCAGTGGTGAGTGTTGGTGCAGTGGTGAGTGTTGGCCAATATGATAATCTCTGTGACAGTGATATGGACACCTGGCCAGGAGACTGTGTACAGATATCATGTGAATACTACATCTCCTAAGCTCCACCTCATGAAAGCATACCTACCTTAGCTCCCTCAAGTCAGCTGTGTTTATTTTTCAATTACATTATCTAGCTACTAAACATGATCACTACTGTACATGTCTGCATTCCTCAGATAAGGCTTGGCTGGTACACAGTGAATAATAATGGACACACTTGGGACCCAGCTTGTAGAGAGGTTGTCCTCTTTTAGAGGTATAGAGTATATCTGTCTGACCAAGATCCAATGATTACCTGGCCCTTGACCTCCTGCACTGGCCGGGGCTCCCCTGATTGGTCAGATCCTGACCTCCTGCATGGCCGGGGCTCCCTGATTGGTCAGATCCTGACCTCCTGCATGGCCAGGACTCCCTGATTGGTCAGATCCAGGGGCTCCCTGATTCTAATTTATAAATGATAGGGAGTAGGTTCCTCATGGTGGGGAGAAAGTTATAGCAGTTAAGCTTAAATGCAAAACTACTCTGGATGAAAAGACAGTGACACTCTTGGGATAGCCGTCCTCTCTTCGGAAGTACAAATAATAGGGACAGACCATAAATATTTATTATGGAGTCACTCATAACGATAGTTTGAGCTATGTGTGTGGTCTGTTACTAGCTACATAGCTACATTCTAGCTGATACTTATTGCTGGCTCAGAGTGAAAGGAACATTCTCAAGACCTCATAATAAATTATGTGATCACAAAATTTTTTATGCGTATGCCCGCAGTGGCATGGCCGGCCCGTTTGCACCGCGCCGCGCCTCACATGTGCCTGCGCGCTAGCGTTCAACCATAGATACTATAGTATCTATGGTTCAACCACATGGTTCAACTAAGTTACAGTTTTCGACAGTCTTCGGTTCAGTGCAGTTTCAGTGCAGTCGGTTCAGTGTCTTCGGTTAAGTGCAGTTGATCTTCGGTTTCGGTTTCAGAGTGCAGTTGATCTTCGGCTCAGTGTCTTCGGTTCAGTGCAGTTGATCTTCGGCTCAGTGTCTTCGGTTCAGTGCAGTTGATCTTCGGCTCAGTGTCTTCGGTTCAGTGCAGTTGATCTTCAGTTCAGTGCTCAGTGCAGTTGATCTTCGGTTTAAGTTGTCTGTGAGTAAATATAATTCCTAGCTAGCTATAGTATAGTCACTGCAGAATGATGCATGAAATATCTTGCGTACAAAATTTAATGGTAGCATTCTGCAGCTAGCAGCAGCTAATGCTCCAGTACAGGACTTATCATGTTGCAAATATACTAAATACTGCATCTTGTGTCTTAAGTACCCATGCAAGATCATCATTCATACTACCTTTCTGTTAAAGGTTTAATATGGTCATGTTGTAGCTAGGTAGTATAGGATCAGTTAGTCTCGCGAGCCAGATGTAATTGCAGAAGAAGGGAAGGGGAAGGAGAAATTACGTCTGGTAAAAGACGATGTCCAAATGGAATGTTGAGTACATCATATTACATCATTTTCCACGTGACAAATTCCAATCGTGGGAGTGATAGACCATGTGACAATTAAATCGCCCGAGTTCGTGATTGCCTTTCTTGGATGATGCTTGATAGCTAGTTCTTTGTCTTGCCTCAGATCATAGCCCAGCTGCGTAGACAGTGCTTCATCAACTTTCGCATCCAAGGCCATGGGCTTGGAAGGTCAGGGTGACAGGGTCATGAATCAAGGTTTGATTCCAGCAATTTGACTGGTAGCATGTACTTTTTTCTGCTCAAGTTTCTTGTCAATGATTTCAGATTTTTGACCTCATTGTCCCGTCCCCACTACACAGTGGGTAAATCCTTGATGAGAAACTTAAATCTGCATGAATAGAGGCCATGATTGTTAATGGTCCCTGTCTGAAAAATGATCACCTTATTCTCCCCTGTGCTTTAGGTGAAGCAGAAATGACTGACTTCGTACTTGGTAGAATATCTCGCCTCGAAGAAGATATAAAAGTATCGATCGTAAATCTTGTAAGTTAGTGTGTGTCAAATACCATGTGTTGACCTCAAATCATATTGATCCAGGATATCAAGATACAGCAAGTAAATTTAGACCTTAGACGCTTTCAGCAGCAAGTGCATGAATGGCAGCAGCAAGTGCATGAATGGCAGCAGCAGCAACAGCAAGTGCATGAATGGCAGCAGCAGCAAACCCAAGATATTAGATGCTTGCAGCAGGAAATTCAGACTCTAATAAGCTATGTAAAAACAGCGGCTCCCTAAACAGCACACCGTAAAAAGTGTTTAGTTACAGTTAAGAATGAGTTTTGCAAAAATTGTGCTTTCAAATTATAAAAATAATAAAATTTAATATGAGACTAGATCTAGTTAGATAGTACAAATCTATGAGAGATTCAGTATCTCAAGTTTTGAAAGATGAGTTTAGTCTTCCTCTCCAGCCATCTATAGATGCCTGTTCTTGTGCAGAGAGCTTCATGGAGTGGATAATAAAACGTAATAGAAATGTAATAATACAACAGCAATATAGCATATATCATCCGATAAACAAACTATTATACTACCAAACACTTGACTTGTAAATTTATGGTTGAGATTTTGGAGAAAAATGAACTCGTTCCAGGATGCTCCAGCCACTTCGGAATCGATTCCACCTTTGGAGAGGACTCTATCATCGAATATTTGGACGATATAGATGAGCGCGAAGAGAGAGACATCAGTTCAAGTTGTGAGTCAGTATAGAGCTTTTTGGGGAGCCATGAGGGGTTGTAGCTTATCCTAATGAGGTTGTACAACTCCCATTTCGGTAGGGAAAGCTTCTTCCTGAGTCGTGGTTGGGGTGTGGCTTGGCTATAATTGAATGTGTCTCCCATTATTAGCAAGAAAGGCTATAGTAGCTCTTTAGTTAGCAAGAAAAGTTGTTTATAATGGGTGTGGTTAGGTCTTATTGTGGTTCAATTAGCAAGAAGTTGTTTAATGAACAGGAAATGGGTGTGGTTGGATAGAAATTAGGTATTTCGAGCAGTAAAAGGGTATGGTTATCTTTTAATTAGCTCTAATGAGCAGGAATGGGTGTGGTTAGATCTTATCGTGGTTTAATCAGCAAGAAGTTGTTTAATGAACAGGAAATGGGTGTGGTTGGATAGAAATTAGGTATTTCGAGCAGTAAAAGGGTATGGTTATCCTTTAATTAGCTCTAATGAGCAGGAAATGGGTGTGGTTAGATCTTATCGTGGTTTAATCAGCAAGAAGTTGTTTAATGAGCAGGAAGTTGGTTAGAAATTAGGTACTTCGCGTTAATTGTGGGTATGGTTAGCCTTTAATGAGCAAGAAATGGGTGTGGTTAGGTCTTATCGTGGTTTAATTAGCAAGAAGTTGTTTAATGAGCAGGAAGTTGGTTAGAAATTGGGTATTTCGTGTTGATTGAACAGTAAATGGCCTTTAATGAGCAGGAAATGGGTGTGGTTAGGTGGTTTAATTAGCAAGAAGATGAGCAGGAAGTTTAGGTATTTTGTGTTAATTGAGTATTAGCCTCTAATGAGCAGGAAATGGGTGTGGTTAGGTCTTATCATGGTTTAATTAGCAAGAAATTGTTTAATAAGCAGGAAGTTGGTTAGAAATTAGGTATTTCGTGTTAATCGAGCAGTAAATAGCAATAAAAGGGTGTGATTAGCCTTCAATTAGCTCTAATGAGCAGGAAATGGGTGTGGTTAGGTATTATTGTGGTTTAATTAGCAAGTTGTTTGGTTAGAAATTAGGTATTTCGTGTTAATCGAGCAATAAAAGGGTGTGATTAGCCTTCAATTAGCTCTAATGAGCAGGAAATGGGTGTGGTTAGGTCTTATCATGGTTTAATTAGCAAGAAGTTGTTTAATAAGCAAGAAATTAGGTATTTCGTGTTAATCGAGCAGTAGATAGCAATAAAAGGGTGTGATTAGCCTTCAATTAGCTTTAATGAGCAGGAAATGGGTGTGGTTAGGTATTATTGTGGTTTAATTAGCAAGTTGTTTGGTTAGAAATTAGGTATTTCGTGTTAATCGAGCAGTAATAGCAATAAAAGGGTGTGATTAGCCTTTAATTAGCTTTTAATGAGCAGGAAATGGGTGTGGTTAGGGTATTTTGTCCAAGAAAGTCGTTTAATGAGCAGGAAATGGGTGTGATTAGGTATTATTGTGGTTTAATGAGCAGGAAATAGGTGTGGTTGGTTAGAAATAATGGGTGTGGTTAGCGAGACAAGGATAGAGGTATTGTAGGAAATGTTTAATTAGCAGGAAAGGGTGTGGCTTAGCAAGAAAGGGGTGTGCCCTTAACGGAGGCTATCATCGTGATATAATTGGGTGTGGGCATATTATTATTATTATTATCTTGTGGGTGTGGCTCCTCTATGGGTGTGGTTTGTAATGACTATCATGTGACTATCATATGACTATCATGTGTTTATACTAGCCTCAGATTCTGATGATGGAGATGGCTCTGAAGCTGGATACCGATCCGAAGATGGAGTTGGAGGTGAAGGAGAAGAAGAAGAAGAAGAAGAAGAAGAAAAGGAAGGAGATAAAGGAGGAGAAGGAGGAGAAGAAGAAGAAGAAGAAGACATCGATCTGGAGGGACTTAAACCTACTTCTAAACACCGCAAGCTTGCTAGTAAGCAAGCATTAAAGGTGTCCCTTCAGTCTGGTTTGTACCCTGAATACCTTGGCATTGAGGGTCCCTATTTGCATACAGATCCCCGCTCAAATAATGAGTTAGATTTCCTGACCATGCTTTGGCCACAGACCCTTTGTGATTTAATTGTAGAGGAGACCAATAGATATGCACGTCGCAAGAGACGTCGTAATTGGATTGATGTAACTAGGAGTGAATTATACACGTTTTTTGGGGTGAACTTAGCAATGGGGATACATAAATTGCCCAGAATAGGGGATATTTGGAGCAGGGATGGGTTACTAGGAATACCAGAGGTGCAGAAGCACATGACAAGGACTAGATTTTGGCAAATATGGTCCAACTTGCATGTTGTAGATGATGATAAAGTGTCCCCAAGTGATACTGGTTTGACCCGTAAATTTCAGCCAGTATTAGAAGTTCTTTCCAGTAGCTTTTTAAGCAATTATTCTCCTGGTCAGGAACTTTCTGTGGATGAGGTCATGGTTAAATACAAGGGCCGTGCTAGGGGGAAGGTGTGCATGCCAAAAAAACCCATTAAAAAAGGATTTAAAATATGGTGCTGCTGCTGTTCGTGCTGTGGGTATCTGTGCACATTTCGAGTGTATCTGGGAAAGCCCACTGATCCGATGACAGGAAAACGTGTAGCAGAGAAGGGTTTAGTTATAAAGGTAGTTCAAGATCTAGTTAGTCCCTTTACCAATTTAAACCATGTGTTGTACTGTGATAATTTCTATTCTAGTGGGCCTCTTGTGAAGTGGTTGGCTGAATGTCAAATATATTTCGCAGGAACAATTAAGCAGAGGGCATGTGGATTTCCCGAGAGTTTAAAGGGCGTTAAGCCACCAGCAGGTGGCTATGTAGCAGAAACAGTTAAAGAAAAGGAGGGTGACAAAATAGTGAACAAGACGTGCTATTATGTCTTCCATGACCGTAAGGTAGTGTCCTTAGTTTCAAATGTATTTCCCGAACATATGGAGGATAAAGTTCCCAGGGTACAAAAAGAAGGTGTCCTTCGGTATCAATCTGTCCCCCCAGTCTTGCCAGCTTACAATAAGTTCATGGGAGGTGTTGACCGTCTTAGCCAGCTTAGAAAGACCTATGGCTATGATAGGAAATCCAAGAGGTACTTGGTTGTGCCCATTCTTTCAGTTTCTTGACTACGCAGTTGATAATGCTTTTATTTTGTATAAGCACAACTGCACTTACTATAAGCAGACCCCCATAAAGTTGTTGGATTTTAGGCTGCGATTGGTTCACCTCTTGTTGAGGCAGAGTAGGTGTAGAAAGAGGTTGGCCTCTAGAGACTATAGCATGGAGGAGGATCCCAAAGGTTCATGTTGTCTGGTTAGGTCCATTGATGTAGATTTGAAAAGGGGTAGATGTTGTCAGTGTGTGCTGAAGAACAGGAACCCAGTGAGATTTACATCATTTGCATGTTCTTTTTGTTCTGCAAGATTACTTGCTTTGACGAATTTCACCAGTTTTGAACTACTTATGTTATTCTTTTGTTATTCTTTGAAAATAATTGATCACTTTTTTATCAGTTAGTGACATCCTAAGGGTGGGTTGTGATGTGAGGTGTATGATAGTGACTAGTGCCAGTAATGACATTAGAGTAGTTACTAGTGCCAAGAACTCCATTAGGTGTGAGTGTGAGCAATTAGAAGTGGATGTAGGTGATTTTTGGAACTCACATTAGGGATGCTACTTTTCTACACGGAACAGGATTGGAAACTCGTCACGTGCGCCCATAGGCCTAATATAATTGTAAACGGACAATCCTTGCCATAGCATTTTCGCTCCGTTGCCATGGTTTTAGGCGATATTGTAGACGCTCTGTCTTGTGGTTTTGTGGTTTTTGCAAAGCGTGCTACAGTTTGCTAGGCCAGGACTGTCCGTGAAACATGCACGGAACTTACCACGATCATCTTTTCTTATTGCAGGTGAGAAAGCAGTAACCATACGAGAGTTGGAGGACTGTTTAGTGACCTTACTTCATGGCTGAAATGTTTTGTGTCACATTTTCTCTAGTTAGGAGATAGCATTAAAGTTTTAGCAAGTATAAATTGCATGCATTGAGGTATGAACTACTGGATTAAATGACTTTCTTATGCATGAATTCTGTTATAACTTGTTTAAAGGTCATATTTTATATAAATTTGGTACATTACTTTGTGTAACAAAAACACTATGAAAATAAGAGAAATGTATGTTCATTTGAATATGTATGGAAGCAGTAACAGCATTACTATTGGAATGAAATGAGTAGAACTTCGAAGTACGATGTTGTGCACTATAAAATTGTCATGAAAATAGCTAGCTAGCTAGGCATATTATCATTAGACAAGGATGAGTAGCTAGAAGAAAATTGATATTTGATACAAGGAAGAACCACGAGAGGAAGAGAAGATGACACATCTCTGATTATCCAAATCCCACATTCCATCTACTGAGCTCCTCTGCCAAGAGTTTATACACCATGCTGACAAGATCACAGTCCAGTATACCCAGGGAGTGGGCAGTGCAGTTCATTACAACTAATAATTGCCTCACCTTACAAAATGTGAGATATAACCAGTGAAAGAAGAGAGTGGAAGCAATTTCTGCCTGCAAAGTCAGAGGCAGATTACTGGGCCATTGCTGGGTCGTGCACCATGATCAGCTTAAAGATCAGAAGAGCAAGAAGGGAATGTTTGAATTTCAGTGGGATATCAGAGAATGATACAAGGGTGAGCATTTAAAATGTGTACTCGTATTGTACAAGTCACAGAATAACCCCACATTTTGTGCATCCACCTCTTCCTATCATCATCCAAGTCAGCAAACAGCAACTCCAAAAAATATCAGTCCTGTTTGTGTTTTTCTCTATAAGAAGACTATCTTTCAGATAGCTACGTAGCTAGATTATAAAGAAGCCTGTTTGACTTATAACAGAGCCACCACCTGTGCTGAAAGATTAACTAGGCCGCATATTGTGAGCATAGCAGGCCGCGCGCGCTATGGCACGGATAGTCCGCGAATTTGGGGAGTTTCCAATCCTGTTCCGTGTAAGATTCATTTTAATTCATTTCCGGTATGGACAAGATAATAGTATCTCCAAGAAACATTCTAGGAATCACTAATCCAGACAAGAGTAGCCCATAACTCCTCCCTATTCCCATCTATTGACCTATGAGGTCATTTAGGTAGAAACTGCACATTTCCAGGTAAAGCCATTATAAACTGAGCAGCAGCTAAACAAAAGTCACAAATAAAACATTTAAAAACATCTCTTTGCTGAAGCTCACAACAAATCTGGAAGTTTTTCAAGACATTTGATAACAAGAATTGTATTGACAAAAGGTAGATTTGCATGTGTCTCTTTAGTTTGAGTTGCTTCTCATTTTTCCTTGAGGACTAGACCTACGCAAAGAAACACATCTTTAGTGGTAAATTTTCATCTTTAAGGACTGTTAAATACCTGCACTGGAGAGAAAACAACCTAAATAATCACAGGTAGTAGTTTACAAGTGTTTGACTCACCAACAGATACTTGCTTGATACAGTTGGCCCCAACAGTACCCCCGTCCCGTCATCTCTCATCTAATAACCTGTGGCCATTATAAATAACTTGAAGGGAATCACTTCACAGCCCTCTACATATGAACTAGATCTCAAATACTTGGCTGGGGACTGTCAAATTACTCTCAAGCCTGTTTAAAAGAGTGACCATTGGAAGGAGAAGGGGTCGGGACTGAGACATGGATGGCTCAAGTTGTAAATAAGGTCTATTATTGGGGTAAAAGGTCAGCATTTAACCAGATGGCTTTCAAAAATTAATTATAATGTATTAAGATATTTTCAATGCTAATACTGATATCAATTCAGCAAACTAAATTAAATCTGACTAAACTATATTATATATTTAGGGGGAAGGGGCTCAAGCCCATTGAGTTGCTTGCTGGCTACAGGCCTGAGGCCTGTCTATCCCTCCCACAAAACACCAGAAGGGATCAGAGGAGGTTGATTTCGGCATTGCGAACTATCCAAATATATTCAGCGCCTGTTGCACAACCCTCACTTCAGAGATACAATGAACAAAATATACATTTCTCATCCTCACAGCCTTTGCACCAAAACATGTAGCTAGTTAAGCTAGCTATCATGTTCATCACAAAGACCCTTCATTTGTCACAAGATCAGACATCCGAGGGATGTACACTTATGGGTGGTTACACAGGAAATGAATCTCCTCTTCTCCTCTTCTCTCTTTTCAGCCATGGCTACTTTGTTGCTCTACTATCGTCAGGAGTAGCTATCTCTGATCTTCACTATGATAGAATACTAAATATTAATATTAATCGCACTTTTAATTTTATGGCCATGAAGAAAACAGCTATGGCAAAGAATAAGTAAATACTTGCAACTTACTCCTCAAAGAAGACTCAGGATTAGGATGTAGTACACACTAGGTAGAAAGTCTAGCATAGCATATTAAATCTAGAAAGTCGATCTCTCTGTAATCAGAGATCAGAGTAACTTAAACATCATAAGCAGAGAAGTTGGACTTTAATGTAGAGTGGGAATGAGCACCGAATGAGAAATCATTGCCTTCATTTTCAGGCTTCAAATAATGTATGGCTTGCAATGAAATCTCTAACTCATGTATGGTTTTTTTGCCTGATCAATGAAAATTTGCTTCCTCCACCTCTGCTATAGAGGTTCCAGAATGGACTGGAAATGATTAATTACATCCACCTTGCGGTGTTCCGTATATTTATGGTAATACTTACCGGATATTGTATTCTGGGCCGGCTGTTTAATTAACTGTCTAGTGAATTTCTACAACCAAATATGTACCCAAAATGGATAAAAACAATACCATGACAACACTGCAAACTTTATATGAACTGCTTATATTACAGTATGAGCTGGATAGATTAAACTTGGTCCTAGAAAATTACGCAAAGCAGGTATACTATTTGACAAAGAAAGGTGTAGTAGTTAGTAACAATGTAGTAGAAAGTTGATATGTATCTTTTAAAACAATTTACTAACATGTACTTCAAGTCCTCAACCACATTAACTATGGATGATAGAACTACTTCAGGAGATAAAATTACACAAGTATTTATATGCAATTTTAACTGCTAGAGCACACTTTAACTCGAGTTTTGCTATGACGATAATCCCAAGGTCTTGGGATCTTGTAGTATAGTCTCCCTGGCAGAGTTCAGCCTCTTCATAGCCACTTATAAGCTTGTACGGTATAACCACTAAAGTGATCTTTCCTGTTCATGGAGATACAGCTGCAGCGCAATAGGCGCAACACGGATATCACACGACCGGAAGTCTATGATCCCACAAATTGGTAAGCCTATAAAATCTTTAGCAACATACCCTACACCAAAGCTCTTTATTTCAGTAAGAAACTTTACCTTCCAGACTTCTATAGGAGAAAATTGCTACAAAAGCACTTGCACTCGCCAGTCACCGGTAGGAAACTTCTTTCTTGGGACTTCACTGCGACTAGAACCGAAGATCATCTGTGAGTACAGTTTTCGCCAGTCACCGGTAGGAAACTTAAATTTCTTTCTTTCTTGGGACTTCACTGCGACTAGAACCGAAGATCATCTGTGAGTAAAACAGGGATGGAGACAGCCGATTAATAATGGGGGGGGGGGGGGGGGGGGGGGGGGGCTGAAGACAAACTAAGGCTAACCCAAAAGGATGTACAGATAGGAAAATTTGCAACCTTAAAACTGGAGAGCATAGCAATGCATGGTAAAGTGCAACGGTGGGGCTATTCCATAGGTTCAAATATTTCTGAAACTAGCTACTGAGACTTCCGAGCTCAATGTTGGAGGATATAATAATTATATAGAATATATCTTTCAAAGAGAGCTCGTAAGCTCGTGGAGTTTTGAAAATATTTGACCCTTCGGAATAGCCCCACCGTTCGAAATAGTCACTGCAGAATGATGCATGAAATGCGGTTATCTTGCATACAAAATTTAATGGTAGCATTCTGCAGCTAATTTATCATGTTGCAAATATACTAAATACTGCATCTTGTGTCTTAAGTAGCCAGCCAGCAAGGTTGGCATGCATGCAGGATCATCATTCATACTACCTTTCTGTTAAAGGTTTAATATGGTTATGTTGTAGATAGGATCAGTTAGTCTCGCGAGCCAGATGTAATTGCAGAAGAAGGGGAAAAGGAGAAATTACATCTGGTGAAAGAGCGCATGTCCAAATGGATATTACATCATTTTCCACGTGACAAATTCCAATCAAATATATCGTGGGACTGAATTGGGTTCTTTCACTGTCTGTGAGTTCCTTACGACTGAATTTACTCCTATCTGCAACAGAGAGAAGTTTAGTAGCATCTCGAGGTGAACACCGTCTCAAAACAGTACACATAAAATTGTACACACTTTGCTCTGAGTAAAAAGCAGTGGAGGCAGTGTCGATATTCAACATCATCTTCCACCCCATTACAGGTCGGACGGAGTGATAGACCATGTGGCAATTGAAGTTCGCCCGAATTCATGATTGCCTTTTTTTGCTTTCTTGGATGGTGGTTGATAGCTAGTTCTTTGTCCGGTGGCTTGCCTCAGATCATAGCCCAGCTGCGTACTTGCTGTAGACAGTGCTTCATCAACTTTCACATCCAAGGCCATGGGCTTGGAAGGTCAGGGTCATGAACTAAGGTTTGATTCCAGCAATTTGACTGGTAGCTAACATACCTTTTTCTGCTCAAGTTTCTTGTCAGATTTTTGGCCTCATTGTCCCACACTACACAGTGGGGTAAATCCTTGATGAGAAACTTAAATCTGCATGAATATAGGCCATAATTGTTAATGGTCAAAAATGATCACTTTATTATCCCCTGTGCATCTTGCAATTATATACCTCGGATAATGGCACTTGAAGTAAGCTTTGGGTAACTAATACGGCAGGTGCGTATATGCTATTTTCACTGTCTGATTCTTTTGTCCCTCTGCAGGACAGAGTTTTTATTCTTGAAAAAGAATTTAAACAAGAAGCAGGATTAAACCATGGTTACAATGTAAGTTAGTGTGTGTGTCTAATACCATGTGTTGACCGTATCGATCCAGGAAATTACAGAACGACGACTGACTATTACCATTAAGGAAATGGAGCGGAATATGCACCAACAAATACAGCAGAATATGGACCAAATGGAACAAATGTTTAAACAATTAATTGAAGTCCAAATGGAACAAAATATTAAACAAAATACTTAAAAAGGATAGAGGTCTCCTGATTATGCGAGTGATTGAATTGCGTGTGAGTGGTGAGATGCGAGTTGTACTAATTGTGTGTGGGTGTGATGAGGAAAAAATTTGTGTGCAAGTGGTGTGGTGAGAGAGCATTCTTTGTATGTGGTGTGTATGCCTTAAACTTGAGTGTGGTGAGAGCGATTTTGACTTTGAATGAGTCAGTAGAGTAGTCTGGCGTAGCGACGACCATTACCAACCTTTCCCTTCCCTTGGGTTGGTATGGGTCGCCGCTAGAGTGAGAGTTTTTTTTTGATTTTTGAACGAGAGATTTTGACTTTGAGTGAGTGTGGTGAGGCATGCGCATCAGTTGTCAAGTATTTAAAAAGTACTAGTATATATGAATGACATGAACAGAAGTTAGTGTAATTTAACTAAAATATCTCTGTATGCCTCATCTATATCTGAGAGACAATCATCCTGATCACTGCCTCCAATGTCCCTCCACATCACCAATTCCCCTGTCCTGATGGACTCCAATTCTTTGTGAGGATTCGGCTGTGAATGTGAGATATGAAATGATTGCTGCCTCTAGTCATATCATATGCTGGCTCAAGCATTTATGATCAGCCGACTTACTTCGACTTCGACTGGTAGTAAATAAATCACTTGGCGTTTCTTCTTGAAAGGAGTCGATTGAAACACATCATCACTGTGCCCCTCAACCAAAATCTCCACAACATCTGATTCTCGTTTTCTCTTGATAGTGCCAGGTCCACCCATGCGTGAAGATTCTGTGTTGCATGAAGATTCTGTGTTCCCAGAGGGGATTGGATCAGGTCCACCGATGAGAGGGTCACTTATGGTACTGTTTGTTAGTTTCTTCTTGCGCCGGGGTGTTGTGATAACCTGTGTGTACTTCTTCTGGCATGCACTGGCTGTGTGACTTCCACTGACCTTCTTAGCCACCACCTCCCAAAAGTTTTTCGTTATAGCTGGAACTGAGTAAACAGCCCTATGTGAGTGAGAGAGAGAGAGAGAGAGAGAGAGAGAGAGAGAGAGAGAGAGAGAGAGAGAGAGAGAGAGAGAGATTTTTTCAAGAGGCTTTCTACACACTTTCACTATTAACTTACTCTTTGAGACTCTTTATATCTGCATGTGTCCACATGGAGGAGAGGGGGAAGAATTCCTGTGGATTACAGGGGTCTGTACCATCCCAAGCCTCCGACATCATCTCATTATTGATACCTTTCTTTGGAGTCTTTTTGTGAACCTGGGCCTGTAAATCCGACTTTGCATGAACTACGACTTTCTAGATACGAAAATACAGTGGGACCTGACTTAGTGATCACCTGAGTTAGCAGGTCACCTAAAGAGAGAGCCTGATATTGAACTTATAGAGATCTTGTGTGTATAGCAGCCACTTTGTTCAGTCCCTGACCATGTCCTTTCTCTCAGTATGACCTTCTAGATATGACTTATTTTAGCGTTCATCCTATGGTCGGATTATCAAGCCATCATTGTCATATGCATTATGTGCACTTTATTCTCCCACTTCCACATCATTGTGTCCCACTTTCCAGCAAGACCTGTGCAATTGGATCAAAGAAGTCAAGAAGGAGAAAGAAAAAGACAAGGAGAAAGAAAAAGACAAGGACCAAGACCCAGAAGAGAAGGTTCAAGAGTCAGAGACGATGTCCACTCTTGTTCTAGACTCAAACTCACAGTCAGAAATGATATCCACTAGCACATGATCTCTATCTATAGGTTTAATATCAGGCTCTCTCTTTTTACATACATAAGGTGACCTGCGTGCTAACTCAGGTGACCACTAAGTCAGGTCTCCACTAACTGTACCTTTAAACAAGTTACTTTTTTCTCCACCTTCACTGTTTTCAGACAGCTCCTGGATGGCCCTGGTGGATGGCTGATTTTTTTAAACCTGGGAATCAGAAAGAGAAAAAAATGATTATGGCAATAAGAGGAGGGGCCATTAAATTTTAACTCACGCATTGAGTCTGGCTTGTAAACACAACTCTATCACCAATTCTGCCCAATTTGGGGGAAAACCATTAAAAAATTGTGAAATGACTTTACTCCTGATTGGCAAATCACCATCTCTCTTCATATAAGTCTTCATCAAGGACTTTTCCAAGGACCCATTGAGGTGGTACGTTGTCCCACTAAGTGTGGTCACAGTGTTGAGGGACACCCTCTTAGTGATAGCACTTGATCGCCATAAACTGTCCTCTTCACTGCCGGAAAATAAATAATTGCTACAACTTATTTTAAAAATGGACTCAATATTTAAGTATCTCATTACACAGGGACACCCCAGAGAACTAAGTTTATCCATACCATACTTCTCTATTGTAGGATGCCCCTCAATCAGGATACTCGTTCTGGTTCTAAAAAGCTGGGTTATTTTTTTGTTAACTCCACAACTTACGGTTTAATCACACACAAAACTGTCACAGACCCTGGGAAAATCTGAAAGAACCACTTATGCAGCTCAACAACTCTCTGAGATTTCTGCAATTAAAAGAAAAAAGAATGATGTGACATGTGGCAGTGGCAGATTCAGGATGTGAGAAAGGGGGGTCATGCGTGTGAAAATTTTTGTTGGGCCACGCCCATTTTAGTTGACCACACACACTTCTGAGGCTGACTGCTGTGACATGGTAAGACTTAGGCAGCTAAATTTTAATAGATAGAGACTAGAGGATAAAGAGGGATGAATTAGTCTTACATCTGACCATGCTCAGTAGGCACAGCGCGCTGCGCTGCTGAAATAGCGGCCCAAAGGGGGTTTTAATGGAAACCCCCTGGATCCGCTACTGTGTGGTATAGGGTATATTAACATACAGGTCTGGAACAAGCCATTTCTCTCTGAAAAACAGCAATGATAATTATAGTGGAAAACTGCAGTGATGTTTATGACAGGATCCACAACACTGAGCACAACTATAATATTGAAGGCTGTGAAATACATCAATAATGTGTTATCAAGGAAGAATGTGGCATGGCATGGCATGGCTTATATATCATGCAGTGTGCAAAATAAGATAGGATCTGACATTAACGCAATGTCTGGTTATTGACGTGACTTCTTGAATTTGTTCTGACAGAATGTCTGACTAAAGTTGAAATTGTCTGGCCAAAAAGAATGGTTGGAAAATGGCCAGTGGCCAGCAATTGCACACTGTATGGGCACTGAATTAACATGTGATGTAGCTAAATGATGTTGATGACAACAATTATATTACAGGTTGGTTCTTCTCTCTGCTAAATATTGGGCATCAATTTATAACCTACCAGCTGATTCAGGGAATGATCTCTTAACGAACAGGACATTTTCCTCTTTCCTCCACAAAAAAAAAAAATGAATGCTCTCAAGCAAGCCACGTGCACGCTCTAGAATAGCTGCGCATGCGCTCTCGGCCGGCCTATAAGGCCTCTAGCGCGCGCCTCGTGCGCCAGCCGACCCTTTACCTCCTTTTTCGGGCCAGGTGGGAGGTAAAGGGTTGGCGCCGCCAATCATGATCTTGTGTCGTTGGGACCTAGTCTGATTGGTCCCAAGTTGATGTTGGGACTGTCCTCAGTTGACATTGGGTCCTTGTCCAAGTTGACATAGGGACCCAGTCCCATCAGTCCCAACTCCCGAGTCGACAATGGTACCCAGTCCCATTGGTCTCAAGTTGAAACCCAGTCCCAAATATTGATGAATCAATCACTGTGAGGTGATGCTTGAACTGACCAATCAGAATTGCCTATCTACAAGCAAAAATGAGATAAATATTAATTTAACAGTATCAAATGTCGTTAACATTCAAAGCAACTGCAATTAGTTAGCTGTATGCAGGCTATAATAGCAACAATCATTTTCATTCAGTTGACACTAGTCTTATCACTATCACTGTGGAGCAGTGGTGATCTTTCAGATCCATTCTTCAGAATCACATTTCGATGAGTAGTGCATTTTGCCTTGAACCAAGCAATGAGTAAGAAACTGAAAAAAACAACAAAAACAACAAAAAAAAACAGCAATAAATAAATAAATAAATAAATAAATAAATAAAATATCCCTATTAGAGTATAAAATTAACATGGAAGTTGACTCTTGAAAAGAGGTTACCCCTTTCATTAGTAGCTAGCCACTTCTAATGTGTAAAAGTGCACTCACATTAGGAAAGGTATAGTTATTGTGCCAAGAGCTGCCATCACGATGTAGGCAATACCAGGTGTCAGGTTGTGCTCCAGTGTCTTGGGAAGAATGATTGGGAAAGCTATACCAGCAACCAGTGTACCAAAAATCTCGACCGAGGCTATGATAGAAAAGAGAGCTCCTAAAAGAAAGAAAGAAAGAATAAAACACACAGAGTAATAATAAGTATTTCACCCTTCAGTACGGAATAACACGCTGTGGCCGAGGGAAATATTGCCCACCTCGTGTGTAATAAATCATGGTATTCCATTATACTGAAGGGTGCAATAACTTATTTATTTTATGGCTATCTAAAATGAGACAAACAACTTGTTTATTTATCTAAAAGGAGAATAATATATAGTGCTTTAACTCTTTAGAAGATTTTGCTGCTGAGTTTATATGTAACAAAGCACCTAGAGCCTGACAGTGAGAGGCAGAGACAAGAGTCCCTACAATCCATTTTGACAAGCCTATATTATGACAAGAACTAAAACCATAGCAATAATTTATGCACATGTGCATGCAGGCATGTAATACGAGTATATTCATTCCATGTCACATGGACCAATCAAATCGTCTCATTTTAGAGAGCTATAGAATAATAAAGGTTAGAACCTGCCTTGATCATTAGCAGACACACTTTTAGACATGATACCTCTGAGAGGTGGAACTACCATTGCATCCATTCCTTGCAAGACTGCAACTAATAGAGAGGACAAAACAAGTCATTATAAATGGAAACAAGCTACTGCAATGTGCTATTAAGTCCTTTCTCATTCAATATTGAGGGTTGTACTATTCTTAATCTCACCCCACTAAGTGATTCTTTATCATGATGTTTACCTATGAAGAGTTGGTAGGTGACTTCTGTTAATCCGGTGAAAAGATTCATAGTGCAATTGAATACAACTCCAATCAAACTTATGAGAGGGTCGGGAAGTTTGAGAGCAGTTAGAACAGGCAGTATTAGGAGTAGAGCAAGCATGTGTGAGCCCATGGAAGTGCCTTGGTATGCACCGATCTCTGTTGAATTCCAATTCAAATCCTTGAAGAAGAACACTCCAATAGTCGTCGCTCCTGTCATGTTCAGGACAACAATAAGTAAAGGAATGATAGCCAGCCATAGTTTCCACACAGGGTATTCCTTCACCATGCACAAGAAGATCTTTATCCCGTGAATCTGTTTTTGCAGACCACCTGGCTTGTTCATGCTTTTCATCTTTCTCTCCTCCTTTGATAGGCTTTCAGGAAGGAGAATCAGAGTGTAAAGAATGATTAATGCATGGCAGCAAACAAAAGCCATAAGTGGAGGGGTAAAATTGCAGTTCAGTTTTTGAAACCAAAACCCTCCCAGAACCTCTGAAAGAAGGCCAGCAAAGAAAATCATGGCTTCTGCTATTCCAATTCGAACTGTTCTCCATTTTCCCGTGCTTACATCGGATACATACGAAAAAGAAGCCATCAGAATGGCAGCGAAGTCTCCAAATAAACCTGCTAATCCTCCAAAGATGAGAAAGTAGTACACATTCAGTTTGAAATGGGTTATGAAAATCCCTCCCAGCCCTTGGAAGATGCCACCCATTGCCACCAGAAGGATGATTGGTCGCCTCCCGTAGCGATCAGAAAGGGGTCCCATCACCATGGCAGCAATGATCGATAGGAGTTTATTGGCTAGAGAAGAGTATATCGTAAGCATGTTGGATTTATCTTCAACAATATTTATTGTTTCATTGTCTCCATATTGATCTAGCAGTGAGCGACTGAAACACACATGATCTTTCTCTAGTATGAAAGAAGTGTTCCTAATCTCGTGTCGAGCGAAATAATCAAAGACATATTGCAGGAAGAGAGGGTAATACAGCCATGTTGCAAACATGTACAAGAATATCGCTGGTTCCACTGTAAGGATTTTAGCTCTGCGGAATGCCAAGTACCACTTCCAAGGGTTGAGAGAAACAGACACTCTTCCAGGATTGTACTGGTTTTCCAATGAAGGAGAGGTATTCAGCTCCTGTTTTTTTCGGTCCTCCATAGCTGGCTATAGCTATAGCTATGGCCACTATAGCAGGCTGTAGGGCTGGCTCGCGAGATCAGCAGATAGCTTGACTAGACTCCACCCCCCGGCCCCCGGTTCAAGGTTGTTTATGCGCATGCGCAAGCAAGCTGATAAATTAAAAATGGGATCTTGACTATTATAGTTGTTAGCGATGTGCAGGTTACAACCACTTCAGTTGACACAAATCTTCTGGCTCTTGTCCTCGTCAGAGAGCAGTGGTGACCTCTCTGATCCTGCCTCCAGAGTCAATTTTCGCCGAGTGCACTTTGCCTTGAACCAAGCAATCAGTAGGAAGCTGGAAGAATGAGAAATTAATAACTAGAAACTGTAGCTATTTTTCTTCAGAAACCATAAAAATCCATGAAAAATTTTTTGGTTCACTTGATAAAAATTTCCCACCTCTATCATTCCACACAATAAAATCAGTCAGTGGGCTTTATCATATGTACTTTGACCCTTGGAATGAGATCACCCCTTTCATTAAATACACTCACATCAAGAGAGGAATAGGAATCAAGCCTATAGCCGCCATCACGATGTAGACCGTCCCAGGCCTCATGTGGTGTTCTAACGTCTTTGGAAGAATGAGTGGGAAAGCTATACCGGCAATAAGAGTGCCAAATAGCTCCAGTGAGGCTATGATGGAGAACAGAGCTCCTATACAGTGCAAGAAAGAAAAAGTGAAAATATTAACTACTAAAATTCAGGACTAGAATAAGCAAAGATTTGGTTGGATATTAAAAAATACTACTCCATGATCCAATGGAGCTTCCGTGCCATCCCTACTTAGAGAGTACTATCGTACTCTCTGATACCATGCATAGTTTGTTATTTCGGTTGCTCTGCAGTAGCATAGTGTTTGAAACACTTTTAGTTTCAATAATAATGGCTGCCTACATTGTAGTGCTTGTACTGCAACGCTTTTTGTTTTGCTTCAGTATTACTGTCATCATCATCATAATAGCTAATATTAAAGAAAACTTACCTTGATCTTCAGTAGACACATTTTTAGACAAGATCCCCCTGAGAGGGGGGACTACCACAGCACTGACTCCTTGGAACGCTGTAACTAAAATCATTTAGGGAGTTCAATTAACATAAGAACTGCATCAGGCAGCAGGAGGAGACATATTCAGGGCATTCGTGCATTCTTAGACTCTCAATTTTGTCCCCTCCCCCTCCAGGGTTATTGTTGCATTAATTTCTTACCTATGAAGAGTTTGTAGGTGACTTCTGTTATTCCAGTGAGCAGATTCATGACACAGTCGAATGTGACTCCAATCAAACTGATCAAGGGGTCGGGCAGCTTGAGGACAACTAAAATGGGCAGCAATATGAGCAGAGCAAGCATGCGTGATCCCATATAAGTGGCCAGGTATCCACCAATTTCCATTGAGTTCCAATTTAAGTACTTGAAGAAGTACACTCCGATCATTGCCGGTCCAGCCATGTTGATAATGACTATTAGAAGAGGAATCACTGCCAACCACAGCTTCCACGCAGGGTATTCCTTCACCATGCACAAGAAGATCTTTATGCCTCGAACCTGTCTCTGTAGGCCACTTGGTTTGTTCTTATTCTTCATCTCTCTTTCCACCTTTGATAGGCTTTTAGGAAGAAGAATCAGAGTGTATAGACCTATGATCATGTGGCAGCAAATAAATGCTACAAGTGGAGGAACAAAGTTGCATTTGAGTTTCTTGAACCACAAGCCACCCAGAACCTCCGAAAGAAGGCCAGCGAGGAATACCATAGCTTCTGCTATTCCAATTCGAACCGTTCTCCATTTTCCTGTGCTTACATCAGAAATGTATGCAAAACAAGCCATGAAGAATGCAGCAAAATCTCCGAATAATCCTGTTACCCCTCCTAGGAGGATGAAGTAGTACACACTCAGTTTGAAATGGGTTATGAAAATCCCCCCCATCCCTTGTATGATGCCACCTATTGCCACCAGAAGGATGATAGGCCGTCTCCCGTAGCGATCAGAAAGGGGTCCTAGTATCATAGCAACAACGATCGATACGAGTTTATTAGCCAGTGATTGGTATATTGTAAGTATGTTGGATTCATCTTCAACGACATTGATCGTTTCATTTTCTCCATACTCCTCCAGCAGTGAACGATTGAAACACACATGTTTGTTTTCAAATGCAAAAGAAATGTTGTTGAGTTCAAGCTCGCGTCGAGCAAAATAATTAAAGATGTATTGCTGAAAGAGTGGGAGATTGAGCCACATAGCAAACATGTACAAGAATATGACTGGCTCTACCGTAACGATCTTAGCATTGCGACATGCCAGGTAAAAATTCCAAGGGTGGAGAGAAACGAAATTTTCCTGCCCTTCCAGGTGAGACTCCCAGTCCGATTCCACGGTGCCGATCGTGCTGGTACCACTACCATGTTTTATAACCTTGCTCAGAGAAGCAGAATTAGACGACTCTTTCAACTCCTGATTTTTCGAATCTTCCATGCTAGCAATTTCTCCTTAGCTCGCTGGACTATTGATTTCTCATCCTGTGTGCATAGCTAAATAAGATGAGCTGACGTGAATATGCACACCGCATAATAAGCTCATCCTGCCTGCACCGTTGCTAGCCCTGCCCATTCCATAATTTTGTCATGTGATCTTTGCAGTAGCCACGCCCCTATACCATGCAGACTTCTCCGAAAATCAGTCAGCCTAGCCATGTAGCTGGGTGTAGACCTTAGCAAGTGTCTCAAATAATCAGAGACGATAATTTCTGTTTTTTCTCCTCGTGAGCCCTGAGTTTCTACTATGGATGTAAGCATTTCCACTCTCCTACCAGACATGAGTGATCATGGAGACACTATTTCCTCGGGAGTGTTTCGGTGTGGAGACAGTGACAAAAAGCTGGAATCGTCTATCTTCAACTCCATCTCCCTGGGACAATGGGAGTCTGCAAGAGCTAGTTTCCAGACCCTGTCACTCTCCACTAACCCCAGCACCAGGAATACCGCCAAGGAACTCCTGAAGATGCTGATTCTGGATGCAGCAAACTTCTGGTAGGTTACGTCAGGTCAGACCTCGTGTTCTTGACTAAATTGCAACCCCTGAGATATTTTGGGCATGCCAGATTGCAGCTATGATACACCTGAGGGCACACTGGGTCAATAGTGGGTCATACATTGGAGTATATAATGGCTATACTGGATTCATACTGCCACTCTGAATATTAGCATATAGTAATCTCACATGATTGCTGTCCTGTATTGGTCCCTGGTGGCACCGAGACACAATGGGTCGTACCTGCAGTTTTATTGGGATGATGATGATGGAAAACATGGGACTCAAATGGAATATATTCTTCTCCCCTCCTCTGTAGGACTGAATCGCCAGCCATTCCTTCCCCTCACCATCTGTCTTGGTTGGCCTTGGACGCTTACAGGAGCTTCTTCCCGGATGACAGTGTAAGCATTCATGGTGGATAGAGTTTTACTTGGGCAGCTGCCTAGCTTTGTGCCAAAACTATTGACCCATTTTGATGACATAATAGAGGACTTACAAATTTATGAAATAGTAGGGGAGAGTGTGATGTAGATACAGGAGGGGCTGGGGGAGGGGCCAGGGGAGGGGAGGGGGACCTCTCTCTATGTGCCTCCTCCTGCCCTGGCCTCTTACATATTTGACTATTCAGCACTATAGTTTAGTGTTTGTCAAACCAAACCAGTTTCATTATATTATGGTATTGTGTTAGGTTGGTAATATTAGTGAGTGTTGCATTCATCCTTTTTATGCTCATGTGCTTGGAGGGTATCTCTTTTCTCTTTATATCCAAACACGGGCATCATTATTACCTATGCCACAATCACTGACTCCAAATAGGCTCTATCTTGACTATCACAGTAGTAGCCACATTAACAGTACTATTATATTATTGACCTTTCAGAAGGCCTGCTTGCACACAGGCACTATCACAGTGGACAGTATTGTTATTATTGTTGACCTTTCTGTTTCAGGATGGCTGCTTGCCGGAGTATGTGGGGAAGTTGGTCCAGTTCAGACTCCTCCTGTACAGATCAAAGGGTGTGATTTCTTTCTCCTCCAGAGTTGCAGTAAGCGCAGTGCACTCTTTTTTTTTGCATCACAGTAGTGTCGAGTTTCAGTGCGTTCATGATTAGTGTTAAGTTTTAGATTGTATCTTTCTCTCCTTAACTTAGAACACACTGTGTCAATATCATGCTACACACGTGCTCCAAATCTCTGGGAGCAACTTGGAAGTGGTCCCGCAACTGTCCACTCTCATCCTTTCCTTCCTACACGACATCATCACTATTCTAAACCCCGCCCTTGGCCATGCCCTTATAATGAATCTCACAGTCTCCTCAAACTCCTCCCAGTATGTGGCAAACAATGAGAGCTTGCAGTTTGTCTACCTGGAGTGCATCAGTGAGTGCTTGGAAGTGTTGGAGAGTCTCGGAGCAACTGAAGCACCAGAGAACGATGACGACAGCCAATACGAATCGGACCAGCCTTCCAGTAGCGGCTTGCATCTCACTGGTACGGAACGTGAAAGGGCAGTGGCCATGATATACACGCTACTCTCAATGATCAATGCTGGACCGGGGATGGTACGGTTTACAAAGAAGATCGACACTATTTTCCACACTCTCCTCCAGATGAGCAGCTCCAGTAGAAATGTTGGACTTCCAGCCACGTTTGAGGTCCGTTGTATTTATGCTTGTCTTCTTGGTCGACCAAACACCTTCCTGATCAGTCGGCTACACCAAGTCGAGGAATTCTGGCGCTCAAACCAAGTATCCGAGGGGACACACCAGTCCCATGTTTCTCCTGCAAGTAGAGGCAGTAGTCGTGACCATTTACATGACGCTACCATCACCACCAACGAGGAAGACAAAATAGGTGTGGCCAGCCACAGGACTCGTTCCAGTGACGTCAAGTATGAAATAGCCAAAGTGGAGTGGAAGGATAGATTTTACGATGCCATGTTTGATCATAAACACTTACTGGAGAATGTCCTGGATCGAGGGTTACAGTTGATTTACACGGGGAAGTTGCAGGAACTCTCTCAGCTGATGCTGAAGCCCGAGTTCATTCCTCTGCGCCCAGTCCTCCTTCTGTTGGGATGGGACCGCTATGCTACCTCGGGGAGTGGCAGGGAGTTGCTTGACGTGTTGTGGCCCATGGAGGCAAGTTCACTATACAGTGGGGGAAGAGGGAGGAAATGTGTGTGTGTGTGTGTGTGGGGGGGGGGGGGGGGGGGGGGGGGGGGATGAAGTTTGGTGAATAAGAGAACCGTTTATCTCTCTCTCTCTCTCTCTCTCTCTCTCTCTCTCTCTCTCTCTCTCTCTCTCTCTCTCTCTCTCTCTCTCTCTCTCTCTCTCTCTCTCTCTCTCTCTCTCTCTCTCTAGGTGTCTATGAGACAGTCTCTTCTCTTCAATGGTTGTTGCAAGTTGGCCTTTCAAGTGGAACTAGTCCAATGGTGTCTGGATAAAGCTCGGTAAGTTATCCTTCCAATTCCTTACCTCCCACCTCCTAATAACCCCTTCAAAATGGCCAGTGATTCCTGCTCAGGGAGGCCAGGGGGAAGGATCCCTGCGAGGGGTCTGTAGATTCAGCAAAATCAGAGACATTGTTGGTAGTGTTTTTATTTATCTCCTTTCCTTTCCAGGCCTCATGTCCAGTCTCCACTGAGCATGACGTTGCAACGAGCTGGAGACTTATTCAAAGGTCTCAAGAGTCATTCTACCCTCTACGTCCTCCACCATTCCACTCCCCTTGGCTCCCTTGACCCCCTGGAAGTCATCGACATCCTCAAAATGCGTCCACGGGTCCCAACACGTTCCAGTTTGGTCTCCCCGCCCCCTCAGTTCTCCCGTGGAGCTACCCCTTTGAAGAGTGAGACGGAATCGTCCCCTGCTCCCACCCCGTTAGGTGGGGAGACGTCACACAGGTTATTCACAGTTCTCAAACAAACAGCTCTAAAGCCAGAGCAAGAGAGAGACATTGCCATCTTCAAGAGCTTCTGTGCTCTGAAGCTGATTTTTGATGCTATTTGGAATTCTCTACAGTTGAGGAATGGAATTCTCCCCACGGGTTGTGTTGGGGCTCAAGAATCCACAGATATCAAAATAACGACTTCTGGAGAATCATCTGTTTCCGGTAGCCAGGTTGGGGGAGAAGGAGCTGGTGAGAAACAATTTAAGAGATCGGGACAGAAGGGACCAAGTAAAGCAGCTCGCAAGTTAGAGTTAGGGTCTGGTCCAGATGCTCTGAAATCGATTGTTGAAGACGAGGACGCTGAAGAAGAAGTGGATATACAGAAAATGATCAGCACACACCATCGGAAGAGTGTCTCGGAGAAGATCCAAGAAGCAAGGATGTACCTGGCTAGTATATTTCCTCTCAATTATCGTCTTGAGATTTTGGAGGATGTTTTTTCCTTATTGTTATTGACAAGTGAGGACATTAGGCCAGTTAAGACCACAATGGTCGGTGAACCCTTTACCAGATCACTCTCGGGGTCCTCGAGGTGCAGTATTAACATATCATCTTTTATCACTTCCATTAAGAGTAAGCATGAGTTTTTGATGGACGAGAAGCTCGCTTTGGAGATTTTGGACATCCTTCAAGATTGCATTCGCGAACTCAGGGCTGTTCGGTACGCGCAGGGTCAGCAAACTGATCCTTCATCCAGAGATGATACAAACATGCTCCCTTCTAATGCTGTAAAGTCGTCCATCTCTGACACATCTCTCAAATCCAGAACCACTAAGCTGGAGCAGTATGTCAACGAAGCTCGCTGGAGGCTTCAAATGGTGTCCTCGAAGCAATGGGTCACACCTACAAACCAATCTTTCTCCACAGGTAGCAAGGAAGGGAAGTTGGAATGTGGGTGTGTCTTTGATCAGCAGAATGGAACCAGTGAAGACACTGTTTCAGAAGGCAGCGAGAGCGGAGGGGACGGGGAGGGGGGGAGAGGGGAGGAGACAAAGAAATTAAAGAAGAGACGCAAGAAGTCTAGTGTTGTATCCGTTGAGATCAAAGAGGATGGGTCCAGTTCAGTTGGCAGTTTTTCTTCCTCGAAAGCTGATACTATCCTGCATCCAAGTCCTGTTGGTATCTCACGGACTAATTCAGGTGGTCGTCTCTCCAGTATGTACGGGAAGACCTCCCCGTCACCTTCCCCATCTCCTTCAGTTCTCTCCAGTTCCATTCCAGCTCCCCGTCCAATGAGCAGCCTGTCCCATTCCCATTCTCTCAAGTTCTCTCCCAAGACAAAAAAGAGCATCTCACGGAAAAGCTCACTACCGTCCTCCAGACCCGCGTCTGGCAGCAGTAACGTTCCATCCAATCGTGGAAGACTGTCATCGTACTTGGACGAGGACAGTGGAGATTGTGCAGACGTGGAGGACCGCTCACCCAACATGAATGCACACAAGAGAAAGAAGCGGTTAAAATCTCGCAGCTCCCAGTCAGCCAATCGGAAGAGGCATACACAGCTGTCTGATAAACTGGAGCCCAAAGCTTCTCGGAGTAGTATCATCTGTTGGATGCTTGCCTCTCCAGGGTCTCTCCTCAGGATGTGTCTCAAGCATTCCAACTACATGCGTGCCTACGAGGTCCTCAAGACGCTGCACGTCGAGGGACATTTTGGACAAGACCTGATTCAGTTCTCGGAGCAGTACGAGGCTGTCATTAAAGAGCTGACTCAGCAATCTAATACCAACATGCCCACTGTCAAACGCTCCCCTGGTTCTGCTTCATCATCGTCACACCCCCACAGTGCCCGCGTCTCGCACTCCAACACTCCTCCTCAGCAAGTCTTAGCAGGATCATTGGATCCATCCCATAATGCACCACAGTCATCACCAAACATGAATATGAGCCTCCAATTAGCCATAATGAATGCCAAGAGTAGTTACGATCCACTACAAAGTGTTTATCAGTTACTAGCCCCTTCGTCGGTCTCTCAAACTCTATTCAGCGGAGATGTAGAACTGGAGAAACTTGCCCAGGGGAGTGAGAACCTTCAGAAGCTTGCGAGCCATGTGCCTTCGCTGGTGATGTTGGATATGGTGTGCTGTGGCAGGATTAGTGGCCACTTATCAAAGAAGATTCTGGAAATGTCTGTCGACCGATTGAAGGTCGATTTATCCAAGTTGCAAGATGCACATGGGCCATTTATGTTGCTGAAACTCATGTCCAGTGTCTCGACGTATTTCTCTCCTCCTTCTAATTTCCCCCCGTTGCCTCAGACATTGGTCTCCTATCCCCACACCTCCCCACACTCCCTCCTCACCCTCTCGACACACCCCCTAATCCAGAGCTCCATTTACGAGGTGAAATTCTTTATGGAAATGTACCGAGAATCTCGTGAGAAACTGGAAGCCGAGCTAAACTTGAGCAGCACTGAGCTACTAGCCAGCTCGAAAAGCAAAGACATCTTCAGCCAACTTCTTCAGTTGGTGGCAGGCAATGGCAGCAATACTACGATGACATCACCACCTACTTCATCTCTTCGTCAACAAACTCCGACTTCTGGAAGCGTCTTCGATGAACTCGTCCGTGCTCTCCACTCTGTTCCACTCGACCGCGCCTCTTTTAGTGTGACCCAGGAGCAGCCAACCTCCCGTCGATCTTCAGCAGTGAGCCCCGCCCATCGAGCTAGTGGTGTGTTCTTAGAGAGCAACCACATCAGTTATCTGTGGCAGTTTAACCGCTACATCAACAGGTTGTTAGAACTGCTCATCAAATGTCTCAGCATGAAATCATCAAGTAAGATTTATTAAATTCTGAATAGAGATAATGAGCCATCTTTACTGTCTCCTCCATTGGTCTGTCTGCTGTTATAAAACTATAGAACAATAGGCTACTATTACATTTAATGAGTTGGGGTTTGACCTGTAACTTTCTCAATTCTTCAAATTTCAAACACCAGCAGAGAGAGTGGATAAGCAGCTCTCTGTTGATGCATTAAACTAGAAATTTGGTTAAGAATTGAGAAAGTTATAGCAGTTATAGTGAATGATCAAGGGGCAAGGTGATATACCTATATAATTATTGTGCATACATGTACTCGTTTCTTGCTCTCAGATCTCGGTAAAGGGTCACTAGTTCTCTCGGTGCTCAGAGAGAGCCCCTCTCAGATGCTGGGTCGGCTCATCTTCGATAAGGGAGTGCACCCCCAGAAATTAGAGGAGCTGCTGGGGGATTTCCCCCACCTACGCATCGTCGAAGTGCTGATTAAGTGCTGTTGTCCTCCTCTTCCTAGCATCTCCCGTTCTGTAAAAAGAGGTGAGTACGAACTCCATCCCCCCTCCCTCTGTAACCCTGCTTGTTATTCTATTTAATGCCCACCATACAGTGCCGTCTCAACCCCCTCCCATCATGGTACTGAACGTTGGAGAAGACCAGTCACAGGTGTCCGATCCTTGCACCTTCTCTTATGAACTCCTCACTCAGCTACTCCAAACCCTAAAGAGTGAGTTGAGAGCAATATCAGTTACACAATGGAAAGAATGGTATCATGTGAAGCTATGTGTGCAAAGCTATGTATTGAAGCTACCTGGGCACTATTGGGTCACTAGGGGTGATGTGTTCAGATACGCATGAATGAGGCATGTCAAGTGTATTCAGAGTAATAGCGTCTTTCATATGCCACAGAGGTTTTCAGGTTGGTTGACCAGTAGAATTTGTGCATATGCAATGGTAAATTTAAGCAAGCAAAATACTTTTACTGTCATACAAATGCAATGGTTTCAATTGTAGCAAACACGAATTTGATTCTGCACTGTCAGCAAATTTTGTGTCAACCAACCTGAAACCTCTGTATTTTATTATTGGTGGCGAGATAAATCTTGAGAAGTATTTACATAATTATACATATATTATTAGTTTACTTCTCCTCCCACATTACCATGCTAGATGTGTGTTCAAAGTCTTCACTACAAGAATGTGTCCTCTTTCCCAAAGACCTTGCCAATGCCTACAGGAACCCTCAGGTCCAGGAGGTCCTCGCCAAGACCCCTTCCTTCGCCTCCATCAAACTTGCCAGGCTCAGTTCCATCATCAAGCAGATGGTCTTCTACACCAACGTCCTAAACTGTCTCTATATCCATGCCCTTATGTACTACTTTGCCCAATCAGGTGAAGTGGGTGTAATGTTACCTGGAGGGGGTGTGGCTTCATCTGAAGTAGGTGGGGTTTCACCTATCCATCCATGTGGCCTCAGTATCCAAATGGTGCAATCAAGCCGAATCGTCCAAACCTCTCTCTTCACAAAGCTTGGCTACCAGATTGGCCAGTTGGGTATCGTGAGTTGCCATGACTTCCACCACTTCTTCCTCCGTCGAGGCCTGACTCCGCCCACTTTGTTCTCAAAGGACACGAACTTACAGCTGAGATTGCCACTGATGCGACCCGATCCCTGGCTGAAGTATGCCCCAGCAACCCCTGACCCCCGACTTTTTTACATCATCCATGATGGTCACATGGCATCCCCTCCACCAATTCCCCTCACCATTGAGAACTTTGAATCATCTCTGTCCAACGCCGAGAAGCGCTACTTGAATACAATGGTGAACATCGACGTCAGTAACAAGGTAGTCACAGTACCCAAGCCTCTCTTTGACATCAGGAACGACTTTGGGAAATCGGAATCATATGAGCAAGTTAATACCAGTGTATCTTCATCAGCTTCGTATGGTGGTCAAGTGTCTGATATGCCATTCTTTAAGTATATTCAATCGAACATCGACACCAAGGCGGACATTTTGCAAACACTCATTGAAGCTAGTGAGACGGCTAAGAATAAGAAGTTACATTTATCTGTGCAGCCCGATGAAGTGAAGCTGGGGTATGATTTTTCATCTCAGTTGGGAATGATGGTGTCCCCCAGAGGTTCTCCGAGGGGAAGGAGGAAGAGATTATCAAGAGAGTCGAGTCTGCAGATAACTCCAACGAGTGGAAATCAAATCGAATCAGCAAGTCGGTATGCCTTCACAGAAGAGATATTTGAATTTGTGAAGAAGCAAGCTCCATTGCTGGCGAATTTGGTCATTCTTTTCTGCCCTGTGAAGACATGCGCCGAAGAAGTATTGAACGAAGAAGACAAAGAGGCAGTTACAAAGGAAAAAGACGAACCCATGACCTTCATGAAGAGTTTAAGGAGCAAAGTTGGTTCCCCCACTGCACCTTTCACGTCCAAGGCATCTCTTCCCCCCAAAGCTTCTCCCATTTTGCCATATGAGGATAAGAAGGCTGTTACTCCCTGGAAGAAGCAGTACAACGAGGTTATTTCACATTTTTCATCCAGTGGACCAATGAAGCGCTTCTTGGTCACCAGGCTTTGCTCCTTCACCGAACTTGTACCTTGGGACTCCCCTTTGGAAATGCCCCTGGAAACAGGATCTGATGCTCTTTCTTGTCCCAAGGAAATGAATCTTCGCAAACTGGTGGCTGCTTCGGCTACAAGTGAAGAGTTGGGGACTGCTTGTACTTGGGTAATGAAAACCCTCGTGGAATCAGGACAGATTAGTAAAGCAGTTCTCTTCCTGTCTTCGGAACCAGCTCTGAATCATGTGCATGAAGTCCAATTCTTAGCAGACATGGCACTCAGCTGTTACTTTGTGATGCAATATCAAAAGATGGCACCCATCGTTAGTCCTGGAAGAAATGAAAGCAGTGAAGATGTTGACAGTCCTGTTTCAATCCTATCTCAAATTTCAGATCCAGAACTTGCCACGAGGCTCACTTTGGCGTCTCTTCACAAATGGCCCGTCAATATTTGTGTCAACATGCTCAGTTACTGCCTTCATCACTTGCCAAGTAGCTCGACTTTAGTCTCACCCCTTTCCAGGCAGTTGGAGAAGATGCGGGTGTACTCACGGATCATGTCAAGGTGTGGCAGCCCTCTCAGTTTCCAGTGGCTGTCGCAGAAGGGACTGTGGAAAAACTGGGCGGAGTTAGCAGAGGACTCGAAGAATAAGACAAACTACGTGTTGCGGATTTTGTTGGAGTCTCGAGAATTTGAGCTGGCACATGAATGGTGTAGGGTCCATGGTTTGAGTGCTGCCATCTCCCAGCAGATTGAAGTGGATTTCCTCTTTCACTTGCTGGAGGGAGAGAACCCTAACCCTATCTTCGCTCATCAGGTGAGAGAGAGAGAGAGAGAGAGAGAGAGAGAGAGAGAGAGAGAGTCACCCTCTTCAGTGATACATAATGTGAGTCCTTTCTTCCTTGAGAAAGAACGTCCACAATACATGAAGCGATTTATTAGCTATTGTGAATTGCTTGTCATGTGATCTTCTTTAGTGTGATCATGTGACATGTGATCATGTGATCTAATGCTGTGATTATGTGATCAGCCAGAGAAATGCACATTTATTTTCTTTTGCTTTTTTTTAGAAACTAGACAGTTTACAGGATGCAAAGGCATCTCTGGAAGTGTGTGAGGCTCTGCTGAGTGAGAAGAATAGAACAGTCTTGACGAAAGAGACTGAAATGACCAAAGCAGACCTCAAGACGATCATCTTTGTCCTGCAATACATGCTGAGTCGTCTCTCCATTTCCATTGCCAACAAGCCAGAATACTGCAACAAGCTACTGGGTGCCAAGGTGAGTGGAGAAAGTTCTCAATGTAGGCATTTTGGTTATGATACGTCTTGTAACGTCTTGTGTGCCCAGATGTACATTGTTATGGCTTGACAACTCTCTTGTCATGTCATGGTTTGACTGTGTAAAATCTGTGTATTTACTGAGTACACAACTTTCTTATCCCCCCCCCCCCCCCTGCTCCCTTCAGGCTCTCCTGTGCCTGCCGCAAGGTGCATACAGGCAGTACAAGCACCTGATTCAGCATCCATTGCTTCTAGTTGAACAACTGATCATGGATATGAAGGTAAGGGTTAGTTAGTGTGTGAGTCATGAACTACTTGCTGCACTCTTCCACACAGCACACATCAGGTCAACAGTGGGAAATTTTTGTGGGTGAAATTTTTGTGACTTTATATCAATGAGGGAAAATATTACCCACGAAATTTTTAAATTTTCCTTGCATATGTAGATTGATTGGGCAGCCAGTGTGATCCGAGAGTTACGATCCAATGATCTCCTGCACATGCTTAACACCACTGATACACCCATTTTAGACCACACCCCCATGATTCCGGAGGATGAGAGGGGATCACCTGACCCCTTCTACAAAGTCCTCATCTTCTATTGCACCAGGGCACTGGAGTTCCCCCAACCTGTCCTCATTCAAAACACTCCTGCACAATGTTAGTATACTAGGGATATACAGGGATATACTGTATAGGGATGTGCAGTTTTTGTATACACTTAGAACACTCTGCACAATGTTAGTATACTAGGGATGTACAAGGATATACAGGGATATATACACTGGATACAGCACGTCAGTTTACTAGAGATATACAGGGATATACAGAGATATACAGTGATATACAGTGATATACTGATATGTATTCAGTCATTCAAATTTTCTCTCTATTTCTTGTTTGTGTGTGGTGTGTGCTTCTTCCTTTCTGTCTTTGTTTTTTTGGGTGTTATTCCAGCTATGATTTTTACAGCTTCTCTGTCCCCTTCTCCACAAAACGCTGGGAACATGCACCACTCCAAATCACATGCAAGAAACTTTTCAGCAGGAACATTTGACCAAGGGATCCTAGATGACCTTGGACAGTATCCTTCCATGACCCCAAGACGACCAATGTATAAGACCAGGTATGCCCTAAATGTGATATGGTAAAGGGTTTTTAGTAGTACAGTACATGATTAGTGGATTAATTATATGGTTTTCAGTATGTAAACCCTTTACCTGATCTTGATTGTGCTATGAGTAGTAGTAGTTGTATACTCATTGATTACCTCGAGGTGTGTGGGGCTGTATGTATGTTTCCTTGTTGTTTTCTAGAGCTAATTCTGGGGCAAAGATGGCTGAGCCTGCACCAGTCGCGGGTTTCCAGCCACCCTTGGAACCACCTCCCAGAGAGAAGTGGGAAAAGGATGCCAAAGCTAAAAGCTGCAGAATCTGTGGAGTCCACTTTGGAATGGTAAGACTAAGATAACAACAACAACAACAACAACAACAAACAAAACCGAACAAACAAACAAAAACAACAAATCAGGGAACAATACATTCAATCTGCAATGATCATCGGTAAATTTTTCTTTCAGTTTATGCGTAGGCACCATTGTCGACGATGTGGGCGTGTCATTTGTGCTAGTTGCTCCTCCAATAGTGATCCAGTCAAGAGCTACGAGGGATGCGTACGTGTGTGTGATACCTGTCACAATCTTTTCTCCCCCCAAAATAGCTCCACTGGGGACACCACCCAAGCACCCACTGCGAAGGCAGATGACAGTTACTACCCAGACCAGTCACACCCCTCTCAGCTGCCTGGTCTCAATCTGACACGTAATCAACTGGTCCCGAACGACCTTCTCTTCAACCATACCCTCCGGTCCGAGTTTTACTATGAGAGGACACCCAATAGAACTCTCTGCTTATCTTTGGCTGATTTGCTAGTGGACAAGCAACAAGTGGCTAGACTGATACTGGATTGCTGTCACACTGTTTCTGCTCAGCTGGTGCCCGATTCTCAGGGTCGGGTCAATGCTGAAGTGGATCACCACTTTGTGATCGGGTATGTAGTAGTTAAATGATGTTGGGGATCTACGTAGGACTGTGATCCCATAAGTCATAGTAATGTGATGGGGTTGTGCTGACTGGGCTTAGCTGACCATATTGACGTCTGTATCAAGGTGGCACTTCAGATTATTCTGTCTTTCACTCTTTCATTTTGTAGTCTGATCCAAAACTTGCTCTTGAATGCTAAACTGAGGTTCTTGGAGGCTGGTGATTCTTCAGGAGTTGAGCTGTGTGACACGTACCTCAGTCGTGTGGATCTCCTCTACCTCCTTGTCTCCTCTCGCTACAAAAGGATCCCCTCCATACAGGAACTGACCACGTCAGATCTGGCCAGACGGATCAGGGACCGGTTGATCCAGGATGACCGGTTTCGACTGGCCATGGAAGTGTCCACCAAGTGTCAGCTGGACACGAGTACTGTCTGGTCGGCTTGGGGAATGGCATATCTCAAGTCTGGTCAATTTGCAGCGGCAAGAAGCAAACTGAAACACTGCTTCCAAGTGAGCTTATAGTTATAATACAGCTCATGTGATTATCATGTGACAGTGTTCTATATCATGTGTTGTGTGGACATCCTCATTCTTTTAACTATAGTAATTGTAATGTTCATGTGGTTATCATGTGATTATCATTTGACTATCATGTGACCTTCAGGTGAGCTCACAATCCAAGCTACTAGGCTCTGGGGGGCAGAATGCTCACTTGCTACAACGAATCATTGAACAGATTGAGCAAAATCCACTCTCTGCTGCAAGCAGGCACACTCAAGTAAGTCTTAGGAGTGGATATCACAAGTTACATAGAAATAAGAAGCTAGATTTTTTGGCAAATGTCCAAACTCTTACTGTTAAAAACGTTAAATATGTTTGTACAGTTATCAGATGACTGGTCAGGGGTGGTGCTTGGATCCACAGCCATCACTCAGCGACGTATGGACGAGTGTGACCTGGACTCTGTCAGGTTCAAGGAGTGTATGTACTACCTGCGTGCCTACGGCTCTCACACTGCCTCCATTGCCTTCTTCACCAAACACTCCTGCTGGAAAGAGGCTTGCAAGTTTCTATTAGATAATGTAAGAAGTTAAAAGATCTTCCTTAGGGAATAGAAGGGCTTGGTTTTCAGAGCTCGGAGGGACACACACTATACACCTTGTATATTGAAATTTAGTGTATATGAATTGTGATACTTCAAATATTTATATTGGAAGCTAACTACTTCCATCGGTAATCTTACTTCTTGTATTAACTTTCTTCCTCCCTCTCTCTCTCAGAACTGTTCCGCTGATGTGTTTGTGGAGCATCTTTGGGTGCCTGTGCTGAAGTCGGGACAGGCCGAGCAAGTGATGGCCTGTATGAAGGAGCTGAACCCTTCCATGGTTGCCTGGGAGCAGTACCTGACAGCTGCTTGTCGCTTCTTTAGCAACAAGTCACTTTATTCAGTCCTGCTGACCACACAGCTATTTATGAATGTAAGTCCTCGTGTCATGTGACCAGGACCTTTTTTTCAGAGTCATGCAAAAATCATTCTTCTTTTTAATTTTCTCAGGATTATATTCGTGCTGGTATGACCTGCATCAAGTTCTTTATTGGATTTTCTGGCCGGGCCACCACCATAGCTGACCTCTATGGGAGGCTGCACTACTTGGTCCAGGCCTCCAGGCACTTTCAGGTGGGCCTTGAGAACAGGAGGATGTCTGATAGGGGGCGGAGCACCAGGTCAAGATTCCAGCAGAGTTTGGATGACAGTGGTGGGACGAGGTCTCATAGCACAGCTGGAATCAAGTCGATGAAGCCATCAGAAATCCAGACTCACCTTGACACCATTGGTCTTCAAAGGAAGGTACATAATGTTATGCCTTAACTTGCGTGCTGTGTTTTTTTACTTGCTTGTAACTTTCTTTGTGCCAGGTTGTGAACCACTTGTACCAGTCAGCTCAGGCCTTGGGGACTGTGCAAGATCCTCTTGGAAGTTCTGGAGGAGAATTTAAGAGTCCTCGTCCCTTGCCTTCTCCCTCGGCCTCCCCTTCCTCTTCCTCCTCCTCCCCTTCCTCCTCTTCCAGTCAGCAACCGGCCACCCTGTTTAGCAACACACATGTGAGGGGAGAGGTAGCAGCACAGGTGGGTGTGGCTAGGGTGTGGCTTATATTCTATTGATTTTCTGTATTGTTTCTTGTCTGTCAGGTTATGACTTGCAGTCGAGATCTAGCAGAAGGATTTGCAATCGCTAAGGAGATTATCGAGGTGAATCCAAGTTATGTATGTATGTATGTATGTATGTATGTGTATACAACTTTTACTTCTTTCTTTCCTTCCCTGCAGATCTATAGGTTGAATTCCAGACAGGTGTACTGTGACACGTCACGAGGACTAGCTCAGAGGCAGCGCTACAACGACATTAGGATCCTGGTCCAATCTATTCAGAAGCAACACAAGGGACCAGGAAGGTCCTCCTTTGAGTCCCTGAATGACGATATCATCATGGCCGCCATAAAAGTCCTGGCTGATCAGTCCAAGGAGGTATGCCTGTGGTTATGTGGACCCTTTACCATCACAGTTGTTATGTTGTGGTGTGTATGTGATATTACAGATGAAACAAGTTGATAAGTTGGTGCAAATGTTGACCAGTGACAGGAGTAAGGTACATAGATCTCTTCATTTGGATATATAGGACAACAGTGTATGACGTTAGTACACATTTCTTCTTCTTTCTCTCTTCCTGATAGATCAAAGCTCTTGTGCAGTGTGGAAAGTTGAAAGGGGCTTACCTCATAGCCATCAAGTCCAAGCTGGTGGAAGAGGTCCGCCACATCTCAGAGATAGCCAGCAAGGCAGGGCAGTCAGGAGTGAGGGACATTTGTGAGAAATGGTTGCAGTTAAACACAGCTAACAAATGATCACTAACACTTGGCATGCATCACCATTCTTTCTCAACCTGATTTTTATATTGTTGGTTTCAATTGAAAAATTTTTAGGCTTGTTAATTGAGTTTTTATCAGATCTTGAAGGGAAGGGCCAGCTAGCTGAAGATATTGAAAAAGTGTAATAGGGAATTCCCCTACCCAAGTGTTAGCTACAGCTAGCTATGCACTATTTTCCCTGCTAGCTAAGTGCTCAAATATGGAGTCTACTGAATCAACGTGAACTAAGGAGCATGGGAAGGCCACATTTTAGCATCTCGGTGATGGTGCTCTGCTTGCAAGCAAGCAATAGCATTCGTGGGAAAGTGAGTCTGGACAGGTAGCTATTTTAACATAGGTCCTTAGGTATGTAGATTAGTTACTCTAATGTGATGCTGTTAATCATTTGCATGCATGATCTAATATTAGGCCACTATTTATAGAATTCTAGTTTCCTGTCCAAGAAAATATCCACAAGTGCTGCGGGCGGGCGGTTATTATAATTATTCTATTACTGGTTCGTTGTTTGTCTCAAGGGTCCTGTCTTCATCATTCACTAGTCTCGCGGCCCACGAGACTAGTCATTCACCACGGGCTTTCCCAAAAAGAGCTGCATGTGAAGCCAAATGTGCGCGCTCTACTGCGCGCATGAGCAATGGCAGGCGCTATAGATATAGGCAGTAATGATTTTTGATGCGGTAACATTTTCAATACGCGGGCGGTGGACAGGAAACAATCATTCTATTAATAGTGGCCTTAAGCTTAATTGTCCTGAGTGTATTCAGGATGAGCCTGAATTGATATGAAATAGATAAGTACATGTACATGCAGCTAACAGCCAAATAGCTAAAATTAATAGCAACTCTTAGTGAGCTGTGAGATAGCTAGCTCAAAGGCTAATGCTACACCTCCATTTTTAATAGCTAGATAATTCTATTTTTATTCAGCTCTTTGATCTAATTGTTCCACTCACCTTGTGACAAAAATGGCTCAACAAGTCAAATTCCTTCCCAATCTGCACTTACTGTGTTTAAAAGTATGATCATAATCAAGATAATAACTGACACACAACTCTCTAAAAAGTTTACATGCAATGTTAGCTATATTATGTGGTACTGTTTGAGAAGTACAGTTGAAGGATATCTCTTTATGTTTCAATTGACACACTCGTATATTACAGTGTCTGCTTCTTGCTGGACACTCATAATGGCATAGGACTCATTTGGCTGCATTGCTCCAGGATTAGTCATGGCAGGAACTATAGGCTTCTTGTGCACTTTGGGTCTTTCTTCAATGTGACACTCTCCAGTACGGTTGGAATAACGTGCCTCTCCTTTAGTTGCATTGGCATCCTTTGGTGGCTTCTTGGATGACTTCATTCTAAATCATGATTTAAATTGAATGTAAAATCCATGTAGCCTACTTGCTGGTTATACCACTTGGCTATGACCCATTGCATGCATGCTCTATATACTCTGGGCATGTGAAGCCACAGGCTAACTATGGCTACTGTCATCAACTTACCGGTACATTAGAAACATAATCATGACAAGAAGTGCTGCCAAGAAGGCACAAGATAGTACTCCTCCGAAAAAGAGTCCAACATATATACCAACATTGGATTCAGAGGAGTCACCAATATGAGCTGATGTAATGAGAACTTCACTTCCATTCAAGTTGAGGGATACAGCAGATGCTGATACTTGAGAAGAGAGCCTGTTAGTAAGTGTGGATGCAGTTTCATCACCACTGTCACTGGAGAACACCACCAAAGTCGAGAATGTAACAGTTTGAGCATTGTTGCATTGCAGTGAAGAGTTTTGTAAGTTATTAACAGATATGTTGCAAGAACAGTCTTCTCTCAGTTTAGCTACAACACTTGATTTGACTGTTCCCATGAAAACCTTCAAGATAAAAATCCACATAACTACATCATGCCTTAACAATTATTACACATTGAAGCAAAGAAGTGCTCATGAAAGTAGCTATAACTTACAGTATCTTCCCTACACTCCAAAGGTCCTCTCACTTGAAACTGTATCCTCAAACGAGCTGTAAATAATATAATGGTAATGCATTTAGCTATATACTGAGTAAAGATTCAGTCCACACCTTTCTCTTTGATCATCACTTCCAACAAGAATATTACTCCAGTAGCATTCACTCTGCACTGGTAAAGGCCAAATGCACCAGTCCTCACTGAGAGAGTAGAACCAGTGGTTGTTTGAAGAGTGATGTTGTTCTTCACTATGGAAATACTGGACAGTGGAGGATACCTAATAGTGGCAGAACACCTCAAGAGAGCTACTTCACTTGAAAATAGTTCATTCTTATCAGCAGAGAAGGAGTGGTTGAGGGAATCTGCAAAATGAATTTAAAAGTCATTTAAAATTATGTTCTACCACTTACCATAGTACTTCACTTCAATACTTGTTTTTGCTAAAATCACTCGATTGTGTGATAACTGTCTGTAATAAGAGGAGCATTCTTGATTCATATTCCACACAAGCAGTGCTTCATAAATTCCATCATGAAGGTAAGTAGCACTAGTGCGTCTTAGATCTCTGGAGATAGAGTTTCGATTTCGTACACGACTTGATGATCCCACAGAATTGCCATTGAAGTACCAGACTATATCAACTTCACTTTGTTCAATTGATGTTGCAAGTTGTCCCACAGCCTTAAGAGTGAAATTATCACCACTTGTGAAAGTATCAATTCCACCATTGAACTGTATGTCAATTTCAGGTTTCCTATTCATCACCTCTATGATATATATATATATATATATATAAATGTGTATAGGTCTAATCTGGTTCTCACTAACTCCAGGATGCAGGACAAAGCTATAACTAAATCTGGAAGTCAGGGAATCTGCTATGAAAGTTGATAGCTATATTTACCTTTTGTGCTGATGAGGAACTTTACTGGTTTAAATAAAGGATGGTGTCTTAAGGTCTTTAGAATCATTTTCTCACAAGTACTGTCATAAGGGTTATTTAAAAGCAGTCCATCGTATCTCACTTCATATTCCCCAGCAATTCCATTAGTTGTGGTTAATGTTTTGTTGCCATTGGAGATAATTGTATTGGAAGAGTTTCCAATAGAGTTGCCATTAAAGTACCAATTCAGATTCCTCATGATGTATTTGGCACTATCAGAAGTAATATTAACTCCTAATGTCAAGTTATTCTGTTCCTCGGATTCTATAGGAGACACTTTGAGAACAGGGATCAATAAATCTGTAATTCATGCAAACAACATTATATTTCCTTACTATGTAGCTAATAATCCTTATTACCTTTTATTTTGACAATGGTACTACCACTACCAGCAGCTGAAATACGATCATTAATATGAACACTGCAGAAGTAGTAGCTTGTTTCATAGTGTGCCACATGAACATTCAGTGTTACATTGGGACTCGAAGTAGTGCGGCTCCAACCTCCATTGTTTCCTCTCCACCTATACTCCAGTTGTACTGGTCTGTCTATTGATGGGTCAGGGCTTATGGAGCAGTGCAACTCAATAACACTACCCAGTTGAACTGGACCAGTAGCATTTGAAGTGACTGTGACATGGAAGACTGAACCTGTAAACAAATTATAGTGTGCACATAAAGCAGATCATGCAGCTAGCTATAATCCACTTGGAATGGATAGCTCTATGCAGTCACTATAGTACATCAACAGGTATAGCTATCATGCATAACGATCAATTGTAGCATAACCAGCTCTTACCTTGACTGGAATCACATGTCACACCAACTGCTGAATAGGAATTATAGTTTAAGTCATTATTACCAGAAGATTGTGAGAGTGACAAACGCCTATAGTAGCTGCAGTTCAGCAAAGTATCTTCATTCCCATTGCAGAGGACATTACTAAGAATGTGAGGTGATTTTCTTTGAGTTACTGGAACTTCATAGTGAGACCCTGTGGTTATATGACTACTTTTACATGAGTTATTAATTTTTAGCTATTGATTAGAGGCAGCCCCACACTAATGAGAGGCACTACTGTATAATGTTATACGTACTTACAAGTGAGCGCAAAAATATGGATGGCCCTAAAATCTAGCTGGGCTGTATAATGTACTGCAGCCTCGTATGAAAACAATCCCTACATTTACATCCACTACCTATAGCTAGCTATGGCAGTTGTAAATGTAGATTATTTTTCATACACATTATACTGCCCAGCTAGATTTTAGGGCCATCCATACATGTAGCCTTTTATTTAGAAGAGGCACTCATATTTCTCTTGAATACAAGATGCGCATTAGAAAATACCAGAATAGATAGGTAGCTGAACGAAACTGAAGATGCTTCTAGTTAGCTCTGTAGCCTCATGCACATGTAGTCTCGTGCACCCGCCATGGACCTCCGAAATAATGTACCTCTCCTATCATGACTTCTTGTCCCTAGACTGCAATCTTAAGGGTGATGAATTCTAAATTCAACATAATTATGTCCTTTGACATTGCTTATCACATCAAAGGGAATATTATATGGGGGTTACATGCTTATAACAATGAACATGTGATTCTAAAAAAAATTCCATTATTAATTCATAGTTCAGTATCATTATGATCAGCCACTTTATGCCTTAAATGAAATGGATCCCATATACTTACATTCTGGAAATCCTAACTGGCGACACACCACTTCCGCAAACATAGGATTAAAAAAGAAGCGATCATTGGTTATTGTTCCCCACACACGATCCAGACAGATCTCCACCACACCCTCACTCCTCCTACTTCCACCAGTCAGACGTATAGATCCATTAACACAATTCTCAATATCTGAGTCATTACAGTTATCAAATTCACTCATTTACAATAACATTTCCCCAACTAACCATAACAGCCAACAATCACTGAACTAGATGAGAAACAGCTTGAAGTTGCGTATCTTTGGACTAACCCATAACTGCAGTCTCGAACAAAACTTGAATTTACTCTGTTGCTGCATGCAACATTTATTAGAGTCGTATTAGTGGTAGGAGAAATCCTATTGCAGCAGGAAGAATACAGAGTAGCTACAGATTAAAGGAATTGGAGTAAATAGTACCTCTTTTAGGGCATAAGTTGACATAGCTACCAGCCCATAATATTATACCAGCTGGCTGGTTATAATTATCAGCTATAGAAGAACTCTACCAAATTCACCTCCAATGGCTGCACTATATATCAAGCAGCTTTAGCACTCCTTGTATTATCACTCACTGATGTTTTCTTTTCCAAGCAGTTGCTTACAGAAAACCCTGCTATCAGTTTCATCCCAGTCTTGATAACATATGTTTGCCCATAGTCCATTAATACACACTTCAGCTGCACCTGCTCTGCTGTAACCTCCATACAACCTCACATCACCATGCTCACACATAGTAACTATATTGTACAGTAGAGAAATATCACTAGGCAATGTAGAGCATATGGGGTAAGTGTGCATGTTCAATAGAGTTTACCCGACAGTCATGTCACCAAATTAAAAAAAAAGAAAAAAAAGTGCATCAAGCATTAGCTATAGGACATACAGTTTACCCTCAATTATCTGAACTTTGTGCACTCATCATGATCTGAAACCTCAAATATCTGGTTTAAATATTTGAATAGTGTGCGGTGCAGGCCGCATGTACTGCAGTATCAGTGCATGTGTGCAATTTTCTTGGCCATGTTGATGGTGGAAGAAGAAATGGTTGATTCTGCAGCCAAAACCAAGAGACTATTCTGCTAAATTATTGAGGTAAGTCTACAAAGATCTCCATCCTTTACAATTGAGTCTCACAGGGAACCTGGAGAGCTTCACCGACTACAGGAACCCCACATAATCTTGTAAACATGATTTTGAAAGTGAAAAACTGGCTTCTCTGTCAATTACACTGCAGCCACCGATTGAGGAAAAAACAAACAAACAAACAAACAAAGCAAGCAAATATGCTGAGTGTGATTGGCTTGTTTTTCCAAATCTTTTGTTTATCTGGCATGTATACTTTTCTTGCCTAGGTGCTTGGATAATTGAGGGTGTAGCTTAGCCTCATTCCCAGGTCTTCCTCTCTCACTAATAATCTTTCATTGAACCTTCTTTGATAAAAAATTATTAGTGAGAGGTAAACCTGATCAAGTGAGAGAAGAAGGTCTGGGAATGAGGTTTTCCCTCGGCCATGTGCTTAGTATGGGGGTTACTGAATCTTTCAGCTGCTATATACCATCACAACGAACTCCAGCATCCTGTCCAGAGGAGCAAGTATGATATCCAATTTGTGAATTTAGATATGAGCATTCTGTTAGACTCCTCTCATGACCTCTGCATCCAACACTACTCAGTAAGTAAGGGCCAGATCCCTCACCATAAACCTGGGATGTTATGGCTGTGCTATCTGCAAAGAAAGCAACCATGCATGCAAGCAGTAATTCTTATCATAGACTTAGTTATTTATTCTTACTCTCTCCTTGGAATCCTAACTGTCTGCACACCACAGCAGCATCAATGTTATTCCATCCATGAGTGCATATGGACCCCCACACTCCTCTGTAGCACATCTCTACTCGTCCTTCACTGGAACTGTTTCCTCCAACAAGACGAACCTCTCCAAAAGTGCAAGTATGGACTGTACATACAAAGAAGTGTAAGATTAATTCCTTTTCTACAATATAAACTAAGTATTCAAAAGCTACATATATGCCATTTGGCATTAGTGGTGACATTTCTCCCTATCTGCTGGATGGGGATTACCTGGTGATGGATTTATCTGGCACCTCACACCAGCATCAATGTAGTGGCCAGTACCATAATGATAACTGCCAGATGGACAGTCCACAAGTCTTCTTTCAGATCCAGTACACCTCACATCATATATCAGAATTGGTCCCACACCAGGTCCAAAAGTTGGCAGTGTAACTCCTGCATGTCATAAGAGTATAAGAATCATTATTTATGGTGTAGCAACTTATCAATGGTGTCATAGTGTGACTTCTAACTTGTTACTATTCCATTTGTTTGAAGCAATCCCAGTTGTCTGCAGGCCACGGTAGCATCATTGGAGTCCCATCCTGAACGACTCACAGTTCCCCACATTCTATTATTACTGCACACCTCCATTCTCCCCTCAAACTGATCCCTACCACCAGAAAGACGTATTGCCCCAGGAGAGCATTGATTGTTACCTATGAATTATTATGTACATACATTGCTGTTATGGGCAAGTACAAGAGCCGGGTGCAGTTCAAGTGACTATGTTATTATATATAAAACATAAAAATTCTTGTTTAAGGTCTCTGTGGCCCTCTGTATATATATGCATAAAGAGAGATATATGGTAGTGTATTATTATAAATATACTGAAGCTAAATTTTATAGCTACCTGCAAGGTTTCCTCTGCAAAAGATGTTAATTTGTCGATAAAGACCAACTGAGTTATCAAGCTGGCATGACTGATCAGACACATGGTTACAGTTGAGTAGAGAACTCTCATTTCCAATACAGTTGTAGGCATTAGTGGATGGTACAAAGCCTATGTGACTGTTTTGTGTCTTGGAAGCAGACACTATGATTATAACAAAATGACCAGAATGAATTACCATAAGAATAGTGTTTGCAAATGAATCATAAGCTATAAAGTATAGCTATATAAGAAGAATTTAATCTTCATGATAATGTACCTGCTTGGGTGGCAGGATAGCCAAGTTGCCTGCACACAACAAAGGAGTCCTTATAGTCCCAATTCCTATTGCACACTCTGGACCATGTTCCACTAAGGCAGACTTCAACATTACCTTGTTGTGGAATCAATCCACCAATCAAACGAACAGTTCCACTTTGACCTATAAGGTTAAGAAAGGATTAAACCCTCCATATGCTAATATGTATGTGCACAAGATTGGTCTGTGTTTCTCCTGCATTATATAGAATGCTATATAGCTAGTGATGGATCACATATTCTGATGCCTGACATGAATATGTGTGTTGGGATATCCTTTCGGGATAACATGTTTGTAACAGATGTTTGATAAATTGATTATTTATCTTTTGTAAGGACACTTGGGACAAGAACAGTTGATCTTAAGTGAATTTGGCTACTCTCAAGCTGACTTGTTATTTGACAATTGAACAGCTTTTATAACTATCATTAACTTGTGGCTATATAAATTGCAGGTAACAATTAAGTTCTTGAGAACATTACTATATAGACAGTTTAGGACTATAAAATAATTACATGATTCAGTACTTAGGCTACACAAACAAAATTCATTGTTTCTCAGGCCCACCCACATCATACATGTAGCTACCATCCAGAATATGATGTCAGTGTGGTCATGTGATTAACAGCTGCAGGCTATGTTACAGCTAAGAAACATGGCTGCTTTTAAACTGCAGTTGTGCCAAAATTGATGCCAAAATGATCTCGCTTCTGGTAGCTACAACTCTATGGTCCATTAATGCGGTTTGCATAACTTCAGTAATATAGTTAATTTACTGACACCTCCCAGATTCTTCATGCCACTCAAGGTTACGGGGGAGAGCTAGCCTCGAACCCAGCCTCTCTTTTCCTTTTTTGGGGGGGTGGGGGAAAAAGAGAGCCTGGTATCCACTGTTTGCGCATGCGCCAGAAATCTGGGAATCAGGATATCACTTGGATATTTCCGCTACACGATCGTCATAATTAATGGGCACGGTTACTACAATGCTGTATGCTAGCTATAGTTTTACTCGTGCTCCTTTGCTGCTGCTCTTCGTTTCTCCTTGGAGAAATTGGCATTCCCGAAGAAGTATGTTACGCTGCTGTCAAGGCAGTCTACGATGGGAAGGGTGTTTGCTTGTCTACCAAACTGGTTATAGAAAGATCTGTTCTACCAGACTCTCCCCTTCATGATGATGCTGATGAAGCGTAGTGCAGTGCAGTACTGGTTGCCTCTCCACTAGTTGCTCTGATCATAGATGTAGATATATGCTCTGATCGACCAATGATGTTTTGGCCAGTACTACCTCGCTACATCTGCCAGTCTTAGATCAGATAGCCTTCTCTTCTGTGCCCCTGAAGCCCTTGTTACTTCTGATGACCTGGAGGATCTAAGCATTCTCAGAATAGTACGACATCATGCATGAGATTGCTAGCACTTCGACGTCAAAACTTGTCATCGCATGTGTGTTTATTAATTATATAATTCAAAAATTGGCGCATGTGCAAACAGTGGATACCAGGCTCTCTTTTTTCCCCATCCCCCCCCCCCCCCCCCCCCCCCCCCCAAAAAAGAAGGAAAAAAGAGGCTGGGTTCGAGGCTAGGGGGAGAGCCAGACCAGTGAGACTACACCTATCTATGTAGCTGCTATAGTACAGAATGAAAATATCTAACATTTTAGCTAAGCTGACTGGTAAACACAATATATAGTTCTAATAATTAATCCTTGAGATCCTCCCGAGGCTACAGGCCTAGTAGTAATACAGCCATATAGGGGGATAGCGGACAGTGGTCACTAAAATAGGGGGTCCCCAAAACTTTGACATCAGCACTGCGCCTCAGCACTTTGGCGCCGAGACTAAGGTAACAACAGAAGAAGAAGAATCCAGCAACTTACCTGCTTGCCGTATTTCTGAAATAGTAAGCTCCCTAGTCCCGAAACTTGGGCTGCACTTTGTAGTGGGGGAACTAGAATTTCATTTTTGTATTAGTCAATATGCGGTGTGTGCCGGCATCCGTGTCATCCCTACACTGTAAAAACAAGAGTGTGTACTTTATACCACAGGTATGTTCCCTGCAGATAGGTATGCAGTTTATACCAGCATTCCTTAGATATGCAATACACACTTTCATTTTTGCCTTGGCACCGGAGTGCCAAGGCACAGTGCCGGGATCACCTATGGTCCATGGTGGTGGTACGTACGTACGTCGTAATAGTAGCACACCCGCGCGTTCATAACTTATTTACACCCATGCAATCTACGTTGCACGTGTAGATAGGTCAAACAGCTAGCTGTTATTCAAGGTGTATGGACCAAGAGACAGGCTCAGACAGCGAGAAAGTAACAGACATAAACAGTAGAGACGGCAGTCTAGGGGAATTTGTGATGGACAAGTGAACATTTCAACAAGATAGTGTACATCTGGCACGATTTAATAGCCAGGCTAGGGAAAGTAACAGCAGAGACGGCAGTCTAATCGTGAAGAAAGCTTAAGACAGGCCAGCTGGCAACAGGAAAGCCAAGACCACCTAGAGAGAGAGAGAGAGAGAGAGAGAGAGAGAGAGAGAGAGAGAGAGAGAGAGAGAGAGAGAGAGAGAGAGAGAGAGAGACCACATGTCATGTCAGATTATGCCAGACATCAGGAAAGGCAAAAACAATGAGATCAACTACAGGCCTTGCATGGAAGTGAAAATTTGAAAAGCCAATCAGAGGGCACTGACTAACTCGAATTTAATTTGATGTTTATATACATGTAAGCTTAGCTAGAATTGTGTGCACTCTACTACCTCATATTCTACCAGTGCCGAGGCACAAGTCTTTTTGAAGACAAACTTGTTAGAGTGTACAGAGAGAGTGCTACTGCTCTCTCTGAGTCATATGACCTAAGAGTCAGTTTGCTTGCTGCACTCACTCACTGAATTATATAGTATCTTTGTACACTCATTTAAAAGTGATATAACATAAACCACTCTCAAATTCTATAGTGCCATTTCAAAGTGCAAGAAACTGTTCCTTTATAACTGCTGTAGAGCTTACATGTTGGGCAGGTGATTAGAGTTGGGTAACAATAGGAGGATCTGGAATAACCATTGCTTCTGCAATCAGCTATGGTAGCCTCATCTCCATTACAGATGAAATAATGTCTCAAATAATTACCAGTAAGTCTGGTTCCTCCTGCATGGGACAATGACAAAATATAGTAGCTGTATGGTGTGTGATTTGTGCACATGGGGGTTAGTCATGAAAGCAATGGAGATGTACTGTACACTTGAATTGGACTGCAAAGTGTAACTAAAGAGGTTTTATTTACCTGAATATGAGATCCCATTGGTGTTATATCCTAACATGCGACATACCACGGATGCGAATATGCTGTTTCGAGTTCCACAATGGGTCTGCCAGCCACCAGTTCCCACAGGAATGAGTAACTGCAGTGTGCCTGTGTTGCGACTGGAGCCACCATTCAGACGTACATCACTAATCTTAACACTTTGAGCTGACACTGCAGGTATATTATAGTAGCTAGTAAGCTAAATTAAAATAGTTAGTTACCTGAATGCTGAATTAATCCTGGAAAGGCTAACATAACCATCAGAAAATAAACAACCATGTTGGCTAGTGGGCTAAACAGCTACTGAACTATCATTAGCTGCAGAATTATCCTATCATATAATCATTAATAACAGAGACAGGAAGTAAAAAAATTCAGGGCATGTGGTTAATAAATAATTCAGGGTATAGTATATCAATGGTACACTTTATAGTGCTCAAATTTTTTGCCACTTTGTTTATAGCCATGCATGCATGCACCACTGACATTGTTTTATTACTTCTCTTTATTTAAGCAGACTATTAGAATACTTGAAATAATCATGATTAACATAAGACATCAATTCAGAGTAGTATGTACAGGGCTGTATTGTAAAAATGTGTGTGTGTGTGTGTGTGTGTGTGTGTTGTAGAAGAGTGGGGTTGTGTGGGCATGTAATGGTATTGTAAAAATGAAAGCAATATATATGCATACTGAAATGTCCCAATATGCACACACTATAGGTGTGCAGGCCTGTAGAAACCGGTCAGACCAGTCAGGCCATGGCCTGACCACTTTTGAATTTTTGACCCGGTACCCTTAAGGGCTCACTCAATTTTCCCCCTATAATGCAAATTCTCAAGCACACTGATCCCCTATAAAGAGTTTTTAAGAGTAAAGGTATGCAGTTAATACTTCACTGTTTACAGAGCACATATGGTACACCCTGCATGTGGGGTAATCCTAGACTAGTAGTGTGGTCACTAATATATTCATATATGGGGAATACACAAGTTTGTTATTACATGCTGCACATAATGGTAATATTAATCTGATACATATAGTGTGACTAGAGTTGTGTGGTATTCACCCACCACTTAATGAAGTGTGTAATACTCAACAGACCTTGAAGTTACTTCTCAGGAGAGTGGTGGAGTCCCTTTAGCCAGGCATCTAAACCATAATATTATATTCCACCCTATATAGGCTCTAGGAATGATCCACTCAGACACTTGCAATTAGGTCTCAAGTCCCAGAAAATCACGATGATACAGTGAAATTTGCCCCCTCCCCCCCTCCCTGTAGCTATACCTTTGCATTCCAGTGTTGCTGTGTTCTGATTATGAGTTTAAAACATTACAAAAGTGCGGGATAACTGTAAGAATAATGAAAAGAGGTCATGCACAGCCTACATTCCTGTTATCAAACTGCAATGGATAGTAAACTATGCATTAGTCTTGGGTATTGGACATGAGGAGTACTACATACCTTGACCCCTAAACAGTATAATGTCTCGTATAAGAGGCTGATGAAAAATATATTGAAGGTCATGCACACAACTGTAAGTATAAACTCTAGCTACAAGGAGTAAACATCTGCTCTTCTGCTCTAGTAACACACACTGTTTATTGTTATAAAAATCCACAGACAATTTTTTTTTCAATCGACACACTCATACACTTCTTGTTGGTCATCCAGCTCATAGGGCTCATATAGCTCTTCATTCTGCTCCACTTTAGGCTTCTTCTTATACACTTTGGCAGGTTTTTCTTTGACTTGCAACTCTCCACTACGGTTGGAGTAACGGACTTCTCCCTCAGTAGTCACATTAACAACTCTTGGTGGGTCTGCATTCTTAGATGACTTCTTCCGATATCTAGTCATAACATTGTGTACATACATGTATTGGTTTATGCTGAATACTCATGCATATATATCAATGAGTTGCTGACATAATTGAGGTAAAATGGGTATACAGTCAAAGTGTACATGAAACACGGCTTATTCCTAGGCCATGAACTTGAAAGGGACACTTATTGTGGGTTAGGACCAGACTGTATCTCAATACTCACTAACTGAATATAAAGTCAGTTCTTTTTGACTTACTTACATTAAGTATGCAACCACAACAAGAAGTGCTATAAGAACTGCACAAAACAATGCTCCACCAAAAAAGAGTCCAACATAAGCACCAACATTGGAGCTGCAGTCACCACTACAAGCAGACGTAACAAGAACTTCAGTTCCATTCAAGTTGAGGGATACGGCTGATGCTGATACTTGAGAAGAGAACCTGTTAGTAAGTGTGGATGCAGTTTCATCACCACTGTCACTTGAGAACACCACCAAAGTCGAGAATGTAACAGTTTGAGCATTGTTGCATTGCAGTGAAGACATTTGTAAGTCGTTAGCAGTTATATTGCAAGAACAGTCTTCTCTCAGCTTGGCAATAACACTTGCTTCAACCCTTCCCACAAAAACCTATGATTAATATGTGTATAGTTACTAATATTGAGAGTAGAATTGCATAATTATTATTATTGACACTATAACTTACAGCATCTTCTCTACACTCCAAACGTCCTCTCATTTGAAACTGTATCCTCAAACGAGCTGTGAATAATGATAATAAATAATAAAAGAAGAAGAAGAAGAAGAAGAAGAAGAAAGCTATGATGTACACCTTTCTCTTTTATTATCACTTTCAGTGAAATTACTGGTGCTCCAGTGGTGTTCACTCTGCACCGATACAGACCAAATGTATTCACTCCCATCCGACCAGTTCTCACTGAGAGAGTGGTACCAGTGGTTGTTTGGAGAGTGATATCATTCTTCACTATGGAGATACTGGACAGTGGAGGATATCTGATAGTGGCAGAACACCTCAGGAGAGCTACTTCACTTGAAAACAGTGCATTCTTATCAGCAGAGAAGGAGTGATCAAGAGACACTGCATAAAGGATGTCACATATCAATAATGTGTTTTGAAGTGTACAATAACAACTACTCACCATGGTAACTAACTTCAATACTTGCTCTTGCTAAAATCACTGGATTGCTTGATAACTGTCTGTAATAAGAGGAGCATTCTTGATTCATATTCCAGATAAGCAGTGCTTCATAAATTCCAGCATAATTGTAGGTAGAACTAGTGCGTATCAAGTCTCTGGAAATAAAGTTTTGATTTCGTACACGACTTGATGATCCCACAGAATTGCTGTTGAAGTACCAGACTATATCAACTTCACTTGGTTCAATTGGTGTTGTAAGTTGTCCCACAGCCTTAAGAGTGAAATTATCACCATTTGTGAAAGTAATAACATTCTCTATTGCACCATTGACTTCTATGCTGATGTCAGGTTTCATCTCTGTGTTAAAATTATTTATAATTATGGGATAAGTGAATTATAATCAGCTTGAAGTTTATACCTTGTCTGTTGATGACGAACTTTACTGGTTTAAATAAAGGATGGTGTCTTAAGTTCTTTAGAATCATTCTCTCACAAACACTGTCATAAGGGTTGTTCAGGAGCAGTCCATCATACCTCACTTCATACTCCCCAGCAATACCATCAGTTACAGTCAATGTTTTGTTACCATTGGAGATGAATGTATTGGAAGAGTTTCCAATTATGATGCCATTAAAATACCAATTCAAATTTCTCATGATGTATTTGGCACTATCAGAAGTAATATTCACTCCTAATGTCAAGTTATTCTGTTCCTCCAATTGTATAGGAGATACTTTGACAACAGGAATCAATAAATCTGTGATCAAATTTTAATAGCAGTTAAAATACCTGAATTATATAGTTCATTCTTCACATCTCCCTACCTTTTCCTTTGATAACAGTCCTACCAACAGCCAAAACATGTCCATTAATAGAAACACTGCAAAAGTAGTAGCTTGTTTCATAGTGTGTCACATGAACAGTCAGTGTCACATTTGGACTGGAAGTAGAGGTGCTCCAACCTCCATGGTTTCCTCTCCACCTATACTCCAGTTGTACTGGTCTGCCTATTAGTGGGTCAGGGCTTATGGAGCAGTGCAACTTAACAACACTACCAAGTGGAACTGGACCAGTTGTGTTTGAAATGACTGTGACATGAAAGACTGGACCTGCACATAATGCCTTATTGTTACTGATATAATGTACATAATTGCTAGGGGCACTAAATAAATTGTGGAATGATAGGATGTGTACTGATTTCATAATCACACACTAAGCAAAATCACTTCCTAACTGGATACTGAGGGGGCTGCATGCATGTATGGGTCTTACCTTGACACAAAACTCCAACTTCTTTTCCATGATAACAGGTAGATATAGACTGTTGATAGTCAATTCTACATGAGTTTATGTCTGGAGTGTTGTAATCATTATTGCAATAGACTCGGGAAAGAATTGGATTGTTTCCTGTTCCATAGAATCCTCCATTGATTGCAAATGATCCTATACACAAAATATCACATGCAGTCATTCACAAAGTGCAAGGTGGTCTTTTTTTGATGCCAGAACATGGCAGAGCTAGTGTATGCCAATACAGAGGTGCTCTCATTACAGGGTGGTCTTATTAGACTTGTATGTTGCAGGCTCTTTGATTTCTGAGTCTCACTCATCTGTCATAGGTAGCTATAGCTATACACTGTGGCACCAGCACAATATGTCAGAATGGTTCAAAAATCATACAAAGTTGGTATAACTTGTGACAAACAAAATTAATATTCACTGTGCACTAAATACCTGGGATTGGGTATCCAAGGAGCTGTTTGCAAAAAACGTGTGTTTCATAGATGCTCCAGGACTGATCACAAACACTGACCCACATGCCACTGGTGCAGATTTCCACTCTTCCCTCCATGTTATTGTTGGAGGAATTGGCAAGTCTCACATCACCTGAGGTACATTCATGACTGATTTGACTGGAATTCCCTTGACATGTCACAGCAACTGCTGGGCAGGACCTAAAATCCAAGGCACTAGCATCAGAAAATTGTGAGAGTGATAAGCGTGTATAGTTGCAGTTCAGCAAAGTATCTTCATCCCCATTACAGTACACTCCAAAAAGTAAGTGAGGTGATCTGCTTTGGGTTGTAGGAACATAGTACTGAGACCCTAATCAGTAATAATAGATACTGTTACTAGCCATGAGTATTGGAATGATGAACTGTATGTACAGATATTTTATATAACTAGTCAAAGGTTGATTTCAATCAAGCTTGCTTTCCTTTCTGTTACAGTGCACCATGTTGACTTCCTACTTTTTAGTGTATAGATGGACATGCACCTCAAAGGGTAGATCACCCCATTTTTTCAAAAACATACTTAAGAGGCCTTTCATAGCTTCTATGGGCCTTGCTGCTTGGAATGAATTGACAGTTTTCAAAGGGGGAGTGGTTTCAAAAATATGAAGGTAGATGTTGAGTGAAGAATTATTAACCATATTCCCCCTTTGAAACTTGCAAACACAAGTATAAATTGAAGTATATACACACAAGTATAAACGTGAAGTATCCTTTGACCATGATTTGACACATCATGCAGAATTGGAGGTGTGGGGATGCATGATGGTTCTAATTCACTATAGTTCAGTACATCAACTACTTACAGTTCCATGGAAATCCTAACTGACGACACACCACTTCTGAATTTAATGTATTCCAAAATGCAAAGAAGAAAAAAGATACAGTTCCCCATGCATCATCCAGACAGATCTCCACTGCACCCTCACTCCCACCAGTCAGATGTATAGATCCATCAGCACAATTATCAATAGCTATATCATAATATGAAGTTATTAAATTCACTTAGCTACACTAATTTTTTCCAACTAACCATAACAGCCAACAATAATCACTGACTGAGATAAAGTTTGGACGTCATAACTGCAGTCTTGAACAAACCTTGAGCTGACTGTCGTGTTGCTACATTGAACATTTATTAGAGTAGTATTGGTAGTAAGAGGAATCCGATTGCAGCAGGAAGTATACTGAGTGGCTGCAGATAGACATAATAGAATCACAAGCACTGCCATCTCAGGAATAAAGAAATATGTTTAGTGTACTCTATAAAAGAATTAGAGTATACAGTCAATCCTTTTCAACCACGCAATGCAACTTAAGTTACATTTCCCTGTTCTAAACTAAGAAATCTCCTATATTAGGGTGTAAGCAAAATGGATTTGTGTATAGGAATTAGCTATCGGTCATAATTATTGCTGCACTATACACAACTAGCTCTTTGTACTTCCACAAACATTTGTCATGCACTTACTAATATTCTCTTTTCCAAGCAGTTGTTTACAGAAGACACTGCTCTCAGTTTCATCCCAACTATTAGGGTGTATGCTTGCCCACAGTCCATTAATACACACTTCAGCTGCACCATCTGCTCTGGTGTAACCTCCATACAACCTCACATCACCATGGTTACATGAGGTAGCTACATGTATGTGTACAGTAGAGAATCAATAATAATAGATATGATCAGCTATACCATCACAGCGAACTCCAGCATCCTGTCCAGAGGAGCAAGTATGATATCCAATTTGCGAATTTAGATATGAGCATTCCGTTAGATTCCTTTCATAACCATTACATCCAACATCACTCAGTAAATAAGGGCCAGATCCTTCACCATAATCTAGAGATCTTATTGCTGTGCTATCTAAAAAATGCATGCAACCAAGCAGTAATTGATTTTATTAGACTTATGCTTATTCTTACTTTCTCCTTGGAATCCTAACTGTCTACATACTACAGCAGCATCAAGGTTACTCCATCCAGCATAGCATATGGATCCCCACACTCCTCCATAGCACATCTCTACTCGTCCTTCACTGGAACTGTTTCCTCCAACAAGACGAACCTCTCCTGACTTACATGTTTGGACTGAATGAAAATAGCTACATTCCTGAATTTTGACTTCTATTGCAATTATGTATGGGCTCAAACCCATAGCTACCTGATTCAGAATTTAATTGACACCTCACACCAGCATCATTGCTGTGGCTAGTACCATAATTATAACTGCCAGATGGACAGTCCACAAGTCTTCCTTCAGATCCAGTACACCTCAAATTATATAGCAGGATCGGTCCCACACCAGGTCCAAAAGTTGGCAGTGTAACTCCTGTATGTCATAAGAGTATAAGAATCATTATGTAATTCCTGTACATCAGTAACTATTCTAATGGTAGCTATAATTATAGTTACTGAAACAGAGGCATCAAGAGATAGTTATTATATACTTGTTAATATTCCACTTCCTTGAAGCAATCCAAGTTGTCTGCAGGCCACTGTAGCATCATTGGAGTCCCATCCTGTACGACTCACAGTTCCCCACACTCCATTACTACTACTGCACACCTCCACTCTCCCCTCAAACTGATCCCTTCCACCAGAGAGACGTGTTGCCCCAGGAGAACACTGATTGAGATCTAAATATAGCAAGACCATGGAGTGTTTATCATTGTGTTCCCCCAACACACACACACACACACACACACACACACACACACACACACACACACACACACACACACACATACACACACACACACACACACACACACACACACACACACACACACACACTAGAAATGAAGGATTAAGACAGCAGGTAATCATCATGGGAGAAAAATATTTGTAGATTTGTGAAAACAAAAAAACAACAAAAAAACAAGAACAAAACAAAGCAAAACAAAACTAAAGCTGGCTAATAGTATACCTGCAACTTGTCCCTTGCAAAAGAGATGGATTTGTTGAGAGAAACTAATTGAGGTTCCAGCAACTCTGCACGACTGATCAGACACATAGTTACAGTTGAGTAGAAAACTCTCATTTCCAATACAGTTGTAGGTATTACTGGATGACACAAAGCCTATGTGACCATAGGATGTGATAGTTGTATGTTCTGCAACAAAGGTGATAAAAATAATGGGTAGCTATACTCAGGTGATGGAACTACTATAAATGTATAGAGTGCATATTAATAAAAGCCAGTATACCTGCTTGAGTGGCAGGGAATCCCAGCTGTCTGCACACGACAAAGGAGTCCTTGTAGTCCCAATTTCTACTGCACACTCTGGACCATGCTCCATTTAAGCAGACTTCAACATTACCTTGTTGCGGAACCAATCCACCAGTCAAACGAACAGATCCATGCTGACCTAACCAAGGATGATATCACAACAATCAAATTTTGAGTAGAGCTAGAGTAGGCTGTTATCCAATTTAGCTAAGTGCTTTCGTGTGAAGTTAAAATAACTCAATGATAGTCTTTGAGTGCTTGAGATGTACTGCTCTCCAAGTTTATAATCCCTAAATAGCCTCAATAAAAATTTACTTAATTAGTTATAAACATTTACCTAATACATTTACTTCCATTAGTTATAAATATTTACTATTCCACCCACTTCCATTAGTTATAAACATTAAATTTTACTTCCATTAGTTAGACAACTAAAAAACCTTGGTTACATGGTCTGCCTGATCAGTTTTACTTCAATTAATGCAAACTACAGAAACCACAGGTCACTAACTACTTTGAGTCCTTTCCAGAGGGATTAGTGACCTGTGGTTGAAAACATAGCTAGATATTCCACAGGAAGCACATTATTGGTTATAGTTATTCATAGCTTACATGTAGGACAAGTTATTATAGTTGGATAGCAGCGTAAAGATCTCCAATAATAATTATTGTTGACTCTACAATCAGATATAGTAGCCTCATCTCCATTGCAAGTAAGGGTATATCTCAAATATCTTGTACTTCCATCATAAAGGGTGCTTCCTCCTACACTTAAAATGATGTTATACATCAGTTTAGTAACATAGCAATTCTGAATTAGTACAAAGTACATGTGTATAGATTGTTCGATTAACATAGCTAACCTATATAGCTATGCTGTCATTTTCATCTCCATGCTGAATAGTAGCATAGGAAGATGGTTTTCTTTAGAGTGGCCAGGTTGGAGGCATGCAAAATTAGAGCTATTTCAAATTATAGCTGGATCCAAGGGTGGTAACTATGACACCTCTGACCATGCACATATCATTTCTCAGAAAATAGAAAATAGTATACATAACACATCTGTATTGCACTGTAGCTACTTTTGACATGTACTTTCAAGGTCACACATTAGATAGTTCAGCGTATAATCACACCTCTCTTCAAAGATGTCTCTCGGAAATTGAGTGTAACTGTAATGCAACACACAATTTGGGGGGCACCTTACCCTGCAAGCACTCCTTTGCCTCCACATAATATTATACATATGCAGGCAATCACACAGTGCATGAAGCAAGACAGTCCTGCCAATGAAAAAATCCCCCCCCATAATTATGTGCTGTGTGCCCAACCCCACCTATCTAAAATCTTGGATCCAGCCCTGGATAATCACTTGATTAGAAGGCCAACATCATTTTTAGATTCCAGTTATGTACTACTAACTTCTTTGCTTTAGTTGCAGCTTCTAGCTCTAAATTGTGATTTGTCGAGGAGGTTGAGGATGTAGTGTAGCATAAGTGATAAATGACTATTCCTCAAAAATTAAGGGCCGGTAACCCCTGTTCCTACACCAGTGCAGTAATGCACATTTCAGTGGTAATACAAAAGCATTTTAGTATTTTAGCATAGATTTTGATTCCACTTGCTTGAGTGTGAGATCCTTTCACTGTCAGACTCGTATCCCAACATGCGGCATACCACAGATTTAATTCTGATGATATTAGTATCACTTTCACAATATTTCAGCCACCCACTTCCTACAGAATTATCAAACTGTAGTGTTCCTGAGTTACCACCACCATTCAGACGCACATTGCTGATTACAGCACTTTGAGCTGACACTAGCACTGCAGATATTAGAGTAAGCTTAATCAGATATTAGCTAGCTTGCTGTTATATACCTGAATGTTGAATTAATCCTGAAATAGCTGACATGAAAATCAGAAAATCCATATTGGCTGCTAGCTATACAGCTACAATTCAATTGTGAGTTAAGTCATTTCATTAACAGAGACAGGAAGTGAAAGTACTGGGGTCGGTGGTTAAGAGATACCCATATAAGTGTACTGAAACTATTAAATTCCGTAGCTGCTTGTGAGGCTATGATACCTCTTTAAAGAAAAGTCAGCATTACTGATGTGTTCTAATGTACTCATCATGGAATAGAACCCCTTAGAACCCCTTATAATAGCATGCATGTAGCTAATCAGATACCTTCATGAACATCTGTGGAGAGGCTGCTATAGGGTGAGTGAAGTTCCACTCACCATCATTGCTACACACCTTCATGTTTAGGTTCTTTTTGTACATCGTGGGCTTACATCCAACCCCTGTAGCTGTAGTTATTCAGGTTGTTGGTATGCATGTTTCTATATATCCTATTTCTGGCACATGTGGAAGCAGTGTATACCAGGCCCTATTTTTCCCCTCCCCCCCATGTAATGCTGTTAATCAACTGAATTAGATACATGCAGCTAACAGCCAAATAGCTATCAGCAATTCCTATAGTGCAGAGCTGTGAGATACCAGTAACTAGCTAATTCTTTTCAAAGGCTAATGGTAGATCTCCATGTTCATATGCTTCTCTTTTATGTTTAACTTGTACATCTTATACCTAGCTATGTGTATAGCTAGTTGTAAGATATTTGGAAACACCTTTTGTCTGACAATAGGAAGTGTCCCTTCTTGGCTACTGTATAGCTATAAGTATTTCGACTATAAAGTAGTGAATTTTTAACTCAACCTTATGATAACAAGTTAGTCTTTTAAAAAGACTAGGAATGCCTCGGCATGACTTCAGTGCAACCTTTATTATTATTAAACTTTCTAAATAATGTGCACTGAGCAACATGGCTTATTATAGTAAGGTTGGTATTTACACAGCTAGTATTCTTTCTGTTCAATGCTTTCAAACTGCCGTTTTGAATGATTCTCATGCATATAGCTTGATTGAAGTATGTCTGGGATTCTTTCTAAGTCTTTGGCACTTCAAATGATCACCTAGTTCATGTACATTGCAATCTCTGTTGTTTTTGTTCATTGCTGTCTTCTCTGCATGGGGTTGATTTGTTGGCAAAGACGGCCAAGAAGCATCACTCTCTTCACGGTGTAGCATTACTGCGTAGTGACTGTGAGCCTGAGCCCGTCTGTTTGTCTTAGTAACATGGCTCTGTTGTTTTTGTTCATGGGCTTGATTTATTGGCAAAGACGCCAAGAAGCACTCTCTTCACTCTAGGTGTAGCATTACTGCGTAGTGACTGCGAGCCTGAGCTTGAGCCTGTTTATCTTTTTGTGTTGGCTTAGCTAGCTAGCGTAGCTAGAGAGCTAGTGCTAATAATAATGCACGTGCTCGATACGCATCACCGCGCATCATTGCGTGCGCTATTAATACGTACCATCATAGATAGTCGCCTTTGGCAATGTGCCTCGGCACTCTGGTGCCGAGGCAAAAAAATGGCCCAATCTGCACTTACTGTGCTTAAAAGTATGATCATAATAACTGACACGCAACTCTCTAATAAGTTAAGTTTACAGGCAATGTTAAACCACTATATGTAGCTACTATAGCTAGGTACAGTTAAAGTATCTCTGTTTATGTTTCAATTGACACACTCATATATAATAGTGTCTGCTTCTTGCTGGACACTCATAATGGCATAGGACTCATTTGGCTGCATTGCTCCAAGAATAGTCTTGGCAGGAGCTATAGGCTTCTTGAGCACTTTGGGTTTTTCTTCAATGTGACACTCTCCAGTACGGTTGGAATAACGTGCCTCTCCTTTAGTTGCATTGGCATCTTTTGGTGGCTTCTTGGATGATTTCTTTCTAAATCATGATTTAAATTGAGTGTAAAATCCATGTAGCCCTATTGCTGGTTATACCACTTGGCTATGACACATTGCATGCATGCTCCATATACTCTGGGCATGTGAAGCCACAGACTAACAATGGCTACTGTCACCAACTTACCGGTACATTAGAAACACAGTCATGACAAGAAGTGCTACCAAAAAGGCACAAGTCAGTATTCCTCCGAAAAAGAGTCCAACATATATACCAATATTGGATTCAGAGGAGTCACTAATAATATTAGCTGATGTAATGAGAACTTCACTTCCATTCAAGTTGAGGGATGCAGCAGATGAGAACCTGCTAGTAAGTGTGGATGCGGTTTCATCACCATTATCACTTGAGAACACAACCAAAGTTGAGAATGTAGCAGTTTGAGCATTGTTGCATTGCAGTGAAAAGTTTTGTAAATGATTAACAGATATGTTGCAAGAACAGTCTTCTCTCAGTTTAGTTACAACACTTGATTTGACTATTCCCATGAAAACCTTCAAGATAAAAATCCACACAACTACATCATGCCATGATTACAATTATTAGCTATTTAAAGAAGTGCTCATGAAAGTAGCTATAACTTACAATATCTTCTCTACACTCCATTGGTCCTCTCACTTGAAACTGTATCCTCAAATGAGCTGTGTATAATGGTAATGCATTCAGCTATACTATAAGTAAAGGTTCAGTCCATGCACACCTTTCTCTTTGATCATCATTTCCAACAAGAATATTACTCCAGTAGCATTCACTCTGCACTGATACAGGCCAAATGCACCAGTTCTCACTGAGAGAGTGGTACCAGTGGTTGTTTGAAGAGTGATGTTGTTCTTCACTATGGAGATACTGGACAGTGGAGGATACCTAATAGTGGCAGAACACCTCAGGAGAGCTGCTTCACTTGAAAACAGTACATTCCTATCAGCAGAGAAGGAGTGGTCGAGGGAATCTGTGTAATGAAAGTCATTTCTTATGTAACTTATGTAAAATATTTCTACCACTTACCATAGTACTTCACTTCAACACTTGTTCTTGCTAAAATCACTCGACTGTATAACCCTCCATAATAAGAAGTTTGTCCATAATAAGAAGAGCATTCTTGATTCATATTCCACACAAGCAGTGCTTCATAAATTCCATTATGAAGGTAAGTAGAACTAGTGCGTCTTAGATCTCTGGAGATAGAGTTTCGATTTCGTACACGACTTGATGATCCCACAGAACGGCCATTGAAGTACCAGACTATATTGACTTCACTTGGTTCAATTGATGTTACAAGTTGTCCCACAGCCTTAAGAGTGAAGTTATCACCATTTGTGAAAGTAATAACACTTCCAATTCCACCATTGAACTGTATATCAATTTCAGGTTTCCTATTCATCACCTCTATGATATAAATGCACATAGGTGCCTATATATAAAAATCTATTCATGCTCTATTGGTAAAGCCAAGATTAATTCAGGATAAAACTATAAATATGGAAGCCAGGGACTTTCTGGCATGAATCTACTATGAAAGTTGATAGCTATTTTACCTTTTGTGCTGATGAGGAACTTTACTGGTTTAAATAAAGGATGGTGTCTTAAGGTCTTTAGAATCATTTTCTCGCAAGTACTGTCATAAGGGTTATTCAGGAACAGTCCATCATATCTCACTTCATACTCCCCAGCTATTCCATTGGTTGTGGTTAATGTTTTGTTGCCATTGGAGATGATTGTATTAGAAGAGTTTCCAATTGAGTTGCCATTAAAGTACCAATTCAAATTCCTCATGATATATTCGGTGCTATCAGAAGTAATATTCACTCCTAATGTCAAGTTATTCTGTTCCTCTGATTCTATAGGAGACACTTTGAGAACAGGGATCAATAAATCTGTAATTCATACAATAAAATAATAATTCCAATTATTTAATTACTAATTATCCTTATTACCTTTTATTTTGATAATGGTACTACCAACAGCTGACATATGATTACCAATAGAAACACTGCAAAAGTAGTAGCTTGTTTCATAGCGTGTCACATGAACAGTCAGTGTCACATTGGGACTGAAAGTATCAGCACTCCAACGTCCATTATTTCCTCTCCACCTATACCTCAGTCGTACCGGTCTGCCTATTGATGGGTCAGGGCTTATGGAGCAGTGCAACTTAACAACATCACCAAGTTGAACTGGACCAGTTGTATTTGAAATGACTGTGACACGGAAAACTGAACCTGTTAACAAAGTATAAGGTAACACTAAAAGTTTAAACGTGTGCATAAGGTAGATCATACAGCTAGGTATTTAGCTAATCCTAGTAGCTACTCCACTTGCAGATCCAGAGGGGGCATTACAGCAGTCTTGAGGGGAGTGATAGCTGGTGGTCATAGAGTAATCTATACTGTATGTAGCATTTTCACAGTATTTTCAACTCACTATAGCCAAGTACTTAAATAGGAAAAATTGAAGCAGTCTGTACATGTATAATTTGTGGACATAACCAGATCTTGCCTTGACTGAAATTCCCTTGATTCCCCTCACATGTCACAGCAGTTGCTTGGTAGTACCTAATAGAGTCCAAGGCACTATCACCATAGAATCTACTATAGTAGCTGCAGTTCAGGAGAGTATCTTCATTTCCATTGCAGTAGACATTATCTCGTATGTGAGGTAATTTGCTTTGGGTTACTGGAACTCCATAAGAGTAAGACCCTGTGATTATATGATTGAGTTATTTGGCTATTGGTCATGCAAACATGACTGCATTTAATGACTATAGGTTGCAACAAGCTTTGTGGAATTTAGTGTTAGTAGGTAATCCGTATGTGAACCCCTTGATGTGGACTCCTGAAATGCTGAAAACCTCTATTACTAGAGAAATACAGGGCATTATGGGGTGAGCCTGATGATCTAGATGTTTGGTGCTTGATATGTGTATGTTTGCTTGATTGATGACTAGACTTCACATTTTGTATTTGCTATTTGGGGTGGTTTCTTCTAGCTAAGCTTAACCTTGTACCCAGACATTATGAGGCTAAGCCTAAGCTGTGCTCTTCTTCCTCTAGCTATTTCAATGAAGTACAATAATTCCCAGCATTACTGCTGCAGTGTGCTAAGCCTGAAGATTCAGATTTGAGTCCCAACTTGACAAAGTTTTTTACCTCGTGATGTAATGCGCTAATAAGGCAAACTGGCAAACTTTATTCACAGATGGGCATGAGAAAAGAATAATGTAGCTATGATGACACTATCACATTTGATTTGATGGTAGAGTCCAAAGGAAAACGATGTGAGGTTGCTATATGATCAGCAAACAAATGTTCTGTGATAGTAGAACAACAGTGTGGGCAAATACGATCACCAAACACAGGCCTGCATAGGATCTTGAAGGTTTTGGTGCCATACTCGAAAGCGTTGTTTCACACCATCCTCTCATCAGTGATGTACATAAGGGAGGGGTGAGAGCGTGCCCTTGATAACCCATCAACTAGCACAACCTTATAGCCCCTTTCACAATGTTATTCAGGTGACTTGAGGCATTAGACTTCCAGTTCTTTACATTGTTACACTAGGCCAATGCTGAGTAGATCTTTAACTGCAAGTGATTAAATTAGACATGAGTTGGCAAGAGTAAGTAGTTTTGCAAGGTCGGATAGTTTGTGTATGAGGATGATGACTTTGAAACTTCCGATTTTAGCTGCTGTGGTATTGAGGATAGTCTCAAAATCCTCCTTCCAACTTCACCCTGAAACTGTTCCAGCTTTTGTAGGAGTGGATCAACATGGGTAGGACATAGGTGTTAAAGATGCTACAGGCAGTCAGTGGGTTGCAGGAGCCTTGCGCGCGCGGGGCCGAATCATGCACATGCACATTATCTATGCTTTCATGCGCAGGAAATTCAAAATTCACTAAAGACTTTAGTTTGCCAAGACACTTGGCTTCCTTATATGCTTCCACAGTGCTCTGCCATTGCACATACGTTATACCTGTGGTCATTGCAGATGAAAGCACTGCTGTATGTACATATATATATTGTATAGACGCATGCACATAACCTATGGTCATTGCAAGTGAAAACTACGATCTTAGAACGTAAATATAGTAGAAATCTCTCAGCTGACTTGCTAGTGTGGGGCTTGCTCAGGCTCAACTCAATTACTAGTTCTCTTATCAGGACACCTTTAGAATGTTAAATAGTGAAGAGTAGATAAATATCCTTTGACATTGCTTCCACATCAAAAGGAATATGTATATCAGACATGCAGAGAGAGCAGTAGCTCTCTCCATGTAGGGATATGACGCTGACGGCTGCGCACGCCGCATATAGACTAATACAAAAGTGAAATTCTAGCTGTCCCCCCCACTTAGACTTAAAAGCTACTGTGAATGATTATCCAGCCTACTAGAGCCTACTACAAAGTGCAGACCAAGTTTCAGGACCAGGGAGCTTACCGTTTCAGAAATACGGCAAGCAGGTAAGTCGTATTCTTCGTTATTATTCTTCTTAGACAACCATATCTCTCAAACCACTCAAGCTACAGCTATGAATTTCTGGATAAATCCACTCCAAATTCTACCAGCTACGATTTGTACTTGTCAATCCTTGAAAGAGTCAATCTAAAAGGAGACACTATGGAGCACAGTACTCAACTAACTTGAAGCCATTTTTTCGATAATACGCATGCGCGCATGTATTTGATATCCAATTATTCGAAATTATAATACTCAGCTTGCTCTTGACATGATAATTAGCTATGTACTCTATCAACAGATTTTAGATACCAATCCATCTACTGGTAGACTCTATTTCAGATTCATTTGCATCTTCGACCTCCTCAACACTAACACTTCAAGCCTTGACTCGCTGATAAATAATCATTGGGCTGGCTAGAACTATTCTTCTTTCATCTGTCCCTGCATACATGAACTCTATACATAAAAGAGCAGGAAAAAAGACCATGAACAAGTAAGGGGAAAAAAAAACATTTCTGTGAAATGAAAAAATGTAGGGATGACCATTGCTCAAAAAAGTAAGGAAATAAGGGAATGAAGGATGGAAATGGGATCAATCTTTGTTCTGTATATCCAGCCAACAATCCCTACATATACACACTATTATATGAAGCTACTTAATGTAGGGATTGTTGGCTGGATATACAGAACAAAGATTGATCCCATTTCCATCCTTCATCCCTACCCTTGTTTCCTTACTTTTTTGAGCAATGGTCATCCCTACATTTTTTTCATTTCACAAAAAAAATTTTCCCCCCTTATTTTATTATAATAGAGAAATGATATATAATATCTACATGCTTTTAACAATGAGCATGTGATTCCATACTTACATTGCCATGGAAATCCTAACTGGCGACACACTACCTCTGCAAAAGTAGGGAAAAAAGAGTGCGGTATTGTTCCCCACACGCCATCCAGACAGATCTCCACCACACCTTCACTCCTCATACTTCCACCAGTCAGACGTATAGATCCATTAGCACAATTATCAATAGCTGAGTCATTACAGTTATTAAAATTCACTCAACATTTTCCCAACTAACCATAACAGCCAACAATCACTGAACTAGATGAGGAACAGCTTGAAGTTGGGTATCTTTGAACTAACCCATAAGTGCAGTCCCGAACAAACCTTGAATTTACTCTGTTGCTACATGCAACATTTATTAGAGTAGTATTAGTAGTAGGAGAAATTCTATTGTGGCCAGAAGAATACAGAGTAGCTACAGATTAAAGAAATTGGAGTAAATACCATATATACATCAGTACTGTAAGAGTATCGAGAGTGCGTTAGCACTCTCTAAGTAGGGATGGCGGGTCAAAGGTCATAAGACTGTATAAACTAAAACTCTTCTTTCTCTTCTACCCTTGCTCTACAGGTTCTCAGAAGGCTACAGTGAAATACTACTTCTACACAGAAGAGGGAAGAATGTTTAAAAGTCTAGAATTCATTCGTTAACATAAGAAAAAAACGAGTTCTAAAATTGACTTTTGTTCTATTTCTAGGATAATAATAATAATAATCAGATCGACCTACCCACTTACTGGCTATAGTCATCAAAATTCTGCTTTGGCCATCTGTTAGAGCGGCACCTAGAGGCTGATCTTTTGCTATTAGTTTTGACTAAGGCTCTACTTCACTATTCGAGCACTCGGAACACTAGCTAGTCTTTCTACGCCATTTTGAAGCGCACGTCGTTAGGGGCGTGGCTTATGGGCGGAGCCACGTAAGCATCTTAGCTAGCTATTAAATTTATTCTGATGTTCCAGTTACATCTTATAGTAGTATTATAGCCAGTACTTGGCTGTAGTGTAGTCAGCTCACTTCACCATGCCATGCACATGTCATTTAGCTACATTGCTGTTTACATTGCTGTTGCTGTAAAGTTTTATATTAAATAATAGACAAAACTTAAATAGCTAAACAAATTCTTCAACCAGAGACTGCTACCTACAAAGATACTCATGTCAAATTAATAATCACTGCATGCATACTCTCAGTTGAAGTGACAGTAAATACTGCCACATACACAAACTTATATTCAACTTCAAGCACTAAGAAAAAAGGATAGAAACAAGTAAGTGCAAAAAATTTCTTCTAAATAAAAAGGTTAAGTAGGGATAGCTTAAAATCTAGCTGGGCTATATAATGTACTGCAGTCGTATGAAAACAATCCCTACTTTTACAACTGCCATAGCTAGCTATAGGTAGTGGATGTAAATGTAGGGATTGTTTCGATATACGACTGCAGTACATTATATAGCCCAGCTAGATTTTAAGCTATCCCTTTTTATTTGGCGAGCGAGCGAAGCCACACACTAATTGGTCAAAATGGAAAATTGCGATATTTATATGTACACATACGTCACTCAAAATGCGCATGCGCTTACGCATGCGCATGAAATAGCTACTAAGCAACGTTGGTATAACTTTTATGCAATCATTTTCGTTAAGCTTGAAGTTGAAACACTATTGTAGCGAGTATTATGGAACCCAGAGAACCAGAAAACAAGCGAAGGAGGGCCCCAGAACACCCTCTAGAAACTGACCAGCAAAGAAGAGCGAGACCTCATGAAAGAAATGAAAGAGACAGAGCTAGAAGGAGAACAGAGTCAAAGGAACAGAGAAAAACAAGACTAGCAAAGAAATGCGACAGATAGAGCCAGGAGGAGGGAATGTACAGAGTCAGCAGAAGATAATGCTGCAAGAGCAGAGCAAATGAGAGCCAGAAGGAGAGCAGAGTCAGCAGAACACAGAGCTGCCAGATTAGAGCATATGAGGGCTCATTATTTGAGAGACTAGCTACTGAGTCTGAACAGGAGTGGTAGCCTGGGTTCAGAGAAGACACTCTAATGCTAACTGGGAATGCACCAAGTCAGTTAACAACCTGAATAGCTAGATATCGAAAGTCACTGTTGGGGCTATATAATCATAAGTGAGGGAGGAGCACATTGAAATGACCACTGGCTGCTTGCTCGCCCAACTAATGGAGCATCTCTAGTTGGCGAGCGAGCAAAGCCCCACACTAATTGGTCAAAATAGCAGGCACCAGAGGCTTATCTAAGCGGCTTGTAGGCACTAGGCTTATCTAAGTGCTTTGAGGTACGCATGTATGCAGCTGCCTGCCACCACTTACATGACTCTTAGCAATATCAAGCACTGAAGCCTATCAGCTACTTTAATTGCTCACTGTCAAATGCTGCACATTGCTACAGATACTCAACAGCAAATGAAAACCACAACTTACATGACTCTTGTCTCTGACAGCAATATCAAGCACTGGAGCCTATCAGCTGCTCACTTGCTTACTGTCAAATGCTGTACATTGCTATCTAAGCAGCTTGTAAGCACTAGGTTTATCTAAGTGCTTCGTGGTAAGCATTACAGTTTCTATGTATGCAGCTGCCTGCCACTTACATATAAAACACATCAAAATCTTCTAAGGAGTTGAAAGCACAAATGAATAGCTATTAGCAAGCCTATAGGAACAAGTGAATGCAAAAAATTTCTTCGAAATAAAAATGTGAAGTAGGGATGCTATTATAACTGCAGCTTCATTATGAAAACCAAGTACTGCAGCATCGAAGCAGTATGGCCCAAAAATCTAGCTGGAATATGTATTATAACTGCATGCAAGAGAGTGAACTTAGTGAAGTGACCCTTACCCATCATCAAGTACGAGATACTATTCCTACTTCACTCCCTTGGCCCTTGATCATGGGAGTGAAGTAGGAATAGTATCTTGTACTTGATGATGGGTAAGGGTCACTTCACTAAGTTCACTCTCTTGCATGCAGTTATGATACATATTCCAGCTCGATTTTTGGGCCATACTGCTTCGATGCTGCAGTACTTGGTTTTCATAATGAAGCTGCAGTTATAATAGCATCCCTACTTCACATTTTTATTTCGAAGAAATTTTTTGCATTCACTTGTTTGCATTCTTTTTCTTTGTGATTATGAAAATTGATAGACACTAAAGGCTTCCTTGATTGAACTAAATTTATTTAATGATCAGTATTTCATTCTGTTCAGGGAGGAGAGTTTGAAGGATGATCATCTGCAGTGTAATGGAGTACTGAAAGGAGTGAACATTTTAAAAAGTGAACAGCATTAGCTAATTGTTACATATGTGATCACTGAAATAATTATTGAGATGGTACGTATGTCTTGCTTGAGGGAGGAGTATGGGGAGTTTATGCATTTGGTGTAGTGATCATAATAGTGGATGCCATCAAATGGCCACATCCTGTGCAGGTGTTATATGAGGAGAACTGCTATTAATTGCCCCACCCCTTTTATGAGGTAATATCGCGAAGATTTTTTTCATACGAGGCTGCAGCACATTATAGATAGCCCAGCTAGATTTTAGGCTATCCCTACTTAACCTTTTAAATTTGAAGAAATTTTTTACGCTCACTTGTTTCTATCCTTTTTCTTAGTGCTTGAAGTTGAATGAGGGAGGCTACAGTACAGTACTATACGAAGCCAGCTCTACATAAACCTCTTTTGTAGGTACATACAGTGTCTCTGGTTGAAGAATTTGTTTAGCTATTTAAGTTTTGTTGATATAAAACTTTACAGCAACAGCAATGTAAATGACATGTACACGGCATGGTGAAGTGAGCTGACTACACTACAGCCAAGTACTGGCTATAATGCTACTATAGGATGAGCATCTGTACTGTAATTCAGCAAGGAGTGACTGGAACATCATCAGATAATGAATGAAGACCTTGGCTATAGCTAAACTTAAGCTTACGTGGCTCCGCCCATAAGCCCCGCCCCCTTCAAAATGGCGTAGAAAGATTAGCAGCTGTGTTCCGAGTGCTATCGAATAGTGAAGTAGAGCCTTAGTCAAAACTAATAGCAAAAGATCAGCCTCTAGGTGCCGCTCTAACAGATGGCCAAAGCAGAATTTTGATGACTATAGCCAGTAAGTCGGTACGTCGATCTTATTATTATTATTATAAAGAAAAAGAACGAAAAGTCAATTTTAGAACTCGTTTTTTTCTTATGTTGGCGAATGAATTTTTGGCTTTTGAACATTCTCCTCTCTTCTTTGTAGATATAATAATTCACTGTAGCCTTCTGAGAACCTGTAGAGTAAGGGTAGAAGAGAAAGAAGAGTTTTTAGTTTATACTGTCCTATGGACTTTGACCTGCCATCCCTACTTAGAGAGTGCTACCGCACTCTCTGATACTTGCTTGCTCGCTCGCTGTGACTCAAATGTTGTACATTGCCCTAGTAGTATTATAGCCAGTACTTGGCTCTAGTGTATTCAGCTCACTTTACCATGCCATGCATTACATTGCTGTTGCTGTAAAGTTTATATTAAATAATAGACAAAACTTAAATAGCTAAATAAATTCTTCCAGAGACTGTGTATGTGCCTACAAAAGAATAAAGATAGGTTTATGTAGAGCTGGCTTTGTATAGACTATAGTACTGTATTGTAGCCTCATGTCAAATACTAATAATCACTGCATACTCTCAGTTGAGGGAGCTATACACCATGTTATTAAAAAAAATTGGTCAGAGCACTGTATATTAATAATAATTACGAGTGAGCGCAAAAAATTTCTTCTAAATAAAAAGTTAAGTAGGGATAGCCTAAATTCTAACTGGGCTGTATAATGTACTGCAGCCTCGTATGAAAACAATCCCTACATTTACATTCATTGCCTATAGCTAGCTATGGGCCGTTGTAAAAGTAGGGATTGTTTTCATACGAGGCTGCAGTACATTAGCGTAAGTCCTCAATTATCGCCCACCATCAATTATCGACCATGTAAGTATACGGAAGAATCATACAGTCGATTGCAGCTCCGTTCGAATTTCCGTCAGAAGCGTATGGTTTGTGCGGGCCATACAAATTTAGGCCTATCAACACTTCTATTTATGGCACGCACAAACCATATGCTTCATACGGAATGTTCGAACGGAGCTGCAATTGACTGTACTGATTTCCGTTCATTACCGCGTGTTCGCTCCTATTAACAACAGTGTGTGATGTCTTCTTCGTCTTTGCGTAGTCTAATCTTTATCGATCTGGAACTTATTGGTGAGTAATAATGATTCAGTAGTGCAGCAGAACTGTTTGTTTATTGTTTTGGACTGACTACTATTGCTAGCTAAGCTAGGTATACAAAAATAATGCATTTTTAGGGCTAGAATAGCCAACTAGTTATAATATTTGGACTAATATTTATTATTTGGACTAATACGGTAGCTAGTTAGGTGAAAAATCATTGTTCGAAGCAAACAAAAGGTAAAGAATATTGTTTTGAATAGCTAGTTAGGTTGTATGCTATTTGCAACAAAAAAATGCACTAAGTTTAGGGCCAGCTAGTTAAATTTAAGATCATGCCTACTAACTAAAAAAGTGCAGATGCTAACTAGCTTGTTGTTATTCCTTTGTTGTTGGCTAGAATGGGTTTGAGGCAATCCTATGCTACATCCATAGTTGAAGACAAACCCCCTTCGTGGTATCCAGATGGTTCAAATGGACAAAGTACTATAAGGGCGCCACATCAGCTTGATTTTCTGGACAAGTCTGAGTTCTGTGATTATTGCCGAATTGTGGAAAGGAAAAGTATAAAGACTAAATTTATTTGTTCAGCATGTAACTTAAACTTCTGCTTTAAGAAAGATAGGAATCACTTTAGGATTTGGCACTCAAACAAATGTGACCTTTACCGTGGCTATACATAGGTATGGCTTGCAATTCTGTTTAAGTATTACACAGTTAACCATTCACACTTAGGTAGCTACTTCTTTTTTTTTTTGTAATGTAGTTTGAGGAGATGCCAAACAAAAAAAGGAAAGGCTTCAGACGTTTTCGTCCTTCAGCTAAAGCTAAAGAATCTTATCGAGCTAAAGTACGCAAGTGTTGGTCCGACGATCAGATGGAAGCTGCTATAAAGAGTGTGGTAAAAGATGGGCTTTCTGGAAACCATGCTGCTGATCTTCATGGTGTTCCACGATCAACATTGAAGGACCGTCTCAGTGGTCGTGTTACACACGGAGTTAATCCTGGACCTAAACCGTACTTGTCAAGGGATGAGGAGAAGGAATTGTCAAGTCACCTACTTTTAGCTTCCTCTATAGGCTTCGGTAAGACACGACATGATGTACAATGTTTAGTTGAGAGTCATCTGAAGGGAAAAGGGATTTTAAGAGGCTCAGCACTTAGCAATGGTTGGTGGCAGAGATTTTTGCAACGGAACAAGACTCTCTCTCTTCGTCTTGGTGATTCAACTGCAAGTGTTCGAATGAATGCCATGACTTCAGACAACATGAAGACATATTTTGATCTTCTGAGAGAAATATATGATGAGCATAAGTTTGACAAGTTTCCAGAAACCATTTATAACATGGATGAAATGGGTATGCCACTGGAGCCTCGGCCACCAAAGATTATTGCAAAGAAGGGCGAAAAAAAAGTAAGGTATCATACCAGTGGGCAAAAAGCTCAAGTAACTGTGATTGGTTGTGGGAATGCTACTGGTCAAGCCCTCCCCCCGTTTATTATATTTGCCGCTAAACAGATCAGCCCACTGTGGAGTAGAGATGAAGTAGTTGGTACCAGATATGCTGTAAGTGACAAAGGGTGGGCAGATCAAGAACTTTTTTATTTTTGGTTAAAGAAGCATTTTCTTCCAAATGCTGTATCAAGGTGTCCTCTCCTCCTCATATTAGATGGACATAGTCCTCATTTTGAGCCAAGTACCATCAAATTTGCAAAAGACAATAGGATTATAATATTTTGTTTACCACCTCATACCACGCATGAGTGTCAACCTCTTGATGTCAGTTTTTTCCGAGCTCTGAAGACATCGTGGCAGCAATCTTGTCACACATTCTATCAAAATAATCCCACTAAAGTGACATCAAAGCTAAATTTCTGCAGCGTTTTCAAACTTGCTTGGTTGACTGCTATAACACCTTCCAACTTAATCAATGGCTTTAAGAAAACTGGTATTTATCCCTTCAATTGTCAAGCCATAACCACTGCAGAATACACTGGTAAGTAATTCAATTTTATCTTGTGGTTTGATTAGAATTTTATTATTCAAATTCCAGTTGATGTAGATGATTCTGGTGACTCCAAGGATGCTGATAACTCCAAAGATACTGCTGACCCCACAGATCATCGTGAAGATGAAATGTACTTTTCAGCCGAAGAACAGCTTCTCTATGCCAATCGATATGAAGAGGGTTATGATATATTCGATCCAAAGTACATTGCCTGGGTTAAAATCTATCATGCCGAAGACAGGCCACCTATGCCAATGGCTATCAGTTCTTCGGGTCTGTCTACAACTATCAGTTCTTCCTCTCAGCCAGGCCCGTCTATGACTATCAGTTCTTCCTCTCAGCCAGGCCCATTCATGACTATCAGTTCTACCAGATCTCAGCCAGGCCTGTCTACGACTATCAGTTCTTCCTCTCAGCCAGGTCAGTCTGCGAATGTCGGTCCATCTTTTTGGCCTGCAAATGTCACATCTACAACTATCAGTCCATCCTCTTGGCCAGGTCCATCTACAAATCTTTCTCAATCAGTAACTTCTATCAGTCCATCCTCTCAGCCTTCAAATGTCTGTCCACCTTCTACATCTACAACTATCAGTCCGGTTTCTCGACTAGGTCCTCCTGCAAATGTCAGTCCATCCTCTCTGCCAGGTCTGTCTGCAAATGTCTCTCAATCATTAACTTTGACTCCTCCTTCTCTCTCCGGTGTGTTGTCGACAACTCCCTCTCAAGTCAAGTCAGGTGTGTTATCAGCAGTCACTACTCCCTCTCGACCTAAATCAGCAACTTCTTTCTCTCATGTATGGTCACTGTCACTAGCCTCTACTTCAACAACCCCATTGGCAATAATCATTCTCCCCTTTCAGACAATTTGAACCTTCCTATAAGAACAAAGGGATCGAAACCCAAGACAAAGAGTGCACGTGTTTTGACAAGTGATGAGTGTATTGCTATTTTAAGAGAAAAAGAAGACAAGAAGAAGCGTGAAGCAGATGAAAAACAGAAGCGAATGGAAGAGAGATTGTTGAAGCGAAAGCAAAGAGAAGAAGAACAAAAGCGTAAGCAAGAAGAAAAGGTTCGTAAGGCAGAAGAAAGAGCTCTTAAGCAGGAGGAAAAGGCTTGCCAGGCTGCTGAAAAAAAAGCTCAAAAGAGAGCCAAAACAGGAAAGCATGGAAAAGATTTTGAATCTAATTCCAAAATTGCACGTTTTTCAAGAAAGAAAGCTAAGCTTCATGTCGATACCATACAAACTGACCTTTGCTGTGTTTGTTATGGGTCCTACGCTGAAGACGAAGGCACTGATAGGGACTGGTTGGAGTGTAGTTGTGGCACGTGGTTGCATGAGGACTGTATTCTACCAGATTCTAATAATACCAAGCTATGTCCTTTATGTTGATTTTCATTATTTCATTATTATACATTCTTTCATTGATAGTACAAAAAAACTGGCACATAAGAATTTTATAATATGGTCTGGTAAAGGGTATTAATGATCACAGATTTCGATGGTGCTATCCATTTGGGATAATTTTGTGCCGGTAATAAGCTAGGGCCAAAGTTCTTCGAAGTAGCCGATGTTCGAATATGGTAGTTAGTATGTCTTGCCGATAAATGGTTGGTGTGGACGATCAATGAGGTAATAGTCGTTTGTCTTTATGTGTCCGTCTGTTTTCCTGTAAAGTGAAATAAGAAGAACTGAGTGAGTTGACAGTAGAGTGATAGACTACTTTTCATCTCGATCTCGATCTGTATCTTGGAAGTGCATACATAACGCGTTAGGATGGAAGGCGCAAACCTCGGCCGATAAACGAGGATCTACGCTATACAGCCCAGTTAGAATTTAGGCTATCCCTACTTAACTTTTTATTTAGAAGAAATTTTTTGCGCTCACTTGTTTCTATCCTTTTTTTAGTGCTTGAAGTTGAAAGTAAGTTTGTGTAAATAAAGAATTGAGGGTGGCAGTATTGATCGTCACTTTGGAGTTGAAATAAGAGAAATGGTACCTCTTTTATAGCATAAGTTAAAATAGCTACTTATAATTGTACACTCAGTGGAAATTCACCTCCAATAATAGCTGGCTATCAAAACACTCCTTGTATTATCACTTACTGATGTTATTTTCTTTTCCAAGCAGTTGCTTACAGAAAACCCTGCTATCAGTTTCATCCCAATCTTGATAACATATGCTTGCCCACAGTCCATTAATACACACTTGAGCTGCACCATCTGCTCTGCTGTAACCTCCATACAACCTCACATCACCATGGTTACATGAGGTAGCTATATTGTACAGTAGAGAAATAGCTATCACTAGGGAATGTAGAGTATGTGGGGTAAGTGTGCATGTTCAGTAGAGTTTACCAAACAGTCATGTGAAAAAAAAACCAATCTAGCTATTAGCTAGGACATACAGTGTACCCTCAATTAACTCATCCAAAAACCTCGTTTGTCTATGATTATAAGTACTCAATTGAATTGTGTGTGGTGCAGGCTGCAGTATCAGTGTGTGCAGTTTTCTTGGCCATGTTGATGGCTACAGTTGGAAGAAGATATGGTCTCTGTAGAGATTATCGTATAATGTGTGGTCATGTTATCTTGTTTGTGGTATATTGTATTTCCTGTATGTGCACAGTAATGGTTTTTAATCACCAAGTTATCATTTTTGCCTCGGCACCGAAGTGCTAAGGCGCAGTGCTGGGATCGACTATGCGTGGTACGTACGTCATTATAGTAGCACACTGTGCGTTCAATGATGTACACCCACACAATACATTGCATGCACATGCAATTGAAAAAAAGGAGTATATAGACCTAGCCACTTTATGGTAGACATCTATCAAGAGACAGTGAGAAAGTAATGAACAGAAACAGCAGAGAGAACAGTCTAGGCGATACATATATGTGCATCCTACAGGCCACGCCAGGCAACACTCAACAGGAAAGCCAAGAGCATGAGAGAACATGCCAGAAAGTAACAGCAGAGACAACAGTCAGTCTATAGTCGAATAAGAAAAAAGCCAGGATTTTAGTGTGACCACTGAGAGAATAACGACTACAAGCCAGAAAGTAGACCACATGTGATCAGTTAGACATCAGGAAAGGCAAGAACAATGAAATCAAAGACTATACAGGCCTTGCATGGAAGTGAGCATTTGAGAAGGGCACTGAGATACACTAGTAAACTCATCACAGGAATTGACATTCGAATCATCTAACTTATTTAACATACATGAGCCTAGACCCTTCATTGATTACAAAAATTTGAATTTCAACAGTGTCATTGTTCCATGTAGCTAGCTACCAGTGCCGAGGCACAAGTCTTTTTAAAGACTAACTTGTTCTGTCAATTGTTGAATAAAAGTTTTCACTCTATTTGAGTTTGTAGTTGGCTAGTAGCAGAAACACTACAGTCTCCACCTTTACAGTTGAAACTGCATGCTTTTCTTGCATTCTTGTCCTGAGGTATTTGGATGTAGCTTAATTAGCCTTTTTCCCAAAGATACCCATGCAGTTTCAACTATAAAGGAAGGAGACTTTGTAGACTTAGAAGATCTCCATCAAAGGATGGAACTCTCTAGGTTCCCTGTGAGACTAGCAACCCAAAAATTCGGATAAGGAAAAACAAGCCAATCACACTCAGTATGGTTGGTTTGTTGTTTTTTGGGAGTTTTGTTGTTTTTTTTTGTTTTTTTCCTCAATTAGTGGTTGTGATGGCAAGCAGTGTAACTGACAGAGAAGCCTATTTTATGTTTATTAGAAGGAACCATATTTACAAGATTATGTGGGCTCCTGTAGTTGCCACTTGGTGAAGCTCTCCAAGTTCCCTGTGAGACTAGCAGCCCCTAGGCTTTCTTCTCTCACTAATCAAAGAAGGTTTACCTTCTTCAAGAGAAGTGATAGAGGAAGGTCTGGGAACAATTCCCTTTACTGCATAAAATTTCCCACTTTACAATCATTATAGGTAGTTAGTGCTGATCACATGACCAATCAGATCCTCTGAAAAGTGTGCTTTAAATCTCACACTTTTATGTGCACTAAATATTTAGTGCACACTTGAGGAACTGTGCTGAAGAGCCTAGTGGAAGATCCACTAGGACTATGACCTTCCAGCCTCAGTCCCTAGTGCTTACAATGAATCAATGTCTTCTTTTATAGACTTTAGCATTTCACTTGTTACATTGGGTTTCAAACAGGAAAACCACAGGAATTTACCTCATTTATTTTTTTGAATATTATCAATTAGAGCATTCTTACTGAACCAAAGTGTGTCAGAGCTTGCTAGGTACTAGGGCTAGGGCTAGGCTAGGCTAGGGCTAGGGTTCTGTAAGGACCAACTGGAATTTGATTGGTCACAAGTCATGTGATCAACACTAAAATGTTTAGATCACTCTTTTCTAGCTCCATGCATGTGTTTTAATGCATGGTGCACTCGAATGATGCTATAATGCTCTCGGTAATGTAATGCACCTGCCTTTGGCTCGTGCATTACATTCACCTTGAGCATTATAGCATCATTCTCATGCAGGTGCATTAAAACACTTAGAGCTAGAAAAGAGTGAACTAAATATTACATAGTTTCAGCTATATACCATCACAGCGAACTCCAGCATCCTGTCCAGAAGAACAAGTATGATATCCTATTTGTGAATTTCCATATGAGCATTCTGTTAGATTCCTTTCATGACCTCTGCATCCAACACTACTCAATAAGTAAGGGCCAGATGCTTCACCATATTCTAGAGATCTGATTGCCGTGCTATCTACAAAGAAAGCAACCAAGCAGTTTATTCTTGTCATAGACTTAGTTAGCTACTTATTCTTACTTTCTCCTTGGAATCCTAACTGTCTACACACTATTGCAGCATCAATATTATTCCATCCAACATAGCATATGGACCCCCACACTCCTCTGTAGCACATCTCTACTTGCCCTTCACTGGAACTGTTTCCTCCAACAAGACGAACCTCTCCAAAAGTGCAAGTACGGACTGTACATATAATAGAGAAGGTGTAAGATTTGCATCTTTTCTACAAACTAATATGGAGTGTATTCAAAAGCTAGCTTTTGGCATTTAGTGCTCCCTCTCTCCCAATTTGCTGCATAGAAGGTTCATTACCTGGTGATTGATTAAATTGACACCTTACACCAGCATCGTTGTGGAAAGTACCATAATAATAACTGCCAGATGGACAGTCTGCAAGTCTTCTTTCAGATCCAGTACAATGCACATCATATAGCAGAATCGGTCCCACGCCAGGACCAAAAGTTGGCACTGTAACTCCTGTATTTTTTTAGAGCAAAAAAATATTTTTTAATTAATGGTGCAGCATCTTATCGATGAGATTTACTATACAGTATGACTTCTAACTTGTTACTATTCCGTTTGTTTGAAGCAATCCAAGTTGTCTGCAGGCCACGGTAGCATCATTGGAGTCCCATCCTGTACGACTCACAGTTCCCCACACTCCATTACTGCACATCTCCACTCTCCCCTCAAACTGATCCCTACCACCAGAGAGACGTATTGCCCCAGGAGAACACTGATTGGAATCTATATGAATTATCAGTATGTACATGTATATGATGCTGATTATTATGAGCGCAAAAAATTTCTTCTAAATAAAAATATTAAGTAGGCAGCCTCGTATGAAAACAATCCCTACATTTACATTCACTGCCTATAGAGGTTATTCGACTCCACCCACTTTTTGCTCGCACGTGGCAATGTGGCCATTTTGGATGGCAAGACGCGGGTGGCATTATACAACTGGTGCTAGGGAACAGCTATAGTCTGGCCATGTCTGTTGGCTCTGACTACTATGAGCAACTGGAGGATAGTGTCAAGAAAAGGTACAATGATAAACTAAACAGTATAGGAGTAGGATGAGTGGATGATCTTTACACCTTCAGTTCTGGACATACTGATACTTTCCCTAATATTGAGTACCCAGACATTTACAATTTCTTGATCAACACCCCAAGCCCATTATACTAAAGAAGAGCTCAAAGCTTATAAGAGTTGGATGGCTACAAGTACCTGTTGGCTGGTTGGGTTGGCAATTTGTCTGTACATCCTGTGGTGGGGAGTGACAAAAAGATAGTCTTGACTGCAAGTATTATATGAGACATTCACGATCAGTGTCTGCTTCACCGCTGAAGCCCTGGGTTGCTGCAGAAAAGTCTGGAACTATTATTTGCTCGCATGGCAGGCCTTGCTGTTTGCTGTAGAAACTCACCTCAAAGATACATCTTGTACGTCTCAACCATGTGCATGGGTTTCACCTACAATGAAAAATGCCCATGCCCCCATTTCAGAAATCAATTTTACTGCTCCTACTATACCGGTAAATCTGGTACTCCCTCGCAACCAGAATTTGTGCTACCTTCGAAAGAGAAAATTACTAGTTTTATCCATGAGCTATCTCAGACAGGAAAACTCTGTTATCTATCCTGCCAGAGTACTGTGAAAAGTATGTAGTTGACCATAGTTTATTGACATTATTATTATTGACATTATTATTATTGACATTATTGATTGACTTTATATCAGATACCCTATTGTCATTAGATTCTAAAAAGCTTTTTGTCAAAACATTCTCATGAACAACCATAACTTTTCCAGGTTTTTTTCCATCAATTCCACATCTTCACCAGACAACTTGGTTTGCGTAACCACACAAGACTCAAAAACGGTCACTGCTATATACACTACTCTGAAACTCCACCATAGCCCTCGCTGCTTCTTCCTGTGCTGCCTTGTCCCTTGCTGCTTGCTCCTTCCTTTGTTCTTCCCTTAACGCATTCTCTACTCTTGTGTGATTGGCCTGTTGTATGTCTCAAGTTCTATCTTCTTCTTTCGCTTCAATGGACTGTCAACATGCTAGGAACGTAGTCTGGGGACAGGTGGTCATTGCTCTTCTTCCCATTTATGAAATGGGCTGAACAAACATACGTACCTGTATTTGGTTCCTGCTGACAGCAGCTATCCACAGTCTACGGCGATCTGTGTCAGTAGGAAAGCGATAGAAGGATACAGCACTACCCTTGGTAAGCCTGTTGGTACAGCCAATTGCGCAGCAACTCTTCACCATCACAATTTATAATAGTAAACTAACCGGTCTGTAGCCTCGTACCCAGGCCCGCTCACCGCCCCGCGAAAAAAGCGGGCCTGGGTACGAGGCTAACCGGTCTGCAGATCTGCCACTCAAAATGGCTGCACTACCTTGCGCGCGCAAAAAGTGGGCGGAGTCAAATAACCTCTATAGCTAGCTAGCTATGGTAGTTGTAAAAGTAGGGATTGTTTTCATACAAGGCTGCATGTACATTATATAGCCCAGCTAGATTTTAGGCTATCCCTTATTATTTAGAAGAAATTTTTTATGCTCACTTGTTTCTATCCTTTCTCTTAGTGCTTGAACTTGAAAGTGTGTGGGCAGTATTCCACTGCATATGTACTTATACGTGGCCCCGCCCATAAGCCCCGCCCCTACCATCAAAATGGCGTAGAAAGATCTGAATGCTATTGATACCACTGATTCGTGAAGTAGAGCCTTAGTCAAAACTAATAGCAAAAGATCAGCCTCCAGATGGCCAAAGCAGAATTTTGATGACTTATAGCCAGTAAGCCGGTACGTCGATCTGATTATCAGAGAGTACGATAGTACTCTCTAAGTAGGGATGGCACAGATGCTCCATTGGAGTAGTACTTTTTCATAACTCCAGAATACTTACCTCCTGCAGTCAGCAACTCCTAACTTGAAGACAGAACACCTTCAACATGCTAGGACTCAAGTATGAAGAGCAGAGAACAAAGCAGTATCATTTTACAGCGACTTCAAAAATCGCCATATTCATCTGGTCGTTCATCATCATCATCATCATCATCTGATCATTAAACAACTTATTTCAGAAATGGTTCATTCAAATGCTATAATTCTTATACCAATCTACTCAGAAATGACTGCGCTATAATCCTTTACCTTTAAATCGACATGTTCAAAAATAGCACGACACGACAAGTTACAGTCGAACCGCGCACGTATTATTTTTGCAAAATTTAATTTCCAACCGGAAGTGGGCGGAGTCGAATAAAAGCCAAGATGGCGAAAAGTGCACCTGCTCTCTAACAAGCGTCCCCAGCAGCTTATCTGACCGGTTAGGACTTATACAAGTTCATGCGTAGGTTAAAAAAGGAAACCCTTTTCATTTATGATGGGCTAAGAGTTTGCAAAAAGCTCTCAAGAGGGAGTAAAAAGAGGTTTTAGAGCTGGATATGCCACTGGCTACTACTCTCTGTTTCATACTTTCTCCCTTACAGCGTTCAACAGGTAAGCGTGACAGTTATGATATTCGCTGTGAATAAAGATAAATTATCATGTTATAATAAGATGCAAGTGAAATGTTTGTAAAAGGTGCAAAACAGAAATGTGCAACTGTTTATTTGTTGTCAGTTAACTATGTCACTTTGTGATTCACTGCCTATTTTGTCCAAACTCTCATCTATTTCATAGTCATTTTCCTTTCTATTTGTTTCATCCATCTCACGTTCATTCTCCTCTTCATTTGCTTCCAATAGGTCATTGTTGCTGTCAACCAGATTACTGCCATGGTGCTTACTAATTTTTCTTTGGTAAGTTGATTTGGTGTTGTAGATTGTGCATTTTCCCATAATTCAATCTCGGTTTGAAGTATGGTTGGTAATGTACTACTGGAGTGTGCCCTATAGCATGACATACATAGACAATCATTTTCTGTGTCAGTGTGACTGAGGTGGGTTTTGACTATGGCGAAAGAAATGAGTTCCTTTTTTCGGTTTAGCACCACAACTACTGCGGTTTATTTCCCTATAGACTAGTTGATAGTGGACAGGACACAAAAAACTCTCTCTGTACTTTTGGATGGTAATTTTAAGGCTAACTTTATTCGTTGGTTGCTGGTTAAGGATGGTTTTATGACTTTAATCCTGTACGCTGTATAGCTACATCGATCGGTGATTGTGGTTGTTTTGCCCATTTAGGTATACCCTGGGTCAGATTGGTGGCGCTTGAGATCTAGTGTGGTGGCTTGACAGATACAGCTGTCATCAGGAATTGGACTCTTAAAGTGAGTAATGGCTAACAATTTCAAAGAAGCCGACCATGTCCCAAAGTGTGTATAACTTGGGTTCTATATTACTGCAGAATGGTGAACAGCACGTCCTTTCAAGAATGGAATGAGCAGCTGCTCTCAAACTCTAACTCTCTCCGATGAATCTACTGCATTGGAAATTAATTATTAGCTATAGGTTATACATTATTCTCTTACCAGTGATGATAACAGTAATGAAGTTCAAACTAATTTGCTAGTTCACCACAATGTAAACATCAACCAACAGCTGCTGCAGTGGCAGCTGCTTAGCTGGGCTATGTAGAATGCATGCATCCAGAGCCTGGAAACAAGCTGGAGATTTAGAGAAGCTATTTAGTTACTTTCCTCGTAAGTGACACAAAAGATATTTTCCCTGCTGTTACTCTGGGCTATTGTCAGCTAGTATCTAAAGCTATAGTGGCATCAGAAGTGCAAAACGCAAATGTGCAGACAAATGCCAATTTTTAGCCATGTGTGTGAAGTGGCATCTAACAGGAGAACGGCACAAGCTTCAGATCCCAAACTTGGAGAATTCGAAGAAAGAGTACTCGTAAGCATGCTAACCAAATGTATAGTTCATTTGTTGTTTTACTTGGAAGAAACGTGCACAAATAGCGATATACCATGGCCCAGCTCCGTAGTTAAGGGGTGTGGCCAAGTACCGGGAAATTAAAATGAGAAAACCATGTGTTTTTTATTACGTGCGCGGTTCGACTGCTTTCAACATACGAGGCAGACATTTTTATGCCCCGCCCCATACACATGATTCTTGGACCTTGACCTCGCAACTGACTAGGTCTCTCGATGCTCAGAGCGTAAACCTTAGGCACCACTAGTCTAGTCTTGCATGGGCCAGACTCTCACACGCAGAAGAGAGAGTCTGGTCAAACTCCATACCGACTTTGTTCTAGAAATCCATGAAAATCGTGGATAGCATGCGCAGAACACGTAGCTACGTCATCAAATTTGAGCGCGTGCGTAGTCTATTATTGGCGAGCAGATAGTTGCTGCCTCTTTATCTAGCTGCATGCAATCGATAGCGATTGTCTCTTTCTTGAAGGAGCTTACTGCTTCTATTTGTATGACTTTTAGAATTGAATAGCCAATCCTACGTCCACCTTCTTGAATAGCTTCAAGAAATCTTGAGCCATCTTTTTGCTCGCACTATTTCGACTTAGTCATGACGTACTGTGACGTGATTTTTTATGCGCGGCGTGCGCTGCTGCTTACTCAGCAGAACAAAGGGTTTGACCAGACTCTCTCTTCTGCGTGTGAGTCTCGCCCGCGCGAGACTACCACTAGTCTGGTTATGATTGAATCAACCCTTGATGCAACAGTATATCAGGTACATATCAGTAACGGCCTTAAAAATTATATACAAAATTATGTCAATGGCAATCTTATTATAAACTGTATAGATCTTCCAGATCAGATTCATTTCGGCTCATACAATATTATGATGAAATCTCCATTGAACTTTAACTTTTGATAGCATCCAGTTGCCTATAATAAAATAATAGAACATTACATCAAAAAAGATGATGAACAAGTAAAGGAAAAAATATTTATTCTAAATAAAAAAGAGAAGTAGGGATGGCTGTGTGCAGTTCAAAAAAGTTCAGCAACAAGAGAGTGAACTTCAGTCAAGTAACCCCTTACCCATCACCAACTACGAGATAACTATTCCTATTTCACTCCCTTTATATCTCATCATGGGAGTGAAGTAGGAATAGTTGGCTTGTAGTTGGTGATGGGTAAGGGGTTACTTGACTGAAGTTCACTCTCTTGTTGCTGAACTTTTTTTGAACTGCACACAGCCATCCCTACTCCTCTTTTTTTATTTAGAATAAATATTTTTTCCTTTACTTGTTATTATTACAAGTAAGGGAAAAAGCATTTCGTGAAATGAAAAAAGATGTAGGGATGACCACTGCTCAAAAAAGTAAGGAAACAAGAAGGATGGAAATGGGATCAATCTTTGTTCTGTATATCCAGCCAACAATCCCTACATATACGTCGGGTAGCTTCAGATTATAGTGTAACAAGTGAATGCAAAAAATTTCTTCGAAATAAAAATGTGAAGTAGGGATGCTATTATAACTGCAGCTTCATTATGAAAACCAAGTACTGCAGCATCGAAGCAGTATGGCCCAAAAATCTAGCTGGAATATGTATTATAACTGCATGCAAGAGAGTGAACTTAGTGAAGTGACCCTTACCCACCATCAAGTACGAGATACTATTCCTACTTCACTCCCTTGGCCCTTGATCATGGGAGTGAAGTAGGAATAGTATCTTGTAATTGATGATGGGTAAGGGTCACTTCACTAAGTTCACTCTCTTGCATGCAGTTATGATACATATTCCAGCTAGATTTTTGGGCCATACTGCTTCGATGCTGCAGTACTTGGTTTTCATAATGAAGCTGCAGTTATAATAGCATCCCTACTTCACATTTTTATTTCGAAGAAATTTTTTGCATTCACTTGTTTGCATTCTTTTTCTTTGTGATTATGAAAATTGATAGACACTAAAGGCTTCCTTGATTGAACTAAATTTATTTAATGATCAGTATTTCATTCTGTTCAGGGAGGAGAGTTTGAAGGATGATCATCTGCAGTGTAATGGAGTACTGAAAGGAGTGAACATTTTAAAAAGTGAACAGCATTAGCTAATTGTTACATATGTGATCACTGAAATAATTATTGAGATGGTACGTATGTCTTGCTTGAGGGAGGAGTATGGGGAGTTTATGCATTTGGTGTAGTGATCATAATAGTGGATGCCATCAAATGGCCACATCCTGTGCAGGTGTTATATGAGGAGAACTGCTATTAATTGCCCCACCCCTTTTATGAGGTAATATCGCGAAGATTTTTTTCATACGAGGCTGCAGCACATTATAGATAGCCCAGCTAGATTTTAGGCTATCCCTACTTAACCTTTTTATTTGAAGAAATTTTTTACGCTCACTTGTTTCTATCCTTTTTCTTAGTGCTTGAAGTTGAATGAGGGAGGCTACAGTACAGTACTATACGAAGCCAGCTCTACATAAACCTCTTTTGTAGGTACATACAGTGTCTCTGGTTGAAGAATTTGTTCAGCTATTTAAGTTTTGTTGATATAAAACTTTACAGCAACAGCAATGTAAATGACATGTACACGGCATGGTGAAGTGAGCTGACTACACTACAGCCAAGTACTGGCTATAATGCTACTATAGGATGAGCATCTGTACTGTAATTCAGCAAGGAGTGACTGGAACATCATCAGATAATGAATGAAGATCTTGGCTATAGCTAAACTTAAGCTTACGTGGCTCCGCCCATAAGCCCCGCCCCCTTCAAAATGGCGTAGAAAGATTAGCAGCTGTGTTCCGAGTGCTATCGAATAGTGAAGTAGAGCCTTAGTCAAAACTAATAGCAAAAGATCAGCCTCTAGGTGCCGCTCTAACAGATGGCCAAAGCAGAATTTTGATGACTATAGCCAGTAAGTCGGTACGTCGATCTTATTATTATTATTATCCTTATTATTATAAAGAAAAAGAACGAAAAGTCAATTTTAGAACTCGTTTTTTTCTTATGTTGGCGAATGAATTTTTGGCTTTTGAACATTCTCCTCTCTTCTTTGTAGATATAATAATTCACTGTAGCCTTCTGAGAACCTGTAGAGTAAGGGTAGAAGAGAAAGAAGAGTTTTTTGTTTATACTGTCCTATGGACTTTGACCTGCCATCCCTACTTAGAGAGTGCTACCGCACTCTCTGATAATGTATGTATATGTAGGGATTGTTGGCTGGATATAGCTACAGAACAAAGATTGATCCCATTTCCATCCTTCTTGTTTCCTTACTTTTTTGAGCAGTGGTCATCCCTACATCTTTTTTCATTTCACGAAATGCTTTTTCCCTTGTTCCTCGTCTTTTTTCCTCTCTTTTATGGTTTTAGCTATGTATAGAGTTCATTCTTCTATGTGTATGCAGGGACAGATGAAAGAAGAATAGTTCTCCAATAGTTCTCCAGCATACCAGCCCAATCAATGAGTCAAGGTGTTGTGTTATTGTTAAGCTATATACTTGGAGGTCGAAGGAAGATGCTGAAATAGAGTCTACCGTCGTGAATCTAAATCCCCGAGTCGATACAATAGTCTATCATCATTATCTAGAGCTAGCTAGCTAGAGACAGCTGAGTAATATTATAATTTCGAATAATTGGATATCAAATACATGCGCATGCATATTATAGAAAAGATGGCTTCCTAATTGAATTAGTCTAGTGCTGTGCTCCGTAGTGTCTCCTTTTTCATCGACTCTTTCAAGGATCAACGAGTAGAAAAGATCGTAGTTGGTAGAATTTGGAGTGGATTTATCCAGAAATCGCTTGAGTGGTTCGAGAGATATGGTTGTCTAAGAATAATAATAATAATAATAATAATAATAATAATAATAATAATAATAGAGAAGAAGAAGAATCCAGCGATTTACCTGCTTGCCGTATTTCTGAAACGGTAAGCTCCCTGGTCCTGAAACTTGGTCTGCACATTGTAGTAGGCTCTAGTAGGCTGGATAATCATTCACAGTAGCTTTTGTTAGGTCTAAGTGGGGGAACTAGAATTTCACTTTAGTATTAGTCTATAGGCGGCGCGTGCGGCCGTCCGAGTCATCCCTACATAGAGAGTGCTACCGCACTCTCTGATAAAGAAACAGAACAAAAGTCAATTTTAGATCGTTTTTTTTTTGTTAGTGAATGAAAGAAGAGTTTTTAGTTTATATAGTGACCTTTGACCCGCCATCCCTATTAGAGAGTGCTAGCACACTCTCGATAAAAGAGCTGGGTACACTTCAAGTGACTACACTACTTTTGTGTAAGGTTTCTATGCAATAATCTGCGGCTAGCTAGAAGAATTACCTACAGAAAGAGCATTAATTGTTATACTGTATAAGGAAGCTGAATCTCATACCTACAAGGTTTCCTCTGCAAAAGATATCAACTTTTCCATAAGAACCAATTGAGTTATCAAGTCGGCAATAGTATTGAGACACATAGTTACAGTCGAGTAGAGAACTCTCATTTCCAATACAGTTGTAGGCATTACTGGATGGTACAAAGCCTATGTGACTATTTTGACTGCTGAAAACAGTTGCTGGGGATACAAAGAATTTAGCATGACGACAGAAGTATTAGAAATAATAATCTCATGATGCATGCATGCATATACCTGGTTGAGTGGCAGGATAGCCAAGTTGTCTGCACACGACGAAAGAGTCCTTATGGTCCCAACTCTGATAACACACTCTGGACCATGTTCCATTAAGGCAGACTTCAACATTACCTTGCTGTGGAACCAACCCACCAGTCAAGCGAACAGCTCCATTTGGACCTATAAAGATTAACCTTCATATGACACAAGTAAAAATAAAAATTAAAATATAGAGTGATGCATAATAGGCAATGACCCAAGGATGAAGTTGAGATTACGGAAGGATGCATGAAGTCGAGTGTGGGCACAAGATTTGACTTCATCCTTCCGTAATCTCCTTGTTTCTTCACCTTTTGCATGGTCATCCCTATATATATACATTTTGTTAGAAATGTTTTTACTTAGCGTAAGTCATCAATCATCGACCATCACTCATTCTCGACCACCCCATACCAATTGTCGACCATTATTTTGAAATTAAAGTTTACTGAACATTTACGGGGATGCACAACACAAGGGGCGAGTTTCCGGAAAGTTCAGTGAGCTAGCCATGGCTTCTAAGGTTGTCAAGCGTTCCAAGCGTCCTGCTGCCAAGCTCAGGCAGTGGTCTGACGAGTCCATGTTAGGAGCTATTCGAGCAGTTCGTGAGGGAGAGTTTGGAGTCAATAGGGCTGCGTTGGAATACGGAGTGCCTTGCACCACCTTGAAGGATCGACTCAGTGGCAGGGTTACTCATGGCTCCCAATCAGGTGCCAAGCCATACTTGTCAAGAGAGGAAGAGAAGGAGCTGTTCGACTTCCTCATTACCTGCAGCAACCTTGGGTATGGCAAGACTAGAAAGGAAGTGATGTTGCTAGTGGAAGGGATCATGAAGAAAAAAGGGAGAAGCTTAGATAAGCCTATTTCAAACGGGTGGTGGCTTGGATTTTTGGAGAGGTGGCCTAAGCTAAGCTTGAGAAAGGGCGATAGCTTTTCTGTGGCTAGAGATAAAATGACGAGCCCTGAAGTTTTTGATGGTTATTTCAAACTATTGAAAGAGACGCTTGAAAAGAATGATTTGATGCATAAGCCTAGTCAAATTTATAACTGTGACGAATCAGGAATGCCTTTAGAACACAAGCTTCCTCGCACGGTTTCTCCAAAGGGTGTTAAAAAGGTTCGACAAGTAACTTCCAGGAATAAAACTCAGATAACTGTACTGGCATGTGGGAATGCAATTGGTCAGTCTATACCTCCCATGGTAATTTTTTCTGGAAAACGATTCAATCATGAGCTAAGTGTGGGGGAAGTGCCAGGAAAAAAGACAGAAAGGGAGAGAGAGAAGAGAGCTAAACAAGCTGGAAAGGAGAACAATTCAAAGAGAGTGAGGGCATATGCACCCACAGCAAGTTCCTTGGCAAGTTCATCTAATAGTACTACGAAGCAATATCCTACACGTAAGAAGGCTAAGACTGTAGAGACTGCTCCCAAGGTGTCAGACGATGTGTGTGCTGTATGTACTGGAGCGTATGTGGATGATGTGGATGAATAAGGTGACGTTACTGCTGACTGGATCCAGTGTGCTGATGCTGCATGTGGTGTTTGGAGCCATGTTGACTGCCTCGAGAAGCATGCAGCAGGTCATGTGTGTGCCATTTGCTTCAGCATATTCACTTGAACCATTTTTTGTGCTAGCTATGCTTATTTGATTCTTTTTTGCCAACTACTGTAGTGGTTGATTTCATAATAATTATTTTGAACGGGTGGTCGACAATATTATAATAGCGCGTTATGGGCGGTCAACAATGTAATTATTAGCTAGCATGGGAAGGTCGACTTCAAATGCCGGTGGTCGACTTCATGTTTTGACAGTACGAGTTCAATGAGGTCACTGCTCTCCCCTTGACTGGAACGAATCGCTGTCACCTATAGTTGCTTCTGAGTCCTTTGGGCAGCCGGTAGTACGCTGAACGATGCTGTACCTATGCGTATGAAAAAACAACAACTGTAAGTTGCTAGGGTGGTCGGTGATTGATGACTTACGCTACTTGTTTCCATTTTTTTTCGATAGCAGAAGTCAAGATGTATAATTTTAAAGTATATGCTTTTTATTTTGATGCACAGAAGTTGGGATGTTATAGCTTCATCGTAAAGCATCGAAGTATTCGACCTTGTGTTTGTGAAGGAGAGTGCTGCTAGATATCTTCAATAAATGCTGGCTAAGGGTGGAGTCCTGGTACATTATAAATTGTATGTAGAAATAGTGACTCTGAAGACTTGAGTTTTGAGCGATATTTTACATCCTAGTTACTATGTAGAAAATGTCAGCTACCAAAACAAGTTATTTCACAGGATTGTTTTGCATGATTGTCCTATACTGCTGAATACAAAAGTTACTCAGTGCAGCGAGCAAGCTGACTCTCAGGTCATGACTCATTGAAATCGTAAATATCTAGGTCTACACTCCAAAATGCCCCAGGTGTACGTATGGTACGTACGTACGTGTCCCGAATTAGTAGCGCTGTGCGTGCATATATAATGCACATGTTCCAATTGTAATCGAGCTAGATTGTTTTCTACAGAGGTTTTCAGGTTGGTTGACCAGTAGAATTTGCGCATGTGCAAGATAATTCAAGCGAGCAAAATATACTGTCATACAAATGCAATAGTCTTAAATTTAGTGAGTACGAATTTAATTCTGCACTAGTCGGCAAATTTTGTGTCAACCAACCTGAAAACCTCTGTACAGTCTTAGAGACAGTAGCAAGCACTTACAGCTTTCTATGTAAGTAGCTTCCAGGTTGGAACAACCACTAACATGACTCTTGTCTCTGACAGCACTGGAGCTAGTCTCTAAGTAGCTTCCAGGTTGGAACAACCACTAACATGACTCTTGTCTCTGACAGCACTGGAGCTAGTCTCTAAGTAGCTTCCAGGTTGGAACAACCACTAACATGACTCTTGTCTCTGACAGCACTGGAGCTAGTCTCTAAGTAGCTTCCAGGTTGGAACAACCACTAACATGACTCTTGTCTCTGACAGCACTGGAGCTAGTCTCGTGCGCCAGACGTATTTTTTTGCGAGGAGGGGAAGGGAAAAATACATCTGGTAACAATCGCCAGGTTTCTGTTCTTTCAAAGAATGTGCATCACGTGACTCGTGGGATAATAATACCACATGCGCACGCGCACACAATTAAAAATCAGATCTGTCTATAGCTGAGATCGAGCCATACTCAGGCGTAGCCATGGCCGACTCAAGTGCCAAGAAAGGTCTTGCAGTCCAACTAGTCTATAGCTAGCTATTCTGACCTACCTGTTGGAAGACACACAATGCTTCCCGAAACAAAGCTCTAAATCTTGCTTGCTTGATAGCCCAACTTGTTGGCAGCAGAACTCTCCGAATAGACACTCGCAGCTAGCCATGGCAGGCCAGATAATTGCTTATGAGCCATGCACACGCGGGCGTTATTGAATTTTTGTGGTGGCAACAACATTCTGTCGTATGTCAAGAAAACCTGGCAATTGTTACCAGACGTACTTTTTTCCCTCCTCCCTCGCAAAAAAAAAAGTGCGGCTGGCTAGCGAGACTACACTGGAGCCTATCAGCTACTTTGATTGCTCACTTGCTCAGTCCAATGCTGCACATTGCTATAGTAGTTGTAGAGGCTCTAGGCTTATCGGCGAGCAAGCGAAGCGAGTGAGCCACTCACTTGTGATGTAAATTGAGATTCGCGATATATATAGATTATTACATTGATACCGTGAAATATCATGAGTCTGTTGCGGCACTCGTGTGAATACCAGCCAATCAGACGAGTGATATTTCACGGTATCTATGTGATAATCAATTTATTATGTAGCTACTGAGCATGCGTGGTGCTTTAGCACTTAGAAAGCCAAGCGCCTACAATCCACTTAGCACCTCTATGACAAAATGCTGTAGAATAGCTATTCCTTCTAAGTGCTATGGGCATGTTTCATTTGTGGGGTCAAAGGTCAAACAAACGTACGCACATGCGTATTATAAACTATGCCCGCTAGCTATTGAAATTTCACTTCCGTTTGAACATTGAGTTTTGCGTATGACCTTTGACCCTCATTACCACTGTATAAAATTGCAATACAAAACATGTGCAGTAGCCTACGCAATGTTCAAACACAAGTGAAATCTGCAGTACCAAATATATATACTCCGGTTTGCAGGAATCTTGCCGTAAACCGACTACTACGCATGCGTACTGTTTGAAATTTTTTTGCATATTAAAAATTTATTCATCACAATGAAATTACAGTGTGAGTTACAAGTCAAACAGTATCTTGTGAACAGACCAATCTGCTGTCATTAATTGCCCGATCTATGGTGCCCCCATCCAGTTCCAGATTGTGGTGGGCGGGCTGACCAGCACGAGATCTTGATCCACGCAGGCACATGATAGCAGACCTTAGGAGGGAAAAACTTAAGGTGCACCTCAGCTAATCCATCGTTTGGCTATAAGGTCTGTTTTGTTTCGTTGCCAGCATTGAAGCTAGTTTCTTATACACAACTTTGGCAGTTGGCCCCATTCCACCAGAGGAAGTGAACACTAGGGTGAAAAATGGCTGTGTTCAACCTCCTGTATTCTCTGGTCATAAGCTCTTCTTTTTTCCTGCTCGTGTTTGCGGAAGGCAGCAGTGAGAGATAGATTTTGATAGGTGTGTGCGAAAGGGTTGAACACCCGTACGTCAAAAAGTGCACGCACTCTATCACCTCCCCAGAACCCTTGGGCCCTTGGGCCATGATGTCGAGATGAGCCCCATCCTCAATGTTAGCTGTTCTGTGGTTCATAGCCTCACCAGTTAGGGGCTGAAGTGGAGGTTCAACCCCCACATTGTGACACACCTTGCCCATACACTTTGCTGTAATGTCCCTTAACTCGTTGTGCCGTAAGGAGGGAAAACCCCCACGAGGACAGCTCAGAGAATGCTCCACTGTGAAGGCTTTGTCACACACACACCTAGAGGGGAGCCCCTTAGGCTTCCAGTCATAACGCAGACACAAAGCATCCCTAAAGTCACCCTTGTGGAGACTGAAACCATGCTCAGCGATTGGAAGAGTTGTGAGCCAGCTTGATGCACCTTTTTCCTTTGCGATATTCACAGCACGTTGTAGGAGTGCAGGAAGAGTGTCAGTTAGATTTGTCGAGACCTCCTCTTGGAGTTGTCTTGTTCGTTTCTTCACCTCATTCTTAGCCTCTATCTGATCGCACAGCGATTGATATGGAAGGGTCTCAGATTGCTCATATAACAGCTCCTCAATGGGACAGTTACAAGGTTTGAGTTTTCAAAGCTGGAACAGTTTTCAGCTGGGTTCTTGACTGCCAATCCCCCAAGGCGAACTGGTAAGGCCATCAGGTTTCTCTCGTTTTGATTGAATGGATTTTGCCCAGTGATTGATGGTAGGAATTCACAGTGCAGTTTTTGTTCAATTCGTTGTAGAATGCTTGAAATGTCTGGTATTGTTCTCGAGAGATAGGTCCATTTGCTGGAGAGGCCATGAGTGAGGGCAGAGTAGGCTGAGTGGCAGCAATAGTGGTCAACTTATCAATTTCTTTCAGGAACACTTGCACTTTGTCAGCTGCATAGTACCAATTGCAGCACCCAGATAATCGTGACCCTCGGATGTAATTGACCCATCAAAAATGTATCTTGCCTCTGCCAACTTTTCTTCTTTCACTACAAGGCACGACTTTGATGGATTTGTGTAGTAGCCGAAATTCTTACCCTCACAGCACAGCCGATCCCACCAGCTGTGTAAACCATCTGATTTCTGCCGACACCAGCGTCATCGGCATACCATATTTGCTTGACCGGAACAGATGATACTTTTTGAAATTGTGCTCGAATTCTAGTATACTTCTAACCTTTGGTGTTTTCAAGGCTCAACGACGAGCATGTGCGAGAATGCACACTCAGCATTTTGCAAGATTCCTGCAAACCGGAGTATACACATATATCGCGAATCTCAATTTGCATCACAAGTGTGTGGCTCACTCGCTGATAAATGTATATTATATTTGGTATGTCAATAGCTAGCTAGCAGGCATGCTCCAATAATTAATAATACACGTGCATACGTTTGTTTGACCTTTGACCCCACAAATGAAACATGCCCATCTTTCTACAGCATTTTATCATAGAGGTGTAAGTGGATTGTAGGCGCTTGGCTTTCTAAGTGCTTGTGGTAAGCATTATACAGCCTCCTGTGTATGCAGCTGCCACAACCTCTGCAATATCTTAGCCCAAAAAGTCAAAGTACGAATAACTTTCACCAACTGCTTCGTTCATCGATTGAATATGTTACACGAACATACCCTAGTTAATATGCTTGTACGTACATACGTACATCCGTCACGGTTCAAAGGTCAATTAGTAATGCGCATGCATGTCACTCATGGCAACATACAAATTCAAAGCAAGGAAGGGTGAATCGAGCCGCTCTGCGGCTCGATACGCCCAAGTACTAAGTTCCTAGCTATAGACTTGACTCAACAATGAATCTTGATGCTCTAAGAGTTCAACATTAGCTACAAAGAGGTGAGGGGAGAAAGAAAGAAAAAAGAAAATACGGTTCAAAGCTCAATAGCTACTGCGACTGCAGCGAGCCTAGCCAGGCTGATGAAGATATAAACAAGCAAGGGCCCGGAGACTGCAGTAAGCCTAGGCCAGCGAAGAATGCATGGCTGCAGCAAGCCTAGATAGCAAGCAAGATGTCATAGGAAAAGCCTCACTGAAGGAAGAGCACAGCATAGGCTTAGCTAGAAGAAACCAGCCCCAATAGCATGCAATTTCAAATGCAAAATAAGATTGCCACAGATTTTCTGTGGGTGCAGGCTAGTTATTATCATTGCTGAGTTAATCTTTAAGCATGTACCCCATGCTGTTGATTACAACTCTGTTTTTGTTGTTGACATGAGCACCAGGAAGCAAGAAACTAGCTTCTTCTGACAAGTTCCAGCCACAGATTTTTATGCAAAGGCCTTCAGCTTTTTCTCTAAAATGCAATATCATTCTTCTACTTAGTATGCGGTTATCCTTGTAATTGCAGCGAGCGAGCTGACCCTCAGGTCATGACTCATTGAAATTGTAAAAAATATATATGTCTACACTCCAAAATGCCCCAGGCGTATGTACCTACATGTCATGCAATAGTAGCATGCTCCAATCGTAATTGCTTCATTGATTTCTACATCGTTTTGTTATAGCATGGATAGTAGGGTTAGGCTTATCTAAGTGGATTGTAGGCATATCTAAGTACTTTGTGGTAAGTACTATGCATGCAGCTGCTCATAACTCAACAGCAAAGCATAAATGAATTAGAGCCTATCAGCTCTAAGCATAACTAAAGTCTATTGCGTTCACCTTGACCTTCTTACATCCGCGATAACTTGCTCAATTCTCGACCAATTTCAAAATTTCAAACACCAGCAGCTAGCTAATGATTTATGATGATGCTTTTTATATAAGGACTCATTCCTTACCAGTAAGAAGTTAGCTGTATGTCCCATAAGCAAAGTATGGAGCTGCCATTCACCACAAGGAATGTAGTGCACGCGCATTGCGTGCGATAGAGCAAAACAATGGCTGCCAGGTGCTACTGATTCTCGAGTAAATTAGCTAGCTTACGTGAGTAACTGCTGGTTAAAACTAAGAAATATGAATTATAGAATAGTTTAGCTAACTAGAAAACTGAATCACAGAATCTTTTAGCTAACTAGATCGATAGAATCAATGAGAAGTCACATTATCAAGTTTAACTACAATATTCAAATCACTGCTAAACTTCCCGGCAGTTTAGCTTATACAGAACATACAGAATAATCATTGCTAAACCCTCCAGGAGTTGCTGGGATCAGGAAAGGAAGGAGCAGGCTTGAGATGTCAGCTACCTCTCTGGGGATTGTCCAGTAGAAGACAGGACAGAAGTCCAGGGAGAGTCATGGCAGGCATGAGAGAAAGTCACGCAAAAACGAGAAAAGAAACGAGAAAAGAACTTGATCTAAACTGATAACACGTGGCCTGCCTCCAATTACCCGTGCATACCTCTAGCCATAACTATGTGGCTAATTGGATTAACACGCGTTCTTACGTAAGCTTACTATACCACAGCTACTTCCGGGGAGTTGCTCACTCACTTCTACAGTCTTTTGGGCAGCAGGCACAAAGCTTATCTAAGCTGCTTGTAGGCACTAGGCTTATCTAAGTGCTTTGAGGTAAGCATTATGTATGCCACTTACATATAAAACTCACATCAAAATCTTCTAAGGAGTTGAAAGCACAAATGAATAGCTATCAGCACAAAAGCCTATAGGAATACTTGGTTGCTCGCTCGCTGTGACTCAAATGTTGTACATTGCCCTTGTAATTTAAGTGTCAGAGACATTATAATTATAGGGCTAGGCTACTCACGTTTACAGTGTTTACCTACGTATACTTGTGTATACCCGTATATACACTGTAAAAACAAATGTGTAAGAACAACCTATTTTTAGGTTATCTGGAACTCAGATAATTGTTTTTACACATTTCTTTTTACAGTGTATACCCATGTTTACCTGCATATAATAATGTCCATTTATAGCCCATTGCTATGGTAACGGACTGATTTACATGGATCTATAAATGTGATACAGTGCATGTAATTGTAGCCTGGGGTGGTGTTTGCAGGGAAGAGTTAGATATAGATTCTGCAAAATTGATATTGCAATTTAAGGAGTTGTGACCAGACTGAAAGGTGTGACAGTATAGAGTTCTGTCTTTATACTAACTACTCTCAGAAAATCTTGTCATGGAATTTTAATGTTATTCATTGAACACGGTGCACACGCTATAATGATATTCATTGACCACATTCCACATTTCAAACCCAACAAGCTTTTCAGAGAGTAGCCAGCATAAAAGGCAGAACTTGCGAGCTGTGTAACAGCGTGGCTGGTATTCTGCACTAGCTGCCCTGTTGCCATTCAGCCCAACCATATGGCGCTGTGTCCCTACCTTACGTGGGCAATGGGCAAGTTAGAGTCTCGACGTTGAAGTGGGATGGCCATATTCTTGTAAGCAACTAGAGACAGAAGCACTGAGCATGCATAGTACACACGCATGGACTATAAAATAGTGTGTGTGCGGTTTATAGTGCACTCGCCTTGTCCTTATAATTCGACTACAAACCTAGCACTTGGTTAATATTACATATTCCTGCATATACTGTGTTTACACATATATAACCCGCATATACCCTGCATATGTACGGTGTATTCCCATGTGTTTACCCATGTATCCTAGCACTCCTAAGTAGGGATGGCAGGTCAAAGGTCGTAGGGTTGTACAAACTAAAACTCTTCTTTCTCTTCTACCCTTACTCTACAGGTTCTCAGAAGGCTACAGTGAATTATTACATCTACAAAGAAGAGAGGAGAGTGTTCAAAAGCCAAAAATTCATTCGCTAACATAAGCAAAAAATGATGTCTAAAATTGACTTCTGTTCATAATAATAATAATAAGGATAATAAATATAAGATCAATGCCCTGACTTACTGGCTATAGCTAGTCATCAAAATTCTGTTTTGGCCATCTGTTAGAGCGGCACCTAGTTTGACTAAGGACTATTCGATGCACTTGGAACACTAGCTAATCTTTCTACGCCATAATTCAGTTCAGTAGCTCTCAAGTTTAGCTAGCTAAACTAGGTCTTCAGTTTGATCGTTATAGCTAGCTATTTATGATGTTCCAGTCACTCCTTGCTGAATTACAGTACAGATGCTCATCCTATAGTAGTATTATAGCCAGTACTTGGCTGTAGTGTATTAAATCAGCTCACTTTGCCATGCCATGCACATATCATTTACAAAACTTAAATAGCTAAACAAATTCTTCAACCAGAGACTGTGTATGTAACTACAAAGAAAAAGATAAGGTTTATGTAGAGCTGGCTTTCATGTCAAATTAATAATCACTGCATACTCTCAGTTGAAGTAACACAGTCAATACTGCCACCCTCAATTCTTTACATACACACAAGCTTACTTTCAACTTCAAGCACTAAGAAAAAGGACAGAAACAAGTGAGCACAAAAAATTTCTTCTAAATAAAAAGGGATAGCCTAAAATCTAGCTGGGCTATCTATAATGTACTGCAGCCTCGTATGAAAACAATCCCATAATCTACATAATCCCTACTTTTATAACTGCCATAGCTAGTTATAGGTAGTGGATGTAAAAGTAGGGATTGTTTTCATACGAGGCTGCAGTACATTATAGATAGCCCAGCTAGATTTTAGGCTATCCCTACTTAACCTTTTTATTTAGAAGATATTTTTTGCGCTCACTTGTATACCTATGTTTACCTGCGTATACCACAGCTAGCTCACCTGCAGCTATCTCTGAAAATTCATAGGTAGTGTGTGGGTATAACTATTGTTTATTATACCTTCAACAGGTCATACTAACAATGTTAAATGACCCTTAACAACACTATAAAAACATTTTCTTTTGAGTAGTTTGAATTCAATTTCATAACTAGGGCAATGAGTCACAGCAAGTGAGCAAGCTATAGCTTTTTAGAGCTGATAGGCTCCAATTTGTTTGTGCTTCAATTCCTTAGTTGTTAAGTTATGTACAAAACACTTAGCCTATAGCACCTCCTAGCAAGTATATAGTGACATCAATCAAGCTTGCCTATTACGTTTACAATTTGAGGATGCACATTTTGCATGCGCATGCAGGGCACTACTATTGCACAACACGTGTACTGGCCATATGTACATATGCCTGGGACATTTTGGAGTCTATATAAGAGGGGTGTTTTGATTCGGTGGAATGGACTAGTGGAATGGAATACTGGAATGGTGGAATGCTCTAAAACTTAAAGGCTTATTTCATCATGATCGTCCAGCATGTTCAACTTTGGATGTACACTACATACATGGCTTGCTTGATTTGCATGTGCTGACTGCCTAGCCCCGTTCCCTGGCACGTACATGCATGCACTTTGCAGGCGGATCGAAAAAGGTAAAATACGACGCATGGGAGGAAGAGAAAATTTAAGCACGTGGCATTTGGTTGTTGTGTGAAGTTTGGCAGTTTTTTTATAACAGTTAGGTTAATCATGGTGTATCTATGGGCTGATCATGTAACTGGTAATGCTGACTCTCCTATCATTATTGACAGTGGGCTTCCATGTTCTGTATTGCATGGATATGAGTATTAAATCTGTGATTGCTAGCAACAATTGTACCAATTCAGATGCAGGAATCTATAACATGCATCGGTGTGATGCAGTTAAAGGTGGATATAGCAGCTTTGTGTTAAACATAACCATGGGAAAAAAATTCACAGGAGGAGACGTGATCATGTTGATTACTATAGTTCCCTGAGGATGTTTGCTGAGTAATGAAAATACATATCTACATATCACTTGAAGGTAGCTAGTAGGCCCGGATAAATAATGCTGGCATCATTTTTTGAGTATATATCTAGAAGCATTAGCAAACATCCATAGTAGACATCCATAGTAGTAGTAACAGGTAATCAACATGATCACGTCTCCTCCTGGTATTCCATTCCACTGTTCCATGGGCCTCCTAGCTACCTTCAAGTGATATGTAGATATGTTACTCAGCAAAAATCCATAGTAGTAACAGATGATCAACATGATCACGTCTCCTCTTGTGCACTCCAACCTTCTGCAAAAGCAATTTTTTTCATGGTTATGTTTAACACAAGCTGCTACATCCACCTTTAACTGCACCACACTGATGTATGCTATAGATTCCTACAAGTGATATGTAGATATGTTACTCAGCAAAAATCCATAGTAGTAACAGATGATCAACATGATCACGTCTCCTCTTGTGCACTCCAACCTTCTGCAAAAGCAATTTTTTTCATGGTTATGTTTAACACAAGCTGCTACATCCACCTTTAACTGCACCACACTGATGTATGCTATAGATTCCTACATGTACATCTGAATTGGTACAATTGTTGCATACCCATGCAATATAGAAGTCCATTTCGGCATGCATGACATGATGCACACAACTGCAACATCTAAGTCAGCATTTAAATGTTTTGCTGATTCCATTTTGACATGCATGACATGATGAATAACGTAGCTACACAGCTGTCGGCATTGACTTAGCAACATCTACTGAAAGAAAAGATGCCTAAAGCTTTTCTGGGAAAGAAATTGAGCCTGAGCCTGAAGCTTCTAACACTAGCAGTAGTGTTAGCTATGTCTTTTGAGTAAATGGAAGAGTCCTGCTCCATCAGACCTCGAGAAAGAGGAAATTACTAATATTCGGGCATTATCAAAGCTAAGTAGATATCAAAGCATTATGCACTATAGTTGAGTGAGCCCTAATGCTCACTTAGGGATATACATGTCAATCTAGCAGGCTGGGGTCCCCATATCTTTGTAGGGCCTAGGGGTTGTCAGGCTCAAAACCTGAACAACCATACTTTACCATATATACTTTGATTGTCACCATACTTTACCATACTTTACCATACACTTAATTGTCAAACAATTGACCTTTAAACCTTCTAGAAGGTTCCATAGGCATGATTCGACACCTTTTGATTTTTGCCATATTTAGTCATTTTTGTGAGGCTGTGAGGCAGGTATAAAAACCTGGGCCTCCCAGCCAAAAGTAGTGGATAGAAAAACCTTTTCGATTAAAAGTGCTAACCTTTGTCGAACTGGGGAGATTCCCCTCACAGGGGTCCCCATATTTACCGTAGATATCTACATAGATTTAGGGACCGGGATCCCCATATCTACATAGATTTTGGGACAGTGTCACTAAAATAGGGGGTCCCCAAAACTTTGACACCGGCACTACGCCTCAGCACTTTGGTGCCGAGACTAAGGTAAGAAGAAGAAGAATCCAGCAACTTACCTGCTTGTTGTATTTCTGAAACAGTAAGCTCCCTAGTCCCGAAACTTGGGCTGCACTTTGTAGCGGGGGAACTAGAATATTACTTTTGTATTAGTCAATATGCGGTGTGTGCCGGCATCCGCGTCATCCCTACACTGTAAAAACAAGAGTGCGTACTTTATACCACAGGAATGTTCCCTACAGATAGGTATGTTTACAGAGAGCATTCCTTAGATATGCAATACACACTTTCATTTTTAGAGTGTACAGAGAGAACCTAAGCATGTTGCACTCACTCACTGAATTATATAGTATCTTTGTGTACTCATTTAAAAGTGATAAAACATAAACTACTCTCAAATTCTATAGTGCCATTTCATTGTGCAAGAAACTTCCTTTATAGTTAGTTGCTGTAGAGCTTACATGTTGGGCAGGTGATTAGAGTTGGGTAACAATAGGAGGATCTGGAATAACCATTGCTTCTGCAATCAGCTATAGTAGCCTCATCTCCATCACAGGTGAAATAATGTCTCAAATAAATACCATAAAGTATGGTTCCTCCTGCATGGTACAATGACAAAAAATATATTACACAAGTCAGAGTGGAATATGGGTAGTTAATCTCACACTGTGCTTATATCCCAAGATACTACAGTAAGTATATCAAGTATGGAATAGCTATATATGGTCAAGGCGTGTAATTTGTGCACATGAAAACAAATAAACAAAAAAATACCAGCTATTTGGTGCAATGGAGAGATAATATACTGAAAAAAGTGGTACCTTCATATACAACTGAAGAGGTTTTATTTACCTGAATATGAGATCCCATTGGTGTTATATCCTAACATGCGACATATTACTGATACAAATCTGCTGCTTTGAGTTCCACAATGGGTCTGCCAGCCACCAGTTGCCGCAGGAATAAGTAACTGCAGTGTGCCGTTGTTGCGACTGGAGCCATTATTCAGACGTACATCAATACTTTGAACTGACACTGCAGGCATATTATAGTAGCTATAGTAAGCTAAATTTAAAATTTAATTTTATGGCTATAGCTATAGTTACCTGAATGCTGAATTAGTCCTGGAAAGGCTAACATAACCATCAGAAAATAGACAACCATGTTGGCTAGTGGCTACAGCTACTGAACTATCATTAGCTGCAGAATTATCCTATCATATAAGAGACAGGAAGTAAAAAAATTCAGGGCTTGTGGTTAATAAATAATTCAGGGCTGCATTGTAAAATGAAAGCAATATGCATACTGAAATGTTCCAATACGCACACACTATAGGTGTACAATGCACACTAATACACACACTATAGGTGTACAATGCACACTAATACACACACTATAGGTGTACAATGCACACTAATACACACACTATAGGTGTACAATGCACACTAATACACACACTATAGGTGTGCAGGCCTGTAGCAACCGGTCAGGCCAGTCAGGCCATGGTCTGACCACTTTTAAATCTTTGACCTGGTACCCTTAAGTGAGCATTAGGGCTCACTCTGCAATTCTCAAGCACACTGATCCCCTATAAAGAGCAAAGGTATGCAGCTTATACTTCACTGTTTACAGAGCACATATGGTACACCCTGCATGTGGGGTAATCCTAGACTAGTAGTGTGGTCACTAATATATACATATATGGGGAATACACAAGTTTGTTATTACAGACTGCACATAATGGTAATATTAATCTGAACTATATGATAGAGCCTTTGATTATGCATATAGGACTAGAGTTGTGTGGTATTCACCCACCACTTAATGAAGTGTGCAATACTCAACAGACCTTGAAGTTACTTCTCAGGAGAGTGGTGGAGTCCCTTTAGCCAGGCATCTAAACCATAATATGATATTCCACCCTATATAGGCTCTATAGGAATGATCCACTCAGACACTTGCAAATTAGGTCTCAAGTCCCGGAAAATCACGATGATACAGTGAAATTTGCCCCCTCCCCCCCTCCCTGTAGCTATACCTTTGCATTCCAGTGTTGCTGTGTTCTGATTATGAGTTTAAAACATTACAAAAGTGCGGGATAACTGTAAGAATAATGAAAAGAGGTCATGCACAGCCTACATTCCTGTTATCAAACTGCAATGGATAGTAAACTATGCATTAGTCTTGGGTATTGGACATGAGGAGTACTACATACCTTGACCCCTAAACAGTATAATGTCTCGTATAAGAGGCTGATGAAAAATATATTGAAGGTCATACACACAACTGTAAGTATAAACTCTAGCTACAAGGAGTAAACATCTGCTCTTCTGGTCTAGTAACACACACTGTTTATTGTTATAAAATCCACAGACGATTTTTTTTTCAATCGACACACTCATACACTTCTTGTTGGTCATCCAGCTCATAGGGCTCATATAGCTCTTCATTCTGCTCCACTTTAGGCTTCTTCTTATACACTTTGGCAGGTTTTTCTTTGACTTGCAACTCTCCACTACGGTTGGAGTAACGGACTTCTCCCTCAGTAGTCACATTAACAACTCTTGGTGGGTCTGCATTCTTAGATGACTTCTTCCGATATCTAGTCATAACATTGTGTACATACATGTATTGGTTTATGCAGAATACTCATGCATATATATCAATGAGTTGCTGACATAATTGAGGTAAAATGGGTATACAGTCAAAGTGTACATGAAACACGGCTTATTCCTAGGCCATGAACTTGAAAGGGACACTTATTGTGGGTTAGGACCAGACTGTATCTCAATACTCACTAACTGAATATAAAGTCAGTTCTTTTTGACTTACTTACATTAAGTATGCAACCACAACAAGAAGTGGTATAAGAACTGCACAAAACAATGCTCCACCAAAAAAGAGTCCAACATAAGCACCAACATTGGAGCTGCAGTCACCACTACAAGCAGACGTAACAAGAACTTCAGTTCCATTCAAGTTGAGGGATACGGCTGATGCTGATACTTTAGAAGAGAACCTGTTAGTAAGTGTGGATGCAGTTTCATCACCACTGTCACTTGAGAACACCACCAAAGTCGAGAATGTAACAGTTTGAGCATTGTTGCATTGCAGTGAAGACGTTTGTAAGTCGTTAGCAGTTATATTGCAAGAACAGTCTTCTCTCAGCTTGGCAATAACACTTGCTTCAACCCTTCCCACAAAAACCTATGATTAATATGTGTATAGTTACTAATATTGAGAGTAGAATTGCATAATTATTATTATTGACACTATAACTTACAGCATCTTCTCTACACTCCAAACGTCCTCTCATTTGAAACTGTATCCTCAAACGAGCTGTGAATAATGATAATAAATAATAAAAGAAGAAGAAGAAGAAGAAGAAGAAAGCTATGATGTACACCTTTCTCTTTTATTATCACTTTCAGTGAAATTATTGGTGCTCCAGTGGTGTTCACTCTGCACCGATACAGACCAAATGTATTCACTCCCATCCGACCAGTTCTCACTGAGAGAGTGGTACCAGTGGTTGTTTGGAGAGTGATATCATTCTTCACTATGGAGATACTGGACAGTGGAGGATATCTGATAGTGGCAGAACACCTCAGGAGAGCTACTTCACTTGAAAACAGTGCATTCTTATCAGCAGAGAAGGAGTGATCAAGAGACACTGCATAAAGGATGTCACATATCAATAATGTGTTTTGAAGTGTACAATAACAACTACTCACCATGGTAACTAACTTCAATACTTGCTCTTGCTAAAATCACTGGATTGCTTGATAACTGTCTGTAATAAGAGGAGCATTCTTGATTCATATTCCAGATAAGCAGTGCTTCGTAAATTCCAGCATAATTGTAGGTAGAACTAGTGCGTATCAAGTCTCTGGAAATAAAGTTTTGATTTCGTACACGACTTGATGATCCTACAGAATGGTCATTGAAGTACCAGGCTATATCAACTTCACTTGGTTCGATTGATGTTGTAAGTTGTCCCACGGCCTTAAGAGTGAAATTATCACCATTTGTGATAGTAATAAGGGAAAAAGCATTTCGTGAAATGAAAAAAAGATGTAGGGATGACCACTGCTCAAAAAAGTAAGGAAACAAGAAGGATGGAAATGGGATCAATCTTTGTTCTGTATATCCAGCCAACAATCCCTACATATACACACATTACTACACTATAATCTGAAGTTACCTGACGTATATGTAGGGATTGTTGGCTGGATATACAGAACAAAGATTGATCCCATTTCCATCCTTCTTGTTTCCTTACTTTTTTGAGCAGTGGTCATCCCTACATCTTTTTTTCATTTCACGAAATGCTTTTTCCCTTACTTGTTCCTAGTCTTTTTTCCTCTCTTTTATGGTTTTAGCTATGATTAGAGTTCATTCTTCTATGTGTATGCAGGGACAGATGAAAGAAGTTCTCCAATAGCATACCAGCCCAATCATTTATCCAGTCAAGGTGTTGTGTTGTTGAGCCATACTTGGAGGTCGAAGATGCTGAAATAGAGTCTACCGTGGTGAATCTAAATCCCCGAATCGATACAGTAGTCTATCATCAGCTAGAGCTAGCTAGCTAGCTAGCTAGAGACAGCTGAGTAATATTATGATTTCGAATAATTGGATATTCAAATACATGCGCATGCGTATTATAGAAAAGATGGCTTCCTAATTGAATTAGTCGAGTGCTGTGCTCCTTAGTGTCTCCTTTTTCATCGACTCTTTCGAGGATCAACGAGTAGAAAAGATCGTAGTTGGTAGAATTTGGAGTGGATTTGTCCAGAAATCATGGCTGTAGCTTGAGTGGTTCGAGAGATATGGTTGTCTAAGAAGAATAATAAGAAGAAGAATAATAATAATAATAATAGAGAAGAAGAAGAATATAGCGATTTACCTGCTTGCCGTATTTCTGAAACGGTAAGCTCCCTGGTCTTGAAACTTGGTCTGCACATTGTAGTAGGCTCTAGTAGGCTGGATAATCATTCACAGTAGCTTTTGTTAGGTCTAAGTGGGGGAACTGGAATTTCACTTTTGTATTAGTCTATAGGCGGCGCGCGCGGCCGTCCGAGTCATCCCTACATAGAGAGTGCTACCGCACTCTCTGATGCTACCGCACTCTCTGATAATACTCTCTGTTGCACCATTGACTTGTATGCTGATATCAGGTTTCCTATTCATCATCTCTGTGATAAATGGGGGTTAGTGTATCGTAATCAGCTAGAATTAAGTTTTACTTTATATGTATTTACCTTGTGTGTTGACGAGGAACTTTACTGGTTTAAATAAAGGATGGTGTCTTAAGGTCTTTAGAATCATTTTCTCACAAGTACTGTCATAAGGGTTGTTCAGGAGCAGTCCATCATATCTCACTTCATACTCTCCAGCTACTCCATTGGTTGTGGTTAATGTTTTGTTGCCATTGGAGATGATTGTATTGGAAGAGTTTCCAATTAAGTTGCCATTAAAGTACCAATTCAAATTTCTCATGATGTATTTGGCACTATCAGAAGTAATATTCACTCCTAATGTCAAGTTATTCTGTTCCTCTGATTCTATAGGAGACACTTTGAGAACAGGGATCAATAAATCTGTAATTTTTATTCAAAAATTATAGCAATAACTGTTATGCTTCAAACATTCATACCTTTTCCTTTGATAACAGTCCTACCAACAGCCAAAAAATGACCATTAATATAAACACTGCAAAAGTAGTAGCTTGTTTCATAGTGTGTCACATGAACAGTCAGTGTCACGTTGGGACTGAGGGTAAAAAAAGTACTCAAACCTCCATAGTTTCCTCTCCATATATTATACGGTAGTACTGGTCTGCCTATTGATGGGTCAGGGCTTATGGAGCAGTGCAACTCAACAACACTACCAAATGGAACAGGACCAGTTGTGTTTGAAGTGACTGTGACATGAAAGACTGGACCTGAACAGAGTATACATGCACACATAATGCCTTATTGTTACTGATGTAGCTACTCATACATAATCGGGCACTAAATGAATTGTGGAGTGTGTACTGATTCTAAGCAAAAATCATACTGAAGGGCTAAGGCTACAACTCTACATACATGCATGGGTCTTACCTTGACATACAACTCCAACTTCTCTTCCATGATAACATCTAGATGTGGACTGTTGGTAGTCAATTCTACACGAGTTTATGTCTGGAGTGTTGTAATAATTATTGCAATAGACTCGGGGAAGAATTGGATTGTTTCCTGTTCCATAGAATCCTCCATTGATTTCAAATGATCCTATAACAAAATATCACATGCAGTCATTCACACATAGACATGCAGTGGTGGGTCTGTCATGCATGGGGCATTTTAGTGCCTCTTTTTGTTATTACAGTGAACCTGTAAGGTGGTCAGGGCCTCTTATTGTTATTACAGTGAACCTGTAAGGTGGTTAGGGCCTCTTATTGTTATTACAGTGAACCTGTAAGGTGGTCAGGGCCTCTTATTGTTATTACAGTGAACCTGTAAGGTGGTGATGTCAGGACACGACAGAGTGCATGGACTTATGCTCTCAGGTTTCATTGTATGTTGCAGGTACATAATAGGCTCTTTGATTTTTTTTTTGATTTCTGAGTCGTACTTATCCATCATAGGTAGCTATAGCTGTACACCACCAGCACAATGTCATAAACAAAAATTCAATGTTTCAAACCATACGAAGTTGGTATAAGTTGTGACCTCTATACATGAGTGCATGGACAAAATTAATATTCACTGTGCACTAAATTAATACCTGGGATTGGGTATCCAAGGAGCTGTTTGCAAAAAACTTGTGTTTCATATCTGCCCCAGTACTGATCACAAACACTGACCCACATGCCACTGGTGCAGATTTCCACTCTTCCCTCCATGTTATTGTTGGAGGAATTGGCAAGTCTCACATCACCAGAAGAGCATTCATCATGACTAAGTTGACTGGAATTCCCTTGACATGTCACAGCAGCTGCTGGGTAGGACCTATAGTTCAAGGCATTGTAACTAGTAGAAGTTGATGAGAGTGATAAGCGCCTGAAGTAGCTGCAGTTCAGCAGAGTATCTTCATTCCCGTTACAATATACTTGAAGCAGCAAGTTAGGTAATTGGCTTTGAGTTTTTCGAATACTGTGGTAGCCAGACCCTATGAAATGAACTATTTGACTTCCTGTACACACAATAGCATTTTTAGTCCATATAGCTAGCATGCAAGTATTATTGCATATTATAGTGAATGTGCATGTGTAGGCGAATGTGCATGTGTATAGATTACTGTTCCTTTTACCCGTTGAAAACTGCTACTATGAAATTGTTGAAATACCTGACCCCTTCCTTAATATGGGACTTGCTTCTATTTGCTTCCATTATCCATGCAATACAGTTAAATAATGTGAATGGTTAAGTATTATCCTTCTGCAACTTGATCGGCATGCATATTGATATCTGTTTACTCTCATATAAAACTCACAATCCCATGGAAATCCTAGTTGGCGGCATAGTACTTCTACATCAGGTGTGTTCCAGGATGAGGAAGTTATAGTTCCCCATGCACCATCCAGGCAGATCTCCACTACTCCATTATTGCTTCCACTTCCACCAGTCAGACGTATAGACCCATTAACACAATCATCAATAGCTAGCAAATTATAAAACAATAACTCCTATTATGATAGCTACTAACTTATTATGATAGCTACTAACTTATTATGATAGCTACTAACTTATTATGATAGCTACTAACTTATTATGATAGCTACTAACTTATTATGATAGCTACTAACTTATTATGATTGCTACTAACTTATTATGATTGCTACTAACCATAACAACCAATATATATGCTGGTACAACTTGAATTTGTGTACTGATAACTGCAGCCATGGACAATTGTTGCACTGATTTCATTACATACAACATTCATGAGGGAAGGGGTGACTCTTCCATTCCGGTAAGTAGTATATAGTGTAGCTACAAAATAAATAACATACATAATAGGTACCATTAGTTAATAAATATCAGAGAGTGCGGTAGCACTCTCTATGTAGGGATGACTCGGACGGCCGCGCGCGCCGCCTATAGACTAATACTAAAGTGAAATTCTAGTTCCCCCACTTAGACCTAACAAAAGCTACTGTGAATGATTATCCAGCCCACTAGAGCCTACTACAATGTGCAGACCAAGTTTCAGGACCAGGGAGCTTACCGTTTCAGAAATACGGCAAGCAGGTAAATCGCTGGATTCTTCTTCTTCTTCTCTATTATTATTATTATTATTATTATTCTTAGACAACCATATCTCTCGAACCACTCAAGCTACAGCTATGATTTCTGGACAAATCCACTCCAAATTCTACGAACTACGATCTTTTCTACTCGTTGATCCTCGAAAGAGTCGATGAAAAAGGAGACACTACGGAGCACAGCACTCGACTAATTCAATTAGGAAGCCATCTTTTCTATAATACGCATGCACATGTATTTGATATCCAATTATTCGAAATTATAATATTACTCAGCTGTCTCTAGCTAGCTAGCTAGCTAGCTCTGGATATGATGATAGACTACTGTATCGATTCGGGGATTTAGATTCACCACGGTAGACTCTATTTCAGCATCTTCGACTTCCAAGTATGGCTCAACAAACACAACACCTTGACTCGATAATGATTGGGTTGGTATGCTATTGGAGAACTTCTTTCATCTGTCCCTGCATACACAAGAAGAATGAACTCTATACATAGCTAAAACCATAAAAGAGAGGAAAAAAGACCATGTAAGGGGAAAAAGCATTTCGTGAAATGAAAAAAGATGTAGGGATTACCACTGCTCAAAAACGTAAGGAAACAAGAAGGATGGAAATGGGATCAATCTTTGTTCTGTATACCCAGCCAACAATCCCTACATATACGCACATTACTACACTATAATCTGAAGTTACCCGATGTATATGTAGGGATTGTTGGCTGGATATACAGAACAAAGATTGATCCCATTTTCATCCTTCTTGTTTCCTTACTTTTTTGAGCAGTGGTCATCCCTACATCTTTTTTCATTTCACGAAATGCCTTTTCCTTTATATTTATACAAACAAATGTGCTTGTATAGCTATTCATGGAAAACTTCACATAAAATAGCTAATTTTTTTATCCAGCCAGCCCATTCATATAGAGCATGAATTTATGGTTGTGTACGTCAGGGGGTATAGGAAAGGGGGGTTCAAAGGGTGCTGTAGCCCCCTAGATTTTGGAGGTTGTACATTGCTTTTCTATTAATTTTTGTAGCACCCCTAGATTTTCTTGTTAGCACCCCTTGAAATACGTACAGCCACTTGCAAAATAGCATTATGTTATATAAAGTAGCTAGAGAATTTATTTCTACTGTGGAGAATTGGAAATTTTTAAAGTTGTTGTTATAGTTGTTGTTTTGTTTTACTTTTTCATAATTTTACAATGCCCCCCCCCCCCCCCCCCCCCCAAGTACACAGAATTATAGCACCCCTACCTCAAATCATCTTCCTACCCCCCTGTATGTGACTGTGTGTGTATGCATGTGTCACTTAATAATACTGCTGTCATAAGCTTATACCTACCTGTATTCTCTCTTCCAAGTAATTGTCTACAGAATATATTGCTGTTGTTAATATTCCAATTCTGGTAGCATATTTTTGCCCACAGTCCATTGATGCACACTTGAGCTAAACCATCTGCTCTGCTGTTTCCTTGGTATACCCGCACATCACCATGGTTACATCTAGTAACTGAAAGCCATAATTATATAATGCAATGCATTTGTCATGTGTATAGGTTTATGATAATTTAGGTGGAATATAAATATTAAAGCGATAAGCTATAGCAAGAACAACAACAATCACCAGTGTGCTAAAAATACTGTGCTCCTTCATTGATAGTGATGCCCCTACAAGCCCATGCATTTCAAATTATCCACCTTCACAGTGAACTCCAGCATCCTGTCTAGAGGAGCAAGCATGAGATCCAAGTTGTGAATATGAACGTGAGCATTCTGTTAGATTCCTTTCATGACCACTACATCCAACTCCACTCAGTAAATAAGGGCCAGATCCCTCACCATAGGCTAGAGATCTTATTGCTGTGCTATCTGTGAAAGCAACATTTTATAACTTCATAGTTTGAGTGTTTTCCTCTTTGATTTACTTTCTCCTTGGAATCCTAACTGTCTACACACCACAAAAGCATCATTGTTACTCCATCCATAAGTGCATATGGACCCCCACACTCCTCTGTAGCACATCTCTACTCGCCCTTCACTAGAACTGCTTCCTCCAACAAGACGAACCTCTCCGTAAGTGCAAGTATGGACTGTTTCAGAGAGAAGATAAAATATGAGGACACATGATTCAAAAGCCAAGTCCTTTGTTACATGATGGCACATATGCCCATGCAAGTGCCTCCTTTCCTCCATGGCATTACCTGGTGATGGATTATGTTGACACCTTACACCAGCATCATTGCTGTGGTCAAGAGCATACGAATAACTGCCAGATGGACAGTCCACAAGTCTACTTTCAGATCCAGTACACCTCAAATTATACAGTAAAATTGGTCCCACACCAGGTCCAAAAGTCTGCAATGTAACTCCTGTGCATAGTATAATCAGAATCATAATAGCTAGCTACTGCAATGATGACAATGATAGCTCAGGTTTGAAGATCACAACCAACTATCACTCACTTGTTACTATTCCATTTGCTTGAAGCAATCGAAGTTGTCTGCAGGCCACTGTGGCATCATTGGAGTCCCATCCTGTACGACTCGCAGTTCCCCACACTCCATTACTGCACACCTCAACTCTTCCCTCGAACTGATCCCTACCACCAGAGAGACGTATTTCCCCAGGAGTGCATTGATTGATATCTATGAATTATTATGTATAATTATCGTGATACTGATATGGTAGTGTATTAATATACTTTATAATGAAGCTAAATTTTATAGCTACCTGCAAGGTTTCCTCTGCAAAAGATGTTAATTTGTCGATAAAGACCAGCTGAGTTATCAAGCTGGCATGACTGATCAGACACATAGTTACAGTTGAGTAAAGAACTCTCATTTCCAATACAGTTGTAGGCATTAGTGGATGGTACAAAGCCTATGTGACTGTTTTGTGTCTTGGAAGCAAACACTATGATTATAACAAAATGACCAGAATGAATTACCAGAAGAATAGTGTTTGCAAATGAATCATAAGCTATAAAGTATAGCTAAAGAAGAATTTAGTCTTCATATGATAATAATGCATGGACTGGTCACATGAATTGTACCTGCTTGGGTGGCAGGATATCCAAGTTGTCTGCACACAACAAAGGAGTCCTTATAGTCCCAATTCCTATTGCACACTCTGGACCATGTTCCACTAAGGCAGACTTCAACATTACCTTGTTGTGGAACCAATCCACCAGTCAAACGAACAGCTCCACTTGGACCTATAAATTTAAGAAAGGACTATGTATGTGCACAAGATATAAGTATGTGGAGGCACTGTGTTTCTCTTGCACTATTTAGAATGCTATATAGTGATGGATCACATACATGTAGCTGATGTATGGCAGCTATTATAAATTCACTTGAGATTAATTGTTCTTGTCCCAAGTGTCCTTATTTGTCAAACATGAGTCAGCTATCACAAATTCACTTGAGATCAACTGTTATCCCAAGTGTCCTTATAGATTTATCAAACATGAGTCAGCTAATTCTTTTTAGTATTGATTTGGGGATGAGAGCTCGAGTGAATTTATAATAGCTGACTCATGTTGTACAAATCTATAAGGACACTTGGGATAAACAGTTGAACTCAAGTGAATTTATGATAGCTGACTCATGTTTGACAAAATAAGGACACTTGGGACAAGAACAGAGTGAATTTTGCTACTCTCAAGGACAATTGAACAGCATCATCAACTTGTGGTTATAAATTGCAGGTATATTAAGTTCTTGAGAGCATTATAATATAGTTAGTTAGGATTAAACAGTTTAGGACTATAAAATAATTACTAACTTACATGATTCAATTTTAGGCTACACAAACGAAATTCATTGTTTCTCAGGCCATATAGGAATCAGGAGTGCATGGTTTCAAAAATGTACAGATTTATTTAGCTCAAATAAAATGTTGCAGCCACCTTCAAACCCTTCCCTTCGTATCTGTGATTGTGCATGGAATTATGATAGTGAAAGAAAAATCAGCTACTGATCTGTAACTATACGTAGGTGTAACTAAACATGTTTATCACACCTTCAAGGTTTTAGCTACTTTTTGACGATGTTACACAACACTATAACAATATAAATAAAGTGGTGGTTTGAATTCAAAGTTCATCTATACTAAATGAGTGAGCAAGTGAAGTATTTCTATAGCTTTTAGAGCTGATAGGTTCAAACTTGGCCCACAAGCACTTCGATAAGCCTAGTTCCTACAATCTACTTATAGATAAGCCTGTAGTGACAACTATAAGTCATAGGGTGCTACTAATACCATACCTACACCTGAGATCTACTATATATCTACAATGTCAATGAGTCATATGACCTAAGAGTCAGTTCGCTTGCTGCACTCACTGACTATCTCATGTGTAGCTATACACTCATTATAAAGTGATAATAACATAGTCACTCTCGAATTATCATATATATATAGCCTGTTGCCATGGTAACAGACCGATTTACATGGATTTATAAATGTGATACAGTGCATGTAATTGTAGCCTGGGGTGGTGTTTACAGGGAAAAGTTAGATATAGATTCTGCAAAGTTGATATTGCACTTTTAAGGAGTTGTGACCAGACTGAAAGGTGAGTATGTGACAGCATAAAAGGCAGAACTTGCGAGCTGTGTAACAGCGTGGCTGGTATTCTGCACTAGCTGCCCTACTTGCCCATTCAGCTCCAACCATAATTATGACGCTGTGCCCCTACCTTACGTGAGCAAGTTAAAGCACAGTGAGTGGGTGGGTTATATAGTTCGGTAACCGTATGAGTCACGACGTTGAAGGGGATGGCCATATTCTTGTTAGCAGCCAAAAAGTAACATCGCTATAGAGACAGAAGCACTGAGCATGCGTAGTACACTCGCACAGGCTATAAAATAGTTATTAACCGCGCGCGTGCGGTTTGTAGTGAATTATAAGCACTCGCCCCTCGGAACCTAGGGCTTGGTTAATAACTATTACTTATATATATATATATAGTGCCATTTCAAAGTGCAAGAATAACTGCTGTAGAGCTTACATGTTGGGCAGGTGATTAGAGTTGGGTAACAATAGGAGGATCTGGAATAACCACTGCTTCTGCAATCAGCTATAGTAGCCTCATCTCCATTACAGGTGAAAGAATAGCTTGAATAATTACCAGAAAGTCTGGTTCCTTCTGCATGGTATAATGACAAAAATATAACTATATAGCTTATTACACGAGTCAGAATGGAATGTGGGTAGTTATCTCACACTGTGCCTATGGGAAGATACTAACAGTAAATATATTAAGTATGGAATAGCTATATAATGGTCAGTAGCTGTATGGTATGTAGTTTGTGCACATGGGGAAAAAACAACGAAACAAAAAAATTTCAGCCATTTGGTGCAATGCTGAAAAAAGTGGTACCTTCATATACACATGCAAAGTGTAACTGAAGAGGTTTTATTTACGTGAATATGAGATCCCATTGGTGTTATATCCTAACATGCGACATATCACTGATACGAATCTGCTGCTCTGAGTTCCACAATGGGTCTGCCAGCCCACAGGAATGAGTAACTGCAGTGTGCCGTTGTTGCGACTGGAGCCACCATCCAGACGTACATCACTAATCTTAACACTTTGAGCTGACACTGCAGGCATATTATAGTAGCTAGTAAGCTAAATTAAAATAGCTTTCATTCATGGCTATAGTTATAGTTACCTGAATGCTGAATTAATCCTGGAAAGGCTAACATAGTCATCAGAAAATAGACAACCATGTTGGCTAGTGGCTATACAGTTACTGAACTATCATTAGCTGCAGAATTATCCTATCATTTATAATCATTAATAACAGCTAGTGACAGGAAGTTAAAAAAATCAAGGTATGTGGTTAATAAATCATTCAGGGTATAGTATATCAATACTTTTTCATATAATGAGACATCAATATCAGAGTAGTATGTAGCTACAGGGCTGCATTGTAAAAATGAAAGCAATATAATAGATACTCAATACACACACACTATAGGTGTGCAGTGTATTATTACAGTGTACTAAACAGACCTTGAAGTAGAGTGCATGGTGGAGTCCCTTTAGCCAGGCATGCTACCCCATTATCGAACTAGCTAGCTATCTAGCTAAATTCAGGATCCCACAATCGAAACCATGCAGACACTTGGTAATTAGGTTGCATGCCTCAAATTATAAGTTGCATGCCTCCCAAGTCCTGGAAACTCACAATCATACAGTGAAATTTTCCCCCTGTAGCTATACCTTTGCACTCTAAGGAAAAAGCAGTGTTACTGTGTTCTGATCATGAGTTTAAAATATTATAAAAGTGCACAGTTACAGGGATAACTGGTCTGGACTAAAGGTCATGCACATGCAGCCTACATTCCTGTTATCAAACTGCAATGGATAGTAAGCTATGCCCAAATAGTATTGGACACGAGGAGTACTACATACCTTGACCCAGGGTTTCATCTTGGGGGGGGAAGCTCACCAATCGCATGGCCATAGGCCATGACGAGGGGGAGGGTGCGAGAGGGGGAAGTGCCCCCTCCTGCGGAGAGCGCAAAAGAAATCTTTACTTATTTTTGGAGGACTCATTGTTGGCTAATTCTCCAATACTCTATTAGGGAGGGGATTACATTTCTTTCAATAAGTATAGCTATATAAACCTTATGAATTAACATAAAAATTTTTGCCCCCCCCCCCCCCCCCCCCCCCCAGTAGATGACACCCTGTTGACCCTAAACAGCATAATAGAGGCTGCTGATGAAAAAACTGTAAGTATAAACTCTAGCTACAAGGAGTAAACATCTGCTCTTTTGTTCTAGTAACACACACTGTTTATTGTTATAAAAATCCACAGACAATTCTTTTTTCAATCAACACACTCATATACTTCTTGTTGGTCATCCAGCTCATAGGGCTCATATAGCTCTTCATTCTGCTCCACTTCAGGCTTAGTCTTAGTGGGAGCTTTAGGCTTCTTCTTATACACTTTGGCAGGTTTTTCTTTGACTTGCAACTCTCCACTACGGTTGGAGTAACGGACTTCTCCCTCAGTAGTCACATTAACAACTTTCGGTGGGTCTGCATTCTTAGATGACTTCCTCCGATATCTAGTCATAACATTGTGTACATACATGTATTGGTTTATACCGAATATTCATGCATATATATCAATGAGTTGCTGACATAATTGAGGTAAAATGGGTATACAGTCAAAGTGTACATGAAACACGGCTTATTCCTAGGCCATGAACTTGAAAGGGACACTTATTGTGGGTTAGGACCAGACTGTATCTCAATACTCACTAACTGAATATAAAGTCAGTTCTTTTTGACTTACTTACATTAAGTATGCAACCACAACAAGAAGTGCTATAAGAACTGCACAAAACAATGCTCCACCAAAAAAGAGTCCGACATAAGCACCAACATTAGAGCTGCAGTCACCACTACAAGCAGACGTAACAAGAACTTCAGTTCCATTCAAGTTGAGGGATACGGCTGATGCTGATACTTGAGAAGAGAACCTGTTAGTAAGTGTGGATGCGGTTTCATCACCACTGTCACTTGAGAACACCACCAAAGTTGAGAATGTAACAGTTTGGGCATTGTTGCAATTCAGTGAAGACATTTGTAAGTCGTTAGCAGTTATATTGCAAGAACAGTCTTCTCTCAGCTTAGCAATAACACTTGCTTCAACCCTTCCCATAAAAATCTATGATTAATATTATGTGTATAGTTACTAATATTGAGAGTAGAATTGCATATTATTATTGACACTATAACTTACAGCATCTTCTCTACACTCCAAACGTCCTCTCATTTGAAACTGTATCCTCAAACGAGCTGTGAATAATGATAATAAATAATAAAAGAAGAAGAAGAAGAAGAAGAAGAAAGCTATGATGTACACCTTTCTCTTTTATTATCACTTTCAGTGAAATTATTGGTGCTCCAGTGGTGTTCACTCTGCACCGATACAGACCAAATGTATTCACTCCCATCCGACCAGTTCTCACTGAGAGAGTGGTACCAGTGGTTGTTTGGAGAGTGATATCATTCTTCACTATGGAGATACTGGACAGTGGAGGATATCTGATAGTGGCAGAACACCTCAGGAGAGCTACTTCACTTGAAAACAGTGCATTCTTATCAGCAGAGAAGGAGTGATCAAGAGACACTGCATAAAGGATGTCACATATCAATAATGTGTTTTGAAGTGTACAATAACAACTACTCACCATGGTAACTAACTTCAATACTTGCTCTTGCTAAAATCACTGGATTGCTTGATAACTGTCTGTAATAAGAGGAACATTCTTGATTCATATTCCAGATAAGCAGTGCTTCGTAAATTCCAGCATAATTGTAGGTAGAACTAGTGCGTATCAAGTCTCTGGAAATAAAGTTTTGATTTCGTACACGACTTGATGATCCCACAGAATTGCTGTTGAAGTACCAGACTATATCAACTTCACTTGGTTCAATTGATGTTGTAAGTTGTCCCACAGCCTTAAGAGTGAAGTTATCACCATTTGTGAAAGTAATAACATTCTCTATTGCACCATTGACTTCTATGCTGATGTCAGGTTTCATCTCTGTGTTAAAATTATTTATAATTATGGGATAAGTGAATTATAATCAGCTTGAAGTTTATACCTTGTCTGTTGATGACGAACTTTACTGGTTTAAATAAAGGATGGTGTCTTAAGTTCTTTAGAATCATTCTCTCACAAACACTGTCATAAGGGTTGTTCAGGAGCAGTCCATCATACCTCACTTCATACTCCCCAGCAATACCATCAGTTACAGTCAATGTTTTGTTACCATTGGAGATGAATGTATTGGAAGAGTTTCCAATTATGATGCCATTAAAGTACCAATTCAAATTTCTCATGATGTATTTGGCACTATCAGAAGTAATATTCACTCCTAATGTCAAGTTATTCTGTTCCTCCAATTGTATAGGAGATACTTTGACAACAGGAATCAATAAATCTGTGATCAAATTTTAATAGCAGTTAAAATACCTGAATTATATAGTTCATTCTTCACATCTCCCTACCTTTTCCTTTGATAACAGTCCTACCAACAGCCAAAACATGTCCATTAATAGAAACACTGCAAAAGTAGTAGCTTGTTTCATAGTGTGTAACATGAACAGTCAGTGTCACATTGGGACTGGAAGTAGAGGTGCTCCAACCTCCATGGTTTCCTCTCCACCTATACTCCAGTTGTACTGGTCTGCCTATTAGTGGGTCAGGGCTTATGGAGCAGTGCAACTTAACAACACTACCAAGTGGAACTGGACCAGTTGTGTTTGAAATGACTGTGACATGAAAGACTGGACCTGCACATAATGCCTTATTGTTACTGATATAATGTACATAATTGCTAGGGGCACTAAATAAATTGTGGAATGATAGGATGTGTACTGATTTCATAATCACACACTAAGCAAAATCACTTCCTAACTGGATACTGAGGGGGCTGCATGCATGTATGGGTCTTACCTTGACACAAAACTCCAACTTCTTTTCCATGATAACAGGTAGATATAGACTGTTGATAGTCAATTCTACATGAGTTTATGTCTGGAGTGTTGTAATCATTATTGCAATAGACTCGGGAAAGAATTGGATTGTTTCCTGTTCCATAGAATCCTCCATTGATTGCAAATGATCCTATACACAAAATATCACATGCAGTCATTCACAAAGTGCAAGGTGGTCTTTTTTTGATGCCAGAACATGGCAGAGCTAGTGTATGCCAATACAGAGGTGCTCTCATTACAGGGTGGTCTTATTAGACTTGTATGTTGCAGGCTCTTTGATTTCTGAGTCTCACTCATCTGTCATAGGTAGCTATAGCTATACACTGTGGCACCAGCACAATATGTCAGAATGGTTCAAAAATCATACAAAGTTGGTATAACTTGTGACAAACAAAATTAATATTCACTGTGCACTAAATACCTGGGATTGGGTATCCAAGGAGCTGTTTGCAAAAAACGTGTGTTTCATAGATGCTCCAGGACTGATCACAAACACTGACCCACATGCCACTGGTGCAGATTTCCACTCTTCCCTCCATGTTATTGTTGGAGGAATTGGCAAGTCTCACATCACCTGAGGTACATTCATGACTGATTTGACTGGAATTCCCTTGACATGTCACAGCAACTGCTGGGCAGGACCTAAAATCCAAGGCACTAGCATCAGAAAATTGTGAGAGTGATAAGCGTGTATAGTTGCAGTTCAGCAAAGTATCTTCATCCCCATTACAGTACACTCCAAAAAGTAAGTGAGGTGATCTGCTTTGGGTTGTAGGAACATAGTACTGAGACCCTAATCAGTAATAATAGATACTGTTACTAGCCATGAGTATTGGAATGATGAACTGTATGTACAGATATTTTATATAACTAGTCAAAGGTTGATTTCAATCAAGCTTGCTTTCCTTTCTGTTACAGTGCACCATGTTGACTTCCTACTTTTTAGTGTATAGATGGACATGCACCTCAAAGGGTAGATCACCCCATTTTTTCAAAAACATACTTAAGAGGCCTTTCATAGCTTCTATGGGCCTTGCTGCTTGGAATGAATTGACAGTTTTCAAAGGGGGAGTGGTTTCAAAAATATGAAGGTAGATGTTGAGTGAAGAATTATTAACCATATTCCCCCTTTGAAACTTGCAAACACAAGTATAAATTGAAGTATATACACACAAGTATAAACGTGAAGTATCCTTTGACCATGATTTGACACATCATGCAGAATTGGAGGTGTGGGGATGCATGATGGTTCTAATTCACTATAGTTCAGTACATCAACTACTTACAGTTCCATGGAAATCCTAACTGACGACACACCACTTCTGAATTTAATGTATTCCAAAATGCAAAGAAGAAAAAAGATACAGTTCCCCATGCATCATCCAGACAGATCTCCACTGCACCCTCACTCCCACCAGTCAGATGTATAGATCCATCAGCACAATTATCAATAGCTATATCATAATATGAAGTTATTAAATTCACTTAGCTACACTAATTTTTTCCAACTAACCATAACAGCCAACAATAATCACTGACTGAGATAAAGTTTGGACGTCATAACTGCAGTCTTGAACAAACCTTGAGCTGACTGTCGTGTTGCTACATTGAACATTTATTAGAGTAGTATTGGTAGTAAGAGGAATCCGATTGCAGCAGGAAGTATACTGAGTGGCTGCAGATAGACATAATAGAATCACAAGCACTGCCATCTCAGGAATAAAGAAATATGTTTAGTGTACTCTATAAAAGAATTAGAGTATACAGTCAATCCTTTTCAACCACGCAATGCAACTTAAGTTACATTTCCCTGTTCTAAACTAAGAAATCTCCTATATTAGGGTGTAAGCAAACATATAGATGGATTTGTGTATAGGAATTAGCTATCGGTCATAATTATTGCTGCACTATACACAACTAGCTCTTTGTACTTCCACAAACATTTGTCATGCACTTACTAATATTCTCTTTTCCAAGCAGTTGTTTACAGAAAACACTGCTGTCAGTTTCATCCCAACTATTAGGGTGTATGCTTGCCCACAGTCCATTAATACACACTTCAGCTGCACCATCTGCTCTGGTATAACCTCCATACAACCTCACATCACCATGGTTACATGAGGTAGCTACATGTATGTGTACAGTAGAGAATCAATAATAATAGCTATGATCAGCTATACCATCACAGCGAACTCCAGCATCCTGTCCAGAGGAGCAAGTATGATATCCAATTTGCGAATTTAGATATGAGCATTCTGTTAGATTCCTTTCATGACCATTACATCCAACATCACTCAGTAAATAAGGGCCAGATCCTTCACCATAATCTAGAGATCTTATTGCTGTGCTATCTAAAAAATGCATGCAACCAAGCAGTAATTGATTTTATTAGACTTATGCTTATTCTTACTTTCTCCTTGGAATCCTAACTGTCTACATACTACAGCAGCATCAAGGTTACTCCATCCAGCATAGCATATGGACCCCCACACTCCTCCATAGCACATCTCTACTCGTCCTTCACTGGAACTGTTTCCTCCAACAAGACGAACCTCTCCTGACTTACATGTTTGGACTGAATGAAAATAGCTACATTCCTGAATTTTGACTTCTATTGCAATTATGTATGGGCTCAAACCCATAGCTACCTGATTCAGAATTTAATTGACACCTCACACCAGCATCATTGCTGTGGCCAGTACCATAATTATAACTGCCAGATGGACAGTCCACAAGACTTCCTTCAGATCCAGTACACCTCAAATTATATAGCAGGATCGGTCCCACACCAGGTCCAAAAGTGGGCAGTGTAACTCCTGCACATCAGTAACTATTGTAATGGTAGCTATAATTATAGTTACTGAAACAGAGGCATCAAGAGATAGTTATTATATACTTGTTAATATTCCACTTCCTTGAAGCAATCCAAGTTGTCTGCAGGCCACACCAGCATCATTGGAGTCCCATCCTGTACGACTCACAGTTCCCCACACTCCATTACTACTACACACCTCCACTCTCCCCTCAAACTGATCCCTTCCACCAGAGAGACGTGTTGCCCCAGGAGAACACTGATTGAGATCTAAATATTGCAAGACCATGGAGTGTTTATCATTGTGTTCTCCCAACCCACACACACACACACACACACACACACACACACACACACACACACACACACACACACACACACACACACACACACACACACACACACACACACACACACACACACACACACACACACACACACACACACACACACACACACACACACTAGAAATGAAGGATTAAGACAGCAGGTAATCATCATGGGAGAAAAATATTTGTGGATTTGTGAAAAAAGCAAAACAAAACTAAAGCTGGCTAATGATATACCTGTAACTTGTCCCTTGCAAAAGAGATGGATTTGTTGAGAGAAACTAATTGAGGTTCCAGCAACTCTGCATGACCGATCAGACACATAGTTACAGTTGAGTAGAGAACTCTCATTTCCAATACAGTTGTAGGTATTACTGGATGGTACAAAGCCTATGTGACCATAGGATGTGATAGTTGTATGTTCTGCAACAAAGGTGATGAAAATTATATTGAGTATACTCAGGTGATGGAACTACTATGAATGTATAGAGTGCATATCAATAAAAGTCAGTATACCTGCTTGAGTGGCAGGGAATCCCAGCTGTCTGCACACGACAAAGGAGTCCTTGTAGTCCCAATTTCTACTGCACACTCTTGACCATGCTCCATTTAAGCAAACTTCAACATTACCTTGTTGTGGAACCAATCCACCAGTCAAACGAACAGATCCATGCTGACCTAACCAAGGATGATATCACAACAATCAAATTTTGAGCAGAGTATATAGGTTTTTAGTAGCCATGCTATTCTATGATATGATCCACTTTAGCTAAGTGCTTTCGTATGAAGTTAGAATAACTCAGTAATAGTCTTGAGTGCTCGAGATGTACTGCTCTTCAAGTTTATAATTTCTAAATAGCCTCCCACTTAATTAAGTAAATGTTTATAACTAATGGAAGTAAATGTATTAAGTGGAATATAGTAAATGATGGAAGTAAATATATTAATACATTTAGCTACTTCCATCATTTACCTAATACATTTACTTCCATTAGTCGTAAACATTTACTATACCATTTGTTAGACACCTAAAAAAACTCTGCCTGATCAGTTTTACTTCAATTAATGCAAACTATACAGAAACCACAGGTCACTAACTACTTTGATCCCTTCTAACTAGTTAGTGACCTGTGGTTGAAAACATAGCTAGATATATTCTGCTGGAAGCACATTATTTGACTAATTGGTTATAGTTATTCTTAGCTTACATGTAGGACAAGTTATTATGGTTGGATAGCAGTGCAAAGATCTCCAATAATAATTAATGTTGACTCTACAATCAGATATAGTAGCCTCATCTCCATTGCAGGTAAGGGTATATCTCAAATAACGTGTACTTCCATCATAAAGGTTGCTTCCTCCTACACTTAAAATAATGTCATAATATACATTGTTATGACAATTCAACAGTTTAGTAACCATAGCAATTCTGAATTAGTACAAAGTACATTTTAGATTATTCGATTAATATATAGCTAGGCTGTCATTCATCTCCATGCTGAACAGTAGCATAGGAAGATGGTTTTCCTTAGAGTGGCCAGGTTGGGGGCATAAATTGATTGCAAAATTAGAGCTATTTCACATTAACATAATGTGATAACAGCTGGATCCAGGAGTGGTAACTATGACACCTGTGACCATGCACATATCATCTATATCATCTCTCGGAAAATAGAAATATAACACATCTGTATTGCACTGTGGCCTCCAACATATACATATGCAGGCGATCACACAGTGCATGAAGCAAGACAGTCCTGTCAGTGAGGCCAACATGGGTCCTTCAAAAAAATTCCCCCATAATTTTATGTGCTGTGTGTGCCCAACCCCACCTATCTAAAATCTTGGATCCAGCCCTGGATAATCATTTGATTAGAAGGCCAACACTAACTTCTTTGCTTTAGTTGCAGCTTCTAGCTCTAAATTGTGATTTGTCAAGGAGGTTGAGGATGTAGTGTAGCATAAGTGATAAATGACTATTCCTCAAAAATTAAGGGTGGCCCTGGCTACCGGTGACCCCTGTTCCTATGCCAGTGCAGAATACACATTTCAGTGGTATTAGCACAATACAAAAGCATTTTAGTATTTTAGCATAGATTTTGGTATAAATGATTCCACTTGCTTGAGTGTGAGATCCTTTCACTGTCAGACTCATATCCCAACATGCGGCATATCACAGATTTAATTCTGATGATATTATTATCCCATTCACAATAATTCAGCCATCCACTTCCTACAGAGTTATCAAATTGTAGTGTTCCTGAGTTACCACCACCATTCAGACGCACATTGCTGATTACAGCACTTTGAGCTGACACTAGCACTGTAGATATTGAGTAAGCTTAATCAGATTTTAGCTAGCTTGCTGTTATATACCTGAATGTTGAATTAATCCTGAAACAGCTAACATGAAAATCAGAAAATAGACATCCATGTTTCTAGCTATACAGCTACAATTCAATTATGAGTTAAAAGTTTCATTAACGGAGACAGGAAGTGAATGCAAAGGGTGGGTGGTTAAGAGATACCCATATAAGGTTGATGGTATGTACTGAAACTATTAAATTCCATAGCTGCTTGTGAGGCTATAATATTATACCTCTTAAAAGAAAACTCAGCATTACTGATGTGTTCTAATGTACTCATCATGGAGTAGAACCCCTTATAGAACCCCTTATAATAGCATGCATGTAGCTAATCAGACACTTTCATGAACATCTGTGGGGAGGCTGCTATAGGGCGAGTGAAGTTCCACTCACCATCATTGCTACACACCTTCATGTTCAGGTTCTGTACAATGTGGGCTTATGTCCAACCCCTGCAGCTGTAGTTATTCAGGTTGTTGGTATGCATATTCTGGAATAATCCACCCAGCCCTGAAATAATAAAGCTAACTTTGCAATTGTACCCAGTAGCTACTTCATGCAATACATCATTGTACATATATAGCTACATAAAAATCATAGCTGCTTTTATTATAAATAATATCAAACACTAAGTAGGCTCAGCCACTATAATCATAGTGGCTGAGCCTAACTTTCTGAAAGCCTTCCTCACACCCCTGAAAAAATGTAATGCAATGAGCCTGAATTGATACAAAATAGCTATCAGCAACACTATAGTGCAGAACTGTGAGATACCGGTAACTAGCTAATTCTTTTCAAAGGATAATGGTAGATCTCCATAGCTATTCATATGCTTCTCTGTGTTCTATTTTTATTCAGTCCCTTGATCTATTGTTCCATGACCTAATTTTATATGCACATGTGTATAGTTATAAAATGTTTGGAAACACTTTTTGTCTGACAATAGGAAGTGTCCCTTCTTGGCCACTGTATATAGCCAAGTATTTCGACTATAAAGCAGCTAATCAGTGGAAAGTGAATTTTTAACTCAACATTATGACCAAAAAAAAAAAGGCCCAATCTGCACTTACTGTGTTTAAAAAGTATGACCATAATCAAGATAATAACTGACACACAACTCTCTAATAAGTTAAGTTTACAGGCAATGTTAAACCACTATATGTAGCTACTATAGCTAGGTACAGTTAAAGTATCTCTGTTTATGTTTCAATTGACACACTCGTATATAATAGTGTCTGCTTCATGCTGGACACTCATGATGGCATAGGACTCATTCGGCTGCATTGCTCCAGGATTAGTCATGGCAGGAACTATAGGCTTCTTGTGCACTTTGGGTTTTTCTTCAATGTGACACTCTCCAGTACGGTTGGAATAACGTGCCTCTCCTTTAGTTGCATTGGCATCCTTCGGTGGCTTCTTGGATGACTTCATTCTAAATCATTTAAATTGAATGTAAAATCCATGCATGTAGCCTATTGCTGGTTATACCACTTGGCTATGACCCATTGCATGCATGCTCTATATACTCTGGGCATGTGAAGCCACAGGCTAACTATGGCTACTGTCATCAACTTACCGGTACATTAGAAACACAATCATGACAAGAAGTGCTGCCAAGAAGGCACAAGATAGTACTCCTCCGAAAAAGAGTCCAACATATATACCAACATTGGATTCAGAGGAGTCACCAATATGAGCTGATGTAATGAGAACTTCACTTCCATTCAAGTTGAGGGATACAGCAGATGCTGATACTTGAGAAGAGAACCTGTTAGTAAGTGTGGATGCAGTTTCATCACCACTGTCACTGGAGAACACCACCAAAGTCGAGAATGTAACAGTTTGAGCATTGTTGCATTGCAGTGAAGAGTTTTGTAAGTTATTAACAGATATGTTGCAAGAACAGTCTTCTCTCAGTTTAGCTACAACACTTGATTTGACTGTTCCCATGAAAACCTTCAAGATAAAAATCCACATAACTACATCATGCCATGATTATTAGCTATTTGCATTGAAGCAAAGAAGTGCTCATGAAAGTAATATAACTTACAGTATCTTCCCTACACTCCAAAGGTCCTCTCACTTGAAACTGTATCCTCAAACGAGCTGTAAATAATATAATGGTAATGCATTTAGCTATATACTGAGTAAAGATTCAGTCCACACCTTTCTCTTTGATCATCACTTCCAACAAGAATATTACTCCAGTAGCATTCACTCTGCACTGATAAAGGCCAAATGCACCAGTCCTCACTGAGAGAGTAGAACCAGTGGTTGTTTGGAGAGTGATGTTGTTCTTCACTATGGAGATACTGGACAGTGGAGGATACCTAATAGTGGCAGAACACCTCAAGAGAGCTACTTCACTTGAAAATAGTTCATTCTTATCAGCAGAGAAGGAGTGGTTGAGGGAATCTGCAAAATGAATTTAAAAGTCATTTAAAATTATGTTCTACCACTTACCATAGTATTTCACTTCAATACTTGTTTTTGCTAAAATCACTTGATTGTATGTTCTTGCTAAAATCACTCGATTGTATGATGACTGTCTGTAATAAGAGAAGCATTCTTGATTCATATACCACACAAGCAGTGCTTCATAAATTCCATCATGAAGGTAAGTAGCACTAGTGCGTCTTAGATCTCTGGAGATAGAGTTTCGATTTCGTACACGACTTGATGATCCCACAGAATTGCCATTGAAGTACCAGACTATATCAACTTCACTTGGTTCAATTGATGTTGCAAGTTGTCCCACAGCCTTAAGAGTGAAATTATCACCACTTGTGAAAGTAATAACACTTCCAATTCCACCATTGAACTGTATGTCAATTTCAGGTTTCCTATTCATCACCTCTATGATATGTACGTATATATAAATGTGTATGGGTCTAATCTGGTTCTCACTAATTCCAGGATGCAGGACAAAGCTATAACTAAATCTGGAAGTCAGGGAATCTGCTATGAAAGTTGATAGCTATATTTACCTTTTGTGCTGATGAGGAACTTTACTGGTTTGAATAAAGGATGGTGTCTTAAGGTCTTTAGAATCATTTTCTCACAAGTACTGTCATAAGGGTTATTCAAAAGCAGTCCATCGTATCTCACTTCATATTCCCCAGCAATTCCATTAGTTGTGGTTAATGTTTTGTTGCCATTGGAGATGATTGTATTGGAAGAGTTTCCAATAGAGTTGCCATTAAAGTACCAATTCAGATTCCTCATGAAGTATTTGGCATTATCAGAAGTAACATTCACTCCTAATGTCAAGTTATTCTGTTCCTCCAATTCTATAGGAGACACTTTGAGAACAGGGATCAATAAATCTGTAATTCATGCAAACAACATTATATTTCCTCATGTAGCTAATAATCTTTATTACCTTTTATTTTGATAATGGTACTACCACTACCAGCAGCTGAAATACGATCATTAATATCAACATTGCAAAAGTAGTAGCTTGTTTCATAGTGTGTCACATGAACAGTCAGTGTCACATTGGGACTGAAGCTAGAGGTGCTCCAACCTCCATAATTTCCTCTCCACCAATACCTCAGTTGTACTGGTCTGCCTATTGATGGGTCAGGGCTTATGGAGCAGTGCAACTCAACAACACTACCAAGTGGAACTGGACCAGTAGCATTTGAAGTGACTATGACATGGAAGACTGAGGCTGTAAACAAATTATAGTGTGCACATAAAGCAGATCATGCAGCTAGCTATAATCCACTTGGAATGGATAGCTCTATGCAGTCACTATAGTACATCAACAGGTATAGCTATCATGCATAACGATCAATTGTAGCATAACCACATCTTACCTTGACTGGAATCACATGTCACACCAACTGCTGAATAGGAATTATAGTTTAAGGCTTGTGAGAGTGATAAACGCCTATAGTAGCTGCAGTTTAGCAAAGTATCTTCATTCCCATTGCAGAAGACATAATTAAGTATGTGAGGTGATTTTCTTTGGGTTACTGGAGCTTCGTAGTGAGACCCTGTGGTTATATGTATGACTACCTTTACATGAGTTAGCTATTGATCATACAAATATATGAGCAGGCCCACACTAATGAGGGGTGCTACTGTATAATGTTATACTTACAAGTGAGCACAAAAATATGTATGGATGGCCCTAAAATCTAGCTGGGCTGTATCCTGCAGCCTCGTATGAAAACAATCCCTACATTTACATCCACTACCTATAGCTAGCTAATGGCAGTTGTAAATGTAGATTATTGTTCATATGAGGCTGCAGTACATTATACTGCCCAGCTAGATTTTAGGGCCATCCATACAATACATGTATAGCCTTTTATTTTTTGCACTCACATGTTTCCATCCTTTCTCTTGTATACAAGATGCGTATCAGATAATACCATCTGATCAGAATAGATAGGTAGCTGAACGATTAAACTCAAGATGCTTCTAGCTAGCTCTGTAGCCTCATGCACATGTAGTCTCGCGCACCTGCCCCTCCAAATAATGTACCTCTCTTATCATGACATCTTGTCCCTAGACTGCAATCTTAAGGGTATGTCCTTTGGCATTGCTTACCACATCAAAGGGAATATTATATATACTTGGGGGGGGTTACATGCTTATAACAATGAACATGTGATTCTAAAAAAATAATTCATATCATTATGATCAGCCACTTTAGCTATACGCCTTAAATGACAATGGATCCCATATAGCTACTTACATTCTGGAAATCCTAACTGGCGACACACCACTTTCGCAAGATTAAAAAAGCGATCATAGGCTATTGTTCCCCATACATGATCCAGACAGATCTCCACTACACCCTCCCTCGTACTTCCACCAGTCAGACGTATAGATCCATCAACACAATTCTCAATAGCTGAGTCATTACAGTTATTAAAATTCACTCATTTACAATAACATTTTCCCAACTAACCATAACAGCCAACAATCACTGAACTAGATGAGGAACAGCTTGAAGTTGGGTATCTTTGGACTAACCCATAACTGCAGTCTCGAATAAAACTTGAATTTACTCTGTTGCTACATGCAACATTAATTAGAGTCGTATTAGTGGTAGGAGAAATCCGATTGCAGCAGGAAGAATACAGAGTAGCTACAGATTAAAGGAATTGGAGTAAATAGGATCTTTTTAGGGGATAAGTTGACATAGTTACCAGCCTATATAATGTTATCAGCTGGCTGGTTATAACTATCAGCTATAGAAGAACTCTACCAAATTCACTTCCAATGGCTGCACTATCAAGCAGCTTTAGCACTCCTTGTATTATCACTTACTGATGTTATTTTCTTTTCCAAGCAGTTGCTTACAGAAAATCCTGCTATCAGTTTCATCCCAATCTTGATAACATATGCTTGCCCACAGTCCATTAATACACACTTGAGCTGCACCATCTGCTCTGCTGTAACCTCCGTACAACCTCACATCACCATGGTTACATGAGGTAACTATATATTGTACAGTAGAGAAATATCACTAAGATGCATGATTGTGAATGTTCAGTAGAGTTTACCCAATAGTCATGTCACCAAATTAAAAGAAAAATTAATATGTCTAGCTATTAGCTAGGACATACAGTGTACCTGAACTTCATGCACTCATCCGAAACCTCACTTATCTAGGTTTGACTATGTTAAGTATTTGAATAATGCGGTGCTGGCTGCATGTACTGCAGTATCAGTGCATGTGTGTAGTTTCTTGGCCATATTGATGGTTATGGTTGATTTTGCAACCAAAACAAAGAAAGAAGAGACTATAGTCTGCTAAATTATTGAGGTAAGTCTACAAATCTCCATCCTTTACAATTGAAACTGTATGGGCATCTTGGTCTCACAGGGAACCTGGAGAGCTTCACTGACTACAGGAACCCACATAATCCTGTAAACATGTTGCCTTCTAATAACATTTTGAAAGTGAAAAACAGGCTTCTCTGTCAGTTACACTGCTTGTGGAAACAACAACAAATAAAGAAAAACAAACAAACAAACAAGCAGGAAAATACACTGGCTTGTTTTCCTATATCTTTTAATTGTTTATCCGGCATGCATGCTTTTCTTGCCTACCTGTCCCATTGCCAAGGTGCTTGGATAATTGAGAGGTCTTCCTCTCTCACTAATAATCTTACATTGAACCTTCTTGGATAAAAAAATATTAGTGAGAGGTGAACCTTTTTTTATGAAGTGAGAGAAGGTCTTGGAATGAGGCTAGGTGTATAGCCACTGTGTGATGATAAAAATAAATATTTTCCTCGGCCTAGTGCTTAGTACGGGGCTTACTGCATAAAATTTCCCACTTTTTACAATAGTTTAGTTTCAGCTATATACCATCACAGTGAACTCCAGCATCCTGTCCAGAGGAGCAAGTATGATATCCTATTTGTGAATTTCTATATGAGCATTCTGTTAGATTCCTTTCATGACCTCTGCATCCAACACTACTCAATAAGTAAGGGCCAGATCCTTCACCATAATCTAGAGATCTTATTGCTGTGCTATCTGCAAAGAAAGCAACCAAACAGTGATTGATTTTATTCTTATCATAGACTTAGTTACTTATTCTTACTTTCTCCTTGGAATCCTAACTGTCTGCACACCACAGCAGCATCAATGTTATTCCATCCACTATAGCATATGGACCCCCACACTCCTCTGTAGCACATCTCTACTCGTCCTTCACTGGAACTGTTTCCTCCGACAAGACGAACCTCTCCAAAAGTGCAAGTATGGACTGTAGAAGGTGTAAGATTAGTCCCTTTTCTACATATACAGTATCCCCAGTATCTACAAACTAATGGATGTATTCAAAAGCTACATAATATTATATGCCATTTGGCATTAGCGGTGGCATTTCTCCTTCTCTCCCTATATCTGCTGGATGGAAGGAATTACCTGGTGATGGATTTATCTGGCACCTCACACCAGCATCACTGGAGTGGCTAGTACCATAATAATAACTGCCAGATGGACAATTCACTAGTCTTCCTTCAGATCCAGTACACCTCACATTATATATCAGAATTGGTCCCACACCAGGTCCAAAAGTTGGCAATATAACTCCTGCATGTCATAATAGTAAGAATCATCATTTATGGTGTAGCAACTTATCAATGGTGAGCTGTATCATAGTGTGACTTCTATCAAACTAACTCGTTACTATTCCATTTGTTTGAAGCAATCCAAGTTGTCTGCAGGCCACTGTAGCATCATTGGAGTCCCATCCTGTACGACTCACAGTTCCCCACACTCCATTACTACTGCACACCTCCACTCTTCCCTCGAACTGATCCCTACCACCAGAAAGACGTATTGCCCCAGGAGAGCATTGATTGTTATCTATGAATTATTATGTATATGCATTGCTGTTATAGGCAAGTACAAGAGCCGGGATGTTTAAGGTCTCTGTGGCCCTCTGTATATATATTATATGCATAAAGAGAGATATGTACTTTATAATGAAGCAAAATTTTATAGCTACCTGCAAGGTTTCCTCTGCAAAAGATGTTAATTTGTCGATAAAGACCAACTGAGTGATCAAGTTGGCAACTCTGATCAGACACATAGTTACAGTTGAGTAGAGAACTCTCATTTCCAATACAGTTGTAGGCATTACTAGATGGTACAAAGCCTATGTGACTGTTTTGTCTCTTGGAAGCATGTGCTGTGATTATAACAGAATGACAAGTAGAATAGCAAACAGAGCTACAGTAGTGTTTGCAAATGAATCATAACCTAAAGTATGGAAGTATATAGCTAACTATAAGAAGAATTAATCTTCATGATGATAATGCATGGACTGATGTGAATACCTGCTTGAGTGGCAGGATAGCCAAGTTGCCTGCACACAACAAAGGAGTCCTTATAGTCCCAATTCCTATTGCACACTCTTGACCATGTTCCACTAAGACAGACTTCAATATTACCTTGTTGTGGAACCAATCCACCAGTCAAACGAACAGTTCCACTTTGACCTATAAGGTTAAGAAAGGACTAAACCCTCTATATGCTACTATATGTGTACAAGATATATGTGGAGAGTCTGTGTACGTGTTTCTCCTGCATTATATAGAATACTATATAGTGATGGATCACATACATGTACTGTACATATTCTGATGCCTGGCATGAATATGTGTGTTGGGATATCCTTTGGGGATGAAATCACAAGTGAATGTATAACAGGTGACTCATGATGTTTGACAAATTGATTATTCATCTTTTATAAGGACACTTGGGACAAGAACAGTTGATTTCAAGTGAATTTGGCTACTCTCAAGCTGACTTGTTGTTTGACAATTGAACAGCTTTTATAACTTGTGGCTATAAAAATTGCAGGTAACAATTGAGTTCTTGAGAACATTATAATAGGATAAAACAGTTTAGGACTATAAAACAGGCCTGTAGGAAGCAAAATTTTAATGGTCAGGCCAGGATGTGGGTGTGGTCAAGTGAAATGGGTGTGGCTACACAATAATACTCACTAGGGCTGCATAAATATGCTGGTGAACATTTTAGGTCTGTTGAACATCATTTTTGAGCAGTGACTGGCAACTTGCTGATTCCCTTTTGACATGCAAGACATGATCACCAAGGGTGCATTGAGTCGTGAAGTGGCGAGAAGGCATGCAACTGCCAATACTCTATACATAGTGTAAATGTTAAGTAGCTTAGTACATGGTAGACCCTGTCAGCATATGTCCGTTTACTGCAGTAAACTGTAGCTAAATATAGTACTAATTTATATTTCAGAATCTACACTAGTTGCTTGCCCTCTCACTGCTTTGCGGCTTGATGCCCTTGCATGTGCACAGCTGCTGCAGCCAGTCAGCATTGACTTAGTAACAGCATTTAACTAATATAGCTAAAAGATGCCTGAATGCTGATTCCATTTCGGCATGCATGACATGATGAATAACATGCACACAACTGCAAAATGTTTTGCTGATTCCATTTTGACATGTATGGCATGATGAATAACGTAGCTACACAGCTGTCGGCATTGACTTAGCAACATCTAGGTCAACATTTTGATACTGAAAGAAAAGATGCCTGAAGCTTTTCTGGGAAAGAAATTGAGCCTGAGCCTGAAGCTTCTAGCACTAGCAGTAGTGTTAGCTATGTCTTTTGAGTAAATGGAAGAGTCCTGCTCCATCAGACCTCGAGAAAGAGGAAATTACTAATATTCGGGCATTATAAGTAGATATCAAAGCATTATGCATTATAGTTGAGTGAGCCCTAATGCTCACTTAGGGGATATACATGTCAATCTAGCAGGCTGGGGTCCCCATATCTTTGTAGGGGGTCCCCATATTTACCGTAGATATGGGGATGGGGGTTCCCATATCTACATAGATTTAGGGACCGGGATCCCCATATCTACATAGATTTTGGGACAGTGTCACTAAAATAGGGGGTCCCCAAAACTTTGACACCGGCACTATGCCTCAGCACTTTGGTGCCGAGACTAAGGTAACAACAGAAGAAGAAGAATCCAGCAACTTACCTGCTTGCTGCATTTCTGAAACAGTAAGCTCCCTAGTCCCGAAACTTGGGCTGCACTTTGTAGTGGGGGAACTAGAATTTCACTTTTGTATTAGTCAATATGCGGTGTGTGCCGGCATCCACGTCATCCCTACACTATAAAAATAAGAGTGTGTAATTTATACCACAGGAATGTTCCCTACAGATAGGTATGTTTACAGAGAGCATTCCTTAGATATGCAATACACACTTTCATTTTTAGAGTGTACAGAGAGAGTGCTACTGCTCTCTCTGATATCTACAATGTCAATAAGTCATAATTATGACCTAAGAGTCAGTTTGCTTGCTGCACTCACTCACTGAATTATATTAAAAGTAACAAACCACTCTCAAATTCTATAGTGCCATTTCAAAGTGCAAGAAACTGTTCCTTTATAACTGCTGTACAGAGCTTACATGTTGGGCAGGTGATTAGAGTTGGGAAACAAGAGGAGTATCTGTAATAATTACTGACTCTGCAATCAGCTATGGTTGCCTCATCTCCATTACAGGTGAAATAATATTCCAAATGATTACCAGTAAATATGGTTCCTCCTGCATGAAAATATTATCAGTAGCTGTATGGTGTGTAATTTGTGCACACGGGGGTTAGTCATGAAAGCAATGGAGATGTACTGTACACATGAATTGGACTGCAAAGTGTAACTGAAGAGGTTTTATTTACCTGAATATGAGATCCCATTGGTGTTATATCCTAACATGCGACATACCACGGATGCGAATATGCTGTTTCGAGTTCCACAATGGGTCTGCCAGCCACCAGTTCCCACAGGAATGAGTAACTGGAGTGTGCCTGTGTTGCGACTGGAGCCACCATTCAGACGTACATCACTAATCTTAACACTTTGAGCTGACACTGCAAGCATGTAGTAGCTAGTAAGAATTTTCATTCGTGGCTAGCTAGTTACCTGAATGCTGAATTAATCCTGGAAAGGCTAACATAACCATCAGAAAGTAGACAACCATGTTGGCTAGTGGCTACAGCTACTGAACTATCATTAGCTGCAGAAATATCCTATCATATAATCATTAATAACAGAGACAGGAAGTGAAAAAATTCAGGGCATGTGGTTAATAAATAAGGGAAAAAGCATTTCGTGAAATGAAAAAAGATGTAGGGATGACCACTGCTCAAAAAAATAAGGAAACAAGAAGGATGGAAATGGGATCAATCTTTGTTCTGTATATCCAGCCAACAATCCCTACATATACGTCGGGTAGCTTCAGATTATAGTGTAGTAATGTACGTATATGTAGGGATTGTTGGCTGGATATACAGAACAAAGATTGATCCCATTTCCATCCTTCTTGTTTCCTTATTTTTTTGAGCAGTGGTCATCCCTACATCTTTTTTCATTTCACGAAATGCTTTTTCCCTTACTTGTTCCTGGTCTTTTTTCCTCTTTTAGCTATGTATAGAGTTCATTCTTCTATGCGTATGCAGGGACAGATGAAAGAAGAATAGTTCTCCAGCATACAAGCACAATCATTATCAACGAGTCAAGGTGTTGTGTTATTGTTGAGCTATACTTGGAGGAAGGAAGATGGTGAAATAGAGTCTACCGTCGTGAATCTAAATCCTCGAGTCGATACAGTAGTTGTCTAGAGCTAGCTAGAGACAGCTGAGTAATATTATAATTTCGAATAATTGGATATCAAATACATGCGCATGCGTATTATAGAAAAGATGGCTTCCTAATTGAAATAGTCGAGTGCTGTGCTGAGTGTGCTCCGTAGTGTCTCCTTTTTCATCGACTCTTTTCGAGGATCAACGAGTAGAAAAGATCGTAGTTGGTAGAATTTGGAGTGGATTTATCCAGAAATCATAGCTGTAGCTTGAGTGGTTCAAGAGATATGGTTGTCTAAGAATAATAATAATAATAATAATAATAATAAGGGAAAAAGCATTTCGTGAAATGAAAAAAAGATGTAGGGATGACCACTGCTCAAAAAAGTAAGGAAACAAGAAGGATGGAAATGGGATCAATCTTTGTTCTGTATATCCAGCCAACAATCCCTACATATACGTACATTACTACACTATAATCTGAAGTTACCCGACGTATATGTAGGGATTGTTGGCTGGATATACAGAACAAAGATTGATCCCATTTCCATCCTTCTTGTTTCCTTACTCTTTTGAGCAGTGGTCATCCCTACATCTTTTTTTCATTTCACGAAATGCTTTTCCTTACTTGTTCCTGGTCTTTTTTCCTCTCTTTTATGGTTTTAGCTATGATTAGAGTTCATTCTTCTATGTGTATGCAGGGACAGATGAAAGAAGTTCTCCAATAGTTCTCCAATACCAGCCCAATCATTATCGAGTCAAGGTGTTGTGTTGTTGAGCCATACTTGGAGGTCGAAGATGCTGAAATAGAGTCTACCGTGGTGAATCTAAATCCCCGAATCGATACAGTAGTCTATCATCATCATTATCCAGAGCTAGAGCTAGCTAGCTAGCTAGAGACAGCTGAGTAATATTATGATTTCGAATAATTGGATATTCAAATACATGCGCATGCGTATTATAGAAAAGATGGCTTCCTAATTGAATTAGTCGAGTGCTGTGCTCCATAGTGTCTCCTTTTTCATCGACTCTTTCGAGGATCAACGAGTAGAAAAGATCGTAGTTGGTAGAATTTGGAGTGGATTTGTCCAGAAATCATGGCTGTAGCTTGAGTGGTTCGAGAGATATGGTTGTCTAAGAATAATAATAATAATAATCAGAGAGTGCGGTAGCACTCTCTATGTAGGGATGACTCGGACGGCCGCGCGCGCCGCCTATAGACTAATACTAAAGTGAAATTCTAGTTCCCCCACTTAGACCTAACAAAAGCTACTGTGAATGATTATCCAGCCTACTAGAGCCTACTACAATGTGCAGACCAAGTTTCAGGACCAGGGAGCTTACCGTTTCAGAAATACGGCAAGCAGGTAAATCGCTGGATTCTTCTTCTTCTCTATTATTATTATTATTATTATTATTATTATTATTATTCTTATTATTATCCTTCTTAGACAACCATATCTCTCGAACCACTCAAGCTACAGCTATGATTTCTGGACAAATCCACTCCAAATTCTACGAACTACGATCTTTTCTACTCGTTGATCCTCGAAAGAGTCGATGAAAAAGGAGACACTAAGGAGCACAGCACTCGACTAATTCAATTAGGAAGCCATCTTTTCTATAATACGCATGCGCATGTATTTGATATCCAATTATTCGAAATTATAATATTATTCAGCTGCCTCTAGCTAGCTAGCTAGGTATAGGTATATGTAGCTAGAATAGTGATGATGATGATAGACTACTGTATCGACTCGGGGATTTAGATTCAACAAGGTAGACTCTATTTCAGCATCTTCTACCTCCACCTTGACTCGTTGATAGTGATTGGGCTGGTATGCTATTGGAGAACTATTCTTCTTTCATCTGTCCCTGCATACACATAGAAGAATGAACTCTATACATAGCTAAAACCATAAAAGAGAGGAAAAAAAGACCAGGAACAAGTAAGGGAAAAAGCATTTCGTGAAATGAAAAAAGATGTAGGGATGACCACTGCACAAAAAAGTAAGGAAACAAGAAGGATGGAATCTTTGTTCTGTATATCCAGCCAACAATCCCTACATGTACGTACATTACTACACTATAATCTGAAGCTACCCGACGTATATGTAGGGATTGTTGGCTGGATATACAGAACAAAGATTCCATCCTTCTTGTTTCCTTACTTTTTTGTGCAGTGGTCATCCCTACATCTTTTTTCATTTCACGAAATGCTTTTTCCCTTATAATAATAATAATAAGGGAAAAATCATTTCTTGAAATGAAAAAAAGATGTAGGGATGACCACTGCTCAAAAAAGTAAGGAAACAAGAAGGATGGAAATGGGATCAATCTTTGTTCTGTATATCCAGCCAACAATCCCTACATATACGTACATTACTACACTATAATCTGAAGTTACCCGACGTATATGTAGGGATTGTTGGCTGGATATACAGAACAAAGATTGATCCCATTTCCATCCTTCTTGTTTCCTTACTTTTTTGAGCAGTGGTCATCCCTACATCTTTTTTTCATTTCACGAAATGCTTTTTCCCTTACTTGTTCCTGGTCTTTTTTCCTCTCTTTTATGGTTTTAGCTATGATTAGAGTTCATTCTTCTATGTGTATGCAGGGACAGATGAAAGAAGTTCTCCAATAGTTCTCCAATAGCATACCAGCCCAATCATTATCGAGTCAAGGTGTTGTGTTGTTGAGCCATACTTGGAGGTCGAAGATGCTGAAATAGAGTCTACCGTGGTGAACCTAAATCCCCGAATCGATACAGTAGTCTATCATCATCATTATCCAGAGCTAGAGCTAGCTAGCTAGCTAGAGACAGCTGAGTAATATTATGATTTCGAATAATTGGATATTCAAATACATGCGCATGCGTATTATAGAAAAGATGGCTTCCTAATTGAATTAGTCGAGTGCTGTGCTCCATAGTGTCTCCTTTTTCGTCGACTCTTTCGAGGATCAATGAGTAGAAAAGATCGTATTTGGTAGAATTTGGAGTGGATTTGTCCAGAAATCATGGCTGTAGCTTGAGTGGTTCGAGAGATATGGTTGTCTAAGAATAATAATAATAATAATAATAGAGAAGAAGAAGAATATAGCGATTTACCTGCTTGCCGTATTTCTGAAACGGTAAGCTCCCTGGTCCTGAAACTTGGTCTGCACATTGTAGTAGGCTCTAGTAGGCTGGATAATCATTCACAGTAGCTTTTGTTAGGTCTAAGTGGGAGAACTAGAATTTCACTTTAGTATTAGTCTATAGGCGGCGCGCGCGGCCGTCCGAGTCATCCCTACCATAGATATACTAGACTACGTACACAGGATTGGAAACAGGTCACGTGCGCCCATAACGACAATACTGACAATCCGTGTAGGCAGCTGTTCGTGCTAAATTGCCCCAAACAAACAGGGGAGGAGAAGTAGTGTGCCAAATTTCTGCTAAACTATAGCCAATTGGTACGTTCTAAGAATGCAAAGAGTGGGCTAGTATAGTGCTAAACAAGCATAGTTCTTAAAAAGGCTGGTTTCTCAAGTGTTAGAGGGTATAATTGCGAGTAACAATGGTAGTTCGACTTTGTGGACCTCTGGAGCTTGGATGTTAAAAGTATAGTCTCTTTTTCCCCACTAATCTGTTAGGTAGTGATCATTTATATGTACATATGTACTTTTTAAAGGTGCCTGTAAAAAAATCATGTCGATGTTACTGTTTCTTCAGATTACCCATGGCTGGCTGTCAAGAAAAGCTATAGTAAAGAAGGATACTATAATGTAACAACTAATACTGTCACTTTACACATATTTCCTTTCATATTATAATTAAAAAATGATAATAACAAGTATTGATAGTGCACTGCTGAACATCCAATTCATCGAGAGATTTGTTGTGATATACTTGTTTTGGGGGATCAAGATGAAGAGTAAAGCTGCCCCAGTGTATCCTTTCCTGCCCCTGATACAAGAAGGTATCTTATCTCCTCATATAAGAACAACAACATAGTGAAATGGCTTCTTAAACCATCAATGGCAAATGACATGCCATCTCCAGCCCTGCACAAAATTAAAACTACTTGAGTACATATGGTCAACTAGTATCTTTCATTTTATACCAAAAGTAAGGCAGCTAGACTTCTATTTTAGTAGTAGGAGTGCCACAAAACTTTTCAGTCACCTATTTCCACGTTTTTCTTCCATAGCAACAGTAAATAGACTAAACTGACATGATAAACTACTACAGCTATAGGTCATTGAGCCTTTTCACTTATAATCATAATTATTGCTACGCTAAATACCTTGCCTTTCATCCTCTTTCTTATTTTGTCTAAGATTTCTCTGTTCGCCAGGTACCTACACGGATGGTCTATAAATTCTACGCGCGCATGCCCTGTTTCCAATCCTGTGTACGTAGTCTAGTCATCTATGTCCCTACATACAGTCTAATCGCCAGTGGACGTAATTAATTACCACGTATTAGCGATGACGTCATAAATTGTAGTCGAAAAACAGAAATTGTGCGGGTGTTTTGTATGGACTGTAACTGCCTCTTAGAAGCCGAAGAAGCAATATGGAGAGCACTTTCTGCTAAAGATGAAACCTAGGTAAGTATTACTGCACAGTAAACATTGTTGCAAGCTATAAACAGGCAGAAAATTCAGCTATATGTTGCCTCTGTTGCTTGGCTAGGTTCATCACGTCATAGTGTTTCTTGCTAGAATTTTCGTTCCTAGCAGTGGACACTTCAGATTCTAGCTGGATCCTGTGTAGTATTGCTTGTATAATATACAGTAGCAATTTTGTGGATGTAAGTATTGCAAAATGCAAATGTCACACCCATTCATCCTGTCTTTCATTTAGTTCATGTTCTTCATCACTCTCTATATTATCTCCTATCAATTCTTCGTTCTGTTTCTGAAGTCCATCAATGTTTACAGCTCCATCACTGCTTCAGGATGATTGAGACTGTTGTCATGGTAGCTATTTAAACAGTTGACACACTTGCATCCTGGTCCACATTTGTATGCTTGTCAATTTTTAGCCACACCCATTGAAAATAAAATCCAACCTCTCCTGAACTCTTGCCATGTTTTCAGGAACGTCTAAGATACTTTGGACTTTTCCATCCAACCATTTCCAGCTATACAGGTAAATGTATGTGTGTCAATGAGCTAGAAATCGAATCTTAATTACATTTCTCAAACAGCTAACTTACCAATGTCGTTGGAAGTTGCATGATGCCACATCTCTAATATCACAGGGAGCGATTCCAGTGGAGCTTTAGAGCTTCGGTAGAGGGCATGGTCATGTCTGCTCGTTCCCACACTGTTCTCCTGATGATAGTACAAGTCATGGAGAGACTCTGATTTCATTGAATAAAAGAGGGTGACTGGTGAAGATTGCTGAAATCATGATGAATGTACTCTAAAATATCCACAGCCAACAAGTCGGAGGGAAGGGGAGGCAGGATCTGCTGTCACTTGTCCTAGTGAACCACACAGTGTTTCATTATTGATGAAGGAGAAAAATGATAGAATGTAGAGAGAAAACTGGTATTCCCGATCCCATGAAAAAGGAGTACAAACATAAAGTGTGGTAGTAGCTCTTCTGGGATAGAGTTCAAAGAGAGATAAGGGCATTCTGATTCAGGAACCTATAGCATCTTTAGTGTAACTCTTGCTCAATTGGATGAAAATCTTACTCCCAGGAAACATAATAGTATCAAACGTATGTGATACACATCTGTACCTATCAAGAGAGAATATCAACTTTATCTGGGGTTGGCCTGGGGTATTAAAAGATTGGTGGTGCTGTATGTCAGTTTTTTACAGTTCTGAGTACAACAAATTGTTTCTGTTCGTAGCTACCTGCTTGGTTGGGCAGCCATCAAGGATGGAAATTTTTAATGTTAGCTAAGGGTTTTCCTTCCGATTTGTTTCATGGAAGCCTGGCAGAGGTATCCGTGTCTGAAAGTGTCCCATGATGATTAATAGTCAATCGATATTTTTAAGTGTGTATCTGAATGATCACTGCTTACAGAGTGACATGGTCCATGGGCAAGGGTTGTCATAGTGTGTGTATAGCTATAGTAAAAGATTTGGATGGACTACTGCTAGCTAATAGCTAATACCAACACACTATTCTTATTCAGTAGGCCATTACTAATTGTTGTATATTCAATGAACAGTATAGCTTCAAGCTATGAGTAGCATTCAAAGGCTCTATAAAGCAAAGGCTGTATTACAGACATGCACTAATGGACAGTTAATTTTATTACACATAACATGCCACTTATAATAGGAGGAGCTCTACATACCTTCGATGTAGTGGCAGGAAGTGTGAAATACAAATGTCACAGCCCACAACACGATTGATTATCACAACATCAAAGACCACAAAAATGTAGCAGCTGCTTCGCGCGTGCAGCTGCATTTGCTATTAAAATTATAGTGGAGTTAGTACCGTGCAAGGTGCAGCTACAGGCAGCTTTATGCCTTCTGTAAAGGGAAAATCTCGGCACTACAACTAAAAGAAGTGAATTTGACCACAAATACTCTCTCCGGATACTTCCGTAAACTGGTGAGTGATAAAAGTGCGTGTCTGTGCAATTAAAGTTGTATTAGCCCTATGGGCCTCGCCAACGCTGGCGATTAGACTGCATAGAGAGTGCTACCGCACTCTCTGATAGAGAAGAAGAATATAGCGATTTACCTGCTTGCCGTATTTCTGAAACGGTAAGCTCCCTGGTCCTGAAACTCGGTCTGCACATTGTAGTAGGCTCTAGTAGGCTGGATAATCATTCACAGTAGCTTTTGTTAGGTCTAAGTGGGAGAACTAGAATTTCACTTTAGTATTAGTCTATAGGCGGCGCGCGCGGCCGTCCGAGTCATCCCTACATAGAGAGTGCTACCGCACTCTCTGATAATGAAAGTAAAAACATTTCTTCTAAATGAAAGAGTGATGTAGGCTTGAGTACATGACTATAAAAAGTACGGAAACAAGGTGCTGGCTATGTACTGACCCTACATCGCTGCATGGACTGCTCTACTATCCTTTTTGGCTACACCTTGCAGCAATGTAGGGTTTATGTCAATTTTATGACAGTTAGCAGAGCAGTCCATGCAGCGATGTAGGGTCAGTACATAGCCAGCACCTTGTTTCCGTTCCGTACTTTTTATAGTCATGTACTCAAGCCTACATCACTCTTTCATTTAGAAGAAATGTTTTTACTCTCACTTGTTTGCACACTTTTTTCAAGGGGCGTGGCTAAAGATGTCAAGAACGACCCTTTACCAAATAATCTTACCACGCCCACCGCAACTCAGCAAGACAGTTTTTTTCTCAACAGTATCTACGAAGCGTTCTAGCGTTCTAAATGTTGTCTACGAAACGTCTACGTAGCGTCTATGAAGTGTATAAACTAACTTTGCTGTCTACGAAGCATTCGAGAATTTGAGTCGTCCACGAAGGCACTCAAACGGCAATTGACAGTTAGGACTTGAGCTTTACTTCAATTTGAACGATACCATTCCTTAGATCAGGTGTAGAGCTTCAAGATGTTACCAAGATCGTAGATATAGGATAAAGCAGTCGGGAGTTATGGCTGTCAAGCGTCCACGAAGGCATGCGAACGGCAATTGACAGTTAGGACTTGAGCTTTACATCAATTTGAACAAGACCATTCCTTAGATCAGGTGTAGAGCTTCAATATGGTACCAAGATCGTAGATATAGGATGAAGCAGTCGGGAGTTATGGCTGTCAAGAAGAAGATTATTACCTTATTATTATTATTATTATTATTATTAATGAGCGTGGGCGTTTTGCGTGTCAAGGTGCTACCGCACTCTATTATTAATGAGCGTGGGTGTTTTGCGTGTCAAGCCTATATAGAGAGTGCTACCGCACTCTCTGATAATATAATAATAATAATAGAGAAGAAGAAGAATCCAGCGATTTACCTGCTTGCCGTATTTCTGAAACGGTAAGCTCCCTGGTCCTGAAACTCGGTCTGCACATTGTAGTAGGCTCTAGTAGGCTGGATAATCATTCACAGTAGCTTTTGTTAGGTCTAAGTGGGGGAACTAGAATTTCACTTTTGTATTAGTCTATAGGCGGCGCGCGCGGCCGTCCGAGTCACCCCTACATAGAGAGTGCTACCGCACTCTCTGATAATTCAGGGTATAGTATATCAATGGTACACTTTATAGTGCTCAAATTTTTTGCCACTTGTTTATAGCATGCACCACTGACATTGTTATATTTATTTTATTAGAATACCTGAAATAATTATAATGATTAATATAAAACATCAATATCAGAGTAGTATGTACAGGGCTGCATTGTAAAAATGAAAGCAATATATATGCATACTGAAATATCCCAATATGCACACACTATAGGTGTACAATGCACACTAATACACACACTATAGGTGTACAATGCACACTAATACACACACTATAGGTGTACAGTGCACACTAATACACACACTATAGGTGTACAATGCACACTAATACACACACTATAGGTGTACAATGCACACTAATACACACACTATAGGTGTACAATGCACACTAATACACACACTATAGGTGTACAATGCACACTAATACACACACTATAGGTGTACAATGCACACTAATACACACACTATAGGTGTACAATGCACACTAATACACACACTATAGGTGTGCAATGCACACTAATACACACACTATAGGTGTACAATGCACACTAATACACACACTATAGGTGTACAATGCACACTAATACACACTATAGGTGTACAATGCACACTAATACACACACTATAGGTGTACAATGCACACTAATACACACACTATAGGTGTACAATGCACACTAATACACACACTATAGGTGTACAATACACACTAATTGGCGAGCGAAGCGAGCCACTCTCTGGTCATGTCAACGGGAGCTCGAGATATATATATATATATATACGTACGTCAAAAAATTATCATTGCGCATGTGCTGAACCAATTGCTAAGTGACAAGAAACTCATTTTAATGTTGATAAGCAAAAACTAATCTTGTGAATTTGATGATTAGCTATTATAGTATGGAGCCACCAAAGGCTAAAAAGAGAAAAACGGAGACAGAGAAAGAGATAAGAACTAGGCTGGACGAAAGAAATGAGAGGCCTAGCATGTGCCCCTCCCACTGTCACACCCAATAATACATGTATATATAAAAAAAATTGTGTAAACTGCATGTATGTGCATGAGGACATAACTTCAAATTATCAACATTGCTTCGCTCACCCAACAACGCTTTACGAGCGATTCCTAGTACACACACTATAGGTGTGCAGGCCTGTAGCAACCGGTCAGGCCAGTCAGGCCATGGCCATGGCCTGACCACTTTTAAATCTTAGGGCTCACTCGAATTATAATGCAAATTCTCCCTATAAACAGTTTTTAAGAGTAAAGGTATGCAGTTTATACTTCACTGTTTACAGAGCACATGGTACACCCTGCATGTGGGGTAATCCTAGACTAGTAGTGTGGTCACTATAATATATTGAATACATTACAGACTGCACATAATAATATTATTATTCTGAACTATATGATGGAGCCTTTGATTATGTGTATAGTGTGACTAGAGTTGTGTGGTATTCACCCACCACTTAATGAAGTGTGCAATACTCAACAGACCTTAAGTTACTTCTCAGGAGAGTGGTGGAGTCCCTTTAGCCAGGCATCTAAACCATAATATGACATTCCACCCTATATAGGCTCTATAGGAATAATCCACTCAGATACTTGCAAATTAGGTTGCATGCCTCTTAAGTCCCGGAAAATCACACCCCCTGTAGCTATACCTTTGCACTCCAGTGTTGCTGTGTAATAATGAAACAAGTGTGGTCTGGACTAAAAAGGTCATGCACAGCCTACATTCCTGTTACCAAACTGCAATGACTATGGAGTTATACTTTAGTCTTGGGTATTGGACATGAGGAATACTGCATACCTTAACCCCTAAACGGTGTAATGTCTGATGAAAAATATATTCAAAGGTCATACACACAACTGTAAGCATAAACTCTAGCTATAAGGAGTAAACATCTGCTCTTCTGCTCTAGTAACACACACTGTTTATTGTTATAAAAATCCACAAACAATTCTTTTTTCAATCGACACACTCATATAGTTCTTGTTGGACATCCAGCTCATAAGGCTCATATAGCTCTTCACTCTGCTCCACTTTAGGCTTAGTCTTAGTAGGAGGAGCTTTAGGCTTCTTCTTGGCAGGTTTTTCTTTGACTTGCAACTCTCCACTATGGTTGGAGTAACGGACTTCTCCCTTAGTAGTCACATTAACAACTTTCGGTGGGTCTGCATTCTTAGATGACTTCCTCCGATATCTAGTCATAATAGCATGCTAATTGGTTTATGCTGAATACATATCAATGAGTTGCTGACATAATTGAGGTAAACAGTCAAGTGTACATGAACCACGGCTTATTCCTAGGCCTGAACTTAAAAAGGGATAGTGACTTATACTTATTGCGGTTAGGACCTTAGTTCTGCTGTTAGACTGTATCTCAATTAATGCTCACTAACTGAATATAAAGTCAGTTCTTTTTGACTTACTTACATTAAGTATGCAACCACAACAAGAAGTGCTATAAGAACTGCACAAAAAAATGCTCCACCAATAAAGAGTCCGACATAAACACCAACATTGGAGCTGCAGTCACCACTACAAGCAGACGTAACAAGAGCTTCAGTTCCATCCAAGTTGAGGAATACGGCTGATGCTGATACTTGAGAAGAGAACCTGTTAGTAAGTGTGGATGCAGTTTCATCACCACTGTCACTGGAGAACACAACCAAAGTCGAGAATGTAACAGTTTGGGCATTGTTGCATTGCAGTGAAGACATTTGTAAGTCGTTAGCAGTTATATTGCAAGAACAGTCTTCTCTCAGCTTGGCAATAACACTTGCTTCAACCCTTCCCATAAAAACCTATGATATATTATTGAGAGTAGAATTGCATATATTGACACTATAACTTACAGTATCTTCTCTGCACTCCAAAGGTCCTCTCATTTGAAACTGTATCCTCAAACGAGCTGTGAATAATGATAATAAATGATGAAAGAAGAAGAAAAAATAGAAAGCTATGATGCTCACCTTTCTCTTTTATTATCACTTTCAGTGAAATTATAGGTGCTCCAGTGGTATTCACTCTGCACCAATACAGACCAAATGTACTCACTCCCATTCGACCAGTTCTCACTGAGAGAGTGGTACCAGTGGTTATTTGAAGAGTGATGTTGTTCTTCACTATGGAGATACTGGACAGTGGAGGATACCTGATAGTGGCAGAACACCTCAGGAGAGCTACTTCATTTGAAAACAGTTCATTCTTATCGGCAGAGAAGGAGTGATCAAGAGACACTGCATAAAGAATATCACATCAATAATGTGTTTTGAAGTGTATAATAACAACTACTCACCATGGTAACTAACTTCAATATTTGTTCTTGCTAAAATCACTCGGTTGCTTGACAACTGTCTGTAATAAGAGGAGCATTCTTGATTCATATTCCAGATAAGCAGTGCTTCATAAATTCCAGCATAATGGTAGGTAGAACTAGTGCGTATCAAGTCTCTGGAAATAAAGTTTTGATTTCGTACACGACTTGATGATCCTACAAAATTGCCATTGAAGTACCAGACTATATCAACTTCACTTGGTTCGATTGATGTTGTAAGTTGTCCCACAGCCTTAAGAGTGAAATTATCACCATTTGTGATAGTAATAATACTCTCTGTTGCACCATTGACTTGTATGCTGATATCAGGTTTCCTATTCATCATCTCTGTGATAAATGGGGGTTAGTGTATCGTAATCAGCTAGAATTAAGTTTTACTTTATATGTATTTACCTTGTGTGTTGACGAGGAACTTTACTGGTTTAAATAAAGGATGGTGTCTTAAGGTCTTTAGAATCATTTTCTCACAAGTACTATCATAAGGATTGTTCAGGAGCAGTCCATCGTATCTTGCTTCATACTCCCCAGCAATTCTATTGGCTGTGGTTAATGTTTTGTTGCCATTGGAGATGATTGTATTGGAAGAGTTTCCAATTAGGTTGCCATTAAAGTACCAATTCAAATTTCTCATGAAGTATTTGGCACTATCAGAAGTAATATTCACTCTCAATGTTAAGTTATTCTGTTCCTCCGATTCTATAGGAGACACTTTGAGAACAGGGATCAATAAATCTATAATTTTTATTCAAAAATTATAGCAATAACTGTTATGCTTCAAACATTCATACCTTTTCCTTTGATAACAGTCCTACCAACAGCCAAAACATGACCATTAATATAAGCACTGCAAAAGTAGTAGCTTGTTTCATAGTGTGTCACATGAACAGTCAGTGTCACGTTGGGACTGAGGGTAAAAAAAGGTCTCCAACCTCCATAGTTTCCTCTCCATATATTATACCTCGGTAGTACTGGTCTGCCTATTGATGGGTCAGGGCTTATGGAACAGTGTAACTCAACAACACTACCAAGTGGAACTGGACCAGTTGCATTTGAAGTGACTGTGACATGGAAGACTGGACCTGAACAGAGTATACATGCACACATAATGCCTTATTGTTACTGATGTAGCTACTCATACATAATTGGGCACTAAATGAATTGTGGAGTGTGTACTGATTCTAAACAAAAATCATACTGAGGGGCTAAGGCTACAACTCTACATATATGCATGGGTCTTACCTTGACATACAACTCCAACTTCTCTTCCATGATAACATCTAGATGTGGACCGTTGGTAGTCAATTCTACACGAGTTTATGTCTGGAGTGTTGTAATCATTATTGCAATAGACTTGGGGAAGAATTGGATTGTTTCCTGTTCCATAGAATCCTCCATTGATTTCAAATGATCCTATAACAAAATATCACATGCAGTCATTCACACATATAGTCTATGATAGACATGCAGTGGTGGATCTGTCATTCATGGGGCATTTTAGTGCCTCTTTTTGTTATTACAGTGAACCTGTAAGGTGGTGATGTCAGGACACAACAGAGTGCATGGACTTATGCTCTCAGGTTTCACTGTATGTTGCAGGTACATAATAGGCTCTTTGATTTTTTTTTTTGATTTCTGAGTCGTACTTATCCATCATAGGTAGCTATAGCTGTACACCACCAGCACAATGTCATAAACAAAAATTCAATGTTTCAAACCATACGAAGTTGGTATAAGTTGTGACCTCTATACATGAGTGCATGGACAAAATTAATATTCACTGTGCACTAAATTAATACCTGGGATTGGGTATCCAAGGAGCTGTTTGCAAAAAACTCGTGTTTCATGGATGCCCCAGTACTGATCACAAACACTGACCCACATGCCACTGGTGCAGATTTCCACTCTTCCCTCCATGTTATTGTTGGAGGAATTGGCAAGTCTCACATCACCAGAAGAGCATTCATCATGACTAAGTTGACTGGAATTCCCTTGACATGTCACAGCAGCTGCTCGGTAGGACCTATAGTTCAAGGCATTGTAACTAGTAGAAGTTGATGAGAGTGATAAGCGCCTGAAGTAGCTGCAGTTCAGCAGGATATCTTCATTCCCATTACAATATACTTGAAACAGCAAGTTAGGTAATTGGCTTTGAGTTTTTCGAATACTGTGGTAGCCAGACCCTATGAAATGAACTATTTGACTTCCTGTACACACAATAGCATTTTTAGTCCATATAGCATGCAAGTATTATTGCATATATAGTGAATGTGCATGTGTAGGCGAATGTGCATGTGTATAGATTACTGTTCCTTTTACCCGTTGAAAACTGCTACTATGAAATTGTTGAAATACCTGACCCCTTCCTTAATATGGGACTTGCTTCTATTTGCTTCCATTATCCATGCAATACAGTTAAATAATGTGAATGGTTAAGTATTATCCTTCTGCAACTTGATTGGCATGCATATTGATATCTGTTTACTCTCATATAAAACTCACAATCCCATGGAAATCCTAGTTGGCGGCATAGTACTTCTACATCAGGTGTGTTCCAGGATGAGGAAGTTATAGTTCCCCATGCACCATCCAGGCAGATCTCCACTACTCCATTATTGCTTCCACTTCCACCAGTCAGACGTATAGACCCATTAACACAATCATCAATAGCTAATAATTACAAAACTATAACTCCTATATTGCTTATTGTGATAGCTACTAACTTATTATGATAGCTACTAACTTATTGTGATAGCTACTAACTTATTGTGATAGCTACTAACTTATTGTGATAGCTACTAACTTATTGTGATAGCTACTAACTTATTGTGATAGCTACTAACTTATTTGATAGCTACTAACTTATTGTGATAGCTACTAACTTATTGTGATAGCTACTAACTTATTATGATAGCTACTAACTTACACTGTAAAAATGAAAGTGTTTACTACACACCATATAGTCCCAATACACACACTGTTTTGTTTTTAGTGTGTGTATTGGGACAATTTAGTGTGCAGTACACACTTTCATTTTTACAGTGTATTGTGATAGCTACTAACTTATTATGATAGCTACTAACTTATTATGATAGCTACTAACTTATTATGATAGCTACTAACTTATTGTGATAGCTACTAACTTATTATGATCGCTACTAACTTATTGTGGTAGCTACTAATTTATTATGATTGCTACTAACTTATTATGATTGCTACTAACCATAACAACCAATATATATGCTGGTACAACTTGAATTTGTGTACTGATAACTGCAGCCATGGACAATTGTTGCACTGATTTCATTACATACAACATTCATGAGGGAAGGGGTGATTCTTCCGTTCTGGTAAGTAGTATATAGTGCAGCTACAAAATAAATAACATACATAATAGTTACCATTAGTTAATAAATATCAGAGAGTGCGGTAGCACTCTCTATGTAGGGATGACTCGGACGGCCGCGCGCGCCGCCTATAGACTAATACTAAAGTGAAATTCTAGTTCCCCCACTTAGACCTAACAAAAGCTACTGTGAATGATTATCCAGCCTACTAGAGCCTACTACAATGTGCAGACCAAGTTTCAGGACCAGGGAGCTTACCGTTTCAGAAATACGGCAAGCAGGTAAATCGCTGGATTCTTCTTCTTCTTCTCTATTAGGCCACATCAACTTAATTACTTGTTTATCATCCCCTCCCTCTCCTGATTTTTGCTCTTCTGGACTTTTAATTTTATTTCTACTGAGCATGCGCATGGTGTGCTCTATTTGAAGTTCAGGTGTGATTTTCATGTGATTTTAGTTTTGGTGGCTATTATAAAGTGTGCAGGAACTTCAGCTTCTTTTTTTTTATGACTTTTTGTTAAACTTCAGCTTTTTGTGCATGTTTCCATAATGATATCCATGTTTATACTCGTTTGCTTTTTAGATCCTGTATAAATAGTTGCCATGGAAACCAATAAAAAATAAAAATAAAAGCCTCCCCCCCTCTACTATTTTTTGAAGAAATTAGGATGATAAACAAGTAATTAATTTGATGTGGCCTTATTATTATTATTATTATTATTCTTAGACAACCATATCTCTCGAACCACTCAAGCTACAGCTATGATTTCTGGACAAATCCACTCCAAATTCTACGAACTACGATCTTTTCTACTCGTTGATCCTCGAAAGAGTCGATGAAAAAGGAGACACTACGGAGCACAGCACTCGATTAATTCAATTAGGAAGCCATCTTTTCTATAATACGCATGCGCATGTATTTGATATCCAATTATTCGAAATTATAATATTACTCAGCTGTCTCTAGCTAGCTAGCTAGCTAGCTAGCTCTGGATATGATGATAGACTACTGTATCGATTCGGGGATTTAGATTCACCACGGTAGACTCTATTTCAGCATCTTCGACTTCCAAGTATGGCTCAACGAAACACAACACCTTGACTCGATAATGATTGGGTTGGTATGCTATTGGAGAACTATTGGAGAACTTCTTTCATCTGTCCCTGCATACACATAGAAGAATGAACTCTATACATAGCTAAAACCATAAAAGAGAGGAAAAAAGACCATGTAAGGGGAAAAAGCATTTCGTGAGATGAAAAAAGATGTAGGGATGACCACTGCTCAAAAAAGTAAGGAAACAAGAAGGATGGAAATGGGATCAATCTTTGTTCTGTATATCCAGCCAACAATCCCTACATATACGCAGCATTACTACACTATAATCTGAAGTTACCCGACGTATATGTAGGGATTGTTGGCTGGATATACAGAACAAAGATTGATCCCATTTCCATCCTTCTTGTTTCCTTACTTTTTTGAGCAGTGGTCATCCCTACATCTTTTTTCATTTCATGAAATGCTTTTTCCTTTATATTTATACAAACAAATGTGCTTGTATAGCTATTCATGGAAAACTTCACATAAAATAGCTAATTTTTTTATCCAGCCAGCCCATTCATATAGAGCATGAATTTATGGTTGTGTATGTCAGGGGGTATAGGAAAGGGGGGTTCAAAGGGTGCTGTAGCCCCTAGATTTTGGAGGTTGTACATTGCTTTTCTATTAATTTTTGTAGCACCCCTAGATTTTCTTGTTAGCACCCCTTGAAATACGTACAGCCACTTGCAACATAGCATTATGTTATATAAAGTAGCTAGAGAATTTATTTCTACTGTGGAGAATTGGAAATTTTTAAAGTTGTTGTTATAGTTGTTGTTTTGTTTTACTTTTTCATAATCTTACAATGCCCCCCCCCCCCCCCCCCCCCCCCAAGTACACAGAATTATAGCACCCCTACCTCAAATCATCTTCCTACCCCCCTGTATGTGACTGTGTGTGTATGCATGTGTCACTTAATAATACTGCTGTCATAAGCTTATACCTACCTGTATTCTCTCTTCCAAGTAATTGTCTACAGAATATATTGCTGTTGTTAATATTCCAATTCTGGTAGCATATTTTTGCCCACAGTCCATTGATGCACACTTGAGCTAAACCATCTGCTCTGCTGTTTCCTTGGTATACCTGCACATCACCATGGTTACATCTAGTAACTGAAAGCCATAATTATATAATGCAATGCATTTGTCATGTGTATAGGTTTATGATAATTTAGGTGGAATATAAATATTAAAGCGATAAGCTATGGCAAGAACAACAACAATCACCAGTGTGCTAAAAATACTGTGCTCCTTCATTGATAGTGATGCCCCTACAAGCCCATGCATTTCAAATTATCCACCTTCACAGTGAACTCCAGCATCCTGTCTAGAGGAGCAAGCATGAGATCCAAGTTGTGAATATGAACGTGAGCATTCTGTTAGATTCCTTTCATGACCACTGCATCCAACTCCACTCAGTAAATAAGGGCCAGATCCCTCACCATAGGCTAGAGATCTTATTGCTGTGCTATCTGTGAAAGCAACATTTTATAACTTCATAGTTTGAGTGTTTTCCTCTTTGATTTACTTTCTCCTTGGAATCCTAACTGTCTACACACCACAAAAGCATCATTGTTACTCCATCCAGAAGTGCATATGGACCCCCACACTCCTCTGTAGCACATCTCTACTCGCCCTTCACTAGAACTGCTTCCTCCAACAAGACGAACCTCTCCGTAAGTGCAAGTATGGACTGTTTCAGAGAGAAGATAAAATATGAGGACACATGATTCAAAAGCCAAGTCCTTTGTTACATGATGGCACATATGCCCATGCAAGTGCCTCCTTTCCTCCATGGCATTACCTGGTGATGGATTATGTTGACACCTTACACCAGCATCATTGCTGTGGTCAAGAGCATACGAATAACTGCCAGATGGACAGTCCACAAGTCTACTTTCAGATCCAGTACACCTCAAATTATACAGTAAAATTGGTCCCACACCAGGTCCAAAAGTCTGCAATGTAACTCCTGTGCATAGTATAATCAGAATCATAATAGCTAGCTACTGCAATGATGACAATGATAGCTCAGGTTTGAAGATCACAACCAACTATCACTCACTTGTTACTATTCCATTTGCTTGAAGCAATCGAAGTTGTCTGCAGGCCACTGTGGCATCATTGGAGTCCCATCCTGTACGACTCACAGTTCCCCACACTCCATTACTGCACACCTCAACTCTTCCCTCGAACTGATCCCTACCACCAGAGAGACGTATTTCCCCAGGAGTGCATTGATTGATATCTATGAATTATTATGTATAATTATCGTGATACTGATATGGTAGTGTATTAATATACTTTATAATGAAGCTAAATTTTATAGCTACCTGCAAGGTTTCCTCTGCAAAAGATGTTAATTTGTCGATAAAGACCAACTGAGTTATCAAGCTGGCATGACTGATCAGACACATAGTTACAGTTGAGTAGAGAACTCTCATTTCCAATACAGTTGTAGGCATTAGTGGATGGTACAAAGCCTATGCGACTGTTTTGTGTCTTGGAAGCAAACACTATGATTATAACAAAATGAATTACCAGAAGAATAGTGTTTGCAAATGAATCATAAGCTATAAAGTATAGCTATATAAGAAGAATTTAGTCTTCATGATAATAATGCATGGACTGACATGAATAGTACCTGCTTGGGTGGCAGGATAGCCAAGTTGCCTGCACACAACAAAGGAGTCCTTATAGTCCCAATTTTGATTACACACTCCGGACCATGATCCATTCAAGCAAACTTCAATGTTACCTTGGTGTGGAACCAACCCACCAGTCAGACGAACAGCTCCATTTGGACCTATGAGGTTAAGAATCAAGGATTAAAGCCCTCCATATGCTACTATGTATGTGCATAGGATATAAGTATGTGGAGGCATTGTGTTTCTCTTGCATTATATAAAATGCTATATAGTAATGGATCACATCATGTATAGCTACATATTCTAATGCATGGCATGCATGAATTTGTGTCTAGTTGAGATATTTTTAGTATTGACTCAGGTGACAGTGAGCAATTGAGCAATTAAAGTAGCTGATGGGTTCCAGTGCTTGATATTGCTGTCAGAGACAAAGTCATGTAAGTGGGGTTCCAACTAGGAAGCTCCATTCATAGAAAGCTGTAAATGCTTACATGTGCCATTGAATTATTAAACATGCATGGCTAGTTTTTAGTTGCAGTTATGCTAAAACTATACAGTGGAGTGTGCTTCTAGCTAAGGATACTGGTATTATTCAAGGCCATAGGAAGTGGGAGTGGTTTCAAAGATGTGCAACCTACATGACTTTTGTGATTGAAGTGCCTGAGAAACTATTTCCTAAACTACGTAGGTATACCTAAACAGGTTTGTTATGTTTATTATGATTATGGTTTGTTTAAGTGAGTTTACTTTAAATCATAGACTACTTTTTGATGATGCTATGTAACTCTTCATAATACTATAAAAAGCAAAACATTTCAAGTGGATTTAATTCTGTTCCCTAAACTAAATGCACCGAAGAATTGATATTTTACTGCCGTTATTTTACTGCCGCTGATCAATTAGCTTGCTATTACACTTTTTATTTGAAATCTCATTAAGGTGTTTTTGTACACTTATAAAGAAAATATGTCATTAGTGTTCATGCATATAATTATTGGTTTGAATTTTACTTCATAAGGTGCTATAGCTACTAATCATGACACTTAATTTTACCATACCTACACTTGGAGCCTAGACCTAAATATATATACATCAATGAGTCATATGACCTAAGAGCCAGTTTGTTCACTGCATGTACACTCATTAAAAAGTGATACAACATAGCCACTCTCAAATCCTATAGTACCATTTCAAAGTGCAAGAAACTGTTCCTTTATAGCTAGTTAGTTGCTGTAGAGCTTACATGTTGGGCAGGTGATTAGAGTTGGGTAACAATAGGGGTATCTGGAATAACCATAGCTCCTGCAATCAGCTATGGTAGCCTCATCTCCATCACAGGTGAAAGAATATCTCAAATAATTACCAGTAAGTCTGATTCCTCCTGCATGGGATAATTGTCAGTACTGTAGCTATGTGTAATTTGTGCACATGGGGAAGACACTTTGATATGAATTGGATTGCAAAGTGTAACTGAAGAGGTTTTATTTACCTGAATATGAGATCCCATTGGTGCTATATCCTAACATGCGACATACCACTGATGCAATTCTGCTGTTTAGAGATAAACAATGGGTCTGCCAGCCACCAGTTCCCACAGGAATGAGTAACTGCAGTGTGCCTGTGTTGTGACTGGAGCCACCATTCAGACGTACATCACTAATCTTAACACTTTGAGCTGACACTGCAGGCATATAATAGTAGCTAGTAAGCTTAACTAAAATAGCTTTCATTAGTTAGTTACCTGAATGCTGAATTAATCCTGGAAAGGCTAACATAGCCATCAGAAAGTAGACAACCATGTTGGCTAGTGGCTACAGCTACTGAACTATCATTAGCTGCAGAATTAATAACAGTGACAGGAAGTTATATTATAATCACATGCTCTAATTTATTTTTTTTGCTTGACTTTGCTTATAGCATGTTTATTTTAACCACTGATTGTTTTATTTGTGTGGTAGCCATGCAAGATACACGCTATTTAATATTCCTTGACTGGACTCAACAATGATAATTACCGTAACAGCTTATAATCAATAACACATATGCACACTAAAATATTATACACCAGGTGTACAATGCATGCACTACACACACTATAGGTGTGTAGTGTACACTTTCATTTTTACAGTGTGTAGCTACTAGGGGTGTGCACTCACAAGCCTGCACTTTTGTGAATAATAGCTAGGAGCCATCTAAATGATTTTTATAAACAGATATTTTGATCACTTGAGATCACTTTACAGTGATCAGCCAGCCATCTTCATTCAAATACATTGCAGAAAGCTTGCAATAACATTAACTATACCTGAATGCTGAAGTAATCCAGTAATGAAATATATGACATCCATGCTGGCTGTACACAACTAAGCTACTTCAAACACTGAATTATCCTTTACTTGCACTTATCCAGCAGCTGCTGTAGCTATAAAGCTAGCTATCAGAGCAGGTCACATGTTATAGTGTTGTTGCACGACTTTGTAATAATACTTCCTTCCTGTGTTGACACAAGAAAAAGTCTTTGCTGTACACAATAAAGTCCTACTATACCATGCTACACATTCTGGACCATGATCCAACTAAAATAATTTACCTTGCTATGGAACCAGCTCCATGTTGACCTAACCAAGTATAGGTGATATCACAACAATTAAATTGATAGTAGCTATAGAGATGCTATTCTATTCACTTAGCACTTGTGTTTTCAAAATGCTTTGAGATGTACATAGTCTCAATAACACCATTATTATATCTACCTAATACATTTACTTCCATAGGAACTTTACCTTTGCCACTTCAAAGATAAAAGTGAATGTATGAAGTACTTGGCTACAGCAAATGGTGTAGCTATTCACAACTTATAGCTATACGAGTCTACAAAAGCCATTAAAAATCATCAGAAACTAGAAAGAGAAATCGTGCTGCTAGTTGCAGTAAGTGATTCCCAAGTAGTTCATGGACCACCTGACAGGCATGCCATCTGACCAAAAAAACAAAAGAGGTACATACATAATATTATATATATACAGTGGTTTGGGGAGGGGCCTTAGCAATATAGGTTCAGTGTAGCTAATTCTTGCTGAATGATAAAAATTGGTGTGCTAGATTTTTGACTTCTATTGCAATTATGTATGGGCTTAACTCATGCATAGCTACCTGATTCAGAATTTAATTGGCACCTCACACCAGCATCATTGTTGTGGTGAGTACCATAATTATAACTGCCAGATGGACAGTCCACAAGTCTTCCTTCAGATCCAGTACACCTCACATTATATAGCAGGATCGGTCCCACCCCAGGTCCAAAGGTTGGCAATGTAATTCCTGTACAATATAATAACAGTAATAATTATAGTTACTGAAACAGAGGCATCAAGAGATAGTTATTATATACTTGTTAATATTCCACTTCCTTGAAGCAATCCAAGTTGTCTGCAGGCCACTGTAGCATCATTGGAATCCCATCCTGTACGACGACTCACAGTTCCCCAGAGTCCATTATTACTGCACACCTCCACTCTCCCCTCAAACTGATCCCTTCCACCAGAGAGACGTATTGCCCCAGGAGAACACTGATTGAGATCTAAATATTGCACCATGGAGTGTTTATTATGACATTGTGTTGCCCCCCAACCCACCCACACACTAGAAGTGAAGGATTAAGACAGTAGGTAATCATCATGGGAGAAAAATATTTGTGGATTTGTGAAAATAAAAAACAAGAACAAAGCAAAACAAAACTAAAGATAGCTAATAATATACCTGCAACTTGTCCCTTGCAAAAGAGATGGATTTGTTGAGAGAAACTAATTGAGGTTCCAGCAAGTTGGCAATTCTGATCAGACACATAGTTACAGTTGAGTAGAGAACTCTCATTTCCAATACAGTTGTAGGTATTACTGGATGGCACAAAGCCTATGTGACCATAGGATGTGATAGTTGTATGTTCTGCAACAAAGGTGATAAAAATTATATTGGGTATACACTCAGGTGATGGAAGTACTATAAATGTATAGAGTGCATATCAATAAAAGCCAGTATACCTGCTTGAGTGGCAGGGTATCCCAGCTGTCTGCACACGACAAAGGAGTCCTTATAGTCCCAATTTCTACTGCACACTCTTGACCATGCTCCATTTAAGCAAACTTCAACATTACCTTGTTGTGGAACCAATCCACCAGTCAAACGAACAGATCCATGCTGACCTAACCAAGGATGATATCACAACAATCAAATTTTGAGCAGAGTATATAGGTTTTTAGTAGCCATGCTATTCTATGATATGATCCACTTTAGCTAAGTGCTTTCGTATGAAGTTAGAATAACTCAGTAATAGTCTTGAGTGCTCGAGATGTACTGCTCTTCAAGTTTATAATTTCTAAATAGCCTCCCACTTAATTAAGTAAATGTTTATAACTAATGGAAGTAAATGTATTAAGTGGAATATAGTAAATGATGGAAGTAAATATATTAATACATTTAGCTACTTCCATTAGTTATAAACATTTACCTAATACATTTACTTCCATTAGTCGTAAAAATTTACTATACATTTTACTTCCATTTGTTAGACACCTAAAAAACTCTGCCTGATCAGTTTTACTTCAATTAATGCAAACTATACAGAAACCACAGGTCACTAACTACTTTGATCCCTTCTAACTAGTTAGTGACCTGTGGTTGAAAACATAGCTAGACATATTCTGCTGGAAGCACATTATTTGACTAATTGGTTATAGTTATTCTTAGCTTACATGTAGGACAAGTTATTATGGTTGTATAGCAGTGCAAAGATCTCCAATAATAATTATTGTTGACTCTACAATCAGATATAGTAGCCTCATCTCCATTGCAGGTAAGGGTATATCTCAAATAACGTGTACTTCCATCATAAAGGTTGCTTCCTCCTACACTTAAAATAATGTCATAATATACATTGTTATGACAATTCAACAGTTTAGTAACCATAGCAATTCTGAATTAGTACAAAGTACATTTTAGATTGTTCGATTAATATATAGCTAGGCTGTCATTCATCTCCATGCTGAACAGTAGCATAGGAAGATGGTTTTCCTTAGAGTGGCCAGGTTGGGGGCATAAATTGATTGCAAAATTAGAGCTATTTCACATTAACATAATGTGATAACAGCTGGATCCAGGAGTGGTAACTATGACACCTGTGACCATGCACATATCATCTATATCATCTCTCGGAAAATAGAAATATAACACATCTGTATTGCACTGTGGCCTCCAACATATACATATGCAGGCGATCACACAGTGCATGAAGCAAGACAGTCCTGTCAGTGAGGTCAACATGGGTCCTTCAAAAAAATTCCCCCATAATTTTATGTGCTGTGTGTGCCCAACCCCACCTATCTAAAATCTTGGATCCAGCCCTGGATAATCATTTGATTAGAAGGCCAACACTAACTTCTTTGCTTTAGTTGCAGCTTCTAGTTCTAAATTGTGATTTGTCAAGGAGGTTGAGGATGTAGTGTAGCACAAGTGATAAATGACTATTCCTCAAAAATTAAGGGTGGCCCTGGCTACCGGTGACCCCATGTTCCTATGCCAGTGCAGAATACACATTTCAGTGGTAATAGCACAATACAAAAGCATTTTAGTATTTTAGCATAGATTTTGGTATAAATGATTCCACTTGCTTGAGTGTGAGATCCTTTCACTGTCAGACTCATATCCCAACATGCGGCATATCACAGATTTAATTCTGATGATATTATTATCCCATTCACAATAATTCAGCCATCCACTTCCTACAGAGTTATCAAATTGTAGTGTTCCTGAGTTACCACCACCATTCAGACGCACATTGCTGATTATAGCACTTTGAGCTGACACTAGCACTGCAGATATTGAGTAAGCTTAATCAGATTTTAGCTAGCTTGCTGTTATATACCTGAATGTTGAATTAATCCTGAAACAGCTAACATGAAAATCAGAAAATAGACATCCATGTTTCTAGTTATACAGCTACAATTCAATTATGAGTTAAAAGTTTCATTAACGGAGACAGGAAGTGAATGCAAAGGGTGGGTGGTTAAGAGATACCCATATAAGGTTGTTGGTATGTACTGAAACTATTAAATTCCATAGCTTGTGAGGCTATAATATACCTCTTAAAAGAAAAGTTAGCTGTTCTAATGTACTCATCATGGAGTAGACACCTTCATGAGCATCTGTGGAGAGGTTGCTATTGTTTAGGTTCTTTTTGTACATCGTGGGCTTACATCCAACCCCTATAGCTGTAGTTATTCAGGTTGTTGGTATGCATGTTTCTATATCATGCATGTTTGGTATGCATGTTTCTATATATCCTATTTCTGGCACATGTGCAAGCAGTGTATACCAGGCCCTATTCCCCCCCCCCCCCCCCCCCCCCCCCCTGAAAAAATGTAATGCTGTTAATCAATCAACCTGAATTGATATGAAATAGATACATGCAGCTAACAGCCAAATAGCCATCAGCAACTCCTAGTGCAGAACTGTGAGATACCAGTAACTAGCTAATTCTTTTCAAAGGCTAATGGTAGATCTCCATTGCTATTCATATGCTTCTCTGTGTTCTATTTTATTCAGTCCCTTGATCTATTGTTCCATGACCTAATTTTATGTTTAACTTGTACATCTTATACCTTATGTGTATAGTTGTAAAATGTTTGGAAACACTTTTTGTCTGACAATAGGAAGTGTCCCTTCTTGGCCACTGTATAGCTATAAGTATTTCGACTATAAAGTAGCTAATCAGTGGAAAGTGAATTTTTAACTCAACATTATGACAAAAAAAATGGCCCAATCTGCACTTACTGTGTTTAAAAAGTATGACCATAATCAAGATAATAACTGACACACAACTCTCTAACAAGTTTACAGGCAATGTTAAACCACTATATGTAGCTACTATAGCTAGGTACAGTTAAAGTATCTCTGTTTATGTTTCAATTGACACACTCGTATATAATAGTGTCTGCATGCTGGACACTCATGATGGCATAGGACTCATTTGGCTGCATTGCTCCAGGATTAGTCATGGCAGGAACTATAGGCTTCTTGGGATTCTTGGATGATTTCACTCTAAATCATTTTAAATTGAGTGTAAAATCCATGCATGTAGCCTACTTGCTGGTTATACCACTTGGCTATGACCCATGCATGTTTTGTATACTCTGGGCATGTGAAGCCACAATGGCTACTGTCATTAACTTACCGGTACATTAGAAACACAGTCATGACGAGAAGTGCTACCAAGAAGGCACAAGATAGTACTCCTCCGAAAAAGAGTCCAACATATATACCATCAGAGGAGTCACCAATATTAGCTGACGTAATAAGAACTTCAGTTCCATTCAAGTTGAGGGATACAGCAGATGCTGATAGTTGAGAAGTAAGTGTGGATGCAGTTTCATCACCACTGTCACTCGAGAACACCACCAAAGTTGAGAAAGTAACAATTCGGGCACCATTGCATTGCAGTGAAGAGTTTTGTAAATCATTAACAGATATGTTGCAAGAACAGTCTTCTCTCAGTTTAGCTACAACACTTGATTTGACTATTCCCGTGAAAATCTTTAAGATAAAATCCACATAGCTACATCATGCCATGATTACAATTATTAGCCATTTGCATTGAAGCAAAGAAGTGCTCATGAAAGTAACTATAACTTACAGTATCTTCCCTACACTCCAAAGGTCCTCTCACTTGGAACTGTATCCTCAAACGAGCTATGAATAATATAATGATAATGCATTGAGCTATACTAAATAAAGGTTCAGTCCACACCTTTCTCTTTGATCATCACTTCCAACAAGAATATTACTCCAGTGGCATTCACTCTGCACTGATAAAGGCCAAATGCACCAGTTCTCACTGAGAGAGTGGTACCAGTGGTTCTTTCAAGAGTGATGTTGTTCTTCACTATGGAGATACTGGACAGTGGAGGATACCTAATAGTGGCAGAACACCTCAGGACAGCCACTTCACTTGAAAATAGATCATCATTATAAGCAGAGAAGGAGTGGTTGAAGGAATCTGCATAATGAATTCGAAGGTCATAAAAAATTATGTAGCTAAAATATTTCTACCACTTACCATAGTACTTCACTTCAACACTTGTTCTTGCTAAAATCACTCGATTGTATAACTGTGTGTAATAAGAATAGCATTCTTGATTCATATTCCACACAAGCAGTGCTTCATAAATTCCATCATGAAGGTAAGTAGCACTAGTGAGTCTTAGATCTCTGGAGATAAAGGTTTGATTTCGTACATGACTTGATCGTCCCACAGAATAGCCATTGAAGTACCAAACTATATCAACTTCACTTGGTTCAGTTGATGTTGCAAGTTGTCCCACAGCCTTAAGAGTGAAGTTATCACCATTTGTGAAAGTAATAACACTCTCTATTCCACCATTGAACTGTATGTCGATTTCAGGTTTCCTATTCATCACCTCTATGATATGTATATATAAATGACATTGTGTATAGGTGCTTGTAGCCCAATGTGTGGGCAGATCAAAAGTGCCAGCACATACAATATATCAAGAAGACCTGGTGAATATATATATTCACCAGGAAGTGGCCAAAGGAATATATACCCCAGAAAGTAGAACTGATTGAAAAGCTGGCTTAAGATTAAACCCGCCTCAGTTCTTGGCACTACTTAGCTGTTACAACCATAGTAACGCAAGAGTAATCCTTTTTATGCTCTTCAGTCTCGTTGGGTTTCAACTAGAAAACTAAGACTTGAAAATCAGTAACATCACTAAGTATACCATCAAATTCTTTTTCTGTCTTCCTTGCTGCATTATTAATGTTCACAATTAAGTTTTGTGGAGATTAAAGCTAGCTGTGTATGTCGAATCTTCTTAGCAACGGTTTCCAATGCACCATGAAGACATCACTGTTACTAACTACTAGCTTCTTAGCAACGGGTGGGAAAGCAGGATTTGGCTAAGACAGTTAGAACACACCCCCTTGTGTTGTATGGGATATATTCGCCCGCGCCCTCGGGCTTGGACGAATATATCCCATACACCACTCGTGGGTATGTTTCATGTCTAATCTGGTTCTTGCTCTATTGATAAAGCCAAGACTAATTCAAGGATGCGGGACAAAGCTATAACTAAATCTGTAAGTCAGGGAATCTGCTATGAAAGTTGATAGCTATATTTACCTTTTGTGTTGGCGAGGAACTTTACTGGTTTACATAAAGGATATTGTCTTAAGGTCTTTAGAATCATTTTCTCGCAAGTACTATCATAAGGGTTGTTCAGGAGCAGTCCATCATATCTCGCTTCATACTCCCCAGCAATTCTATTGGTTGTGGTTAATGTTTTGTTGCCATTGGAGATGATTGTATTGGAAGAGTTACCAATTAAGTTGCCATTAAAGTACCAATTCAAATTTCTCATGATGAATCTGGCACTATCAGAAGTAACATTCACTCTCAACGTCAAGTTATTCTGTTCCTCCAATTCTATAGGAGACACTTCGAGAACAGGGATCAATAAATCTATAATTTTATTCAAAATTATAGCAATAACTGTTATACTTCAAACATTCATACCTTTTAGGTTGATAACAGTCCTACCGACAGCCAAAAAATGACCATTAATATAAACACTGCAGAAGTAGTAGCTTGTTTCATAGTGTGTCACATGAACAGTCAGTGTCACATTGGGACTGGAAATAGAGGTGCTCCAACCTCCATGGTTTCCTCTCCACCAATACCTCAGTTGTACTGGTCTACCTATTGATGGGTCAGGGTTTATGGAGCAGTGCAACTTAACAACACTACCAAGTGGAACTGGACCAGTTATGTTTGAAGTGACTGTTACATGGAAGACTGAACCTGCAATGTATAATATATATATCCACATTACACATATGTAATCATACCTATAAGTCTTATACTTCAACTATGAACTAGGGCAACGTGGAACATTTGAGTCACAGCGAGCGAGCAAGCAAGTTAGTATTCCTATAGGCTCTTGATACTCAACTCCTTGTGGGAAAATTTTGCTGTTGAGTTATGTAAGCGGCATACATAATGCTTATCACACCAATCCACTTAGTTATAGCTAAGCCACTTATGACTGTAGAAATCAATCAAGGCAATTACAATTGGACATGCATTATGCACCCAGGTGGGTGCTACTATTACACGACAGGTACCGTACATACGCCTGGGGCATTTTGGAGTGTAGACCTAGATGTACATATCTACAATTTCAATGAGCCATGACCTGAGAGTCAGCTCACTCGCTCTGCTCACTCGCGTGATAAGATATGTACCAATTTCATAAACACACACTAAGAAAAATCACTTCTGAGGGGCTAAGGCTGTACGATTCTACATGGATCTACCTTGACATAAAACTCCAACTTCTTTTCCATGATAACAACTAGATGTGTGCCATTGATAGTGATGTGTACATGAGTTTATGCCTTGAATAATATAATTGCAACTGACTCGGGGAAGAATTGGATTGTTTCCTGTTCCATAGAATCCTCCATTGATTGCAAATGATCCTATACACAAAATATCACATGCAGTAATGCAGCCATAGACATGCATGGACTTATCATACATGGGGCACATTCTGGGGCCCTTATTTTACAGTGAAGCTTACTCTGACCACTTACAGGCCAAGAATAAGTGATCTTTAGAGGGAGGTGATTTTTAGGGATGTAGGTGAATCCTGTCCTCTAGCGATGAGATCAATGGAGACACAAACTACTTTTCTCTGTACAAGGTTATGGTCAGACTTTCTTCCCAGTTGGCACATCAAAGCTTGCGCAGAATGCTTTTTAAGAGTAAGGTGAGTTGACTCTAACACTGGAAGAACAAATGCAACAGAATCGATTCAAACTTTCTTCCAGCAATTTTCTACTCATAATGATGGTGACATAACAATTTGAAGTGCACGGAAATATAGCAAGTCCCCTTAATTCTGGGGATGGTGTACATTTATATCAGGCCCTTTTGTTCTCCCACTCCGTGATAAAGCTGGACACTTGGGTACGAGGTTACTCCTGTTTGTAATAAAGCTCTTTTTCTGTAAGTACAACCATAACTACATTCACTGGCACAAGATTCAACAAGGGTTTAGCCCATGCACTAACTTGTGACCTCTATCTGGTAAATACATGAGTAATGAGCAAAATATATACCTGGTAATGGGTATCCAAAGAGCTGTTTGCAAAAAACTTGTGTTTCATAGATGCCCCAGTCCCAATCACAAACACTGACCCACATGCCACTGGTGCAGATTTCCACTCTTCCCTCCATGTTATTGTTGGAGGAATTGGCAAGTCTCACATCACCTGAGGTACATTCACGACTAATTTGACTGGAATTCCCTTGACATGTCACAGCAGCTGCTTGGTAGCTCCTATAACTCAAGGCACTAGTACCAGAAGATTGTGAGAGTGATAAGCGTGTATTGTAGTTGCAGTTCAGGAGAGTATCTTCATTCCCATTGCAGTATATTCGATAATATAAGTGAGGTGATCTGCTTTGGGTTGTGGGAACATAGTAGTACTGAGACCCTAATCAGTGATAATAGATACTGTATTGGACTGTATTATGAACTGGATGGGTGTGTGTCAAAAAAGGTCACGAATAAGAGAGCGTACCCCTCCTAATTCAATAACCACACCCATATTACCCAATTACTCTATCCCCACATTCTCCATTACTCTATCCCTAAGTAGGGATCTTCAGTTGGGTAATATGGGTGTGGTTATTGAAATTAGGAGGGGTAGGCTCTCTTGTTCATGACCTTTTTCGACACATAGACACTTATTTATTTTTTTCCTTTATAATATTAATTTTAGTTCAAAGTGCTGACTTATTGTAATCAGAATTCCTGAATGATAAGAGCAGCATAACATCTGTACTGGGTTGCCTCTATTCTCCTGTAATTTACAGGGGCTGCTCCCCCTGGTTGACTAATGAACAATGGCTGTATGGCCATGGGTGCCAACCTTCACTAGCCCTGAGTGCTGTAGACAACTGGGGCACTAATAACTGTTGGCTTGCTAAGGGAGGTTGTAGAGTGCTGAAATGGCTCAGTGCCAGAATGGCTGATTAATCAGTTAATCAGCCATTCTGGCACTGAGCCATTTCAGCACGCTACAGAGGTTGCCCAGTTGCCTGTTAATTAAATGTTGGCCATAGCTGGCTGCTTTTGGACACAAATAGCTATTGGTTAACTATAGCTGGCTGCTTACTGCTGGCTTTGCACTGCATGTGTGCAATGGTGCTGCATGTTAACTTCAGTTTAAAGTTTGATATATGAACACACCATGCAGAATTAGGATGTGGGGATGTATAATGTTCTAACAATGAGCACGAATGATATGATCCACTACTTACAGTCCCATGGATATCCTAACTGACGACACACCACTTCTGCATTACTCCGGGATGAACTAGTTAGAGTTCCCCATGCACCATCCAGACAGATCTCCACCACACCCTCACTCCTCATACTTCCACCAGTCAGACGTATAGATCCATTAACACAATTATCAATAGCTGTATATGTCATCATTACAGTTATTAAATTTCAATATAGCATTTTCCCAACTAACCATAACAGCCAACAATCACTGAACTAGACAAGAAACAACTTGAAGTTGAGTATCCTTGAACAAACCCATAACTGCAGTCTCGAATAAACCTTGGATTTACTCTGTTGCTACATGTAACATTTATTAGAGTAGTATTAGTGGTAGGAGAAATCCTATTGTGGCCAGAAGAATACAGAGTAGCTGTGGATTAAAGGTATTGGAGTTAATGTACCAATAATATACAACAGTACTGCATAATTATCTATAGTACTTTTTTCAACCAACATGCCCCAGTTATTTAGCTGTTTTGAGGGCAGCTAGGAGGCAAGTTTCCATAAGCTCTTTAAATATTTAGCTAGGTGCATTCATTTACACTTATGTACCAATATTTTCATGTCCAAGAAGTTGTTTACAGAAAACCCTGCTATCAGTTTCATCCCAATTCCGATAGCATATGTTTGCCCATAGTCCATTAATACACACTTCAGCTGCACCATCTGCTCTGCTGTAACCTCCATACAACCTCACATCACCATGGTTACATGAGGTAGCTATATTATAGTAGAGAAAGAATCAAGAACATGCACTGTGCTATTGTATAGCATGATATTTCATGGGGTAAAATTATATGGTTCTCACTTCAATTTTTAACCCACAAATAATATTTCATGCTACATAGTAAGAGATCAACTATATACCATCACAGTGAACTCCAGCATCCTGTCCAGAGGAGCAAGTGTGATACCCAATTTGTGAATTTCCATATGAGCATTCTGTTAGATTCCTCTCATGACCTCTGCATCCAACACTACTCAGTAAGTAAGGGCCAGATCCCTCACCATAAACCTGGGATGTTATGGCTGTGCTATCTGCAAGCAAACAGTGATTGATTTTATTCTTGTACTTAGCTATATTCTTACTTTCTCCTTGGAATCCTAACTGTCTACACACCACAGCAGCATCATTGTTACTCCATTCATAAGTGCATATGGACCCCCACACTTCTCTGTAGCACATCTCTACTCGCCCTTCACTGGAACTGTTTCCTCCAACAAGACGAACCTCTCCGAAATTGCAAGTATGGACTGTACATATAACAAAGGTGTAAAATTAATCCTTTTTCTACAATACAGTATTCCATTTGAATACAGGGTGTATTCAAAAGCTATGGTGGCATTTCTCCTTCTCTCCCTATATCTGCTGGATGGAAGGAATTACCTGGTGATGGATTTATCTGGCACCTCACACCAGCATCACTGGAGTGACTAGTACCATAATAATAACTGCCAGATGGACAGTCTACTAATCTTCTTTCAGATCCAGTACACCTCACATTATATATCAGAATTGGTCCCACACCAGGTCCAAAAGTTGGCAGTGTAACTCCTGTATGTCATAAGAGTATTATTATTTATGGTGTAGCAACTTATCAATGGTGAACTGTGGATTTCTATAATGTCATAGTGTGACTTCTATCAAACTAACTTGTTACTATTCCATTTGTTTGAAGCAATCGAAGTTGTCTGCAGGCCACCTTAGCATCATTGAAGTCCCATCCTGTACGATTCACAGTTCCCCACACTCCATTAATACTGCACACCTCCACTCTCCCCTCAAACTGATCCCTACCACCAGAAAGACGTATTGCCCCAGGAGAGCATTGATTGATATCTATGAATTACATGTATGCTGATATAGGAGCCAGGTACACTTCACATGAATACATAACCACTTCACATGCATACTTCACATGAATACATAAACCATGCATACTTTATAATGAAGCTAAATTTTATAGCTACCTGCAAGGTTTCCTCTGCAAAAGATGTTAATTTGTTGATAAAGACCAACTGAGTTATCAAGTTGGCATAACTGATCAGACACATAGTTACAGTTGAGTAGAGAACTCTCATTTCCAATACAGTTGTAGGCATTACTGGATGGTACAAAGCCTATGTGACTGTTTTGTGTCTTGGAAGCAAACACTATGATTATAACAAAATGACCAGAATGAATTACCAGAAGAATAGTGTTTGCAAATGAATCATAAGCTATAAAGTATAGCTAAAGAAGAATTTAGTCTTCATATGATAATAATGCATGGACTGGTCACATGAATTGTACCTGCTTGGGTGGCAGGATATCCAAGTTGTCTGCACACAACAAAGGAGTCCTTATAGTCCCAATTCCTATTGCACACTCTGGACCATGTTCCACTAAGGCAGACTTCAACATTACCTTGTTGTGGAACCAATCCACCAGTCAAACGAACAGCTCCACTTGGACCTATAAGTTTAAAAAAGGACTATGTATGTGCACAAGATATAAGTATGTGGAGGCACTGTGTTTCTCTTGCACTATTAGAATGCTATATAGTGATGGATCACATACATGTAGCTGATGTATGGCAGCTATTATAAATTCACTTGAGATTAATTGTTCTTGTCCCAAGTGTCCTTATTTGTCAAACATGAGTCAGCTATCACAAATTCACTATAGATTTATCAAACATGAGTCAGCTAATTCTTTTTAGCATTGATTTGGGGATGAGAGCTCGAGTGAATTTATAATAGCTGACTCATGTTGTACAAATCTATAAGGACACTTGGGATAAACAGTTGATCTCAAGTGAATTTATGATAGCTGACTCATGTTTGACAAATAAGGACACTTGGGACAAGAACAGAGTGAATTTTGCTACTCTCAAGCTGACTCGTTTGACAATTGAACAGCATCATCAACTTGTGGTTATAAATTGCAGGTATATTAAGTTCTTGAGAGCATTATAATATAGTTAGTTAGGATAAAACAGTTTAGGACTATAAAATAATTACTAACTTACGTGATTCAATTTTAGGCTACACAAACAAAATTCATTGTTTCTCAGGCCCACCCATCCAGAACTATGATGTCAGTGTGGTCATGCATGCACATGTTGCCATTGAATCTTGCCAGCTGCAGGCTATAATATAGCTAAGAAACATGGCTGCTTTTAAACTGCAGTTATGCCAAAATTACACAGTGGAGTGTGCTTCAAGGAGACTGGTGGGATGAGAATGAAATCAGGGCCATATAGGAATCAGGAGTGACATGGTTTCAAAAATGTACAATGACTTTTGTGATTTGTTTAGCTCAAATAAAATGTTGCAGCCACCTTCAAACCCTTCCCTTCGTATCTGTGATTGTGCATGGAATTATGATAGTGAAAGAAAAATCAGCTACTGATCTGTAACTATACGTAGGTGTAACTAAACATGTTTATCACACCTTCAAGGTTTTAGCTACTTTTTGACGATGTTACACAACACTATAACAATATAAATAAAGTGGCGGTTTGAATTCAAAGTTCATCTATACTAAATGCACTGTTTAATTAGCTTGCTATTACTAAAACATTTATTATTATCATGCCTTCAAGGTTTTATTTACTAACGATGCTATGTAACCTTTTACAACACTGTATCACGGAAAATTTATTTTCTTTAAAGTGGTTTTCAGTGAGTGAGCAAGTGAAGTATTTCTATAGCTTTTAGAGCTGATAGGTTCAAACTTGGCCCACAAGCACTTCAATAAGCCTAGTTCCTACAATCTACTTATAGATAAGCCTGTAGTGACAACTATAAGTCATAGGGTGCTACTAATACCATACCTACACCTGAGATCTACTATATATCTACAATGTCAATGAGTCATATGACCTAAGAGTCAGTTCGCTTGCTGCACTCACTGACTGAGTATCTCATGTGTAGCTATACACTCATTATAAAGTGATAATAACATAGTCACTCTCAAATTATCATATATATAAGCCCGTTGCCATGGTAACGGACCGATTTACATGGATTTATAAATGTGATACAGTGCATGTAATTGTAGCCTGGGGTGGTGTTTACAGGGAAAAGTTAGATATGGATTCTGCAAAGTTGATATTGCACTTTTAAGGAGTTGTGACCAGACTGAAAGGTGAGTATGTGACAGTATAGAGTTCTGTCCTTAAGCGCACGCTATAATGATATTCATTGACCACATTCCACATTTCAAATCCAACAAGCTTTTCAGAGAGTAGCCAGCATAAAAGGCAGAACTTGCGAGCTGTGTAACAGCGTGGCTGGTATTCTGCACTAGCTGCCCTACTTGCCCATTCAGCTCCAACCATAATTATGACGCTGTGCCCCTACCTTACGTGAGCAAGTTAAAGCACAGTGAGTGGGTGGGTTATATAGTTCGGTAACCGTATGAGTCACGACATTGAAGTGGGATGGCCATATTCTTGTTAGCAGCCAAAAAGTAACATCGCTATAGAGACAGAAGCACTGAGCATGCGTAATACACTCGCGCGGGCTATAAAATAGTTATTAACCGCGCGCGTGCGGTTTGTAGTGAATTATTAGCACTCGCCCCTGGGAACCTAGTGCTTGGTTAATAACTATTACTTATATATATATATATCCCACCTAATACATTTACTCCCATAGAGAAAAGTGCTCTTACTGTCATAAATTCCCTCCCTTAGGGTAAAATGTGTTATGACTCATAAACGCACTGTTCCCCAGGCTATGAATAACTAGGTTTTCTGAAGCTGACTGTTGGAAGAAGATGATAATGAAGATAATCTATGAGATAATGATCAGATAACATTGTCATTAACTAAAGAGTATCTCTGTATTATGTTGGTAGTTTATAGCTGACTGTTGGAAGAAGATGATTATGAAGATAATGATCAGATAACATTGTCTGTCTCTGGGTAGTTTATAGCTGATTGTTGGAAAATGAAGAAGTCATCTGGTGCTGGGTCACAAGGAAACTTTATAGCTATTTTTTTCTTGCAATTTTCCACAAGAAGAAATTATTTCTAAGGCCCATTTGGTATTTTTTCAGTATTTTTTGACGTCATACCTTCCGCTAGCTTCGCTGTCGCTAGCAAATACAAAACGTGGGTGGAGGAACTCGTTAATAGCTGGGTGTGGGCATGGGAGGAGTTCGAGTTGAGCCTCGTAGTTCGTAGTCTTGCTCGAGAGCACGAGGCTCTGTAGAGTTGGCGTCTAAGCAACGGCACATCCCAGGACAGGGACAAGCTAGCCATGGCAGGAGTTTTCGTTTTGTTTTGTAACTAAGGGGTAGCTACAGACCGACCAATGAAATTGTGCGCCCTGGGGATATATAACAGTTAGAACACGGTAGTCCTGGTGATTATGGCCAAATAAACAACCTTATCCTCGGGCTGCGCCCTCGGATTCGGTTGTTTATTGGCCATAATCACCAGACTACCGTGTTCTAACTATTACATATATAGTGCCATTTCAAAGTGCAAGAATAACTGCTGTAGAGCTTACATGTTGGGCAGGTGATTAGAGTTGGGTAACAATAGGAGGATCTGGAATAACCACTGCTTCTGCAATCAGCTATAGTAGCCTCATCTCCATTACAGGTGAAAGAATAGCTTGAATAAATTATAGTAGCTAGTAAGCTAAATTAAAATAGCTTTCATTTATGGCTATAGCTAGTTACCTGAATGCTGAATTAATCCTGGAAAGGCTAACATAGTTATCAGAAAATAGACAACCATGTTGGCTAGTGGCTATACAGTTACTGAACTATCATTAGCTGCAGAATTATCCTATCATTTATAATCATTAAGGTGGCGGTAAACCCTGCGCTACTAAATCAACAGCTTATTTAGCGCGCGTAAGTTAGTTACCACACATAATGACATTCATGCTTGTACCTGTAAACCACAAAGGTATTCATGTTTTACCAGCACTTTTCCCCGCCAAATTCACAGTACAAAGTACAATTTTATACTACTATTTAATATGAGTAATGTGCATGTGGAAACAGCTGTATCTTTGAGAATTTAGTTGTTTTTTTTTTTTAATTTCGAGAGCCGATCTTCTAATGCCGAACCAACACCGTCCAACCCCAAAGTCCCAGAAAAAGAAAAGGAGACGTAGGGCAGCTAAATTAGCTATAGCTGTACGTTGGAAACGTCCAGTATCACCCTTAACTCCTGCACCATCATCCTCAGCTTCAATATCCACTAATATCTCTGCCTTCTGCTCCACCATCTATGGTAGGTGCTCGTGTGATGGATTTAAAATGTTTGTCTGAAGGAATCACTACTGTATCAGAACATGGCAAGCAGTGTGAAGGTTACTGTTTTATTAGTAGTGAAGTCCGTCGTGATGGTTTGGCATCAGTTCTTGAAGTGTCATGTGATGGTTGTGATGAGAAACTAGCCATAGAATCTTCTGACAAAATTGTGGGGTCTAAGGGAATGAATACACGATACAGTGTTAATGTGGGGGCTGTGTGGGGTCAAATGGCAACAGGTGGAGGGCAAAGAAATCTAAATGAATTCATGGCCTCAATTAATGCCCCTGGTATGTCTAAACCAACATTCAATCATATAGAAACACAAATTGGCCAGAAATGGGGAGAAATTTTATCAGATGAAATTATAAAGGCAGGTGAAGAAGAAAAAAATCTAGCTGTGGAAAGAAAGGATTTCTTTCAAGGGGTTCCATCTATCACAGTAGTTATTGATGGTGGGTGGTCAAAACGCTCGCATAAGCATAGCTATAATGCTAAATCAGGTGTAGCACTCATTATAGGCAAGGAAACGAATAAACTATTATATTTAGGAGTTCGTAATAAATTTTGCTCTATCTGCACAATAAAAACTTACCACCTCAGAAGCATATCTGCTATAAAAACTGGTTCGGATCATCCAGTGCGATGGAAGTAGACATTTTAGTGTCAGGCTTCAATGTTGCTGAAAAGATGCATGGGTTGAGGTATATGAGAGTAATTGGAGATGGCGACAGCTCGGTTATGAATAGCATTCAACAGTACGTACCTGTATGGGGAAACATGGTAACTAAAGTGGAATGTGCTAATCATGCAATGAAATGTTACCATAACAGATTGGAAAAGATAGTGCAAGATTTTCCCAGGTATAAGGGTAAAGGAGGACTAACACAAAAAGCAATGAAACGACTAGTGGTTGGAGCAAGATGTGCAATCAAAATGCACACCACCAAACCTATACACACCAAACCTAAACATATTATAATTAATTACCAATAGGTACTTCAGTTCTGTTGACTCCTCAACTTCAGCCAAGCAAGCATATGGCACACAGTCAGTTCAACCACCTCTACCGTCTGATGAAGTTTGTCGACTCTGTTCAGAATTTAGAAGTGGACTGGAAATGACAGAGGACACCAGACAACAAGGAGATGATGCCACAGGCCTATGGAACAGCTTGAGGAGGTCACGGCTTACTGCTTCAAATTTTGGAATTATATGCAAACGTCGTAAATCCACCCCTGTTGCCAATGCTGTCAAAACCTTGTTGTACAAGTCAATTTCATCAAAAGTGTCATCTTTACGTTGGGGGTGAGAGAATGAAGATAATGCACGAAAGTCTTACTTACAAGAGATGGCAAGAAGGGGCACTCCTATGACTACCAAGGTATCAGGCTTAATCATTAGCATGAGCAATAGTTGCTTGGCATGTAGCCCTGATGGCTGGGTAGAGGATAACAATTCACCTGATATACATGGCGTTGTTGAGTACAAATGCCCGTATGCTTCCCGGGATATTACCCCTATCGAAGCTTCCAAAGAGAAGAATTTTTTTTGCACCATGGACAATGGCCAAGTGAAACTAAAACACAATGACAAATACTACTATCAAGTTCAGGGTGTCATGGCCATCACAAAAAGAAGATGGTGTGACTTTGTAGTGTGGACCCCGAAAGGTATATCTATTGAATAAGGATTGACTATGATTTAGGTTTTTGGGCTGATCACATGCTACCCAAACTCTTGGCATTTTATAACAATGCCCTTCTCCCTGAACTAGCTGATCCAGAACACCCCAATGGAAGGCCTATTCGTGAACCAGGCACTTGGTCACCTTAAGCGCGCGCACTCTATATAGCTAGACACATATGGACAACTTCCTTTTTCCCAAATATCTGAAGAAAGAAATATTGAACAGCCCTGATTTTTTTAATTGCAGCGAGCGAGAGCGAGTGAGCTGACTCTCAGATCATGACTCATTGAAATTCTAGGTCTACACTCCAAAATGCCTCAGGCGTACGTATCATACGTACGTGTCCCGAAATAGTAGCGCTGTGCGCGTGCATAATGCGCATGCTCCAATTAATCAAGCTAGATTGTTTTCTACAGCCTTTTGCACTAGGCTTATCTAAGTGGATTGTAGGCGCTTGTTATCTAAGTGCTTGTGGTAGGTATTTACAGCTTTCTATGTATGGAGCTTCCCGGTTGGAACCACAACTTACATGACTCTCTGACAGCAAGCACTAGATCGAACCTATCAGCTGCTCACTTGCTCACTGTCAAATGCTGCACATTGCTATAGTAGTTGTTGTAGAGGCTCTAGCCTGGTACTTTGTTACATATAAACTCAACAGCAAATCTTCTAAAGAGTTGTAGCACTAACTTGCTTGCTCACTCGCTGTCAAAATTAATGTATCAAAGTGAATTGTAGGCGCTTGGCTTATCTAAGTGCTTGTGGTAAGTATTTACAGCTTTTGATGCGTGGAGCTTTCTGGTTGGAACCACCACTTACATGACTCTTGTCTCTGAGGCAATATCAAGCACTGGAGCCTATCATGCTCACTTGCTCACTGTCTAAACTAAACAGCAAAATCTTCTAAAGAGTTGTAGCACTAAAGAATACTTGCTTGCTCGCTCGCTGTCAACTGAATGTTGAACATTGCCCTAGTTCTAGCCATGTGCATCGAGTTTAGTGCGGTGACGTATATGGATTAGTCTTTTAGGTGAGTAATAGAATTTTTAAAATTAGGACCAAAATAGTTGGAACCAGACTTTGACCAGTAAGCTGGCTCTAGTTAGAGATACTAATTATTCCATACGTCACCGCATTGAGCATAAAAAAGAGATGTGAAGAAGGCTGTGGTTCTGTTCCAGGGTTGCTAGATGTCCTCCAATTTGGGAAGAAGTAACTTTTGGGTAGTATTTATACTTCAGCTGTAGATCTCCAGTGGCTTGTTTGTAAAACATGATCTCTAGATGAGTAGATAGAGCTAGTTTTGCTCTACATGCTGATACCAAATTTCATGGATATAGGTACACCCATTACTTATAATAATCTTTTTAAAAGCGCAAATTTTCTGGTGCAAACTGTTTACCGCCACCTTAATAACAGCTAGTGACGGGAAGTTAAAAAATCAGGGCATGTGGTTAATAAATCATTCAGGGTATAGTATATTAATAATCATATAATGAGACATCAATATCAGAGTAGTATGTAGCTACAGGGCTGCATTGTAAAAATGAAAGCATTATAATAGCTAATTATGCATACTCAATACACGCACACTATAGGTGTGCAGTACGTGTATACACTTTCATTTTTACAGTGTGTACTAAGCAGACCTTGAAGTAGAGTGCATGGTGGAGTCCCTTTAGCCAGGCATGGTACCCCATTATAGAACTAGCTAGCTATCTAGCTAAATTCAGGATCCCACAATCGAAACCATGCAGACACTTGGTAATTAGGTTGCATGCCTCAAATTATAAGTTGCATGCCTTCCAAGTCCCGGAAACTCACAATCATACAGTGAAATTTTCTCCCTGTAGCTATACCTTTGCACTCCAAGGAAAAAAACAGTGTTGCTGTGTTCTGATTATGAGTTTAAAACATTATAAAAGTGCACAGTTACAGGGATAACTGGTCTGGACTAAAGAGGTCATGCACAGCCTACATTCCTGTTATCAAACTGCAATGGATAGTAAGCTATGCCCTAATACTATTGGACACGAGGAGTACTACATACCTTGACCCAGGGTTTCATCTTGGGGGGGGAAACTCACCAATCGCATGGCCATAGGCCATGACGAGGGGGAGTGTGCGAGAGGGGAAAGTGTCTCCTCCTGCGCGGAGCGCGAAAGAAATTTATACTTATTTTTGGAGGACTCATTGTTGGCTAATTCTCCAATACTATTAGGGAGGGGATTACATTTCTTTCAATAAGTATAGCTATATAAACCTTATGAATTAACATAAAAAATTTTGCCCCCCCCCCCCCCCCCCCCCCCCCAGTAGATGACACCCTGTTGACCCCTAAACAGCATAATGTCTCGTATAAGAGGCTGCTGATGAAAAAACTGTAAGTATAAACTCTAGCTACAAGGAGTAAACATCTGCTCTTTTGTTCTAGTAACACACACTGTTTATTGTTATAAAAATCCACAGACAATTCTTTTTTCAATCAACACACTCATATACTTCTTGTTGGTCATCCAGCTCATAGGGCTCATATAGCTCTTCATTCTGCTCCACTTTAGGCTTAGTCTTAGCAGGAGCTTTAGGCTTCTTCTTATACACTTTGGCAGGTTTTTCTTTGACTTGCAACTCTCCACTACGGTTGGAGTAACGGACTTCTCCCTCAGTAGTCACATTAACAACTTTCGGTGAGTCTGCATTCTTAGATGACTTCCTCCGATATCTAGTCATAATAGCATGCTAATTGGTTTATGCTGAATACATATCAATGAGTTGCTGACACAATTGAGGTAAAATGGGTATGCAGTCAAAGTGTACATGAAACACGGCTTATTCCTAGGCCATGAACTTGAAAGGGACAGTGACTTATACTTATCATGGTTAGGACCCTGTTAGACTGTATCTGAATACTAACTGAATATAAAGTCAGTTCTTTTTGACTTACTTACATTAAGTATGCAACCACGACAAGAAGTGCTATAAGAACTGCACAAAACAATGCTCCACCAAAAAACAGTCCGACATAAACACCAATATTGGAGTTACAGTCACCACTACAAGCAGACGTAATGAGAGCTTCAGTTCCATCCAAGTTGAGGAATACGGCTGATGCTGATACTTGAGAAGAGAACCTGTTAGTAAGTGTGGATACGGTTTCATCACCACTGTCACTGGAGAACACCACCAAAGTCGAGAATGTAACAGTTTGAGCATTATTACATTGCAATGAAGACATTTATAAGTCGTTAGCAGTTATATTTGCAAGAACAGTCTTCTCTCAGCTTGGCAATAACACTTGCTTCAACACTTCCCATAAAAACCTATGATTAATATTATTGAGAGTAGAATTCATATATTGACACTATAACTTACAGTATCTTCTCTACACTCCAAAGGTCCTCTCATTTGAAACTCTATCCTCAAACGAGCTGTGAATAAAGATTATTGATGAAAAAGAAGAAGAAGAAGAAAGCTATGATGCTCACCTTTCTCTTTTATTATCACTTTCTGTGAAATTATAGGTGCTCCAGTTGTGTTCACTCTGCACCGATACAGACCAAATGTACTCACTCCCATTTTACCAGTTCTCACTGAGAGAGTGGTACCAGTGGTTGTTTGGAGGGTGATGTCGTTCTTCACTATGGAGATACTGGACAATGGAGGATACCTGATAGTGGCAGAACACCTCAGGAGAGCTACTTCATAGATCATCATTATCAGCAGAGAAGGAGTGGTTGAGGGAATCTGCATAATGAATTCGAAAGTCGGTCACACCACTTACCATAGTACTTCACTTCAACACTTGTTCTTGCTGAAATCACTCGATTGTATGTTCTTGCTAAAATCACTTGATTGTATGATAACTGTCTGTAATAAGAATAACATTCTTGATTCATATTTGAAACCAGCAAAGTTTGGCATCACTGACCCTACTGGAATCTTTGTCGACAATTGTGACAACGTATATATTGTTGAGTATGAGAAACGTAGAATTGTAAAGCTGAATAGAGAAATGAAAAGTGTTACGAATGCATAGTAGCAAAGAAACATCGGGGCTGTTCGGTTTGACTATGGTTGGGAGGGAATTGATGGCATGTGACTATAAAACTAACTCTATTCTTGTGTTCAGCAACGAACTGAAATTCCTGAGAGAAATCAGTTCGGATATCAGTGGTTTGAGTGGCATTCGAGATGTGTCTTCAGACGACGATGGAAATCTATACATTAGTGACTATGTGAACTCCTGTATTCAAGTCCTCAATTGTGAAGGTGAATTTCTGCGGTCGTTTGGCTGCGATGAGAACGGTGAAAATAGACTGAGTGGACCGAGTGGGGTGTGTGTAGCCGGCCAGCATGTTTATGTGGCCAATTTCAACAACCACATGATATCGGTGTTCACCACTCGGGGGGAATATGTCACTTCCTTTGGACAGGAAGGGTCGAGCAAGGGTGACTTCAATTGCTCGTGGGGGGTGTTTGTGGATAAAGACGGATTTATCTATGTATGTGACAATGATAATCACAGGATTCAAATATTTTGAACATTAATCATCAATAATTTCATGTAATAAATAAATAAATAAATAAATAATAAATAAATAAATAAGTAAATAAATAAATAAATAAATTAAGTAAATAAATAATAAATAAATAATAAATAGAAGTTAATAAACAAATAACTCTTAACATCATTGCCAAAGAGACTGCTGAATTAGTTAGCTAGTGTGGAGTTTGATGAGTTGAGACTCTATCATTCTAGCACTTTTTGGATTGCATCAAAAATTTTTGCCAGAGGTGGAGGAACCACTGGGGCACACCCCCCCCCCCCCCCCAAAAAAAAAATTTTTTTTCACAATGGTAATCCCCCCCCCCCCCCAAAAAAAATAATAATAATAACTACTTGCTACATGTACTGTATATCTTGCATGCTAGCTTGTAATTGTTGTGATAAGTCGGTCAATTAAGTACCCCCCCCCCCCCCCCCAATTGAAATGATCTTCTTCCACCTCTGTTTGCTAAGTAATAATGGCAACTAATAATAGTTTACTGTCCTGTAACTAAACACTGTCCTGTAACTAAATACTGTCCTGTAATTATTAATTAGCAGGTCAATGTTTAGGGTCAAAGCCAAGGGGGCATTAAATAGATTTGTCAAGTGCTAAAGCAGGGTGGGGTTAAGTATGAGGATGGAGTGTGTGTCTCCTTGTATGGTTCATAGCTATCATGGCTCAGTGACATCACAAGTGAGTTTGATTGAATTCTAACTTAGCTATAGGCTGGGCCATCAAATGCAGCCACCATGAAGCCGTGCCTCTAGGGTCTAGCCTGATACCGGTTGCTAGGACCGTGCTGATACTGATCTCAAGGATCGTGGCACATAAGAAGCCCAGCTAGCCTGGCCATAGGGCCGGTATCGGGGGAGAAGGTACTGAATAAGGGGGATACCTGTTTGGTTCCCATGGGGGGGGGGGGGGGGGGGGGGGGGTTCAAACAATGCTGTATTTTGAAAGATATATTCCACTGTCATAGTCGGTCATCTTTGAATTCAGAAATGTCAGTAGTTTAGTTAGGCCATACCTATTTGATTTTATGTTTCACGGGCGAACTGGCTCTTGATATTGGGTCGGTAGGTAGCGAGATGAAAATGATAATGATTCTCATTGTCATGGTAACAATTATTATTATTAAATAAAAGAGAACATTTACTCCTCAGTGAGTTTGGGTTTTTCAGCCATATTGTTTGCCTGCCTAGTGGAAGGTTGTTTGCCTCACCTATAGATGTCACACTAAGCCAAGCTATATTTGCTGTTTTGGGTGTTGGCAAGGGTTTAACCTTTGGCCCTAATCTCATTTCAAAGTTGAAAAAATTGGGTAGGTAGGGCCCACGAAACATATAATTATATTGGTATGGCCCTACCCTATCGTTCCACTTTACAATCTGGAACTAGCTGAACTCGATCCCTCGATTGTTCATTACAGCTAACTTCTCAATTCTTGACCAAATTTCAAAGTTCTCATAGCTAGGGACATGCAAATTAAGCTGGCATAGTTTTGGGCATAATGGGTTGAACCTTTATGCCAACACAATGCTGGATTTTTACTTCCAGGGGTTGGCAGATATGGAGGTATTGATGTTCACTCTTGAGTTCCTTTGTATAAACTGCTGAATTAGAGTAGCCACCTACGTAATTGGTGGTGGTAACAAAAACAACAACAAAAAACAAAAACAAAACAAAACAAAATTAATGTCTTCTGCTGCTGTTTTCTTTACTAAATTTTCCAGCAAACTAACTTGCTGCTGATAAAATTATGATGGATGACTAAAAGAGGCTGCAATTATGCTACAATAAACCATCACTTATTAATTTTCTTATCAATTTTTTAAAGCATAATAGGCATTTTTGTTGAGCATAGTAGGGCAGGAGTTCTGGCATTGGAGCATAGCATAATAGGGAAGAAAAAAAAGTGTGTCTCTCTCTACTCATAGATCTTCTATCAGCTCTGCTGGTACATTAAATGAACCAAGAATCGAGAGAAAGAGAAAGTAAGAGCAGATATGGCAAATTAGCAAAGGGATCCAGTTATTATGATCTTGTTGTACTGTTGTAGGTGAGGGAGAACTGTGGGGTGGAGCCAACTCACCTTTACTACATGCACTGAGAGGAAGTATCAACATTCAACAATGACTGCGTCAAGTAAATATCTAGTGGAGATCCTAAATATGTGGACTCCCTGAAGTGCAAAAACCTCACAGTATTGGGGGAGAAGCCTTTTAGCGGAACCATCTCCCTGAAATGCTAAAACTCTATAGTCCACAGTATTAGGGGGAGAACCCTTTTAATCATTACAGTGGAGCCCCTAAATGTGGACTCCTTGAACTTGAAATGGAAAACCTCACAGTATTGGGGGGAGAACCCTTATAATCAGTGGAGCCCCTAAATGTGGACTCCTTGAAATGCAAAACCTCACAATATTGGGGGAGAACATTATAATCAGTTGAGCCCCTAAATGTGGACTCCTTGAAATGCAGAAGTATTGGGGGGAGAACCCTTATAATCAGTGGAGCCCCTAAATTAAATGTGGACTCCTTGAAGTGCAAAACCTCACAGTATTGGGGGGAAGAACCCTTATAATCAGTGGAGCCCCCCCTAAATGGACTCCTTGAAATGGAAAACCTCACAGTATTGGAGGGAGAACCCTTATAAATCAGTGGAGGCCCTAAATGTGGACTCCTTGAAATGGAAAACCTCACAGTATTGGGGGGAGAACCCTTATAATCAGTGGAGCCCCTAAATGTGGACTCCTTGAAATGCAAAAGTATTGGGGGGAGAACCCTTATAATCAGTGGAGCCCCTAAATGTGGACTCCTTGAACTTGAAATGGAAAACCACAATATTGGGGGAGAACCCTTTGGACTCCTTGAAATGCAAAAGTATTGGGGGGAGAACCCTTATAATCAGTGGAGCCCCTAAATTAAATGTGGACTCCTTGAAATGCAAAACCTCACAGTATTGGGGGGAGAACCCTTATAATCAGTGACTCCTTGAAATGCAAAACCTTGGTTTTAATCAATACAGTGGAGCCCTGACTCCCTGAAATGCAAGAACCTCTATATTCCACAATATTGGGGGGAGAACCCTTTTAATTATTAGTGAATGAGGTAGGTTGGAGGTAGGTTTGGGAGTCATAACATTGTGGGACTAATCAGATTGGCTACTTTACTACAATTATCTTGCATGTTCTGGTAACTATGAAGTGGAGAGACTCTGGAGACCTATCCACCTTCATTCAAACTTTATTGTCATTTTTCCTTAAAGAACACTAGGCATTGAACACTCAACTTTTTTTATGAAAAGTGTAATATCATAGTTGTGTTTTTCTGATATAGCCAATGCTGCTATGTGTAAAAATATTCTTTTTTATACATAGGCGATTAGCCAAGGTCAAAAGCTCAATATTGTCTGATCAAAATTTGCTTTGGTCTGACATTAGGCCTAATGCTATTGTTTTCCTTCTCAGTTTTATGGCTGTAATATTCTGTTGCACTCAAGAACATGGCTAATCAAGTTTTGCCAGAGTCTCACAACTCAATGGTGGTGCAGAGATCGATTTTGAGTGCTGAAGTGTTGGCCACTATGGTGACCTCTATCACAGTGATATGGACACCTGGAGACTGTGTAATGTAAACACTACATCATCCTCAGCTCCGCCTTATGCAAAACATACCTACCTCCCTCCCTTACTGAGGAATGCAGACAAGTACAGTTAGCGAAGTGATCTGTATAGTAATTGAAAAGTAAACACAGCGAGTCAGTTACATCCTTTTGGGGATCAGCAAGAAATGCTACACACAGTTCAAAATAATATGATGTACTCTTTCAGGACTTTTTTGTTGAGAATAATGTCCTGACTTTGTATATAGAGAGGTTGTACTCTTTTAGGTTCTCCCTAGGATGATTTATTGAAGGTGTAGGGGCCAAGACTATGATCACCACGAAGGAGGGGGATCTAATGCATAGGCAGAGGAAGCAAAATAAAAGTGGGGGGGGGGGGGGGGGGGGGGGCCAATGTAGTCTAGCTATATGTATTGTAGTTTAACACAATTATCATAACTATTATGGGAAAGACAAAGTGCATATACAGCTATTACAGCTAAAAATCACCCAAAAAAATTCTTCCTCCTATCATAAATTCTTTAGTTAAATCAATTTTGGTCTGTTAGGTCCTTGTGTATATGTGATAGCATCATATTGTTTAACCTTTGGTTTACCTCACATGGCCAGCAAAAAAGTGGGGGGGGGGGGGGGGGGGGGGGGGCCATTATATATTAGAGTAAAAAAGTGGGGGGGGGGGGGGCCATGGCTCCCCAGGCCCCCCTTTTCCTCCGCCTATGTGTATAATGATTGGGGTTGTTTTTTTTTGAGATGGTTCCTGCATGGTGTACTGTAGAAGCCAGGCACCAGTAACGAATAATAAGGCATAGGGGTAAGACATAAGGCATAAGGAAGGCATAGTGGTTCGTAAGATAATACAAAGGCACTTTTTCTGTTGAAAGGTTGTCCTCTTTCAGAGAGTGAAGTTAGTTCCATTATAATAGCATTCTCTGTCTGACAAAGATCCAATGATACCTGGCCCTCCTGCACCAGTGGGTGGGGCTATGGGCCAATGATGTTATATCCTGGCTGAACTGCTGCCTCATGTTTTCTCTACTCAGATCAGCATCTGAGGTGCCCATTCATCTCTAGGACATCCTATCAGTCATCACTAACTACTGAGGCTGGACTCCCTTGTGGAGCACAGGTACTCTGCTGAACACTTTTTTTTTTTTTTTTGCTCTTTGCCTTATTACTTGCCTTTACATGTCACCCTTTAGATGTACATTCATTTAAAAAATATATATAATTTTATGCGCATGCCCAGTAAAAACGCGCGTCTGCGCCGCGCCGCCTGAGCATGAGCTAGTCGTTATAACGTTTGCAGTTAGCTCGGTCAGCCAGTCCGTCCGTCGGTTGAAACTCAGTTGCTTGGTTGCTTTTTGCAGTTCAGTCGCTTTTGCAGTTCAGTCGCTTTTGCAGTTCAGTCGTTCAGTCGCTTTTGCAGTTCAGTCGTTCAGTCGCTTTTGCAGTTCAGTCGCAGTTCAATCGCTTTTGCAGTTTTTCTTCGGTCCGTTTTCGTCAGTGAAGTCGGTAAGCTTAAAGTTATAGTCACTGCAGAATGATGTGGTTATCTTGCATACTAAAATTTAATGGTTTGCAGCTAAATGCTCGAACAGTGGCCTGTAGGGGTGATTATTAATTGTCATGTTGCAAATATGCATCTTGTCTCGCTATAGCTACACTTGTGTCATAGCCAGCAAAGTTGGTGTGCATGCAGGGTCGTTTTTCATACTACCTTTCTGTTAAAGGTAATGGTCATGTTGCAAATATACTAGCTAGCTAATAGGATGTCCAAGAATTTGCCCAAAAACTTGCCCATCAATGGTTTTTAGAACCTGACTCAGACTTTGCAGTTTAACCTCGTGGAATTACATACTGTATAGTGTCCAATGTAGTCTTCAAGCTTGCATGGGCATTACAATTCGCTGTACTAATCATTATTTGAGTGACTACAATCCATGCTATACGTAGTTAGCGCTGTACCCTCTAGAAAGTATCATGACGGCTAATATTAAGTACAGCAATTAAAATCACTCCAATTACATGCTAGCATGATTCCAATGGTCGCCTCGGTTCATTAGGAAATCATGCCAGTGAACCTGTGGACATCTCTACTAGCTAGCTAGCTGGCCGATCAGATGCTTTTGAGGCATGCAATGCCAAGTAATTGTAAATTTCAAATTGATAATTCTGTGTTATATCCATGTGATAAGTATAGCCACCTATGCAGGGTCATAATCCTTGTTTACCTTTTTGTTTTAGATCATGTCACATGTTGACCCATCTTCTGGCTGCCGGCGGAGTGATCGTTTGCGCAGCCGTGGGGGAGGTACCGCCCCAGAAGACCCCGTCCCCAGTGTACCATCATCTAGGCGGGGCCGACGGGGTGCGGGCAGGGGCAGGTCTAAAAGATCTGCTGCTGCTAAAGGTGCCTCCTCCTCTGCCACCGCCGGCAGCCATGACTCAACTGGCGTCACCTTGGCCACCACCTCAGTGACCAGCACCACCTCCACCAGTGTCACCACTGGTGTCACCTTGGCCACCACCTCTGCCACCACCTCCACTGGTGTCGCCTCGGCCACCACCTCCCTACATCCAGCAACTACCCTCCCGGACCCTGACCATGGTGGTCGTTCCACTACCCCCCCTCTTTTTACCTCTCCCTCTCCTCCTCCTCTTCCTCCTCTCTCCCTTTCTTTTTTCACTCCTGCTTCTACTTCCACTCCTTACACTGTTCCTCCTACCTCTGTTCTTCCTACCTCTACTTCTTCCACTCTTCCTACTACCTCTGTTCCTCCTACTTCTACTTCTTCCACTGTTCCTCCTACCTCTGTTCCTCTTACCTCTACTTCTTCTACTCTTCCTCCTCCTTCCACTGTTCCTCCTACCTCTACTTCTTCCAATCTTCCTCCTTCCTCTGCTCCCTCTTCTTCTGGTACACGTAGAAGGGTACCTCCTGGAACGTGCAGGAGGCGACGTTCTTCTGGTGCAAGGTACATGCAATAACTGTAGCTTATTGGTTGATTAGTAGGACACACTTGGGACCCATCCTTTTGTCCTTTGTAGAGAGGTTGTCCTTGGAGGTTATTTTGTAGTGGAACCTCCGAATAATAAACACACTTGGGACCCAGCCTATGGAGTGGAGCACCCCCTTCCAATTAAAATACAGCATTATTATAATAAATCTTGTATTATTTTTAGGCAACAGAAGCCATGGTTCAGAACTGAAAGGGACAGGAATGTGAGTATATAGCTAGCTAGCTAGCATTGTTCTATCAATGTGTGAGCTTAAAGAGCAAAACCCCATCGCTCACAGCAACACTGTTATTGTCTAGGCATTTAAAAAAAATGTCTTAAATGTACAGTAAGCCTAAAATTGGTCGGATAAAGCCACCAAAATAGTGTCCCCTGTTTTCCCCCCATTGTACATCTTTCCAATTATTTATTTATTTATTTATTTATTATTTCTTACCAACAGAATGAAAGGGCCACAAAGAAACAAGTGGCAGAAAGGCTTCGGGCAGCACATACACTAGATCCTAAATTGCTGTTGTGCTGCCCGATCTGTTCTCGGAGTCGGACTGAGACCGTGTACTACAATATAACTTGGAGAAAATATGGCGGGGTTGAGATGCACGATGGCAAAGATCACCACATCATGGTGACTAATCGTTACATGGATCATCTAGCCATCGAGCATGGGATTCATGCGGATGACCTTCTGTATTCCCACCTCCCAGAGGTTGCGACACTTCGCTACATAAGAAACCTCCCCAATCGTCTTATAGAGATGGGGAGGTATTTCTTAAACGAGGTGAACAAGCGCAACTCTCTGTTGAGGATGGGAATCCGGAAAGGTCAATTAAAGGCCGTCCAGGACTTTCTGAAGGAGGAAATGGTGACGGCACTGAGTAGAATTGTGGTAAGTTTAGTTGGTTATTTTGTTCTTCCCTGGCATTTTGTTTAAGCAGAACTCGCCTCATTGTGATATAACAGGGAATTATAAACAGTCTGACATTAATGTCCAGGCAACTGTTGCCTTTTCCTGTTAATATTGCTCTGACACTATTCAATACAGTGCTTATGAAAGAAAGCTGTCCCCACATTTAACTTAGTACATTTAACTGGACATTGCATCAGTGTGCATTTTGACCAGTACTTTTGTCCTGACAAACAAAATAATGACCAGACATATGGCTGTTATCATAAGCTCTGTATTCCAATAGAAAGAAGTGTTTTGAAATTTGATCAGGTCAACTGTGATCTGTTATAATTGGCCTATGTTATTATTGAAAGACTTCTGTTCTACTCAATGTCTTAATGTGCACTCCTATTATGTGCATCTCCTTTTTCTCTCCCCAGCCTGACATCGATGACTACATCGAAAGCCAGAGACGGCCTTTATCAGGGCGAGGACGGTCGGGCCGGCGAAAAAGGCCCCGACCTACTGGGTCATCACACAGCAGACCACCCCCCCGTTCAAAGCGGGTGCGGTTTTCTGATGAGGTGGGACCCAGCACATCCACCTCACAGGCTCAGGTTCCTCCTCCCCCTCAAACTTCCTCATCCTCCCACGACGATCCCTCGTCCGGTCCTTCATCCTCCCATGATCCCTCATCTGATCCCTCGTCTTCCGGCCCTCCCTCGTCCTCCGGCCCTCCCTCGTCCTCCGGCCCTCCCTCGTCCTCTCAATCCTCCTCCTCCACCACCTCTGCTGCACCCCGCCCTTTGAGAAAGGGGGCGTTGCCTGGCTCAAAAAGGGGGAAAGGGAGATTGGTTGAGCCAGAGCACCCCCAGGAGGGAAGGGGTGCAGTAGAGGGGGTGGAGACACGGCAGATGAGGAGGAGGAGAGGACTGGAGGAAGAGGATATACGGCCACGGAGGAAGAGGCAGAGGAGAGAAATCTTCTCGGAGGAGGAGGAAGAAGAGGAAGGTCCACCACAAAGGAGGAGGAGGGAAGAAAGGGAGGATCAGGGTCAGGATCCAGGGGGAGGATAGATGAAGACGGGGTGAGGAGGAGCCATGTTGCCAGGTGGTGGATGGTCCTCGGTCTTCCTGTGATCTCCCTACATCTGAGCTCACCAATATTCATTGACGGCAGCTGTAAGTTGAAGGGGTGGGTGGGGCTGAATATGTGGTGGGAGACCCGTTGGGAAACGTGCCCCCATCGGGCCCCTGGAGTATTTGACTTTGTGGGAGTGGCAACTGCAATATGGGTGGGGTTGGCTGGCATGTTAGTTAATGAGTAGTTAGTTAGTTCATTTTGTGTGTGTGTGGGGGAATTCTCTGGTAAGATTATGCATTGCAAGTCCTTAAGATTGTTTTTCAGTATTCACTTAAACAGTGCACATGCAAGTGTCCTCTCTCTCTCCGTTGGTCTCTCTTGCATTCCTCCTCTCTTCCCTCCACATTCTTGCTTTACTTTTTCCTCTCCTTTTCTCCCCACTCCTCTCTCACTTGCTTTTTCCACACTTTCTCCCTTCCCCTGCTCCTTTCTTTCCCTCTCTCTCCTCCTCCTCCTCCTACTCTCCCTCACTCCTTCCCTCCTCTCTCTCCACTTTACTAGCCTTGCAAACTCTCCTTTCTCTAGCTGGAGCTTCTCAACTCTCTCTTCTTTAGCTATTAGCTCATCAGCTCAAAACACAAGGCATAAGAGTTTTTTCCTTCTTTTTTTTGTTTGGTATACCTATGCCTTGCATTTTAAGTTGGAAAAGCTTCTATGCTTTTTTCCCTTCTTCTTGCCCATAGCTTTAAGCTGAAAAGCTTCAGTGCTTTTTTTTCTTCTTCAGTGCTTTGCCAAGCTGCAGTTTTTTTTCATTAATAATACATTATTATCATTGGCTACAGTATGAAACTTTTATCACATCAGTTGTTTTTTTTGTTTTGTTCTGTTTTGTTTTGTTTTATTGGTATATTCGAACCAACCTAAATATCCTGAGGATTTAACATGTGACCATCCACTGGCCGCTCATTAAAAAAAAAACAAAAAAAAAACAAAAAACGAACACTTCCAACTTCTTCAGCTAAGCTCAAACTCTTCCCTTTTTCTCTAAAGAATCTTCAGCTCTAAAATGTATTGTATCCAGTGATGGTACATGTGGTAGTTTCATGCAGGAAATTTAGGTTGAGTGGTTTTAAGCATATGTAAAGATCAAAGGTTATGCTGCTATGGTTACTGAATAATTGTGGTCATATAATTATTATACTGGGTCTGTACTGATCATTGTTTCATAGCCAAGCCTATTGCGTAAAAGTCAATCTTTTTTTAGAAGTCTTAGTCAGCATTGGTGTGCTTTTTTTCCAGGTGTTAATGAGAAGAGAAGCTGTGCTTTAAGTGGCTTATTTTGGGTGTTGAACTCAAGAAGCTTAGTCTTGAGCATCGGATAAGTGTGCCTTCTTTTTTTCGGGTTGGAGGGATTTGTGGGGAGTAGCTTAAGGTGGGGGGACAGGAAGGAAGCGTGAGAGGGGGAGCACGTAGGAGGAAGAGGAGCTTGAGGGATGTGAGGAGCAGGGGGAAGTGGGAAAGAGTGAAGGAAGTGTGCGAGTGGGTTGTGTGTGGAGATGGCAGAGGAAGGGGAAGCAGGCGTGTGAAAGTGAGAGATGGCGGAAAGGGGGTGAGACCATGAGAGACGAAGGAGTTTAATATTGTGCACTGAAGTGAATACTGAAGGTCAATATGATGCCATGACATGCAATGCAATGCAATTTCTGTAATGCAGTTGGTTAATTTGCTGTGTGAACTTGATGTATGCTTTGTGAATGTGATGCAATGTACATAGCTAGCTTAGCTAGATGCATGTAATACAGTTAGGTCAATGTATGCATTAGGAATGTAAATGCAATGTGTTAACCGTTGTAATGCAATGTTACCTGCTGGGGGTGCATGGGATATCGTGCATTGTAACTTGGTTTGGGTGTAATGTCCAAGCTGTTGTAATGCAGTAGTGGTAATATCTAAGCCATTGTAAATGTAATGCAGTGTAGCTTGGTGGGGGTATAATATCTAGGGTTGGCATGACAACGTTGTATAGGGATAGCCCCTTGTGGGGAGGTGGGGTTGCTTATTAGCTAGTATTATGCATTTGTGTGTTGGGGGGGGGGGTTCATGTCAGTTGCCACTTGCACAAATCCTTGATCCTCTCCAGTGAAAGGCCTGCCTACCTTGGGAGCAAAAAGGGCAGCTTGTAAATTCTCCATCTAAACAGTACGTTTTGGTTTTTTTTGTTTGGGGAGGGAATGGAGGGGGTAGCTAGTCTCCTAGGCTTTTAGGATTTTAGGGAGGGGTAGGGGGTGTAATGCATTTATCTCTTGTGGGGGGAGGGAGGGGGGTTGGGTGGGTGGGTAGGTGTACTGTTTAACAAGTGATGGAGAATTACAGGTTTGCCTGGCACGCTCATGGGGGTAGTTTCATAGGGTCGCAGGGTAGGGAGGGGTGTGACAAGGGTCACACCCCACCAATTTCAGTCCCGCCCCCTCTGCCTTTGAATGTTGGTGAGGTGGGACGGGAGATCAAGGAGGGACCAGCCCCCGCGTGAATCCATCAACCCTGCCACCAGTCCGACTCCCAGGACCCTTCCTGCCACTTGCTCTGCTGCTAGTCGGCCCTCAATCTGCTGCAGGTCAGCCCTCAATCTGCTGCTAGTTGGCCCTCAATCTGCTGCAGGTCAGCCCTCAATCTGCTACAGGTCAGCCTTTTATTCTGCTGGTCAGACTCGTACTCTTGCCCTCACTCTGCTCCCTTGATCTGCAGCTGCTGGTCGGCCCTTATTCTGCTGATCTAATTGCATCTTCATGCTCTCGAGAGCTGATGAAATAATTACGAAACTCTAGCTACTTTACCATAGACTGTTTACCCTCTTATGATCTCAATGGCCATTTCAATGTATCATGACACTATTTTGGTGTTTGTGATGATACTCCTTCAAATAATAAAGGCTATAAGCCTTCATCCTAAATGTCAAACCATGGAGAACTGTTACCTTTTCTTGGCGAAGCCTTCATTCTCCTAATGTCAGAAACCATGGCAACTGTTGCTAAGCTTTCATTCTCCATAATTGAAATGGCGACTGTTGCGTTTTCTTCATTCTCCATATTGATCAGAGACCATGGCGACTGTTGCCTGCACCACTCAACTCTTACTCTCACTCTCTCTATCAATCTCTCTCTCACACTCTCTCTCTCTCTCTCTCTCTCTCTCTCTCTCTCTCTCTCTCTCTCTCTTTCTCACTCTCTCTATCAATCTCTCTCTCTTTCTCACTCTCTCTATCAATCTCTCTCTCTCACTCTCTCTCTATCAATCTCTCTCTCTCACTCTCTCTCTCTCTCTCTCTCAATCTCTCTCTCTATTGTTCTTGCTCTCTCTCCACCATAAGGTCAGGTGATGGGAGGATGTAGCGGATGTTGGTTGAGGTGGAAACATGAGAACGTGAGTCAAAAATAAGAGCTGGTCGTGTTGATACAATTCAAAAATGATTTCAAGGGGTATTATTTTGATTACAGGGAATCGTTTCTGGGGGTGGTTTTTTTTCTTGTTACACTCTAGGCCTTGATTCATGCAATATTCAATCATCTGAAAAAATATAAAAACAACAAAAAAAAGACACGAAAAAAATAAAGAGATAAGCAAAAATTACAAAAAAAGAACTATTTACTCTGTGTGTGTGGTGAGAGTGTGATATTTATGCTTTAAACTTGTGTGAGTGGTGAGAGAGCTGGTATATATGCCTTAATCTGGAGTGTGGTGAAAGAATTTTTCGAATTTGAGTGTGTGGTGAGAAATTGTGTGATTTAAACTTTAAGTGAGATTTTTTGCAAGTTAGACTTCAAGTGTGGTGGGATAAAAAATTGTGAGTGAGAGTGTGGTGAGAGAAAAAATTGTGCGAGTGAGAGAGTGTGGTGAGAGAAAAAATTGTGAGTGAGGGAGTGTGGTGAGAGAAAAAATTGTGTGAGTGAGGGAGTGTGGTGAGAGAAAAAATTGTGAGTGAGGGAGTGTGGTGAGAGAAATTGTGAGTGAGGGAGTGTGGTGAGAAAAAATTGTGCGATTGAGTGTGGTGAGAGAAAAAAATTGTGCGAGTGAGAGTGGTGGGAGAAAAAATTGTGCTAGTGAGTGTGTGGTGGGAGAAAAACTGAATGAGAGAGTGTGGCGAGAGAAATTGTGAGTGAGAGAGTGTGGCGAGAAAAAACAATGAGTGTGGAGAGAATTTTTTTCATGTGCGAGTTATGCATTGCATGCTTTTAAAAAAATCCCCTTCTCTTATCTCTTTTTATTTTCATTTCCTCTTCTTCGTGTCAAGACTTTCTCTTCCTTCACTCTTATCTTGCTTTCTTCTAATTTCATGCTTTTACCTCTTCGAACCAAGGTTTACCTCTTCAAATTTCATGCTTTTACCTCTTCGAATTGAGGTTTACCTCTTCAAATTTCATGCTACTTGCCAATAATTAAAAAAACCTTTTGTGGTTGAAAGCAAAGCCTGACCTAATTGCCAATAATAACTATAGCTTGGAAATATTTGCCTCTTATTTGCCAATAACTTCGTTTGATTCATTGCCTCTTGCTAATGATACGTAATTAAACTTGGAAAATATTTCATCGCCTCTTTGAGGCTAATCAAACTTGGAAAATACTTTCTTCATGCCAATTGCACTTTCTTTCTTTTTTTGGAAAAATATCTCCTTCATTGCCTCTTTTGAAACCACCTATATTGCTTTCTTTCTGAGCGTTGTCATACAAAACCTTTGAATTACAAGGTTAATAATCTAATCAATCTAAGTGCTTTTTGAGCAGCAAAAATTTTTTTTCATAACTTGAATGTGCATATATAACTATACTGGAGTTGGTGCGCGCACGAAATGGAACGTGTTGAAAGTCTGCACATGTTGAGATCCTTGTAGCTGTAGCTGTGCCTGCCCAAGTTCTTCAGAGTTTTTTCAAGGAGGCAGAACCAACTGTTACAGAATAAAGTGCTAAAAACGACTGGTCCGAATGTGATGATCGCTCCATCCCTGCCACCCCTAACCCCCTACCACCTCCTCTTCACTCTGTAAGTATTTTCAAAATAATTATTATAATTTCATGATGTATTGACATTTTGGCCGGGACCAGAGTTTGAAGCATCTATATTATTGGCCGGGACCAGAGTTTGAAGCATCTATATTATTATCAAAGTCACATTTCATCCATCCATTGTCTAACTCAATCCATGAACATTTGCCATGCTAAATGCATCAATATAATAGGTCCTGGCCTGGCATTGAACCTCATAACTATAAATTGTAACATCGTATTTTTAACATGTTATCATTTTCAATGTCTTAATGGCCACTCAATGGGTCCCATATTTTTTTCCCCCCTATCCTTAAACTTTATCATGCTTATATTGTATGCCTTTATAATATTCAGAGTAACATTTCTTAACATTCCACCACTGCCATTAATGGACCGTATTTAACGGGTCCCTTATTTCAGTCCTTTTGGACTTTTTCTCATACTTAACATAATCTGTGTAATGTCATATAACATCGTGTGTCAGCATCTTGACATGTCTCGTGTAATGTCATGTAACATTGTGTAACCACCTTGACATGTATACCTGTTCATCACGTCAAACATCGGAAGCACAAATTGGTTACGAGAGATTATGTGGGGGGGGGGGTAAAGTATCAAAAATGGCCACTAGCTAAGCAAGTAGTTCTTACTATTATTATACTCTTTGACTTGCTCGTTTCATTGAAACCAATGGCTTCTGTTTCCCATTAATTATCCTTAATAATATTGTACTCTATGGCCTTTTCTTTCATGTTTTGTTTTTTTTCATAATGCTAACATTGGGTGCTTGATTGCTTCCTATTTTGGTGCAGTTACTGCATTTCCCTCATCAGAAATTCTTTTTCTGACTATTATGATAATTGTACTTTTCCTAATTATCCTTAATATTATTTTATATAATGCTAACATTGGGTGCTTGATTGGTTCCTATTTTTGGTGCAGTTGCTGCATTTCTCTTGGAAATTCTTTTTCTGGGGTGTGTTGACCATTCCCCCTTATCTGGGGTTTTGTTTGTTTGTTCTCTACAAACTCCTCCACATTCCTCTGCACTGTATCACATTGATTAAAATTAATATCAGAAGACATTCAAACTTGCTCATCTTTGAACTACATATGCCTTCCTGCCTCAATAATCTATCTATCCATTATTCTGAATCATTTGCAGAAGCCTCGTCATCAAAGAGCGACTTTGAAAACTTTAGGAATAGGCTCTCTAACATCTACTTGTTCTCATCAAAGTACTAACAAATAACCATGAGTAATAAAAGATCAGGATGAGTACAAGACGAGATATCCTGCCTTAACGACCAACTGTAGTCGCTAATAATAACAAGATTGACATTCTAGAAACTCAAGATGCTTGGCTTGCAGATAAAGCTGGAGATTTTCGGAATGCTGGAATATATTAATAGTAAAAAAAATAATGTTACCTCAGACAGAGGACTGAAAGTAAGTTTGAAATAATTCAGCAATGGATCGGCAGAGACTTTGAAATAATGCATGTGGAGATGACCAGTTCACTAATAAAACATTTGAGTATCAATATAGTTTTGAACGAAACTAGACCCTCTACAGAAATGAGAGATCTTTTGGACCAATACCTCCCCCACGGCTCTGTTGCAAGTGATGGGTCTGCCAGCAGCCAGAGGACTTCCCGACATCACAATCGATAATAAGCATTCAATGATGACTGCCACTGTTGGTACGACCTTGCTCGATAATCAAGTTAATGTGTGGATCAAATCTTCCTTCTCTTTTTTTTTTTTTGTTTTTGTTTTTTTTTCATGTCTAATTTACCTTATTTAATTTATACAAACTTGATGGCCTGAAGGTTAATTCGGAAAGCCCCACTTTAATCTTTCTAACCATTTTGTGCTAAAGATGCCCTTGACTAAAGAAAGTCACTCTTTCAGTAACTCTTAAAGAAAGCATATTATTCCAAATCATGTAATCATTTATCTCAACCTCATCTGATCCTTATACAGCTGGGACTAGCTGTCTATGCATATTAAACTAAGATGGTCCTTTATTGATTTGTATATTTTCTTTTTTCCTCATCTCAGAATAGGGCTAGGGGGTGAACAGGGTGGAGCAAGAGAATCGAAATGAGGACCAGTTGAAGTCTTGCACGAAAAGAATTTCATCTTTGATACAGATAAAGGAGGCAAGTTAGTCCTGTATATATAGTTGCAAACTGTCTTCTCATTAAACAAGGGAAGACCTCTTCCTTTATAATCTGGTGAATCTTCCAAGTTCTTTCTTAAACTGCTCAAAATGCATCTCTATGGTTCAGGGTTCAATCTAATGAAGATTCTTGGCAAATAAATCTTTAATGCAGACTAGAGGAACCGAATTTAATTTCTAGCTCTCTCTTCTGGTGTTTGATGAGAATCGAGCATTAGTTACAGCAATTATAGTGAATGATCAGTGAATAGGCCAAACAGGTTCAGTACATTACCTTATTGAAGCCCTCCAAATGTGAGACAATATTTCACACCTTGCTTCTTTTTCAGCACGATTTATGAAATGCTACACAAGTCCAACATAATTCTTCGTTAAGGATTATCGCCCAAGTCATAATTTTAATACCTTTTCCACATATAACATCCCACCAATGAGGTGATTCACACCTTTTTCATATACCTTCTATTGGTTAAATGCCTTCTTGTAAAAAGAGATCTCTTTCTCTTCATTCAAGCTCATTGGAGTTTGTTTCATAGAACATTGAACTGGTGATTTATCTCTTCCTCCATTGTCAAAAAAGGTTGAGTGATGTTTCATTTCCCTCTTTATCATCAATGAAACTGTTGGAGTATTCTTGAATGACCCTCTGTGGTCCTCTCAGCTCCCCTTCCCTACTCTTACTATATCTGGTTCACTCCTCCTTCGTTGCGTATCCTTGCCATCTACTGCACCCCCTTCTCCTTCAAGCCTTCTCTCTTGGGGTGTGCTGGCTCAAATCGTTTCTTAGCACTTCTTGTTGGCCAAAAAAAAAAAAAAAAAGAAGCACCAACTCCAAAAAAGCGCATTGAAGGTGACCAGCTCTTATTATTCAATGTTATTTTGAATGTACAGGTATTGTTTGTTAACTCTGAACTCTGTTTCATGTACGAGTTCTTTTTTTTTTTTCAGCAGGTATGGAAATATTTGAAAGGCCTTAGTGGGTCACAGTGGATGGTATGCTTGTACTGTCAAATGTTAAAGGAGGATGTAATCCACAATTGCCTGGCCTATAATATTGTGAAAATGTTTAATGGAGAATATAATTCAAATATCTTCTTTTTCAGGAGTTCGGCACTGGCCTATACTGCAAATTTCAATGGCGGATGTAATTCAAATCTGGTATCATTGCCTGGTCTGTATTGTTAAAATGTTAATGGAAGATGCAATTCAATAGAAGACACTTTTTTTTCAGGAGTTGGGGTATTGTTAAATTGGATGCCTGACCCATACTGTCAAATGTTAATGGAAGATGTGATTCCAATAATATTATCTTCTTTTACAGGAATTGGGTATCATTGCCTGGCCTATATTTGTCAAAATGTTAATGGAGGATGTAATGTAATTCAAAATATCTTCCTTTTCAGCCTATAATTGTAATATAATTCAAATATCTCCTTTAAGAATTAGGCACAATTGCCTGGCCTATAATTTATTGTTAAATGTTAACGGAGGATGTAATGTAATATTGCCTGGCCTATGTTAATGGAGAATATAATTCGAATATCTATCAGGAATTGGGTATTGTTAAATTAGATGCTTGGGTATCATTGCCTGGCCAAATGTTGATGTAATTCAAACATCTATTCCAGCACCCCATTATGAAATGTAATGGAGGACAGTTTCTTTTTGTAGCCCATAATGTGAAATGTTGTATGCTTTTTTTCTTCTTCAAGAATTAAGCATTATTGCTAGCCTATGTGAAAGTGTGAGTGAAATACAATCTATAGCATTGCTTCTTTTTCAGAAGTTCAGGTCACCTGGCCCAAAGTGTGAAATATCAATGGTGTTGACACAACTGATTCTTAAATGTGAATGAGGGACTATCTAATTTAGTATAATTTTCCTAGGATGCTGTGACCTAAATGGTCTTTGATAGTGCAGTTACAAGTGAAGCACATCACTTCATCATGTTCTTTGCACACTTTAAGGGGTTGGCATCATTGCCTGGCCTTTATTGCCATCCTCAACACAGAGTTGCGTTCGTTCACCTTGCGCAAGAAATGCCTCCCCATCTCTATAAGGCAATCGGGGAGCTTTCTTATATAGCTGAGTGTTGCAACCTCTGGGAGATGGGAATAAAGGTCATCCAGGTATCATTGCCTGGCCAAATGTTAATGGAGGATGTAATTCAAACATCTACTCCAGCACCCCATTGTGAAATGTAATGGAGGACAGTTTCTTTTTGTAGCCCATATTTTCAGCATTATTGCTAGCTTATGTGAAAGTGCGAGTGAAATACAATTTAACATTGCTTCTTTTTCAGAAGTTCAGGTCACCTGGCCCAAAGTGTGAAATATCAATGGTGTTGACACAACTGCTTCTCTTTTGCCTAGGTCATTGTGAATGAGAGACCATCTAATTAGTATAATCTTCCTAGGTTGCTTGATGCACTATTTGCGGAAGTAAATTGCTGCACTGATTGATAATAGGCTGACTGCCACCCCCAATCCTACATACAATAATGACAAAGATGTCAATTCCACCAGTTGAGTTTGTCTCTTCACCTTGTAAAGTTGCACTTACCGATATTTGTAATCCCATTTCCAATATTCTTGCCAACACTTTCTCCTACAATAAGTTTCAACAGTGTTGCCTTATCAAGTCATTTACACTTGCATACCAGCATTTTAAATCCCACTGTTAATCTCTTTTCCTAATATGCTTGCTAAAAAAGGGTATACAATCAGTTACATTACGTACCAGTATTTTGGATTCACCACTTATCTCTTTGCAGCAACCGTTATCCCATTGTTGATCTCCTTACCTAGGGTGCTTGCTATGTAGGTTGCATTGTTGATCTCCTTACCCAGGGTGCTTGCTATGTAGGTTGCATTGTTGATCTCCTTACCCAGGGTGCTTGCTATGTAGGTTGCATTGTTGATCTCCTTACCTAGGGTGCTTGCTATGTAGGTTGCATTGTAGTCTCGCGTGGCCAGACCCTTTACCAACTGCAGCACGGATGTATTACATCATCCGCACGCAGAAGGAAGGGTCTGGTGTCAGCGTGTACTGGCTTTCGTTGCATTCCCCAGGAATGTGAACTTCAATACTTTGTGTGTATTGCTTATGGGAGTGTGGTTTTTTTTATCTCATTAATAATATTCACGCGCACCGATAACCGTAGACACATGGGCAATTCCACGGCTGGACTACAATGCCTGGTTCCACTTGTGCTGACTGAAACGCCAGTGCACTCTGCAAATTGTTGGTCAGCGTTTGCAGGCGGTCACTGCAAACGTATCCAGTGTGCAACTTGGTGCAGTCCACTTCAGGAAACCTGGAGATCAGAGCAGTAAGGCATTCCAGTGCACTTGACATGCCAGGACTTGGCAAGGGTCTCCTTCTCTTCTTCTCATTGGCACTGGCCACAAACTTTCCACAGCAAAAACAATTCTCTCATAGCTAAGCAGCCAGATGCAATAATAATAGCGCGCAGTTTACTCTTATGGTTTTGTGGTGTGAACGTGGGTGTAAATTGCATTCCACTGCAACGAGAGCCAGTACAAGCTGACACCAGACCCTTCCTTCTGCGTGCGGATGATGTAATACATCCGTGCTGCAGTTGGTAAAGGGTCTGGCCACGCGAGACTAGTTGCATTGTTGATCTCCTTACCCAGGGTGCTTGCTATGTAGGCTGCATTGTTGATCTCCTTACCCAGGGTGCTTGCTATGTAGGTTGCATTGTTGATCTCCTTACCCAGGGTGCTTGCTATGTAGGTTGCATTGTTGATCTCCTTACCCAGGGTGCTTGCTATGTAGGCTGCATTGTTGATCTCCTTACCCAGGGTGCTTGCTATGTAGGTTGCATTGTTGATCTCCTTACCCAGGGTGCTTGCTATGTAGGCTGCATTGTTGATCTCCTTACCCAGGGTGCTTGCTATGTAGGTTGCATTGTTGATCTCCTTACCCAGGGTGCTTGCTATGTAGGTTGCATTGTTGATCTCCTTACCCAGGGTGCTTGCTATGTAGATTGCATTGTTGATCTCCTTACCCAGGGTGCTTGCTATGTAGGTTGCATTGTTGATCTCCTTACCCAGGGTGCTTGCTATGTAGGCTGCATTGTTGATCTCCTTACCCAGGGTGCTTGCTATGTAGGTTGCATTGTTGATCTCCTTACCCAGGGTGCTTGCTATGTAGGCTGCATTGTTGATCTCCTTACCCAGGGTGCTTGCTATGTAGGTTGCATTGTTGATCTCCTTACCCAGGGTGCTTGCTATGTAGGTTGCATTGTTGATCTCCTTACCCAGGGTGCTTGCTATGTAGATTGCATTGTTGATCTCCTTACCCAGGGTGCTTGCTATGTAGGTTGCATTGTTGATCTCCTTACCCAGGGTGCTTGCTATGTAGGCTGCATTGTTGATCTCCTTACCCAGGGTGCTTGCTATGTAGGTTGCTTAGATTTACACTTCCCACATTTGTAACCCTTCTCTAATTTCAAGAAGCCACTAGCTACATACCCAGTCACTTGAGGTAGGGATGGAAATTTGCCAGTCACCATAACTTCATTTCCAACCTCGGACACACCACTACAATATTCATGTTTTTCCCGTCCTTGTCCAACACAACTACATCTCCATAATACTCTGCGACAACCATCTCTCCCTTTGAGTTAAAGGCTATACCGGATGGTTCATTCAGTCCAGGGATGATCTTGACAGGCTTGCCCATCTTAATTGGATGAATGGATACAAACACAGGGAAGGGACTACTAAGCTATTCCATGTTTGCAGGATGGTTTTTTTAAAGGTTAAAGTTCAAGTTATGATCCTTGCAATAATCCTCTCATTTAGATTAAGTGTAATTAATTAATCCATTCCTTTAGGTATTGATATGAAGAGAGCCAAATCTCATCCAGTTCTCCAAATCTTGATTGATTGTAATCGGCATCATGGAACTCTCTCACTGGTCTACTGGTCATGGAATTCAAAAAAAGATGAGTTTTTTTTTGATATTTCAAGCTACACAGCTGCTTTCACTTGTCCCCTGGAATTGACTTCCAAGAAGCAGTACACAAAGTGATCAAGTTAGAAATAGTTACGAGGACTAAGGGGGGACAAGTGACTGCAATAGTATTATAGGTGCAGAGTTTTAGTGGAGTTGCCAACAAAGTTGAGCATTAGTTCATTGTTGAATTGTACAGTGGTACCTCGGACATGTAGGGGGGGGGGGAAACCTTATAAAATACATGCTATTCATAATGGATGATCTGTGTCTCTGCAAAATGCGCATGCTTTAAACCATGCAGGCAAAGAAAGAAAAAAAAAGCAAAAATAACTCTACCACCATCACCTTATCAATGGGTCAGCTCAAATTCATAATTTAGTTCACCTATGTATGTATATTGGAAGTCATTCCTACATCTTGTGGTGGCTTTTAAAAAGATGGTCATGTGACTGTCATTCGTGTTGCATTCCTACATTATTGCAATAAATATTTGTATCACATGTTCTGTTATTCCTACATTTGTCACATGTTAGTCATGTGACTCAAGTTCTGCCATTCCTACATTATTGCAATAAATATGTATTAGTCATGTGACTCAAGTTTTGCCATTCCTACATTGTTGGTATCACATGTTAGTCATGTGACTCGAGTTTTGCCATTCCTACATTGTTGTTTGTATCACATGTTAGTCGTATGACTCGAGTTTTGCCATTCCTACATTGTTGTTTATATCACATGTTAGTCGTGTGACTCGAGTTTTGCCATTCCTACATTGTTTGTATCACATGTTAGTCGTGTGAGTCCTGTTAGGTGCATGTGCACACAATTACAAGTCAATTGAGTTATTCCTACATAAGTTGGGTGAATGTCACATGTTAATCATGTGACCAAAGTCATTCCTACATAGTGAATATCACATTGGGTGTCATTCCTACATGAAAAAAAAAAGAAAAAAGGTTTATCTCATGGTACAGACGTACAAAAACCCTTGTGGCATTATCGGAAAGATAAAAGGTTTTGCATGTCATGATTTAAAGATATACCTGGTAATTTTTACGTGGTAATTGGTATACCTAGTCATGTTTTTAAAGGTATAAATGGCAATCATTTTAATGGTAGTATTTCCTTTAAAAAAGTATGCAATCAATGTTTTATGGTGTTGAGGTTGTTCTCGTGATGATACATGTATGTAGTCTGGCGTAGCTGCCCCTCGTGCAATAAGACCAAAGGATCTGGTGATTCCAGCATACTGGACCAGTTCTTGTGGAATTCGATTATCACCTTGTGCATGCATATTCCAAATTACTTATAATTTACATGCAGGCTTTCAGTCTTGTGTCTCTAACGCTTTGCTGCCACCCTATCCAGACGTGGTCAGATCTAAGTCATTATACTGATTTTGAAGCTTGCAAGGCTTTTAATCTGTCGTATCCTAACACTTGGGCTTTTAGTCTGTCATATCATTGTCATATTAGGTCTTAGCTGCTTCCTGTTTACGTGGTCGGGTTTTTGTAGTGAAATAATGTTGTGTGGTTAGTTAATCGGCCAGCACCAGATTCTGGCGCTAGAACTGATCTGATATGCATGCTGGAGTCACCAGACCCTTTCCCCTTCCCTTGGGTTGGTAAAGGGTCGGCTATGCCAGACTAACATGTATGGTATCAAGAACCATTTAGTTGGTTCTTCCTCAGTCAATTCTTGTGAGATGTATTTGCTCAAGGAACTCCTCAGAACAAGTACGTGGCTCTATTATGTAGCCATACTCACCTGGTTTTCTTTTTTTGTTTGGTTTTTTTATTTTTTTATTATGAAAAGAATATTGATCTGACCCAGCTGGATTGAGTAACTTAAGTCATTCCCATACCTCACGTGGTATTAATTTAAGCAAAGAACAATACAATCTTTTTATACACAAACAAAACAACAATCTTCATTGACATAGTTAATGTGTAGAGGTACCACTGTTTTAATCATAGTTATGTTAGCATTGACATAGTTAATGTGTAGAGGTACCACTGTTTTAATCATAGTTATGTTAGCATTGACCTAGTTAATGTGTAGAGGTACCACTGTTTTAATCATAGTTATGTTAGCTATAATTATTTGACTTATCCTTTGACTTCACTAACTTTGATCTTGTCCCAGTCCATTAGATATGTGAGGATTGAAGGAGAGGCAGGAGTTCACCAGTTTTCTAGAGATTTGAACATAGCACGAACATTAAATGAACAGCTAGCATTTGAACAACTTGCAACTATATATTACAGTATTTAATGCCTTCTATATTATTGTTCATTCTGTGGATGGAGATAAAATGAATTTATCAGTTTCACCTGTTACTATCAACATAGATAGTATAATTACCGGGGCGGTAATATAAAATCCAACTCCCTTTATTCAATGGGCATGGGTACCGGGTCGGGCATAAATTGAATCGAAACTCCGCCCCTCATTCACGCATGTGCACACTTTCTTTGCGTCAAGCAAGAAAAAAAAATTGAGGGTGGGAGTATGAAAGATCTCGAGAAGGAGATTACCTGTGTGATTTGTCACGATCACTACACAGATCCCAAGATTCTCCCATGTCACCATTACTATTGCAAGCAGTGTATCCACGGATTAGCGAAGAAGGCTGGCACTGACAAGCCCTTCTCTTGTCCCGAGTGTCGTAAAGAGACCACCCTCTCTTGGGAGGGTGTGGACAACCTCCCAACGGCTTTCTTTGTTAACCGTATGAAGGAAGTTCACTCGAAGATGGACCAAGCTGAGGGTAAGGTGGATACAGAGTGTAAAATGTGTGAGTTATGTTGTGGGGATAAGGTCAAAGCTTTCTGTCAGCAGTGTGCCCAGTTTATCTGTTCCGAATGTATAAAGCAACACTGAAGGATGAAAAAGTCGTTTCCTGGTCATAAGATTACTTCCTTTGTCCAGCTCCACACTCCGCAAGAATCTTCTCTTCATATGTGTGAAGATCACGATGAACTGATGAAGATTTACTGCTTTGACTGCAATGTTCTCATCTGCCGTGACTGTACCATCAAAGATCACTTCAATCATAACCATGAATTCATCAAGAAGGCTGCTCCAGCGACAAAGAAAGAGTTACTTCAAGAGCTTGATCCCTTAAAGGAGGTCATAGTGAGCTTGTCTGATGCTGTGGAAAAGATACAGACCGCTGAGTCTGAGATCAAGGCCCGGGGGAATTTTGCTACTGGTGACCTCGAGAACGTATTTGAAGAACTTCAAGCAGTCATCAAGGTGCACAAGCAAAAGCTCTTGGAAGAGGCTACAATGAAAGTAACACAGAAGTTACAGCGTCTTTCTGAGCAGAAAAAGGAGCTTTCTACCACTCGCATGACCTTGAAAGATGTAATCGAAGATATTGAACAATGTGTGAAGCAATCTACTGATGGCGATGTTATGTGTGTACATGCCAAGCTGAAGAATCGAATCACAACAGAGGTCGAGAAACATTGCAAGAAAGAGCAGAATCTTGAGCCTGTGGAGAATGTAGATTTTGAGCGGATTGATACAAGCTGTGTTGAGGATGTCGTAAAGCAGCTCAAATCTGCTAGAGCTGAACTCTCTCCTTTACCCGTAGTACCTGTCGATCCTTCTCAGTGTACTGTAACTATTGAAGAAGCTGAAGCTGCAGAGGTGTACAAAGCGACCAAACTATCACTGAAGATCAAATCAGGCAACAAAAAATCTCCTGAGGGAATGGGTCTTTGTGCTATCGAATGCACTTTGAAGTCTCAAGTGAACCCCAAAGTTGCCATCGAATGTAATGTTCATAAAGTGGAAGATGATGAGTATTGCATCCAGTTTACACCTACTATCGTGGACAACATCAACTTGTGGTCGTTGTAAATGGGGAAGAAGTAACCGGTAGTCCCTTCCCTGTGTTTGTCTCCATCATCCAACGGAATATTACACTCAAGAAACCTATCAAGAAGATGAATGCAAAGGTATCCAGTATTCATGGTGAGTGTGATCCTGTAGACATGGCTTTTAATTCATTGGGAGAGGTAATCATTTTGTCTTTTGAGAAGATTAAAGTACGTGACAAGGATTCAAAAATTTTGAGAAGTATCATGCATTCTGATTATGGAGTATGCGAAGGTGTTCTAAATGTAGCTGTTGATAGCACTAATAACATCTACGTTCTAGCCGTTAATAGCAGCAGCAGTTATGATAGAATTCCCATGATTTTAAAGCTGAATAAGAAGTTAGAACTAATTAACACAACCAGGTTGAAATCAGCTACTCATGTTGCTGTTGTTGATGACCGTGTTCTGGCCTACTCTTCCGGATCTATTGACATCTATACCACAGACTTGGAATATGTGGGACAGATCACTTCACCTGATCGTGGAAGTCCTGGATATTTCAGTCAAGTTAGTGGCATGTCTTCTGATAAAACTGGCAACCTGTATATATAAGCACTCTTCCAAGAGTACTCTAATAGCTCTACAAGCTTTAGACTTGAAGTTGTAGTCTTTAGCAGCAGTGGCAAGTATCTGCATTCAGTTTGTCTGCCAGTTCTGTATCCGTATTATAATTGCTCTATATGTGTGGCTGGTAAATATGTGTATTTTGCAGCTTATGGAGATAAGAATAGCAGTTCCTCTTATTGTATAAAAGTTCATGTGTATAGCACTGATGGACTGCAGAATCTCTCCACAATAATTGGGCATGTTCCACGACTAATGGATACTAAAAGAGCTCAAACAGCTGTTAGGAAACTGCATTTGGATAAGAATGGTTTCATTTATGTTTTATCTATAATTCTGATATTTTGGTATTTTAGTAATCATTTTTTAATTTTTGTGGCAATAAATTTTATAGTAAGATATAGCTAATACATAATGGTTGTTTGGTGAAGAAAGTAGTCTCTCATTTTCCTGCACACTGGGTTGACACAAAGGGGACAGCGCAGGCTCAACTGTTGACTACAATCCTCTCAAGTGGGTGTGCACATATCTGCTAAAGCCTGTAATACGACTCACAACTGTGAGTGGATCACTTTTGATATGTACTCCTCACATTGATAAACGTCTGGTGGCATCCCGATCTAAAGAGAGCAAGTGGAAACTCCAATGAAGGACACCCTGAAAGAGAAACCTCAAAGGACACCTCAAAGAACTTTGACGATTGTCAAAAGGTTCCTCCTCAACATGCAAAAGCTTATACTGTTAGAAAAGTATTCAGCTTGTCATTATCTGAAGCTTTCTCAAGCATAGTGCTAGAAGCACTACTTTCTTATATAGCTACAAATAACGAAAGAGGACCACCTCTCTACAAAAGGTTGGTCCCAAGTGATCCTTCCTGTAAATGATATACTGCAAATTGGGAACTCCTTTTGCTACTGCTCACTATTAATTTTAGTACACAGAAATTGATCTTAACATTAGGCATTCCAAAGGCCAAGTAGCTAACTGTGAGAAAGGTGGAAAAGTCTAAGAAATAGGAACTTCCTCAAATAACCACACCTACTTCACAATAACCACACCCACCTCACCTCATGGGCTAATTCCTCGGCATATTCAAATTTCGTAGAGTCTCGATGCATGTGAGGTGAAGGCAATGGGGACTAGCAACAGGTTCCCTCGTCCTTGTTGTGCCTTGATGACATCATCTGTCTGAATGTTCAGCCATGGTAAGGGACCCACCTGTACAGGGGAGGTTAAGGGGGTGGGGGGGGAGTTTCCCATATCAGGGGAACATTACCTTGGACTGCCAGACCAGTCTCCACTTCCTTCACACTCTGGACAGTCGCCCCCACCTCTTGTGGGTATGTACATGTATTACCACGATTCACCACTGTCATCGGCAAGGAGTGGGCGGAAAATAGGATAACAACATCATCACGATGCTCAGGCTGATAGTTCTTCTTTGGAAAAAGCCTGATATGAAAAAAAAAAAAAAAAAAAAAAAAAGGTCCACAGTAGAACCTCTGAATCATGGACACAATTGGGCCCAGGATTTGTCCTTTGTAGAGAGGTTGTCCTCTTTGTTGTGCTTCCCCCCCCCCCCCCCCCCCCCCCCCCTCCCTCCAAAGCAGCTATTTTGTGGTTTGGAGTATTGAGGTTCCACCGTGTTGCTCACATACGAAGCCTCGTACCCAGCCCCTTTCCTTTGCTTATGGAAAAAGGGAGCATCATGGAGAGGGAAAAGGACTGGGTACAAGCTTAATTGCTCATGATGGAAAGTTCCACTGTACCTGAATGAGTCCGGAGTGGATGGGCCACCTGTCGATCACAGACCACTTCAGAGCATAGTTTGAATGTTTGTTCATGTGGTGGTAGATTGCATTCAGACTGGATCCAGTGGTGGAACAAGAGTACTGAGGATACTGGGTGAACGCCACTGCCCTCTCAATGTCATCCCTACCCAGGAAGCTACACTTTTCTCTGTCCCATTGCAATATACGTATAGATATGTGGACACCTCTCTAATCAGGACACTTTCTCTCCCGTTATACGTTATACGCAGGGGGGGGGGGGAGAGGGGGGAAGGGGGAGAGGAGGAACAAATATTTATTATTTGCACTCTCATCACTGCCACAACTGACTGTGGTAGTTTAAGGGTTAAGTCAATTCAACTACAGTAGGAGCAAATTCATGTGCTTCAGATGAAAAATCCCAATTATACTTCTTGGTAAGATTGTCTCTGAATTTCAGTCCCTTTTTGATCAGCGCATCATCAACTTGACCACTTGCTTCTTCCAAACTAGAGAAGAAATACTGTGTGTGTAGGAACAAAGAATAAGCAATATTTTATTTGCACTCTCATCACTGACTTGGAAAGTAGCCACTAGGAAGTTATTCCTTGAAACGATGTCTACAAAAAAGTCCTCAGGAATTTCTTTTAGCTGGAAGTGCAGAACAGCTGCATTAATTAACGCAACAGAGTCTAGTAACAGTGGATCAATAGAGGGTGCTTCTTAAAACGTACTGATGAGATTTATGAAGTACTCTTTGTGAGTGGACAGAGCCTCTTCAGAGAAACAGGACAGCTTCACTAACTCTTTCCAGTGTTCAAAAGCATCATACACTGCTCACATTACATCATGGGATTAATAGTATAGTGGTAGACAAGGCACGCAAGTGGGAAAGAAAAACGCACCATGGCCAAGTATGAAGCAGATAAAACTGAACTGGATTTCACCCAACAGAGCCATTTCATCTACAAAAAAACAAAAAACAAAACACAACAGTACCGTACACCTATCCAGAGCACACATAAAGTGACGTACCATTCTTGCACTCCTGTGATAACACCATTTCCAGGCAGTAGCTGTGGTCCACGTTGTGTTGTGTGATCTGAGAGGGAGTGGCACCATCTGGGTACTTCTTCTTTGGGATAACTGAAAATCTACAGTGCAAATGTAGAAACAAACAAACAAACAAACAAACAAATTAAACAAACAAACAAATCCTGGCATGTTTCTGTCTGACCTCAACATTGCATCCTCTGCATACCTTGAAACTAGCTCCTTTGATACATGGTTAGTCAGAAAAATCCACTTAGAGAGAGATTCATATGGATATGGTCCTAGGTAACGATCAAGTTCTTTCAGATCTAAGGAAAAAATAGATACAATAAATCTTATGAAGAAGTCTGTCATTGACGGACTTTGTTTCATCCTTCCAACAGTATCAGCATCTATCCCCTCATCTGTGATGTCCTCAATAACAGGATCCCAGCGTTTTATCACCACCTTGGGGGGGGGGGGGGGGGGGGGAGAGGGAGTGCATTCAACAATTAATAATACCTGCATCACTCAAGGAAGGAAATCTCTCACTTCCTGACGTTCAAAGAAATGAAAGAAACCAGTTCGTGGAGCCGCTTGTCCTTGCCTGCTAACAGCACTAATAAAAAAATACTACATAAATTTTCAGTAACCTCTCTGACCAATCTACAGGCTGTTATACCTGTAGAATATGAAGTGAAAACCCGGTGGTATCATTTTAACTCCCTTGAACTTTGGACCCACGACCCAACTGTTGTAGTCGATTCCAAACTCGGTCCTTTCAGGGACATCTAGGAGCAGCAACACACCTCCTTCCGCAAATAAACGCTGAGCAGTCTCTTGGTCCATGGGTAAACAATCACAAAGCCATGTGGTTAGCATAGATTGTATAGACTACGTAACCGGGATTGGAAACGCAATATAAACTGCCCGGCCACTCCTTATTGCGCATGCCTGCATTAATTAATACAATAAGAATAATTATCAAATTTGGGTATTAAGTGTGCAGCCATTGATCCTGGTGATTTCTTTCAGGTTCTTCTTCACCTCTGCACCTTCTTGTTCTCTGCCCGAACTATGAGTGAAGATATTGAAGCCTCCCTCTCAGTTGATCATCCCTGAGGAATATAATATTAAAAATTAATGTACTCTAATCATTGAGCTTTTTCTTGGCAAGGGAATGCATACATTTGGAAAGCATAGGTGGAGGGCATGAAGGAATAACTACTTGTTATGAATATAAATTGGGGTCACTACAAACAACTTCACTTTTTCAAAAAAGGTACGCAAAGACACACCCTGCAAATGTGAACTATTGGCTGAAACTCTTGAATACATCCAAAGTTCACTGCATTTTAGGTATGAGGGCATGAAGTAGAGTGTACACTAAACTCTGAAACTGTAAGTTGAATATTTACTCTTTCATGTAAGAGGATACAGGTACACAAAGCCAAAACAGGCTAAAACAGGCTGGTATGGGTGTCCGAGCAGCAAAAAATTTGCTTTTTGCACGAGTAAGGTGGTGAAGTTACTAGCTATGCTATGGACTTACTTCTGAACTTCACTTGCCATAACTTGCTAACTTATTGTTGCTTTTACAACTGCCATAGCTAGCTATAGGTAGTGGATGTAAATGTAGGGATTGTTTTCATACGAGGCTGCAAGTACATTATTATATACCAGCTAGATTTTAAGCTATCCCTACTTAACCTTTTATTTAGAAGAAATTTTTTGCGCTCATAGTAATCACAATTCCTGAATAATAAGAGTGGCATTATATACACAAGTTTAACATCTGTACTGGATTGCCTCTATTCTCCTCAATTCTTTGTGATTTACAGGGGCCGCTCCCCCTGGTTGACTAATAAACTGCCAGCCTTGGTCACCCCCATCACTAGCCCCGAGTGCTGTAGACAACTGGGGCACTAATAACTGTTGGCTTGCTAAGGGAGGTTGCCCTGTTGCCTGTTAATTAAATGTTGGCCATAGCTGGCTGCTTTTGGGGCTATTAGTTAACTATAGCTGGCTACCCCACAGGGAGTAACCTTTTCTAATGTTAACTTTAGTTTAAAGTTTTGATATAATGAACACACCATGCAGAATTGGGATGTAGCTAGGGATGTATAATGTTCTTATAAAAAATTACAATGAGCATGAATGATATGATCCACTACTTACAGTCCCATGGATATCCTAACTGGCGACACACAACTTCTGCATCAGGTGTATTCCGTATTCCAGGATGAACTAGTTACAGTTCCCCATGCACCATCCAGAGAGATCTCCACCACACCCTCACTCCTCATACTTCCACCAGTCAGACGTATAGATCCATTAATACGTACAATTATCAGTAGCTGTATAAAATTATGCAGTCATTGCAGCTATGAAATTCATGTAATATTTACCCAACTAACTATAACAGCCAATGATCACTGAACTAGACAAGAAACAACTTGAAGTAGAGTATCCTTGAACAAACCCATAACTGCAGTCCCAAACAAACCTTGAATTTACTCTGTTGCTACATGTAACATTTATTAGAGTAGTATTAGTGGTATGAGAAATCGCATTGCAGCAGGAAGGATACAGAGTAGCTGTGGATTAAAGGTATTGGAGTTAATGTACCAATAATATACAACAGTACTGCATAATTATCTATAGTACTTTTTTCAATCAACATGCCCCAGTTATTTAGCTGTTTTGAGGGCAGCTTACATACCAATATTTTCATGTCCAAGCAGTTGTTTACAGAAAACCCTGCTATCAGTTTCACCCCAATTCCTATAACATATATTTGCCCACAGTCCATTAATACACACTTCAGCTGCACCATCTGCTCTGCTGTAACCTCCATACAACCTCACATCACCATGGTTACATGAGGTAACTATATTGTACAGAAAAAGAATCAAGAACATGCACTGTGCTATTGTATAGCATGATATTTCATGGGGTAAAATTATATGGTTCTCACTTCAATTTTTAACCCATAAATATTTTATGCTATAAGAGATCAACTATATACCGTCACAGCGAACTCCAGCATTCTGTCCAGAGGGGCAAGTGTGATACCCAATTTGCGAATTTCCATATGAGCATTCTGTTAGATTCCTCTCATGACTTCTGCATCGAACACTACTCAGTAAGTAATGGCCAGATCCCTCACCATAAACCTGGGATCTTATTGCTGTGCTATCTGCAAGCAAAATAACCAAGCAGTGATTAATATTATTCTTGTACTTAGCTATATTCTTACTCTCTCCTTGGAATCCTAACTGTCTACACACCACAGCAGCATCAATATTATACCATCGATGATAGCATATGGACCCCCACACTCCTCTGTAGCACATCTCTTCTCGTCCTTCACTGGAACTGTTTCCTCCAACAAGACGAACCTCTCCAAAAATGCAAGTATGGACTGTACATATAACAAAGAAGAAAGAAGGTGTAAAATTAGTCACTTTTCTACAATACTGAATACAGGGTGTATTCAAAAGCTACATAATATGCCATTTGGCATTAGCGGTGGCATTTTTCCTTCTGCTGGATGGAAGGAATTACCTGGTGATGGATTTATCTGGCACCTCACACCAACATCATTGTAGTGGCTAGTACTATAATGATAACTGCCAGATGGACAGTCCACAAGTCTTCCTTCAGATCCAGTACACCTCACACTGTATAGTCCCACACCAGGTCCAAAAGTTGGTAATATAACTCCTGTATTTCATAAGAGTAAGAATCATTATTTATGGTGTAGCAGCTTATCAATGGTGAGTTGTGGATTTCTATAATATCATAGTGTGACTTCTATTAAACTAACTTGTTACTATCCCATTTGTTTGAAGCAATCCAAGTTGTCTGCAGGCCACTGTAGCATCATTGGAGTCCCATCCTGCACAACTCACAGTTCCCCACATTCCATTACTACTGCACACCTCCACTCTCCCCTCAAACTGATCCCAGGAGAGCATTGATTGATATCTATGAATTATTATGTACATGTATGCTGATATACGTAGGAGCCATGGTGCACTTCACATGACTACACCATTATATAATACATAAACCATTCATACTTTATAATGAAGCTCAATTTTATAGCTACCTGCAAGATTTCCTCTGCAAAAGATGTTAATTTGTCAATAAAGACCAACTGAGTGATCAAGTTGGCAATTCTGATCAGACACATAGTTACAGTTGAGTAGAGAACTCTCATTTCCAATACAGTTGTAGGCATTAGGCTCTCTCTCTCTCAACGCTACACTTTGAACTCGTCTGGATCTCAACACTGGAGGTCTGCTAGCCCAGACTAGCTCTGGAGTTAGTCTCGCTCGGGCCAGACTCTTCCGGTGACACTGGCTCTGGAATAGGCTCTGAATCTGGTGCTGGAAATAATTATAGATTGCCTACATTATTTTTCTTCAGGAGTGCTGCTACATGCAATTGGTATGGCTCATGTGCCACCTGCACAAAGTTGCATTCCTAACCTTCTTGTGGTTTTTCAGCTCGTTTTCCACAATAATGATTGTTATTAGTGCTTATATTTAGTTGCGCGCGCGCGTAGTCATGTCAGAGCCCCCTTAATCATGATAGAACCTTTGATTATGCGTGTAGTGTGACTAGAGTTGTGTGGTATTCACCGACCACTTAATGATTAATGAAGTGTGCAATACTCAACAGACCTTGAAGTTACTTCTCAGGAGAGTGGTGGAGTCCCTTTAGCCAGGCATCTAAACCATAATATGACATTCCACCCTATATAGGCTCTAGGAATAATCCACTCAGACACTTGCAAATTGGGTTGCATGCCTCTCAAGTCCCGGAAAATCACACACCCCCCTGTAGCTATACCTTTGCACTCCAGTGTTGCTGTGTTCTGATTATGAATAATGAAACAAGTGTGGTCTGGACTAAAGAGGTCATGCACAGCCTACATTCCTGTTACCAAACTGCAATGGCTATGCAGTTATACTTTAGTCTTGGGTATTGGACATGAGGAGTACTGCATACCTTGACCCCTAAACAGTATAATGTCTCATATAAGAGGCTGATGAAAAATATATTGAAGGTCATGCACACGACTGTAAGCATAAACTCTATCGACACACTCATACACTTCTTGTTGGTCATCCAGCTCATAGGGCTCATATAGCTCTTCATTCTGCTCCACTTTAGGCTTCTTCTTATATGTACACTTTGACAGGTTTTTCTTTGACTTGCAACTCTCCACTACGGTTGGAGTAACGGACTTCTCCCTCAGTGGTCACATTAACAACTTTCAGTGGGTCTGCATTCTTAGATGATTTCCTCCGATATCTAGTCATAGCTAATAGCATGTTAATTGGTTTATGCTGGATATTCATGAATGAGTTGCTGACATAATTGGTATGAGGTATACAGTCAAGTGTACATGGACCACGGCTTATTCCAGGCCTGAACTAGAAAGGGACATTGACTGATACTTATTGCAGTTAGGACCTTAGTTCTGCTGTTAGACTGTATCTGAATACTCATTAACTGAATATAAAGTCAGTTCTTTTTGACTTACTTACATTAAGTATGCAACCACAACAAGCAGTGCTATAAGAACTGCACAAAACAATGCTCCACCAAAAAAGAGTCCGACATAAGCACCAATATTGGAGCTGCAGTCACCACTACAAGCAGACGTAATGAGAGCTTCAGTTCCATCCAAGTTGAGGGATACGGCAGATGCTGACACTTGAGAAGAGAACCTGTTAGTAAGTGTGGATGCGGTTTCATCACCACTGTCACTGGAGAACACCACCAAAGTAGAGAATGTAACAGTTTGGGCATTGTTACATTGCAGTGAAGACATTTGTAAATCATTAGCAGTTATATTGCAAGAACAGTCTTCTCTCAGCTTGACAATAACACTTGCTTCAACCCTTCCCATAAAAACCTATGATTAATATGTGTATAGTTGCTAATATTGAGAGTAGAATTGTATATTGACACTATAACTTACAGTATTTTCTCTACACTTCAAGGGTCCTTTCATTTGAAACTGTATCCTCAAACGAGCTGTGAATAATGATGAAAGAAGAAGAAGAAGAAGAAGAAGAAGAAAGCTATGATGCTCATTTTTCTCTTTTATTATCACTTTCAGTGAAATTATTGGTGCTCCAGTGGTGTTCACTCTGCACCAATATAGACCAGATAAGAGGTCATGCACAGCCTACATTCCTGTTACCAAACTGCAATGGCTATGCAGTTATACTTTAGTCTTGGATATTGGACATGAGGAGTACTACATACCTTGACCCCTAAACAGTATTATGTCTCGTATAAGAGGCTGATGAAAAATATATTTGAAGGTCATGCACACGACTGTAAGCATAAACTCTAGCTACAAGGAGTAAACATCTGCTCTTCTGCTCTAGTAACACACACTGTTTATTGTTATAAAATCCACAGACGATTTTTTTTCAATCGACACACTCATATACTTCTTGTTGGTCATCCAGCTCATAAGGCTCATATAGCTCTTCATTCTGCTCCACTTCAGGCTTAGTCTTAGCAGGAGGAGCTTTAGGCTTCTTCTTATACACTTTGGCAGGTTTTTCTTTGACTTGCAACTCTCCACTACGGTTGGAGTAACGGACTTCTCCCTCAGTAGTCACATTAACAACTTTCGGTGGGTCTGCATTCTTAGATGACTTCCTCCGATATCTAGTCATAATAGCATGCTAATTGGTTTATGCTGAATACATATCAATGAGTTGCTGACATAATTGAGGTATAATGGGTATACAGTCAAGTGTACATGAACCACGGCTTATTCCTAGGCATGAACTTGAAAGGGACAGTGACTTATACTTATTGCAGTTAGGACCTTAGTTCTGCTGTTAGACTGTATCTCAATTAATGCTCACTAACTGAATATAAAGTCAGTTCTTTTTGACTTACTTACATTAAGTATGCAACCACAACAAGCAGTGCTATAAGAACTGCACAAAACAATGCTCCACCAAAAAACAGTCCGACATAAGCACCAACATTGGAGCTGCAGTCACCACTACAAGCAGACGTAACGAGAACTTCAGTTCCATCCAAGTTGAGGGATACAGCAGATGCTGATACTTGAGAAGAGAACCTGTTGGTAAGTGTGGATGCAGTTTCATCACCACTGTCACTGGAGAACACCACCAAAGTCGAGAATGTAACAGTTTGAGCATTGTTGCATTGCAGTGAAGACATTTGTAAGTCGTTAGCAGTTATATTACAAGAACAGTCTTCTCTCAGCTTGGCAGTAACACTTGCTTCAACCATTTGTATGAAGACCTATGATTTATTGATGTGTATAGTTATTATTGAGAGTAGAATTGCATATAGCTATTGACACTATAACTTACAGTATTTTCGCTACACTCCAAAGGTCCTCTCATTTGAAACTGTATCCTCAAATGAGCTGTGAATAATGATAATAAATGATGAAAGAAGAAGAAGAAGAAGAAGAAGAAAGCTATGATGCTCACTTTTCTCTTTTATTATCACTTTCAGTGAAATTATTGGTGCTCCAGTGGTGTTCACTCTGCACCAATACAGACCAAATGTACTCACTCCCATCCGACCAGTTCTCACTGAGAGAGTGGTACCAGAGGTTGTTTGAAGAGTGATGTCATTCTTCACTATGGAGATACTGGACAATGGAGGATACCTGATAGTGGCAGAACACCTCAGGAGAGCTACTTCACTTGAAAACAGTGCATTCTTATCAGCAGAGAAGGAATGATCAAGAGACACTACATAAAGATTGGCATATCAATAATGTGTTTTGAAGTGTACAATAACAACTGCTCACCATGGTAACTAACTTCAATACTTGCTCTTGCTAAAATCACTCGGTTGCTTGATAACTGTCTGTAATAAGAGGAGCATTCTTGATTCATATTCCAGATAAGCAGCGCTTCATAAATTCCAGCATAATTGTAGGTAGAACTAGTGCGTATCAAGTCTCTGGAAATAAAGTTTCGATTCAGAACACGACTTGATGATCCCACAGAATTGCCATTGAAGTACCAGACTATATCAACTTCACTTGGTTCGATTGATGTTGCAAGTTGTCCCACGGCCTTAAGAGTGAAGTTATCACCATTTGTGAAGGTAATAACACTCTCTATTCCACCATTGACTTGTATGTTGATGTCAGGTTTCCTATTCATCATCTCTGTGATAAATTTACATAGGGATAAGTGCATTGTAATCAGGTAGAAGTCTTTACCTTGTGTGTTGATGAAGAACTTTACTGGTTTAAATAAAGGATGGTGTCTTAAGTTCTTAAGAATCATTTTCTCACAAGCACTGACATAAGGGTTGTTCAGGAGCAGTCCATCATACCTCACTTCATACTCTCCAGCAGTACCATCAGTTATAGTCAATGTTTTGTTGCCATTGGAGATGAATGTATTGGAAGAGTTTCCAATTATGATGCCATTAAAGTACCAATTCAGATTCCTCATGATGTATTTGGCACTATCAGAAGTGACATTCACTCCTAATGTCAAGTTATTCTGTTCCACCAATTCTATAGGAGATACTTTGAGGACAGGGATCAATAATTCTGAAATAACATCAACAATCAGATCATCTTTATAATATTATAGTTCTTATCTCACCTCTTCCTTTAATAATGATGCTACCAACACCCACAATGTAATCACTGATATAAACACTGCAAAAGTAGCTTGTTTCATAGTGTGACACATGAACAGTCAGTGTCATATTGGGACTGAAGCTAGAGGTGCTCCAACCTCCATAGTTTCCTCTCCACCTATACCTCAGTTGTATTGGTCTGCCTATTGATGGGTCAGGGCTTATGGAGCAGTGCAACTCAACAGCACTACCAAGTGGAACTGGACCAGTTGTGTTTGAAGTGACTGTGACATGGAAAACTGAACCTATAAAGAAAAGCATACAGGCTAGCATAATGATCTTGCCTACCGTATACGAGTTAAATTTGGCGGTGTATTAAATTTGACGGTTTGGCGGTCTGTCTTGGAACCACCAATAATAATGTCTGCCAATATCATATCATATCTATAGCTATGGGGGGCGGGCCCGGGGGTGGGGCTCGAGTGTATCTTGCGCACGCAGCAAGCAATGAGCTGCATGCTCAAGATCAAGATTACTCATTTCCAGCTGTTTGCGATCGTGATGGCTCTTTGAAAGTTCTTGAAGAAGGAGGAAAGGGAGTGTTTCCTTGACGGAAGCTCAGTTAAAAGAGATAGATCGTGAAGTGAAGAGGACTGAGCAAACTAGCCAAAGAAAAAGAAAGGGAAGCAGCGTGCACAATAATGCGCCACCGCCGCCAATAATAATGTCCGCCAATAGCCTTCTTGGGTACAAACGCTAAATAAAACTCCCGCCAAAATTAACTCGTATATGGTATTTTTATATAAATAGCTAATAATCCTAACACAGAATTCAGGATTTGGGAGAGCTAAAGCTAACATATTGCATAGGTCATACCTTGACACAGAACACCAACTTGTCTTTCATGGCATTCAGATCCAAACAGTTGATGGTTAATTGTACATGAGTTTATGTCTGGAGTGTTATAATCATTATTGCAATAAACTTGACGAACAACTGGATTATTTCCTGTTCCATAAAATCCTCCATTGATTTCAAATGATCCTACAGCTATATATAAGTATATGGAAATGACTGCATTCCATACAAAACATAGACATGCAGTGGATCTATCATACATGGCACATCTTGTGTTCAACTTCCTTAAATATATTATTTCCCTATATCCCAGTAATCATATTTTCACTGTAGTTGGCTGTCGTTAGGACATGGTAGAGTAGCCCTTAATAGAGAGGTGGTCTAATACAGGGTGGTCTGATTTGTATAGTACAGGCATAAGCTCTATGATTTCATTTATCTTACAATGCTATTAATTCAACAGTCAAACCTGTCTAAATACACGAGTGACAGACTAATCAGCTATGCATTAATATATACCTGGGATTGGATAACCAAGGAGCTGTTTACAAAAAATTTGTGTTTCATATTTGCTCCAGCTGCGGTCGCAAACACTGACCCACATGCCACTGGTGCAGATTTCCACTCTTCCCTCCATGTTATTGTTGGAGGAATTGGCAAGTCTCACATCACCTGAGGTACATTCATCACTAAGTTGACTGGAATTCCCTTGACATGTCACAGCAGCTGCTGAGTAGCCCATATAGTTCAAGGCACTAGTACCAGAAGATTGTGAGAGTGATAAGCGCCTATTGTAGCTGCAGTTCAGCAGAGCATCTTCATTCCCGTTACAATATACTTGAAACAGCAAGTTAGGTAATCGGCTTTGAGTTTTTCGAATACTGTGATACCCAGACCCTATGAAATTATGCATCATTAATAATTTGACTTTCTGCATGATATAAAAAAGCAGTGAGCTGCAAGTATTATGGGCAGAGTGTGCATGCTCAGTTTACCCATGCATATACATAGGGTGATGGTCCGTTTACCCGTTGAATATTACTAGAGCCCTTCCTTAATATGGACTTGCCAATTATTTTAGCTGCAGACCCCACCATACACATATCTACTTCCACTATCCACTTATTGTGTTTACTGATTGGTACATTGATATAATTGTAGTCATCTTTTACTCTCATAAAACTCACAATCCCATGGAAATCCTAGTTGGCGGCATAGTACTTGTACATCAGGTGTGTCCCAGGCTGAGGAAGTTATAGTTCCCCATGCACCATCCAGACAGATCTCCACAACTCCATTATTGCTTCCACTTCCATCAGTCAGACGTATAGACCCATCAACACAATCATCAATAGCTAGCAATTGCAAAACTATAACTCCTATATTGCTTATTATGATAGCTACTAACTTATTATGATAGGTACTAACTTATTATGATAGTTACTAACCATAACAACCAATATGTACGCTGGTACAACTTGAATTTGTATACTGATAACTGCAGCCATGGGTAATTGTTGCACTGATTTCATTACATACAACATTCATGAGGGAAGGGGTGACTCTTCCGTTCCAGTAAGTAGTATATAGTGCAGCTACGAAATAAATAACATACATAATAGTTAATGAGTAGTTATACAAATAAATGTGCTTGTAGATATTCACATAAAATAGCTAATTTTTTACCCAGCTAACCCATTAGCATGAATTTATAGTTGTGTATGTGACTGTGTGTGTATAATGTGTGCATGTGTCACTTAATAACACTGCTGTCATACCCTTATACCTATACTCTCTCTTCCAAGTAATTGTCTACAGAACACATTGCTGTTGTTAATATTCCAATTCTGGTAGCATATTTTTGCCCACAGTCCATTGATGCACACTTGAGCTAAACCATCTGCTCTGCTGTTTCCTCCGTATACCCGCACATCACCATGGTTACACCTAACTGAAAGCCATAATTATATAAAATGAAATGCAATTGTCATGTGTAGTTCAATTAAGCTCTATAATAATTTTAGGTGGTGTGCTGATGTTATGCTGATATAGCCTTTGAACAGAACACAACTGATGCCCTAAAACAGCTAATAATGGGCCACACCATACATTTCGCTTATTCACCTTCACAGCGAACTCCAGCATCCTGTCTAGAGGAGCAAATGTGAAATCCAATTTGTGAATATGAACGTGAGCATTCTGTTAGATTCCTTTCACGACCACTGCATCTAACATAACTCAGTAAATAAGGGCCAGATCCCTCACCATAGGCTAGAGATGTAATTGCCATGTTATCTGTGAAAGCAACATTTTATAACTTCATAGTTTGAGTGTTTTCCTCTTTGATTTACTTTGTCCTCGAAGTCCTAACTGTCTACACACCACAGTAGCATCACTGGTACTCCATCCATGAGTGCATATGGACCCCCATACTCCTCTGTAGCACATCTCTACTCGCCCTTCACTGGAACTGTTTCCTCCAACAAGACGAACCTCTCCAAAAGTGCATGTATGAACTGTTTTAGGGAGAAGATAAAATATTGATATGGGGGTGACTCAAAAGCCAAGTCCTTCATTACATAGATCATCACAATTTTGGATCAAGGGGGTGGCACATGCCCATGCAAGTGCCCCCTTCCTTCCCAATCTGCTACATGGCATTACCTGGTGATGGATTATGTTGGCACCTCACACCAGCATCATTACCATGGCCAGTACCATAATGATAACTGCCAGATGGACAGTCCACAAGTCTTCCTTCAGATCCAGTACACCTCAAATTATACAGTAAAATTGGTCCCACACCAGGTCCAAAAGTCTGCAATGTAACTCCTGTGCATAGTATAATCAGAATCGTTATAGCTAACTATACTGATAATATGAGCATTGTTTCTCTACATAACTCCTTTGATGAGAGCTCAGCTATGAAGATCACAACCAACTATCACAATAATTGACTAACTTGTTACTATTCCATTTTCTTGAAGCAATCGAAGTTGTCTGCAGGCCACGGTAGCATCATTGGAGTCCCATCCTGTCCGACTCACAGTTCCCCACACTCCATTACTACTGCATACCTCCACTCTTCCCTCGAACTGATCCCTACCACCAGAAAGACGTATTGCCCCAGGAGTGCATTGGGTGGTTTCTAGTATAAAAACCAGTATGGTGAAGTGTCGAGGTGCAGTGCTGGAAGCAACTATCTATGATGGTATGTATGTCCATATCTACACATGCACATGACCTTCAGGCCGCAGGCTTGTATATACTTCTCAAATGACTAAGAAAGGAATGCATTTATTGATGGAAATTATTACCATGCATTTTTAGTAGCAATATATCTTTTGCAGAGGTCAATACTTGATTGGGGCAAGCATAGTGAGTCCCACTCTAGGGAGGATTTCTACTATTATATTATTTATCTCACATACATTCTAACATTGCAGCTTCTTTTGGGTAAATTAGCATGTGTGCTCCCCCCGAAATGTTTCTATTTCCATAGTTTAAAAAAAAAAGAAAATCAGTTGTACCTGCAAGGTTTCCTCTGCAAAAAATATTGATTTGTCGATAGAGACCAACTGAGTTATCATATTGACATGACTGATAGGATGCATGGTTACAGTCAAGTAGAGAACTCTCATTTCCAATGCAGTGGTAGATATTACTGGATGGCATGAAGCCTATGCGACTATTAAGTATCTTGGCAGTATGCACTGTGGATGAAACAACAAAAGTTATGATAAATAACTATTAGTTTTTAGAATGGCAAGTGTGAAGTATACCTTGTGATTTCTTATACCCAATCCTAGCTATATCCTTGTTTACAAGTTTATCTTTTAAAAGACTTGATATCTTGGCATATAATAGACTTGGCTAATTTATGATTTCATTATTAATGCTGATATAGATAAATCATAGCTATATAGCTTTGTTGTTGGTTTTCTTGAAATGACCAAACGACCATTAACTGGCCTACTTTGTACCCTTCGCTCTTGCTGTTCAAAGTTTTCTTTTGGGCTGTCCTTTGAGGTGATCACAGCTTTATACTCACTGTTTATGACTTTCATGTTAGTTTTCTTGCTCCCTTTCTTAGAGGACGATCATTAACTTGCCTACTGCCTCTGCTCTCATTGCTCTTGACTTTCTAGTTAGCATGCACAGGGCTGTAGCCAGGATTTTAGAAAAGGGGTGGCCAGCAGGTGCTCAGCGCTCAGCGGGTTTGAGCCCCCCCTTTGATTTAGGAAATAATTATAGCATAAGAATAGTAGCTAAGGAAGATTATTAATTTGCTTCCATGTGCTCAAGAAATTATTGATCAACACAGTTGTCAGCATGTGGAGTGCTAGTGATGCATAAATAATATAATGCGTGAACACCATGACCTTCACTTTCAATAGCTATTTCATCTGTGATAGATGAATTGCTAATGTTGATTCAGGAATCGTTGAGTCAATAATCATGGCCAATCTACTCTACGATTCCTGGAAAGTTGAATCAGCAATTCATCTGAAATATAGCTAATGCAAGACCTTAACACTATTCATGTTCATGTAGACACAAGCACTGATCACTGAATGGGTCATTTGAGGATTTTGATGTTCCATTAGTTCCTCAAGGGACCAGAAACATTTCCAGACCAAACCCATCAATTACAGGAAACATACACACTCTCCTGAAGGTTTCTAACACTATTCATGTTCATGTTGATACGAGCGCTTATCATTGAATGGGTCATTTGAGGATTTTGACATTCCATTAGTTCCTCAAGAGACCAGAAACATTTCCTATCAACAACAGGCATCATACACACTCTCCTAAAGGTTTCGTGGTGAGCACTTAGGGTACATGAACCTTTAGAATTCCACGGAATTTAGGGGCTTCTAAGAATGCTTATACATTCATTTTTCTGTACATGCTTCTCTAGACATCCTTGACATGGCATCGTCTGATATGATCTGGTTGAAGGCATGAAATAGTCTGCATGCACGTGACAAACAGTACAGTGATCTGCAGGCCACCTGCCTTATTTCCCCCCCCCCCCCCCCCCCCCCCCCCCCCCCCACAGGCCTGCAATGCATTAAAGGCACATGCGTATAGATATGGACATGTGTCACTTCCAGCACTGTGCCTTGATCGGCACTTCAGTGCTAAGGAGGGACTGATACATAGCTATTTCAATACCTGGTTGAGTGGCAGGATAGCCAAGTTGCCTGCACACAACAAAGGAGTCCTTATAGTCCCAAGAACTCCTACTGCACACACTGGACCATGATCCATCAATGCAGACTTCAACATTACCTTGTTCTGGAACCAATCCATCAGTCAAACGAACAGATCCATTTATACCTACGATAGGAGTTATATCCTGAACATCGATAAGCAGGGCTGAGAGCTTTTAATGCCCCTGATATAAGTATTTAGTGCAGATTACATACAGTTTCCTGGTAGTTCCTATAGTGACATGCCTATATGTAGCACTGTACATGAAAATAAACTTAAAACTGATTTCATATTGGCTGACTGAAAGAGAGTAACTATGTTTGTGACAACAGAGTTACTACCTGCATGTAGTTTACATAACCTCTGCAACTACACAACTTTTATCTAGCTAGTACATGACCACAGCAACTATGGAAGCTTACCTGTAGCTAACCACTACTACTCCACAATTAATCTGATTACTAGTTACTAAATATTAGGAGATGGAATAGTATCCATGGATACCAGCATCTGTCATTCTATAAAGCTTTTCAGGTTACCTGTCACCATACAAAAAATGTAGTGACTAAAACTCAAATCTGTTAGAACCACAAGCTTGAACAACCAAATCATAATGCTGCATGATAACTTACATGTTGGGCAGGTGACTTGAGTTAGGAGGCATGAGGACTGTCTGTAATAATTTATGACTCTGCAATCTGCTATCATAGCCTCATCTCCATTACAGTAGACAGAGAACCTCAAGTAGCCACCACCATAATTATATCTTAATCCTATGTGACATTATAAAGTAGCTAATCAATAAAGCATACAGGTCTGAGATGCTTCTTCTATAATGAAAAATTATAGCTAGTTAGAATATACTGTGTGGCCAGAAAATTTAATTTTGGTGGTATGGTGATTGAAGGCTCTTATTTATAGTATTATTATTGTAGTTGTTGGCAAGATTTGTCAAAAATTCAAGCAAGTGATGTTTCGAGATGCAGGATTCAAAGTGAAGGAGAACCATCTTTCAACGTATTCCTTTCCTGTATAAAATGAGCTAGCTACAGCATGTAAAATTATATAAAGCATTGAATCTGCCAAAAAAAATTTTTTTCACATGATTGAGAGCAATTCACATTTAATATTCTAGCCATACAGTAGCTATAGTTTGTTATTTGGAGGTTAAAGGTACGTACATATCTGACTTCAAGTGCATAACTAATTCTACTCACCTGAGCTTAAGATCCTTTGACTATCAGAATCATGTCCTAACATGCGGCATATCACAGATAGAGTTCTGATATCTATTCCTCCACAGTAGTTTTGCCAGCTACTAGTTCTAGAATTGAGAAACTGCAGCGTTCCTGAATGATTTGAACCACCAGTTAGACGCACATCAGCAATCTGAGCTGACACTGCACAATAGACACAATTATAATGCAAAGATTGATAGCTAATTGACGTCCTTAACTATACCTGAATGCTGAAGTAATCCAGTAGTAGCAAGCATAGTCATCATGAAATATATGATATCCATGCTGGCTGTACACAACTATAAGCTACTTCAGAAATATTTAGCTACAGCTGTCTACAATGAATTATAGGTTACTTGCACTTATCTAGCAGCTGCTGTAGCTATAAAGCTAGCTATTAGAGCAGGTCACATGCTATAGTGTTCATGACTTTGTAATAATTAATTGAGAATACTTCCTTCCTGTGTTAATTGAACTCTACAAGAAAAAGTCTTTGCTGTACACAACAAAGTCTACACTCTGGACCATCATCCACTAAAACAATTTAGCTACTTTGCTATGGAACCAGTCCACCAGTCAAACCAACAGCTCCATGTTGACCTAACCAAAGGATATATATTGGTGGTATCACAACAATCAAATTGATCCTTTTAGTAGCTATAGAGATGCACTTACATGTAGCTACAAGTATTCTTTGAGATGTACATAGTCTCATTATTTCATCTACCTAATATATTTACTTCCATAGGAACCTTACCTTTGCCACTTCAAAGTGCGATGATAAAAAGTGAAATATGTGAAGCACTTGGCTAAATTCAGAAGGTGTATCCACAACTTAGAACAAGTCTACAAAAGAAGCCATTAAAAATCATCAGAAACTATAGAAAGAGAAATCATGCTGCTAGTTGCAGTAAGTGATTCCCAAGCAGTTCGCAGGCATCTGACCAAAAACAAGAGGTACATACATATATATACAGTGGTTTTGGGAGGGGCCTTAGCAATATGGTGGCTAGTGGCTACAGCTACTGAACTATCATTAGCTGCAGAATTATCCTATCATATAATCATTAATAACAGAGACAGGAAGTAATATTAAAATCAGGTCTATGGTGCATGTAGCCTCGTCCCCAGGCGATTCCACACGCAATTATTATAGCTTATTATTGCACGTAGAATCGCCTGGGGACGAGGCTATGGTGCATGCACTTTGGTGCTCTAATTTTTTTGCTTGTGACCATGCTTATAGCATGCCTATAACATTGTTTTGACAATTTGTGCTGTGTGGCAACCGAGATACATGCTATTTAGACCACTATTGGTTGATTACAAGTTTCTTATCCCCCACCCGCATTAGTTTACTCTACCTACAGGATTTGGCCATTATAATTGAATTTCTATCACTTCTGACTGTATCAACTCCAGTGGTTTTTCCAAGAAAATGACTATCAAAATAATGACATAATGGCTTATACTATGCCGCCCGCCGCATCAGTCTGAGCAAAACCATCTGATGAGAAACTTATGATCAACAAATAGTGGCCTTAACATATCAGAGGTGTTGGAAGCAAGATTCGATTGGTCAAGCCCAAAATTGAAACGTAATACCCCAGACCACCGAAGTTCTACAATTTGCTATACTCACGTATACTAAATTTCTCTTAAGTTGCTCTCAATTGATAACAAAATATTTTGGGATTAATTATTATGTGGCTATCAATCAATAACTTAATAGTTTTTCTCAAAATATTGGTCAGGCCTGGCCTTCACCTGTTCCACCGCCTATGGTAGGGTCTGCAACATGAAAAATCGATATCCTAGTTTTGCATAATTTGCACCTGTTTTAAGTAGAGGGGGTTGAAGCTTAAACAGCCACACCTTCCAGTTGGTATAATAAGTGTGTGGTTAGTATCTCCCCCTTAATGGCATATAATTGATTCCAGTTGTAGAAATGAGTGCACCAACATATCAAAACTACTCTACAGGGCTGGATCCAGGGTTTTTAGATAGGTGGGGTTGCAGGATTAGGAGCACAAATACTGGACCATGAGGAAAGGTGCAAGAAGGAGCATATTAGTTTTGGAGGACCCATGTTGGCTTCACTGGTAGGCTACCACTATTGAGCATTGCTTAAATTATTAGTTGCACAAACCGGTTTGTGTGCATCATGAGTGTAGGCAAAGAGATGAAGCATCCCAAAATTTGTGTTGTAGCTAAGTGATACATGCAAGGTCACACCTCAAATCACAGTTAGTATGCACCGAGTTATCTAATGTGTGACAGTTAGTATGCACCGAGTTATCTAATGTGTGACCTTGAAAAGTAAGCCAAAGTGCTACAAAAGATATCTTTGAAGTGACACATACAAGATTACAGGTGTGATTGTTTAAGGAAATCACATACTCCGAAAGATATCTTTGAATGACACGTGCATGGTCACAGGTGCGATCGTAAAAGGAAATCACAGTTAGTATGTACCAAGTTATCCAATGTGTGACCTTGAAAGTGAAAGCCGAAATTGGATGTATCATGTATACATAGATTGTTTCTTTCTTTGATCGTAGCCTTAGATGATATAGTAACTGCATTAGTTCCTAGTTTAGTTAACCCACACATGAAACATGTCTTCTCTTCTAATTACACTACTTTAGAAGAGAAACACAAATTATCAAAGAAAAATAGACATGGCTAAGCAAGTAGGCATGGTCAAATTGTATAATAGCTTGGGAACAAAAAGGGAGTTTGCAACCCCCTCAAACCCCTCCCCTGGATCCAGCTCTGCTCCAGGAGGCTGAGTAAGAGTCAGGCCCACATAATTTTTATAGTGTGTTCATGATGTCCATGGAGGAGAAGTGGTTCCATGGTGTTGTAATCAGGCATATGCGCACTTGCATAATAATGGTGAAACAGATCATCAACATTGATGGAGACATAGAATTATCTTAAAAAGACTTTTGATCACCAAAAGATAAATTTACCTTGCTGAAAACAAAATAGTTTCCTTGTCAAAGATAAGTCTACTTCCTTTCATTTCACTCTCTGGTAAATCTACCAACTTCTCTATTTCCTCTTGTTCCTTCATCTTGTCATCCAAAACTCAAACTAACCTTGCATTTTCACCTGCAAATTCTTCTAGCATTAGGGATGCATTGGGGATTGGGCACATCTGAGGATACCACCTTTTCTACAAATTTGTATGTGTTGTATGGGTACCTCCCCCTTTCTTGTAACTGTTTGTCGATCAGTTTCTTGATTGTCAGGCCATAATAACCAAGTTCACTAGGAAATGGCATGGAGTGATAAGCAAGGGACAAACAAAACACGACATGCTCAACTTCACTGCTACTAGATTCATGTTTGCTATCCACAATAATGAATATGCACATACTTTGACACAAGCATCTCGGAGGGTACAACCACAGGATCTAGGAACAGATGGGCAAAACTAGCATAGCAATATTAACCACATTCTCATTTGCATTGCATGACTAATCTGGGGCCTATTGCTATAGTCTATTATGTGAGGGCATAGTCTAGCTGCTAGACCTTTCAAAATAATTGAAAATAGACTAGTGACGGCAATACTTCAGACCTACCTCTACACTGAGAAGTCACATTTCTAGTCCTTGGTAGCCACTGCCTTTTCAGGTACATTTGAGCAGACCCCTTCAGTTTCCCACTTCTTATTGGAGCTTCGATCCTGTGTACAGTTCCCAAACACTGGCCTGGTCTCCCAATTTTGATATGGGGATAGACTTCTGAAAACTTAGTGGTGAACTGTTATGCCATGGACAGAACACCATGTGGTCTTGCTCAGCCAACTGGAGTAGTTTAAACTAGTGTTGATATGTTGGTGCACTCATTTCTACAACTGGAATCAAAATTAAGGGGGAGTTACTAACCACACACCAACTGGAAGTACACTGCCCAGATGGCAAAGGACCCCTTGGGCTCATTCTGATTTCATCATTACATATCTTGGACCAAGCCCCAAACAACTGAACATTGAGGGATTGCCCTCTCATGGACCCCCATCTAGCACAGGTGATTGTTCTCTCCAAGATAACTCATCTGCTTGCGAATAAGGGGTCCAAGGCTCTGTTTCAGGAGTTGTAGCAGCTCAATCTGAAGCAAATTGGCAGTAAAGGTGAGCACAACACTTAGAGCCACCAAAATTTGAATTCTAAATTTAATTGCTCAGTACCTGGAACCAAATGCCAAGGGCTTATGGTTCCGTGTCTAATATCTATGCTTAGAGCCACCAAAATTTGAATTCTAAATTTGACCCTTGACCTCAATTTTGCTGACACCGCAAAAATGTACATCGCGAGTGAATTTCTCTGTTGAGCAATCACAAACCCAGGATTTGAAGGTGTGGCTGTTTAAGCTTCAACCCCCTCTACTTAAAACAGGTGCAAGTTATGCAAAACTAGGATACCACGTTGCAGACCCTACTAGCTATTATAGCTAGTAGGGTCTGCAACGTGGTATAGGGCTGCACTAAAGCATTATACGTATGCACACCACACCAGGTGTACAATGTATTCACTAATACACTAATATACACACAATAGTTGTGCAGCATACACTTTCATTTTCACAGTGTGTAGCTAGTAGGCACATTTTAAAGTCTAAGGGTGTGCACTCACAAGCCTGCACTTTTGTGAATAATAGGAGCCATCCAAACAATAATACCAAATGATTTTTTTAATTATAAATAGACATTTTTATCACTTGATCACTTGAGATCACTTTACAGTGATCATCATCGTTCAAATATGATGCAGAAAGCTTGCAATAACATTGAGCAAAAAACAACAACAAAAAAACAAAAAAGGCTTCATAGCAACCACTTGAAGTTAAGTAGCCAAAACAAGAGTAGAGTATGTACTTAATACACCAAAGGAATGCTTACTGAGTAACGGTACACCCTGCATGTGGGATAATCCCACACTCTAGGATGAAAATATATATCTAAGAAATGCTCTGGAACATTTATGCGGTATAAAGTACACACTCTTGTTTTTACAGTGAACATTTTTTAAATAATTTTTTGGAATACACAAGTTTGTTATCGTAATGGTCAGAACTAGAGCAGTGTGTGTCCTGTATCCAGAAACCACCCTTCTATAAGGACAACTCGATTGTGTTCCAAAAGTGCCTTCACAATTGATATTGACCTATTGACCGACCACCACCCTATTAAGACCACTTTATTGTGGCCCAGAGGTGGTTGCTATAGGTTTCACTGTAGCTATAGCTAATGACTTGCAAGGACCTGATACTTTCATGTTGTATTTGTATAATATTATAATAACAGCTACGTCATCCATGCAGTTATCAAACTGCAACTATGCACTAAACAGTATATCCTACTTAAGTTTATACTTTAGTTTTGGGTATTGGACATGAGAAATGATAGGGTTTTGCATACCTAAACCACTAAACAAGTTACCAGAACATTCTTACATACATAGTAGTGACGATAGGTGTTTGTCTTCTGTGATGAAATATATATATTCAAAGGTCATGCACACAAACTGTATAAGCATAAATTCTAGCTACGAAGAGTAAACAACATCTGCTCTTTAGCTACTGTTTATCGTTAAATCCACGAACAATTTTTTTTTCAATCGACACACTCGTATATTTCACTGCCTGCTTCTTGTTGGTCATCCAGCTCATAGGGTTCGTATAAATCCTTATTCTGCTCCACTTCAGGCTTAGTCTTAGCAGGAGCTTTAGGCTTCTTCTTGTACACTTTGGCAGGTTTTTCTTTGACTTGCAGCTCTCCGCTACGGTTGGAGTAACGGACTTCTCCCTCAGTAGTCACTTTAACAACTCTTGGTGGGCTTACATTCCTAGATGACTTCCTCCGATATCTAGTCATAACATTGTGTACTTACTTGTATTGGTTTATGCTGAATACTCATGTTTACAATATGTAACTATGCATAATCAGTGACATAATATTTGTATAAGTTTATCATGAGGTAAATGGTATACAGTAAGTGTACATGGTTCCATGAACTGGAAAGGGACAGTGTACTTCTACTATTAAAAAAAGACTGTATTTGAATAGTCACTATACTCACTAACTTGCTAAGTGCAGAACCATGGCCATGCAGTTCTTTTTGACTTACTTACATTAAGTATGCAACCACAACAAGCAGTGCTATAAGAACTGCACAAAACAATGCTCCACCAAAAAAGAGTCCGACATAAGCACCAACATTGGAGCTGCAGTCACCACTACAAGCAGACGTAATGAGAGCTTCAGTTCCATCCAAGTTGAGGGATATGGCAGATGCTGACACTTGAGAAGAGAACCTGTTAGTAAGTGTGGATGCGGTTTCATCACCACTGTCACTGGAGAACACCACCAAAGTTGAGAATGTAACAGTTTGAGCATTGTTGCATTGCAGTGAAGACATTTATAAATCATTAGCAGTTATATTGCAAGAACAGTCTTCTCTCAGCTTGGCAATAACACTTGCTTCAACCCTTCCCATAAAAACCTATGATTTATTAATATGTGCTAATATTGAGAGTAGAATTGTATATTGACACTATAACTTACAGTATTTTCTCTACACTTCAAGGGTCCTTTCATTTGAAACTGTATCCTCAAACGAGCTGTGAATAATGATGAAAGAAGAAGAAGAAGAAGAAGAAGAAGAAAGCTATGATGCTCACTTTTCTCTTTTATTATCACTTTCAGTGAAATTATTGGTGCTCCAGTGGTGTTCACTCTGCACCGATATAGACCAGATAAGAGGTCATGCACAGCCTACATTCCTGTTACCAAACTGCAATGGCTATGCAGTTATACTTTAGTCTTGGATATTGGACATGAGGAGTACTACATACCTTGACCCCTAAACAGTATTATGTCTCGTATAAGAGGCTGATGAAAAATATATTTGAAGGTCATGCACACGACTGTATACGCATAAACTCTAGCTACAAGGAGTAAACATCTGTTCTTCTGCTCTAGTAACACACACTGTTTATTGTTATAAAATCCACAGACGATTTTTTTTCAATCGACACACTCATATACTTCTTGTTGGTCATCCAGCTCATAGGGCTCATATAGCTCTTCATTCTGCTCCACTTTAGGCTTAGTCTTAGCAGGAGGAGCTTTAGGCTTCTTCTTATACACTTCGGCAGGTTTTTCTTTGACTTGCAACTCTCCACTACGGTTGGAGTAACGGACTTCTCCCTCAGTAGTCACATTAACAACTTTCGGTGGGTCTGCATTCTTAGATGACTTCCTCCGATATCTAGTCATAATAGCATGCTAATTGGTTTATGCTGAATACATATCAATGAGTTGCTGACATAATTGAGGTAAAATGGGTATACAGTCAAGTGTACATGAACCACGGCTTATTCCTAGGCATGAACTTGAAAGGGACAGTGACTTATACTTATTGCAGTTAGGACCTTAGTTCTGCTGTTAGACTGTATCTCAATTAATGCTCACTAACTGAATATAAAGTCAGTTCTTTTTGACTTACATTAAGTATGCAACCACAACAAGAAGTGCTATAAGAACTGCACAAAACAATGCTCCACCAAAAAACAGTCCGACATAAGCACCAACATTGGAGCTGCAGTCACCACTACAAGCAGACGTAACGAGAACTTCAGTTCCATCCAAGTTGAGGGATACAGCAGATGCTGATACTTGAGAAGAGAACCTGTTGGTAAGTGTGGATGCAGTTTCATCACCACTGTCACTGGAGAACACCACCAAAGTCGAGAATGTAACAGTTTGAGCATTGTTGCATTGCAGTGAAGACATTTGTAAGTCGTTAGCAGTTATATTACAAGAACAGTCTTTTCCCAGCTTGGCAGTAACACTTGCTTCAACCATTTGTATGAAGACCTATGATTTATTGATGTGTATAGTTATTATTGAGAGTAGAATTGCATATATTGACACTATAACTTACAGTATTTTCGCTACACTCCAAAGGTCCTCTCATTTGAAACTGTATCCTCAAATGAGCTGTGAATAATGATAATAAATGATGAAAGAAGAAGAAGAAGAAGAAGAAGAAGAAGAAAGCTATGATGCTCACTTTTCTCTTTTATTATCACTTTCAGTGAAATTATTGGTGCTCCAGTGGTGTTCACTCTGCACCAATACAGACCAAATGTACTCACTCCCATCCGACCAGTTCTCACTGAGAGAGTGGTACCAGAGGTTGTTTGAAGAGTGATGTCATTCTTCACTATGGAGATACTGGACAATGGAGGATACCTGATAGTGGCAGAACACCTTAGGAGAGCTACTTCACTTGAAAACAGTGCATTCTTATCAGCAGAGAAGGAATGATCAAGAGACACTACATAAAGATTGGCACATCAATAATGTGTTTTGAAGTGTACAATAACAACTGCTCACCATGGTAACTAACTTCAATACTTGCTCTTGCTAAAATCACTCGGTTGCTTGATAACTGTCTGTAATAAGAGGAGCATTCTTGATTCATATTCCAGATAAGCAGCGCTTCATAAATTCCAGCATAATTATAGGTAGAACTAGTGCGTATCAAGTCTCTGGAAATAAAGTTTCGATTCAGAACACGACTTGATGATCCCACAGAATTGCCATTGAAGTACCAGACTATATCAACTTCACTTGGTTCGATTGATGTTGCAAGTTGTCCCACGGCCTTAAGAGTGAAGTTATCACCATTTGTGAAGGTAATAACACTCTCTATTGCACCATTGACTTGTATGTTGATGTCAGGTTTCCTATTCATCATCTCTGTGATAAATTTACATAGGGATAAGTGCATTGTAATCAGGTAGAAGTCTTTACCTTGTGTGTTGATGAAGAACTTTACTGGTTTAAATAAAGGATGGTGTCTTAAGTTCTTAAGAATCATTTTCTCACAAGTACTGTCATAAGGGTTGTTCAGGAGCAGTCCATCATACCTCACTTCATACTCTCCAGCAGTACCATCAGTTATAGTCAATGTTTTGTTGCCATTGGAGATGAATGTATTGGAAGAGTTTCCAATTATGATGCCATTAAAGTACCAATTCAGATTCCTCATGATGTATTCGGCACTATCAGAAGTGACATTCACTCCTAATGTCAAGTTATTCTGTTCCACCAATTCTATAGGAGATACTTTGAGGACAGGGATCAATAATTCTGAAATAACATCAACAATCAGATCATCTTTATAATATTATAGTTCTTATCTCACCTCTTCCTTTAATAATGATGCTACCAACACCCACAATGTAATCACTGATATAAACACTGCAAAAGTAGCTTGTTTCATAGTGTGACACATGAACAGTCAGTGTCACATTAGGACTGAAGCTAGAGGTGCTCCAACCTCCATAGTTTCCTCTCCACCTATACCTCAGTTGTATTGGTCTGCCTATTGATGGGTCAGGGCTTATGGAGCAGTACAACTCAACAGCACTACCAAGTGGAACTGGACCAGTTGTGTTTGAAGTGACTGTGACATGGAAAACTGAACCTATAAAGAAAAGCATACAGGCTAGCATAATGATTATAGTCTTGCCTACCGTATACGAGTTAAATTTGGCGGTGTATTAAATTTGACGGTTTGGCGGTCTGTCTTGGAACCGCCAATAATAATGTCTGCCAATATCATATCATATCTATAGCTATGGGGGGCGGGCCCAGGGGTGGGGCTCGAGTGTATCTTGCGCACGCAGCAAGCAATGAGCTGCATGCTCAAGATCAAGATTACTCATTTCCAGCTGTTTGCGATCGTGATGGCTCTTTGAAAGTTCTTGAAGAAGGAGGAAAGGGAGTGTTTCCTTGACGGAAGCTCAGTTAAAAGAGATAGATCGTGAAGTGAAGAGGACTGAGCAAACTAGCCAAAGAAAAAGAAAGGGAAGCAGCGTGCGCAATAATGCGCCGCCGCCGCCAATAATAATGTCCGCCAATAGCCTTCTTGGGTACAAACGCTAAATAAAACTCCCGCCAAAATTAACTCGTATATGGTATTTTTATATAAATAATAATCCTAACACAGAATTCAGGATTTGGGAGAGCTAAAGCTAACATATTGCATAGGTCATACCTTGACACAGAACACCAACTTGTCTTTCATGGCATTCAGATCCAAACAGTTGATGGTTAATTGTACATGAGTTTATGTCTGGAGTGTTATAATCATTATTGCAATAGACTTGACGAACAACTGGATTATTTCCTGTTCCATAAAATCCTCCATTGATTTCAAATGATCCTACAGCTATATATAAGTATATGGAAATGACTGCATTCCATACAAAACATAGACATGCAGTGGATCTATCATACATGGCACATCTTGTGTTCAACTTCCCTAAATATATTATTTCCCTATATCCCAGTAATCATATTTTCACTGTAGTTGGCTGTCGTTAGGACATGGTAGAGTAGCCCTTAATAGAGAGGTGGTCTAATACAGGGTGGTCTGATTTGTATAGTACAGGCATAAGCTCTATGATTTCATTTATCTTACAATGCTATTAATTCAACAGTCAAACCTGTCTAAATACATGAGTGACAGACTAATCAGCTATGCATTAATATATACCTGGGATTGGATAACCAAGGAGCTGTTTACAAAAAATTTGTGTTTCATATTTGCTCCAGCTGTGGTCACAAACACTGACCCACATGCCACTGGTGCAGATTTCCACTCTTCCCTCCATGTTATTGTTGGAGGAATTGGCAAGTCTCACATCACCTGAGGTACATTCATCACTAAGTTGACTGGAATTCCCTTGACATGTCACAGCAGCTGCTGAGTAGCCCCTATAACTCAAGGCACTAGTACCAGAAGATTGTGAGAGTGATAAGCGCCTATAGCTGCAGTTCAGCAGAGCATCTTCATTCCCATTGCAGTATATTCCATGAAGTAAGTGAGGTAATTGGCTTTGAGTTTTTCGAATACTCCAGTACCCAGACCCTATGAAATTATATAGTTTGACTTTCTGCATATATAACCATATACAAAAGCAACTAGCTGCGGCATAGGGTGTCGTCTGTTTATAGTTTTTTACTCTCATAAAACTCACAATCCCATGGAAATCCTAGTTGGCGGCATAATACTGCTGCATCAGATGTGCCCCAGGATGAGGAAGTGATAGTTCCCCATGCACCATCCAGACAGATCTCCACAACTCCATTATTGCTTCCACTTCCATCAGTCAGACGTATAGACCCATCAACACAATCATCAATAGCTAGCAATTACAAAACTATAACTCTTATATTGCTTATTATGATAGCTACTAACTTATTATGATAGCTACTAACTTATTATGATAGCTACTAACTTATTATGATAGCTACTAACTTATTATGATAGCTACTAACTTATTATGATAGCTACTAACTTATTATGATAGCTACTAACTTATTATGATAGCTACTAACTTATTATGATAGCTACTAACTTATTATGATAGCTACTAACTTATTGTGATAGCTACTAACTTATTGTGATAGCTACTAACTTATTGTGATAGCTACTAACTTATTGTGATAGCTACTAACTTATTGTGATAGCTACTAACTTATTGTGATAGCTACTAACTTATTGTGATAGCTACTAACTTATTGTGATAGCTACTAACTTATTATGATAGCTATACTAACCATAACAACCAATAAGTATGCTGGTACAACTTGAATTTGTGTACTGATAACTGCAACCATGGACAATTGTTGCACTAATTCCATTCCCACATACAACATTCGTGAGGGAAGGGGTGACTCCGCAGCAGTAAGGAGTGTATAGTGCAGCTACGAATTAAAATAACATAATAGCTTATGAAAAATAGCATATGAACTAATGTGCTTCTATAGCTATTCATAATTTGATCTAATCAAGGATATTTTCTTTTTCTTCAGCCAACCCATTCATAGAGCAGTGAACGGTTGTGTGTGTGCATGTGCATGTGTGTGTGCATTGGTGAAAAAGTGGCTAGCTCTATCTAATGGAATAATCAATTATACGTAGCTATGCATATGAATTAACTGTGTCATACCCTTATACCTATACTCTCTCTTCCAAGTAATTGTCTACAGAACACATTGCTGTTGTTAATATTCCAATTCTGGTAGCATATTTTTGCCCACAGTCCATTGATGCACACTTGAGCTAAACCATCTGCTCTGCTGTTTCCTCCGTACACCCGCACATCACCATGGTTACACCTAACTGAAAGCCATAATTATACAAAATGAAATACAATTGTCTTAGCTCTATAATAATTATGATATTTTAGGTAGGATATAAATTAACAACAGCCAGTGTGCTAAAAGTAACATTATTCTAAAAGTAACATTATTCATGTATATATGGTGTGCTGATGTGGCTAATGCCCTAAAACAGCTAATAATGGGCCACTACAAATATCATGCATTTCTATTATCTTAGCTTATTCACCTTCACAGCGAACTCCAGCATCCTGTCCAGAGGAGCAAGTATGATATCCAATTTGCGAATTTCCATATGAGCATTCTGTTAGATTCCTTTCACGACCACTGCATCCAACATAACTCAGTAAATAAGGGCCAGATCCCTCACCATAGGGTAGAGATGTAATTGCCATGCTATCTGTGAAAGCAACATTTTATAACTTCATAGTTTGAGTGTTTTCCTCTTTGATTTACTTTGTCCTCGAAGTCCTAACTGTCTACACACCACAAAAGCATCATTGTTACTCCATCCAGAAGTGCATATGGACCCCCACACTCCTCTGTAGCACATCTCTACTCGCCCTTCACTGGAACTGTTTCCTCCAACAAGACGAACCTCTCCAGAAGTGCAAGTATGGACTGTTTTAGGGAGAAGATAAAATATCTGGTGATTCAAAAGCGTTACATGGATCATCACAATTAAATTTTGGATCAAGGACCCATGTAAGTGCCCCCTTCCCTCTCAATCTGCTGGATGGGGATTACCTGGTGATGGATTATGTTGGCACCTCACACCAGCATCATTACCATGGCTAGTATAATAATTACTGCTAGATGGACAGGCCACAAGTCTTCTTTCAGATCCAGTACACCTCAAATTATACAGTAGAATCGGTCCCACACCAGGTCCAAAGGTCTGCAATGTAACTCCTGTGCATAGTATAATCAGAATTGTTATAGCTACGTAGCTACTGATATTATGACATGTGTATGACATTGTTTCTCTACATAACTCCTTGATGATAGCTCAGGTATGAAGATCACAACCAACTATCACAACAATTGACTAACTTGTTAATATTCCACTTCCTTGAAGCAATCCAAGTTGTCTGCAGGCCACTGTAGCATCATTGGAATCCCATCCTGTACGACTCACAGTTCCCCACACTCCATTACTACTGCATACCTCCACTCTTCCCTCGAACTGATCCCTACCACCAGAAAGACGTATTGCCCCAGGAGAGCATTGGGTGGTTTCTAATATATAAACCAGCTATAATTATGGTAGTGTTGAGGTGCAGCAACTATCTATGATGGTATGTATGTCCACATGCACATGACCTTTAGGCTGCATGCTTGTATATACTTCTCAAATGACTATGAAAGGAATGCATTTGTTGATGGAAATTATTACCATGCATTATTTAGTAGCCAATATCTTTTGCATAGGTCTACCATTTCAATACTTGATTGGGGCAAGCATAGTGAGTCCCACTCTAGGGAGGATTTCTACTATTATCAGAGAGTGCGGTAGGCTTGACACGCAAAACGCCCACGCTCATTAATAATTATAATAATAATAATAATAATAATCTTCTTGACAGCCATAACTCCCGACTGCTTCATCCTATATCTACGATCTTGGTACCATATTGAAGCTCTACACCTGATCTAAGGAATGGTCTTGTTTAAATTGAAGTAAAGCTCAAGTCCTAGTTGTCAATTGCCGTCCGAGTGCCTTCGTGGAAGCTCCCGACTGCTTCATCCTATATCTATGATCTTGGTACCATCTTGAAGCTCTACACCTCAGGTAAGGAATGGTATTGTTCAAATTGAAGTACAGCTCAAGTCCTAACTGTCAATTGCCGTTCGAATGCCTTCGTGGACGACTCAAATTCTCGAACGCTTCGTAGACAGCACAGTTAGTTTATACACTTCGTAGATGCTACGTAGACAACATTAGAATGCTAGAACACTTCGTAGACACAGTTAGCAATATACACTGAGAAAAAACTGTCTTGCTGAGTTGCGGTGGGCGTGGTAAGCTTATTTGGTAAAGGGTCGTTCTTGACATCCTTAGCCACACCCCTTGGAAAAAGTATACAAACAAGTGAGAGTAAAAACATTTCTTCTAAATGAAAGAGTGATGTAGGCTTGAGTACATGACTATAAAAAGTACGGAAACAAGGTGCTGGTATGTACTTCATAAGCTCTACAGAATTGACAAACCCTACAATTGACATAAACCCCTACATTGCTGCAAGGTGTAGCCAAAAGGATAATATGGCAGCAGCGATGTAGGGTTTATGTCAATTGTAGGGTTTGTCAATTCTGTAGAGCTTATGAAGTACATACCAGCACCTTGTTTTCGTACTTTTTATAGTCATGTATTCAAGCCTACATCACTCTTTCATTTAGAAGAAACTCTCATATTATTTATCTCGCATACATTCTAACATTGCAGCTTCTTTTGAGTAAAATTAACGTGTGCTCCCCCGAAATGCTTCTATTTCCATAGTTTAAAAAAAGACAAAAAAAACAAAAAAAAAGTTGTACCTGCAAGGTTTCCTCTGCAAAAAATATTGATTTGTTGATAGAGACCAACTGAGTTATCATATTGACATGACTGATAGGATGCATGGTTACAGTCAAGTAGAGAACTCTCATTTCCAATGCAGTGGTAGATATTACTGGATGGCACGAAGCCTATGCGACTGTTAAGTATCTTGGCAGTATGCACTGTGGATGAAACAACAAAAGTTATGATAAACTACCGTATGGCGAAAAAAAATTTGTTGGGTCAAAATTTTCGTAGTTTTGCAAATAATTATTGGTGTGAACCATATAAATTTTTTTCGAAACCACACATGAAAAATTTGACCCACGAAAATTTTGGTATTAGTTTTTAGAATGGCAAGTATAAAGTATACCTTATGATTTCTTATACCCAATGCTATTATCCTTGTTTAGATTTTATGACAAGTTTATCTTTTAAAAGACTTGATGTAATAGATTTGGCTGATTCATTATTGTTCATTATTCATACTGATATAGATTAATCATAGCTATAGCTATAGCTTTGTTGGTTTTCTTGAAATGACCAAACGACCATTAACTGGCCTACTTTGTACCCTTCGCTCTTGCTGTTCAAAGTTTTCTTTTGGGCTGTCCTTTGAGGCAATCATAGCTTTATACTCACTGTTTATGACTTTCATGTTAGTTTTCTTGCTCCCTTTCTTAGAGGATGATCATTAACTTGCCTACTGCCTCTGCTCTCATTGCTCTTGACTTTCTAGTTAGCAACACTGGTCCATGCATCATGCACAGGGCTGTAGCCAGGATTTTAGAAAAGGGGTGGCCAGCAGGTGCTCAACGCTCAGCGGGTTTGAGCCCCCCCCTTTGATTTGGGAAATAATTATAGCATAAGAATAGTAGCTAAGGAAGATTATTAATTTGCTTCCATGTGCTCAAGAAATTATTGATCAGCACAGTTGTCAGCATGTGGAGTGCTAGTGATGCATAAATAATATAATGCGTGAACATCATAACCTTCACTTTCAATAGCTATTTCATCTGTGATAGATGAATTGCTAGCTAATGTTGATTCAGGAATCGTTGAGTCAATAATCATGGCCGATCTACTCAACGATTCCTGGAAAGTTGAATCAGCAATTCATCTGAAATATAGCTAATGCAAGACCTTAACACTATTCATGTTCATGTTGACATGAGCACTTATCACTGAATGGATCATTTGAGGATTTTGACGTTCCATTAGTTCCTCAAGGGACCAGAAACATTTCCAGACCAAACCCATCAATTACAGGAAACATACACACTCTCCTGAAGGTTTCTAACACTATTCATGTTCATGTTGACACGAGCACTTATCATTGAATTGGTCATTTGAGGATTTTGACATTCCATTAGTTCCTCAAGAGACCAGAAACATTTCCTATCAACAACAGGCATCATACACACTCTCCTGAAGGTTTCGTGGTGAGCACTTAGGGTACATGAACCTTTAGAATTCCACAGAATTTAGAGGCTTCTAAGAATGCTTATACATTCATGTTTCTGTACATGCTTCTCTAGACATCCTTTAGCCTGGCTGGCCAGAACAATGACATGGCATCATCTGATATGATCTGGTTGAAGGCATGAAATAGTCTGCATGCACATGACAAACAGTACAGTGATCTGCAGGCCACCTGCCTTATTTTTATCTTTTTATTATAGAGACTGCTCTCAATCCGGTTACCAGTATCACACCAGGGTTTCATTTACTTGGCTGTTTGGGGGGGGGGGGGGGGGGGGCAAATGCTCCAGCTTACCGGCCTGCAATGCATTAAAGGCACATGCGTATAGATATGGACATGTGTCACTTCCAGCACTGTGCCTTGATCGGCACTTCAGTGCTAAGGAAGGACTGATACATAGCTATTTCAATACCTGCTTGAGTGGCAGGATAGCCAAGTTGCCTGCACACAACAAAGGAGTCCTTATAGTCCCAAGAACTCCTACTGCACACACTGGACCATGATCCATCAATGCAGACTTCAACATTACCTTGTTCTGGAACCAATCCATCAGTCAAACGAACAGATCCATTTATACCTACAATAGGAGTTATATCCTGAACATCGATAAGCAGGACTGAGAGCTTTTAATGCCCCTGATATAAGTATTTAGTGCAGATTACATACAGTTTCCTGGTAGTTCCTATAATGACATGCCTATGTAGCACTGTACATGAAAATAAACTTAAAACTGTTTGTTTTCATTTCATATTGGCTGACTGAAAGAGAGTAACTATGTTTGTGACATCAGAGTTACTACCTGCATGTAGTTTACATAACCTCTGCAACCACACAACTTTCATCTAGCTAGTACATGACCACAGCAACTATGGAAGCTCACCTGTAGCTAACCACTACTACTCCACAATTAATCTGATTACTAGTTACTAAATATTAGGAGATGGAATAGTATCCATGGATGCCAGCATCTGTCATTCTATAAAGCTTTTCAGGTTACCTGTCACCGTACAAAAAATGTAGTGACTAAAACTCAAATCTGTTAGAACCACAAGCTTGAACAACCAAATCATAATGCTGCATGATAACTTACATGTTGGGCAGGTGACTTGAGTTAGGAGGCATGAGGACTGTCTGTAATAATTTATGACTCTGCAATCTGCTATCATAGCCTCATCTCCATTACAGTAGACAGAGAACCTCAAGTAGCCACCACCATAATTATATCTTAATCCTATGTGACATTATAAAGTAGCTAATCAATAAAGCATACAGGTCTGAGATGCTTCTTCTATAATGAAAAATTATAGCTAGTTAGAATATACTGTGTGGCCAGAAAATTTAATTTTGGTGGTATGGCGATTGAAGGCTCTTATTTATAGTATTATTATTGTAGTTGTTGGCAAGATTTGTCAAAAATTCAAGCAAGTGATGTTTCGAGATGCAGGATTCAAAGTGAAGGAGAACCATCTTTCAACGTATTCCTTTCCTGTATAAAATGAGCTAGCTACAGCATGTAAAATTATATAAAGCATTGAATCTGCCAAAAAAAAATTTTTTCACATGATTGAGAGCAATTCACATTTAATATTCTAGCCATACAGTAGCTATAGTTTGTTATTTGGAGGTTAAAGGTACGTACATATCTGACTTCAAGTGCATAACTAATTCTACTCACCTGAGCTTAAGATCCTTTGACTATCAGAATCATGTCCTAACATGCGGCATATCACAGATAGAGTTCTGATATCTATTCCTCCACAGTAGTTTTGCCAGCTACTAGTTCTAGAATTGAGAAACTGCAGCGTTCCTGAATGATTTGAACCACCAGTTAGACGCACATCAGCAATCTGAGCTGACACTGCACAATAGACACAATTATAATGCAAAGATTGATAGCTAATTGACGTCCTTAACTATACCTGAATGCTGAAGTAATCCAGTAGTAGCAAGCATAGTCATCATGAAATATATGATATCCATGCTGGCTGTACACAACTATAAGCTACTTCAGAAATATTTAGCTACAGCTGTCTACAATGAATTATAGGTTACTTGCACTTATCTAGCAGCTGCTGTAGCTATAAAGCTAGCTATTAGAGCAGGTCACATGCTATAGTGTTCATGACTTTGTAATAATTAATTGAGAATACTTCCTTCCTGTGTTAATTGAACTCTACAAGAAAAAGTCTTTGCTGTACACAACAAAGTCTACACTCTGGACCATCATCCACTAAAACAATTTAGCTACTTTGCTATGGAACCAGTCCACCAGTCAAACCAACAGCTCCATGTTGACCTAACCAAAGGATATATATTGGTGGTATCACAACAATCAAATTGATCCTTTTAGTAGCTATAGAGATGCACTTACATGTAGCTACAAGTATTCTTTGAGATGTACATAGTCTCATTATTTCATCTACCTAATATATTTACTTCCATAGGAACCTTACCTTTGCCACTTCAAAGTGCGATGATAAAAAGTGAAATATGTGAAGCACTTGGCTAAATTCAGAAGGTGTATCCACAACTTAGAACAAGTCTACAAAAGAAGCCATTAAAAATCATCAGAAACTATAGAAAGAGAAATCATGCTGCTAGTTGCAGTAAGTGATTCCCAAGCAGTTCGCAGGCATCTGACCAAAAACAAGAGGTACATACATATATATACAGTGGTTTTGGGAGGGGCCTTAGCAATATGGTGGCTAGTGGCTACAGCTACTGAACTATCATTAGCTGCAGAATTATCCTATCATATAATCATTAATAACAGAGACAGGAAGTAATATTAAAATCAGGTCTATGGTGCATGTAGCCTCGTCCCCAGGCGATTCCACACGCAATTATTATAGCTTATTATTGCACGTAGAATCGCCTGGGGACGAGGCTATGGTGCATGCACTTTGGTGCTCTAATTTTTTTGCTTGTGACCATGCTTATAGCATGCCTATAACATTGTTTTGACAATTTGTGCTGTGTGGCAACCGAGATACATGCTATTTAGACCACTATTGGTTGATTACAAGTTTCTTATCCCCCACCCGCATTAGTTTACTCTACCTACAGGATTTGGCCATTATAATTGAATTTCTATCACTTCTGACTGTATCAACTCCAGTGGTTTTTCCAAGAAAATGACTATCAAAATAATGACATAATGGCTTATACTATGCCGCCCGCCGCATCAGTCTGAGCAAAACCATCTGATGAGAAACTTATGATCAACAAATAGTGGCCTTAACATATCAGAGGTGTTGGAAGCAAGATTCGATTGGTCAAGCCCAAAATTGAAACGTAATACCCCAGACCACCGAAGTTCTACAATTTGCTATACTCACGTATACTAAATTTCTCTTAAGTTGCTCTCAATTGATAACAAAATATTTTGGGATTAATTATTATGTGGCTATCAATCAATAACTTAATAGTTTTTCTCAAAATATTGGTCAGGCCTGGCCTTCACCTGTTCCACCGCCTATGGTAGGGTCTGCAACATGAAAAATCGATATCCTAGTTTTGCATAATTTGCACCTGTTTTAAGTAGAGGGGGTTGAAGCTTAAACAGCCACACCTTCAAATCCTGGGTTTGTGATTGCTCAACAGAGAAATTCACTTGCGATGTACATTTTTGCGGTGTCAGCAAAAATGAGGTCAAGGGTCAAATTTGGAATTCAAATTTTGGTGGTTCTAAGTGTTGTGCTCACCTTGACTGCCAAGTTGCTTCAAATTGAGCTGCTATAACTCCTGAAACAGAGCCTTGGACCCCTTATTTGCAAGCAGACGAGTTATCTTGGAGAGAACAATCAGCTGTGCTAGATGGGGGTCCATGAGAGGGCAATCCCTCAATGTTCAGTTGTTTGGGGCTTGGTTCAAGATATGTAATGATGAAATCAGAATGAACCCAAGGGGTCCTTTGCCATCTGGGGAGTGTACTTCCAGTTGGTATAATAAGTGTGTGGTTAGTATCTCCCCCTTAATGGCATATAATTGATTCCAGTTGTAGAAATGAGTGCACCAACATATCAAAACTACTCTACAGGGCTGGATCCAGGGTTTTTAGATAGGTGGGGTTGCAGGATTAGGAGCACAAATACTGGACCATGAGGAAAGGTGCAAGAAGGAGCATATTAGTTTTGGAGGACCCATGTTGGCTTCACTGGTAGGCTACCACTATTGAGCATTGCTTAAATTATTAGTTGCACAAACCGGTTTGTGTGCATCATGAGTGTAGGCAAAGAGATGAAGCATCCCAAAATTTGTGTTGTAGCTAAGTGATACATGCAAGGTCACACCTCAAATCACAATTAGTATGCACCGAGTTATCTAATGTGTGACAGTTAGTATGCACCGAGTTATCTAATGTGTGACCTTGAAAAGTAAGCCAAAGTGCTACAAAAGATATCTTTGAAGTGACACATACAAGATTACAGGTGTGATTGTTTAAGGAAATCACATACTCCGAAAGATATCTTTGAATGACACGTGCATGGTCACAGGTGCGATCGTAAAAGGAAATCACAGTTAGTATGTACCAAGTTATCCAATGTGTGACCTTGAAAGTGAAAGCCGAAATTGGATGTATCATGTATACATAGATTGTTTCTTTCTTTGATCGTAGCCTTAGATGATATAGTAACTGCATTAGTTCCTAGTTTAGTTAACCCACACATGAAACATGTCTTCTCTTCTAATTACACTACTTTAGAAGAGAAACACAAATTATCAAAGAAAAATAGACATGGCTAAGCAAGTAGGCATGGTCAAATTGTATAATAGCTTGGGAACAAAAAGGGAGTTTGCAATCCCCTCAAACCCCTCCCCTGGATCCAGCTCTGCTCCAGGAGGCTGAGTAAGAGTCAGGCCCACATAATTTTTATAGTGTGTTCATGATGTCCATGGAGGAGAAGTGGTTCCATGGTGTTGTAATCAGGCATATGCGCACTTGCATAATAATGGTGAAACAGATCATCAACATTGATGGAGACATAGAATTATCTTAAAAAGACTTTTGATCACCAAAAGATAAATTTACCTTGCTGAAAACAAAATAGTTTCCTTGTCAAAGATAAGTCTACTTCCTTTCATTTCACTCTCTGGTAAATCTACCAACTTCTCTATTTCCTCTTGTTCCTTCATCTTGTCATCCAAAACTCAAACTAACCTTGCATTTTCACCTGCAAATTCTTCTAGCATTAGGGATGCATTGGGGATTGGGCACATCTGAGGATACCACCTTTTCTACAAATTTGTATGTGTTGTATGGGTACCTCCCCCTTTCTTGTAACTGTTTGTCGATCAGTTTCTTGATTGTCAGGCCATAATAACCAAGTTCACTAGGAAATGGCATGGAGTGATAAGCAAGGGACAAACAAAACACGACATGCTCAACTTCACTGCTACTAGATTCATGTTTGCTATCCACAATAATGAATATGCACATACTTTGACACAAGCATCTCGGAGGGTACAACCACAGGATCTAGGAACAGATGGGCAAAACTAGCATAGCAATATTAACCACATTCTCATTTGCATTGCATGACTAATCTGGGGCCTATTGCTATAGTCTATTATGTGAGGGCATAGTCTAGCTGCTAGACCTTTCAAAATAATTGAAAATAGACTAGTGACGGCAATACTTCAGACCTACCTCTACACTGAGAAGTCACATTTCTAGTCCTTGGTAGCCACTGCCTTTTCAGGTACATTTGAGCAGACCCCTTCAGTTTCCCACTTCTTATTGGAGCTTCGATCCTGTGTACAGTTCCCAAACACTGGCCTGGTCTCCCAATTTTGATATGGGGATAGACTTCTGAAAACTTAGTGGTGAACTGTTATGCCATGGACAGAACACCATGTGGTCTTGCTCAGCCAACTGGAGTAGTTTAAACTAGTGTTGATATGTTGGTGCACTCATTTCTACAACTGGAATCAAAATTAAGGGGGAGTTACTAACCACACACCAACTGGAAGTACACTGCCCAGATGGCAAAGGACCCCTTGGGCTCATTCTGATTTCATCATTACATATCTTGGACCAAGCCCCAAACAACTGAACATTGAGGGATTGCCCTCTCATGGACCCCCATCTAGCACAGGTGATTGTTCTCTCCAAGATAACTCATCTGCTTGCGAATAAGGGGTCCAAGGCTCTGTTTCAGGAGTTGTAGCAGCTCAATCTGAAGCAAATTGGCAGTAAAGGTGAGCACAACACTTAGAGCCACCAAAATTTGAATTCTAAATTTAATTGCTCAGTACCTGGAACCAAATGCCAAGGGCTTATGGTTCCGTGTCTAATATCTATGCTTAGAGCCACCAAAATTTGAATTCTAAATTTGACCCTTGACCTCAATTTTGCTGACACCGCAAAAATGTACATCGCGAGTGAATTTCTCTGTTGAGCAATCACAAACCCAGGATTTGAAGGTGTGGCTGTTTAAGCTTCAACCCCCTCTACTTAAAACAGGTGCAAGTTATGCAAAACTAGGATACCACGTTGCAGACCCTACTAGCTATTATAGCTAGTAGGGTCTGCAACGTGGTATAGGGCTGCACTAAAGCATTATACGTATGCACACCACACCAGGTGTACAATGTATTCACTAATACACTAATATACACACAATAGTTGTGCAGCATACACTTTCATTTTCACAGTGTGTAGCTAGTAGGCACATTTTAAAGTCTAGGGGTGTGCACTCACAAGCCTGCACTTTTGTGAATAATAGGAGCCATCCAAACAATAATACCAAATGATTTTTTTAATTATAAATAGACATTTTTATCACTTGATCACTTGAGATCACTTTACAGTGATCATCATCGTTCAAATAATAAATGATGCAGAAAGCTTGCAATAACATTGAGCAAAAAACAACAACAAAAAAACAAAAAAGGCTTCATAGCAACCACTTGAAGTTAAGTAGCCAAAACAAGAGTAGAGTATGTACTTAATACACCAAAGGAATGCTTACTGAGTAACGGTACACCCTGCATGTGGGATAATCCCACACTCTAGGATGAAAATATATATCTAAGAAATGCTCTGGAACATTTATGCGGTATAAAGTACACACTCTTGTTTTTACAGTGAACATTTTTTAAATAATTTTTTGGAATACACAAGTTTGTTATCGTAATGGTCAGAACTAGAGCAGTGTGTGTCCTGTATCCAGAAACCACCCTTCTATAAGGACAACTCGATTGTGTTCCAAAAGTGCCTTCACAATTGATATTGACCTATTGACCGACCACCACCCTATTAAGACCACTTTATTGTGGCCCAGAGGTGGTTGCTATAGGTTTCACTGTAGCTATAGCTAATGACTTGCAAGGACCAGATACTTTCATGTTGTATTTGTATAATATTATAATAACAGCTACGTCATCCATGCAGTTATCAAACTGCAACTATGCACTAAACAGTATATCCTACTTAAGTTTATACTTTAGTTTTGGGTATTGGACATGAGAAATGATAGGGTTTTGCATACCTAAACCACTAAACAAGTTACCAGAACATTCTTACATACATAGTAGTGACGATAGGTGTTTGTCTTCTGTGATGAAATATATATATTCAAAGGTCATGCACACAAACTGTATAAGCATAAATTCTAGCTACGAAGAGTAAACAACATCTGCTCTTTAGCTACTGTTTATCGTTAAATCCACGAACAATTTTTTTTTCAATCGACACACTCGTATATTTCACTGCCTGCTTCTTGTTGGTCATCCAGCTCATAGGGTTCGTATAAATCCTTATTCTGCTCCACTTCAGGCTTAGTCTTAGCAGGAGCTTTAGGCTTCTTCTTGTACACTTTGGCAGGTTTTTCTTTGACTTGCAGCTCTCCGCTACGGTTGGAGTAACGGACTTCTCCCTCAGTAGTCACTTTAACAACTCTTGGTGGGCTTACATTCCTAGATGACTTCCTCCGATATCTAGTCATAACATTGTGTACTTACTTGTATTGGTTTATGCTGAATACTCATGTTTACAATATGTAACTATGCATAATCAGTGACATAATATTTGTATAAGTTTATCATGAGGTAAATGGTATACGTACAGTAAGTGTACATGGTTCCATGAACTGGAAAGGGACAGTGTACTTCTACTATTAAAAAAAGACTGTATTTGAATAGTCACTATACTCACTAACTTGCTAAGTGCAGAACCATGGCCATGCAGTTCTTTTTGACTTACTTACATTAAGTATGCAACCACAACAAGCAGTGCTATAAGAACTGCACAAAACAATGCTCCACCAAAAAAGAGTCCGACATAAGCACCAACATTGGAGCTGCAGTCACCACTACAAGCAGACGTAATGAGAGCTTCAGTTCCATCCAAGTTGAGGGATATGGCAGATGCTGACACTTGAGAAGAGAACCTGTTAGTAAGTGTGGATGCGGTTTCATCACCACTGTCACTGGAGAACACCACCAAAGTTGAGAATGTAACAGTTTGAGCATTGTTGCATTGCAGTGAAGACATTTATAAATCATTAGCAGTTATATTGCAAGAACAGTCTTCTCTCAGCTTGGCAATAACACTTGCTTCAACCCTTCCCATAAAAACCTATGATTTATTAATATGTGCTAATATTGAGAGTAGAATTGTATATTGACACTATAACTTACAGTATTTTCTCTACACTTCAAGGGTCCTTTCATTTGAAACTGTATCCTCAAACGAGCTGTGAATAATGATGAAAGAAGAAGAAGAAGAAGAAGAAGAAGAAGAAGAAGAAAGCTATGATGCTCACTTTTCTCTTTTATTATCACTTTCAGTGAAATTATTGGTGCTCCAGTGGTGTTCACTCTGCACCGATATAGACCAGATAAGAGGTCATGCACAGCCTACATTCCTGTTACCAAACTGCAATGGCTATGCAGTTATACTTTAGTCTTGGATATTGGACATGAGGAGTACTACATACCTTGACCCCTAAACAGTATTATGTCTCGTATAAGAGGCTGATGAAAAATATATTTGAAGGTCATGCACACGACTGTATACGCATAAACTCTAGCTACAAGGAGTAAACATCTGTTCTTCTGCTCTAGTAACACACACTGTTTATTGTTATAAAATCCACAGACGATTTTTTTTCAATCGACACACTCATATACTTCTTGTTGGTCATCCAGCTCATAGGGCTCATATAGCTCTTCATTCTGCTCCACTTTAGGCTTAGTCTTAGCAGGAGGAGCTTTAGGCTTCTTCTTATACACTTCGGCAGGTTTTTCTTTGACTTGCAACTCTCCACTACGGTTGGAGTAACGGACTTCTCCCTCAGTAGTCACATTAACAACTTTCGGTGGGTCTGCATTCTTAGATGACTTCCTCCGATATCTAGTCATAATAGCATGCTAATTGGTTTATGCTGAATACATATCAATGAGTTGCTGACATAATTGAGGTAAAATGGGTATACAGTCAAGTGTACATGAACCACGGCTTATTCCTAGGCATGAACTTGAAAGGGACAGTGACTTATACTTATTGCAGTTAGGACCTTAGTTCTGCTGTTAGACTGTATCTCAATTAATGCTCACTAACTGAATATAAAGTCAGTTCTTTTTGACTTACATTAAGTATGCAACCACAACAAGAAGTGCTATAAGAACTGCACAAAACAATGCTCCACCAAAAAACAGTCCGACATAAGCACCAACATTGGAGCTGCAGTCACCACTACAAGCAGACGTAACGAGAACTTCAGTTCCATCCAAGTTGAGGGATACAGCAGATGCTGATACTTGAGAAGAGAACCTGTTGGTAAGTGTGGATGCAGTTTCATCACCACTGTCACTGGAGAACACCACCAAAGTCGAGAATGTAACAGTTTGAGCATTGTTGCATTGCAGTGAAGACATTTGTAAGTCGTTAGCAGTTATATTACAAGAACAGTCTTTTCCCAGCTTGGCAGTAACACTTGCTTCAACCATTTGTATGAAGACCTATGATTTATTGATGTGTATAGTTATTATTGAGAGTAGAATTGCATATATTGACACTATAACTTACAGTATTTTCGCTACACTCCAAAGGTCCTCTCATTTGAAACTGTATCCTCAAATGAGCTGTGAATAATGATAATAAATGATGAAAGAAGAAGAAGAAGAAGAAGAAGAAGAAAGCTATGATGCTCACTTTTCTCTTTTATTATCACTTTCAGTGAAATTATTGGTGCTCCAGTGGTGTTCACTCTGCACCAATACAGACCAAATGTACTCACTCCCATCCGACCAGTTCTCACTGAGAGAGTGGTACCAGAGGTTGTTTGAAGAGTGATGTCATTCTTCACTATGGAGATACTGGACAGTGGAGGATACCTGATAGTGGCAGAACACCTCAGGAGAGCTACTTCACTTGAAAACAGTGCATTCTTATCAGCAGAGAAGGAGTGATCAAGAGACACTGCATAAAGAATGTCACATCAATAATGTGTTTTGAAGTGTACAATAACAACTGCTCACCATGGTAACTAACTTCAATACTTGTTCTTGCTAAAATCACTCGGTTGCTTGATAACTGTCTGTAATAAGAGGAGCATTCTTGATTCATATTCCAGATAAGCAGCGCTTCATAAATTCCAGCATAATTGTAGGTAGAACTAGTGCGTATCAAGTCTCTGGAAATAAAGTTTCGATTCAGAACACGACTTGATGATCCCACAGAATTGCCATTGAAGTACCAGACTATATCAACTTCGCTTGGTTCGATTGATGTTGCAAGTTGTCCCACGGCCTTAAGAGTGAAGTTATCACCATTTGTGAAGGTAATAACACTCTCTATTGCACCATTGACTTGTATGTTGATGTCAGGTTTCCTATTCATCATCTCTGTGATAAATTTACATAGGGATAAGTGCATTGTAATCAGGTAGAAGTCTTTACCTTGTGTGTTGATGAAGAACTTTACTGGTTTAAATAAAGGATGGTGTCTTAAGTTCTTAAGAATCATTTTCTCACAAGTACTGTCATAAGGGTTGTTCAGGAGCAGTCCATCATACCTCACTTCATACTCTCCAGCAGTACCATCAGTTATAGTCAATGTTTTGTTGCCATTGGAGATGAATGTATTGGAAGAGTTTCCAATTATGATGCCATTAAAGTACCAATTCAGATTCCTCATGATGTATTCGGCACTATCAGAAGTGACATTCACTCCTAATGTCAAGTTATTCTGTTCCACCAATTCTATAGGAGATACTTTGAGGACAGGGATCAATAATTCTGAAATAACATCAACAATCAGATCATCTTTATAATATTATAGTTCTTATCTCACCTCTTCCTTTAATAATGATGCTACCAACACCCACAATGTAATCACTGATATAAACACTGCAAAAGTAGCTTGTTTCATAGTGTGACACATGAACAGTCAGTGTCATATTGGGACTGAAGCTAGAGGTGCTCCAACCTCCATAGTTTCCTCTCCACCTATACCTCAGTTGTATTGGTCTGCCTATTGATGGGTCAGGGCTTATGGAGCAGTGCAACTCAACAGCACTACCAAGTGGAACTGGACCAGTTGTGTTTGAAGTGACTGTGACATGGAAAACTGAACCTATAAAGAAAAGCATACAGGCTAGCATAATGATCTTGCCTACCGTATACGAGTTAAATTTGGCGGTGTATTAAATTTGACGGTTTGGCGGTCTGTCTTGGAACCGCCAATAATAATGTCTGCCAATATCATATCATATCTATAGCTATGGGGGGCGGGCCCGGGGGTGGGGCTCGAGTGTATCTTGCGCACGCAGCAAGCAATGAGCTGCATGCTCAAGATCAAGATTACTCATTTCCAGCTGTTTGCGATCGTGATGGCTCTTTGAAAGTTCTTGAAGAAGGAGGAAAGGGAGTGTTTCCTTGACGGAAGCTCAGTTAAAAGAGATAGATCGTGAAGTGAAGAGGACTGAGCAAACTAGCCAAAAAAAAAGAAAGGGAAGCAGCGTGCACAATAATGCACCGCCGCCGCCAATAATAATGTCCGCCAATAGCCTTCTTGGGTACAAACACTAAATAAAACTCCCGCCAAAATTAACTCGTATATGGTATTTTTATATAAATAATAATCCTAACACAGAATTCAGGATTTGGGAGAGCTAAAGCTAACATATTGCATAGGTCATACCTTGACACAGAACACCAACTTGTCTTTCATGGCATTCAGATCCAAACAGTTGATGGTTAATTGTACATGAGTTTATGTCTGGAGTGTTATAATCATTATTGCAATAGACTTGACGAACAACTGGATTATTTCCTGTTCCATAAAATCCTCCATTGATTTCAAATGATCCTACAGCTATATATAAGTATATGGAAATGACTGCATTCCATACAAAACATAGACATGCAGTGGATCTATCATACATGGCACATCTTGTGTTCAACTTCCTTAAATATATTATTTCCCTATATCCCAGTAATCATATTTTCACTGTAGTTGGCTGTCGTTAGGACATGGTAGAGTAGCCCTTAATAGAGAGGTGGTCTAATACAGGGTGGTCTGATTTGTATGATTTCATTTATCTTACAATGCTATTAATTCAACAGTCAAACCTGTCTAAATACACGAGTGACAGACTAATCAGCTATGCATTAATATATACCTGGGATTGGATAACCAAGGAGCTGTTTACAAAAAATTTGTGTTTCATATTTGCTCCAGCTGCGGTCGCAAACACTGACCCACATGCCACTGGTGCAGATTTCCACTCTTCCCTCCATGTTATTGTTGGAGGAATTGGCAAGTCTCACATCACCTGAGGTACATTCATCACTAAGTTGACTGGAATTCCCTTGACATGTCACAGCAGCTGCTGAGTAGCCCATATAGTTCAAGGCACTAGTACCAGAAGATTGTGAGAGTGATAAGCGCCTATTGTAGCTGCAGTTCAGCAGAGCATCTTCATTCCCGTTACAATATACTTGAAACAGCAAGTTAGGTAATCGGCTTTGAGTTTTTCGAATACTGTGATACCCAGACCCTATGAAATTATGCATTATTAATAATTTGACTTTCTGCATGATATAAAAAAGCAGTGAGCTGCAAGTATTATGGGCAGAGGGTGAGTGTGCATGCTCAGTTTACCCATGCATATACATAGGGTGATGGTCCGTTTACCCGTTGAATATTACTAGAGCCCTTCCTTAATATGGACTTGCCAATTATTTTAGCTGCAGACCCCACCATACACATATCTACTTCCACTATCCACTTATTGTGTTTACTGATTGGTACATTGATATAATTGTAGTCATCTTTTACTCTCATAAAACTCACAATCCCATGGAAATCCTAGTTGGCGGCATAGTACTTGTACATCAGGTGTGTCCCAGGCTGAGGAAGTTATAGTTCCCCATGCACCATCCAGACAGATCTCCACAACTCCATTATTGCTTCCACTTCCATCAGTCAGACGTATAGACCCATCAACACAATCATCAATAGCTAGCAATTGCAAAACTATAACTCCTATATTGCTTATTATGATAGCTACTAACTTATTATGATAGGTACTAACTTATTATGATAGCTACTAACCATAACAACCAATATGTACGCTGGTACAACTTGAATTTGTATACTGATAACTGCAGCCATGGGTAATTGTTGCACTGATTTCATTACATACAACATTCATGAGGGAAGGGGTGACTCTTCCGTTCCAGTAAGTAGTATATAGTGCAGCTACGAAATAAATAACATACATAATAGTTAATGAGTAGTTATACAAATAAATGTGCTTGTAGATATTCACATAAAATAGCTAATTTTTTACCCAGCTAACCCATTAGCATGAATTTATAGTTGTGTATGTGACTGTGTGTGTATAATGTGTGCATGTGTCACTTAATAACACTGCTGTCATACCCTTATACCTATACTCTCTCTTCCAAGTAATTGTCTACAGAACACATTGCTGTTGTTAATATTCCAATTCTGGTAGCATATTTTTGCCCACAGTCCATTGATGCACACTTGAGCTAAACCATCTGCTCTGCTGTTTCCTCCGTATACCCGCACATCACCATGGTTACACCTAACTGAAAGCCATAATTATATAAAATGAAATGCAATTGTCATGTGTAGTTCAATTAAGCTCTATAATAATTTTAGGTGGTGTGCTGATGTTATGCTGATATAGCCTTTGAACAGAACACAACTGATGCCCTAAAACAGCTAATAATGGGCCACACCATACATTTCGCTTATTCACCTTCACAGCGAACTCCAGCATCCTGTCTAGAGGAGCAAATGTGTAATCCAATTTGTGAATATGAACGTGAGCATTCTGTTAGATTCCTTTCATGACCACTGCATCCAACTCCACTTAGTAAATAAGGGCCAGATCCCTCACCATAGGCTAGAGATGTAATTGCCATGTTATCTGTGAAAGCAACATTTTATAACTTCATAGTTTGAGTGTTTTCCTCTTTGATTTACTTTCTCCTTGGAATCCTAACTGTCTACACACCACAAAAGCATCATTGTTACTCCATCCAGAAGTGCATATGGACCCCCACACTCCTCTGTAGCACATCTCTACTCGCCCTTCACTGGAACTGTTTCCTCCAACAAGACGAACCTCTCCAAAAGTGCATCTATGAACTGAAGATAAAATATGATAAATGATTCAAAAGCCAAGTCCTTTGGTACATGGTGGCACATATGTCCCCTTCCCTCCCAATCTGCTACATGGCATTACCTGGTGATGGATTATGTTGACACCTCACACCAGCATCATTACCATGGCCAGTACCATAAGAATATGGACAGTCCACAAGTCTTCTTTCAGATCCAGTGCACCTCAAATTATACAGTATAATTGGTCCCACACCAGGTCCAAAAGTTTGCAATGTAACTCCTGTGCATAGTATATCAGAATCATAGCATACTGCTGACATTATGACATGTGGACATTGTTTCTCTACATAACTCCTTGATGATGATAGCTCAGCTATGAAGATCACAATGAACAATTGACTAACTTGTTACTATTCCACTTCCTTGAAGGAATTCAAGTTGTCTGCAGGCCACAGTAGCATCATTGGAGTCCCATCCTGTACGACTCACAGTTCCCCACACTCCATTACTGCACACCTCAACTCTTCCCTCGAACTGATCCCTACCACCAGAAAGACGCATTGCCCCAGGAGTGCATTGGATGGTTTCTAATATAAAAACCAGCTAATTATGGTGAAGTGCCAATGTGCAGTGCTGGAAGCGACTATCTATGATGGTATGTATGTCCATATCTACACATGCACATGACCTTCAGGCCGCAGGCTTGTATATACTTCTCAAATGACTAAGAAAGGAATGCATTTATTGATGGAAATTATTACCATGCATTTTTAGTAGCAATATATCTTTTGCATAGGTCAATACTTGATTGGGGCAAGCATAGTGAGTCCCACTCTAGGGAGGATTTCTACTATTATCTCACATACATTCTAACAATGCAGCTTCTTTTGGGTAAAATTAGCATGTGTGCTCCCCCGAAATGCTTCTATTTCCATAGTTTAAGAAAAAAAGAAGAAAATCAGTTAATTGTACCTGCAAGGTTTCCTCTGCAAAAAATATTGATTTGTCGATAGAGACCAACTGAGTTATCATATTGACATGACTGATAGGATCCATAGTTACAGTCAAGTAGAGAACTCTCATTTCCAATGCAGTGGTAGATATTACTGGATGGCACGAAGCCTATGCGACTATTAAGTATCTTGGCAGTATGCACTGTGGATGAAACAACAAAAGTTATGATAAGCAACTATTAGTTTTTAGAATGGCAAGTGTGAAGTATACCTTATGATTTCGTATACCCAATGCTATATCCTTGTTTAGATTTTTAAACACGTTTGTCTTTTAAAAGATGTCTTGGCCAATTTATGATGTCATTATTGTTCATTATTAATGCTTCTATAGATAAATCATAGATATATAGCTTTGTTGGTTTTCTTCAAACAACCAAACGACCATTAACTGGCCTACTTTGTACCCTATGCTCTTGCTGTTCAAAGTTTTCTTTTGGGCTGTCCTTTGAGGCAATCATAGCTTTATACTCACTGTTTATGACTTTTATGTTAGTTTTCTTGCTCCCTTTCTTAGATGATCATTAACTTACCTACTGCCTCTGCTCTCATTGGTCTTGATTTTCTGGTTAGCAACACTGGTTCATGCATCATGCATTAAAGGTCATGCACATGCATGCATATAGATATGGACATGTGTCTGTCACTTCCAGCACTGTGCCTTGATCGGCACTTCAGTGCTGAGGCAAAAACTAAGAAGGGATTGATATGCTATTTAAATACCTGCTTGAGTGGCAGGATAGCCAAGTTGCCTACACACAACAAAGGAGTCCTTATAGTCCCAAGAACTCCTACTGCACACACTGGACCATGATCCATCAATGCAGACTTCAACATTACCTTGTTCTGGAACTAATCCATCAGTTAAACGAACAGATCCATTTATACCTATGATAGGTGAACATTGATAAGCCAGGGCTGAGAGCTTTTAATGCCCCTGATATAAGTATTTAGTGCAGATTACATGACCTGTACATGTCCAATCAGATTCTCTGATGATTGCTTTCTTAGCAAAAGCTGCTATGTAAATGAAACTCACTTTAAAAACAGAACTTAGCTTCATCCATAAGCTAATGATAGTATTATACTCTATCAAATTAAGCAATGTTATCTTCCATGTTCAGGTGATTATTAGAAACCTTTTTGGTATTATACATAATACGGCAGAGTTAGAGTATTATCCAGGAAACCAATAGCTATACCAGTAGGCCAGTATAGGCTTTGATCATAAGTTGATACAGTGTCCTGGTAGTTCCTATTGACATGCCTATGTAGCAGCACTGTACATGAAAATAAATTTAAAACTGTTTGTTTTCACTTCACATTGGCTGACGGAAAGAGAGTAACTAGATCTCTTGTGATGATAGATGTTTGTAACATCAGAGAAACCTCTGCAACCACACAGCTTTCAAGATTCTAACTAGTACATGACCACAGCAACTATGGAAGCTTACCTGTAGCTCGTTTACCATAACCACTGCAACTCCACAATTAATCTGATTACTAGAGCAGGTAGTTACAGTTATGAAAATCTCACCAACTTGTGGTTCTGTCTAACAGATTTGAGTTTATAGTCACTACTCTACTACAATGTATTTTGCATGGTGACAGCTAACCTGAAAAGCTTTATAGATGACAGCTGAGCTGGTATCCATGGATACTATTCCATCTCCTAATGTTTACAGTGTATAATATTATGTAGCCTTCCTACATGTATGTTTTACATCCATGTGCAGGTTTTATAGCTACATGCATGCACAGGATTTTGTTTGATCTTGATCTCATGCATGATAACTTACATGTTGGGCAGGTGACTTGAGTTAGGTAGCATGAGGACCGTCTGTGATAATTACTGACTCTGCAATCCGCTATTGTAGCTTCATCTCCAATACAGTTGACAGAAAATCCCAAGTAATCACCACCATAACTATATCTTCCTATGTGACATTATAAAGTAGCTAGTCAATAAAGCATACAGGTCTGAGATGCTTCTTCTTTGGCTATAATGAAAAATTATAGCTAGTTTAGAATAAATAAATATACTGTGTGGCCAGAAAATTTAATTTTGGTGGTTTGGTGATTGAAGACTCGTTCCTACTTCACAGTATTATTATTGCAGTTGTTGGCAAGATTTGTCAAAAATTCAAGCAAGCGATGTTTCGAGATGCAGGATTCAAAGTGAAGGAGAACCATACATATTTATCTTTCAACGTATTCCTTTCCTGTACAAAATGAGCTAGCTACAGCATATAAAATTATAAAGCATTGATATTATACCCATTAATAATCGAATCTGCTTAAAAAAAATGATTGAGAGCAATTTATTCTGGCCATACAGTTTATTGGGAGGTTATAAGTGCATAACTAATTCTACTCACTTGAGCTTAAGATCCTTTGACTATCAGAATCATGTCCTAACATGCGGCATATCACGGATAGAGTTCTGCTATTTATTATTCCACAGTAGTTCTGCCAGCTACTAGTTCTAGAATTGAGAAACTGCAGCGTTCCTGAATGACTTGAACCACCAGTTAGACGCACATCAGCAATCTGAGCTGACACTGCACAATAGACACAATTATAATGCAAAGATTGATAGCTAATTGACGTCCTTAACTATACCTGAATGCTGAAGTAATCCAGTAGTAGCAAGCATAGTTATCATGAAATAATATATGATATCCATGCTGGCTGTACACAACTATAAGCTACTTCAAAAATATTCAGCTTCTGTAACAGCTACAATGAATTATAGGTACGCTTGCACTTATCTAGCAGCTGCTGTAGCTATAAAGCTAGCTATTAGAGCAGGTCACATGCTATAGTGTTGTTGCATGACTTTGTAATAATTAATTGAGAATACTTCCTTTCTGTGTTAATTGAACTCTACAAGAAAGAGTCTTTGCTGTACACAACAAAGTCTACACTCTGGACCATGATCCACTAAAACAATTTACTTTGCTATGGAACCAGTTCACCAGTCAAACCAACAGCTCCATGTTGACCTAACCAAAGGACTGTATCACAACAATTAAATTGATTGAGTAAGGCAAGCTTTTAGTAGCTATAGAGATGTTGTTATACTCACTTAGCTATAAGTATTCTTTGAGATGTACATAGTCTCAATAACACTATTTTATCTACCTAATATATTTACTTACTTCCATAGGAACCTTATACCTTTGCCACTTCAAAGCACAATGATAAAAAGTGAAATGTGTGAAGCACTTGGCTAAATTCAGACAGTGTATCCACAACTTAGAACAAGTCTACAAAAAGAAGCCATTAAGAAATCATCAGAAACTATAGAAAGAGAAATCATGCTGCTAGTTGCAGTAAGTGATCCCCAAGCAGTTCACAGGCATCTGACCAAAAACAAGAGGTACATACATGTACAGTGGTTTTGGGAGGGGCCTTAGCAATATGGTGGCTAGTGGCTACAGCTACTGAACTATCATTAGCTGCAGAATTATCCTATCATATAATCATTAATAACAGAGACAGGAAGTAATATTAAAATCAGGTCTATGGTGCATGTAGCCTCGTCCCCAGGCGATTCACGCAATTATTATAGCTTATTATTGCACGTGGAATCGCCTGGGGACGAGGCTATGGTGCATGCACTTTGGTGCTCTAATTTTGTGCTTGTGACCATGCTCATTGTTTTGACAATTTGTGCTGTGTGGCAACTGAGATACATGCTATTTAGACCACTATTGGTTGATTACAAGTTTCTCATCCCCCGCCCGCATTAGTTTACTCTACCTACAGGATTTGGCCATTATAACTCCAGTGGTTTTTCCAAGAAAATGACTATCAAAATAATGACATATGCCGCCCGCCCGCATCAGTCTGAGCAAAACCATCTGATGAGAAACTTATGATCAACAAATAGTGGCCTTAACATATCAGAGGTGTTGGAAGCAAGATTCGATTGGTCAAGCCCAAAATTGAAACGTAATACCCCAGACCACCGAAGTTCTACAATTTGCTATACTCACGTATACTAAATTTCTCTTAAGTTGCTCTCAATTGATAACAAAATATTTTGGGATTAATTATTATGTGGCTATCAATCAATAACTTAATAATTTTTCTCAAAATATTGGTCAGGCCTGGCCTTCACCTGTTCCACCACCTATGGCTATAGGGCTGCACTAAAGCATTATACGTATGCACACCACACCAGGTGTACAATGTATTCACTAATACACTAATATACACACAATAGTTGTGCAGCATACACTTTCATTTTCACAGTGTGTAGCTAGTAGGCACATTTTAAAGTCTAGGGGTGTGCACTCACAAGCCTGCACTTTTGTGAATAATAGGAGCCATCCAAACAATAATACCAAATGATTTTTTAAATTATAAATAGACATTTTTATCACTTGATCACTTGAGATCACTTTACAGTGATCATCTTCGTTCAAATATGATGCAGAAAGCTTGCAATAACATTGAGCAAAAAACAACAACAAAAAAACAAAAAAGGCTTCATAGCAACCACTTGAAGTTAAGTAGCCAAAACAAGAGTAGAGTATGTACTTAATACACCAAAGGAATGCTTACTGAGTCGGTACACCCTGCATGTGGGATAATCCCACACTCTAAGAAAATATATATCTAAGAAATGCTCTGGAACATTTATTCGGTATAAAGTACACACTCTTGTTTTTACAGTGAACGTTATTAAAATATGGAATACACAAGTTTGTTATCGTAATGGTCAGAACTAGAGCAGTGTGTGTCCTGTATCCAGAAACCACCCTACTATAAGGACAACTCGATTGTGTTCCAAAAGTGCCTTCACAATTGATATTGACCTATTGACCTCATACAGAGACCACCTTCCTATTAAGACCACTTTATTGTGGCCCAGAGGTGGTTGCTATAGGTTTCACTGTAGCTATAGCTAATGACTTGCAAGGACCTGATACTTTCATGTTGTATTTGTATAATATTATAATAACAGCTACGTCATCCATGCAGTTATCAAACTGCAACTATGCATAAAACAGTATATCCTACTTAAGTTTATACTTTAGTTTTGGGTATTGGACATGAGAAATGATAGGGTTTTGCATACCTAAACCACTAAACAAGTTACCAGAACATTCTTACATACATAGTAGTGACGATAGGTGTTGTCTTCTGTGATGAAATATATATATTCAAAGGTCATGCACACAAACTGTATAAGCATAAATTCTAGCTACGAAGAGTAAACAACATCTGCTCTTTAGCTACTGTTTATCGTTAAATCCACGAACAATTTTTTTTTTCAATCGACACACTCGTATATTTCACTGCCTGCTTCTTGTTGGTCATCCAGCTCATAGGGTTCGTATAAATCCTTATTCTGCTCCACTTCAGGCTTAGTCTTAGCAGGAGCTTTAGGCTTCTTCTTGTACACTTTGGCAGGTTTTTCTTTGACTTGCAACTCTCCACTACGGTTGGAGTAACGGACTTCTCCCTCAGTAGTCACTTTAACAACTCTTGGTGGGCTTACATTCTTAGATGACTTCTTCCGATATCTAGTCATAACATTGTGTACATACATGTATTGGTTTATGCAGAATACTCACGTTTACAATATGTAGCTATGCATGATCAGTGAATTACTGACATATTATTTGTATAAGTTTAGCATGAGGTAAAGGGTATACAGTAAGTGTATATGGTTCCATGAACTGGAAAGGGACAATGTACTTCTACTGTTAAAAAGAGACTGTATTTGAATAGTCACTATACTCACTAACTTGCTAAGTGCAGAACCATGCAGACTTACGTACATTAAGTATGCAACCACAACAAGCAGTGCTATAAGAACTGCACAAAACAATGCTCCACCAAAAAACAGTCCGACATAAGCACCAACATTGGAGCTGCAGTCACCACTACAAGCAGACGTAACGAGAACTTCACTCCCATTCAAGTTGAGGGATATGGCAGATGCTGATACTTGAGAAGAGAACCTGTTAGTAAGTGTGGATGCAGTTTCATCACCACTGTCACTGGAGAACACCACCAAAGTCGAGAATGTAACAGTTTGAGCATTGTTGCATTGCAGTGAAGACATTTGTAAGTCGTTAGCAGTTATATTACAAGAACAGTCTTCTCTCAGCTTGGCAGTAACACTTGCTTCAACCATTTGTATGAAGACCTGTGATTGTTACCTATAGAGAGTAACTACATAGATTTGCATATATTAACAATAACTTACACTATCTTTTCTACACTCCAAAGGTCTTCTCATTTGAAACTGTATCCTCAAACGAGCTGTGAATAATGATGATAAAATTTATGATGAAAAAGAAGAAAAGCTATTATGCACACCTTTCTCTTTTATTATCACTTTTATTGAAATTATAGGTGCTCCAGTGGTATTCACTCTGCACTGATACAGACCAAATGTACTCACTCCCATTCGACCAGTCCTCACTGAGAGAGTGGTACCAGAGGTTGTTTGAAGAGTGATGTCGTTCTTCACTATGGAGATACTGGACAGTGGAGGATACCTGATAGTGGCAGAACACCTCAGGAGAGCTACTTCACTTGAAAGCAGTGCATCCTTATCAGCAGAGAAGGAGTGATCAAGGGACACTGCATAAAGAATGTCACATCAATAATGTGTTTTGAAGTGTACAATAAAACTGCTCACCATGGTAACTAACTTCAATACTTGTTCTTGCTAAAATCACTCGATTGCTTGATAACTGTCTGTAATAAGAGGAGCATTCTTGATTCATATTCCAGATAAGCAGTGCTTCATAAATTCCAGCATAATGGTAGGTAGATCTAGTGCGTATCAAGTCTCTGGAAATAAAGTTTTGATTTTGTACACGACTTGATGATCCCACAGAATTGCTGTTGAAGTACCAGATTATATCAACTTCACTTGGTTCAATTGATGTTGCAAGTTGTCCCACAGCCTTAAGAGTGAAGTTATCACCATTTTTGAAAGTAATAACACTCTCTATTGCACCGTTGACTTGTATGTTGATATCAGGTCTCTTATTCATCATCTCTGTGATAAATTTATTTACATGGGGATAGGTCATCTTGAAGTTTATATGTATTTATTATACCTTGTGTGTTGACAAGGAACTTTACTGGTTTAAACAAAGGATGGTGTCTTAAGTTCTTTAGAATCATTTTTTCGCAAGTACTGTCATAAGGGTTGTTCAGGAGCAGTCCATCATATCTCACTTCATACTCCCCAGCAATACCATTAGTTACAGTCAATGTTTTGTTGCCATTGGAGATGATTGTATTGGGAGAGTTTCCAATTATGATGCCATTAAAGTACCAATTCAAATTTCTCGTGATGTAGTTGGCACTATCAGAAGTAATATTAACTCCTAGTGTCAAGTTATTCTGTTCCTCCAATTCTTCAAGAACAGGGATCAATAAATCTGTGATCAAATTTTAATAGCAGTTAAAATATATTATAGTCATTCTTCACATCTCCCTACCTTTTCCTTTGATAACAGTCTTACCAACAGCCAAAACATGACCATTAATAGAAACACTGCAAAAGTAGTAGCTTGTTTCATAGTGTGTCACATGAACAGTCAGTGTCACATTGGGACTGGAGGTAGAGGTGCTCCAACCTCCATAGTTTCCTCTCCATGTATACCTCAGTTGTACTGGTCTGCCTATTGATGGGTCAGGGCTTATGGAGCAGTGCAACTTAACAGTACTACCAAGTGGAACTGGACCAGTTGTATTCGAAATGACTGTGACATGGAAGACTGAACCTGAACAGAGTATACACATAATGCCTTATTGTTACTGATAATATACTCAAGTATGTATATGCTATGGAATGATAATGATGTGTGTACTATTCATAATCACAGACTAAGCAAAAATACTGAGGGGCTAAGGCACAACTCTACATGCACGCATGGGTCTTACCTTGACATAAAACTCCAACTTCTCTTCCATGATAACAGGTAGATATAGACTGTTGGTAGTATATTCTACATGAGTTTATGTCTGGAGTGTTGTAATCATTATTGCAATAGACTCGGGAAAGAATTGGATTGTTTCCTGTTCCATAGAATCCTCCATTGATTGCAAATGATCCTATAGCAAAATATCACATGCAGTCATTCACACATATAGTCTATGAATAGACATGCAGTGGTGGGTCTGTCATACATGGGGCATTTTAGGGCCTCTTTTTGTTATTACAGTGAACCTGTAAGGTGGTGATGTCAGGACACAACAGAGTGCATGGCCTTATGCTCTCTGGTTTCACTGTATGTTGCAGGTACATAATAATTTTTCTTTGATTTCCGAGTCTTACTTGTATCTGTCATAGGTAGCTATAGCTAGCTGTACACCAGCACAATGTCATAAACAAAAATTTAATGTTTCAAAAATGTGTAAGTTGTGACCTCTATACATGAGTGATGGACAAAATTAATATTCACTGTGCACTAAATTAATACCTGGGATTGGGTATCCAAGGAGCTGTTTGCAAAAAACTAGTGTTTCATAGATGCTCCAGGACTGATCACAAACACTGACCCACATGCCACTGGTGCAGATTTCCACTCTTCCCTCCATATTATCATTGGAGGAATTGGCAAGTCTCACGTCACCAGAAGAGCATTCGTCACTAAGGTGACTGGAATTCCCTTGACATGTCACAGCAGCTGCTGAGTAGCTCCTATAGTTCAAGGCACTAGTATAACCAGAAGATTGTGAGGGTGATAAGCGTGTATTGAAGTAGCAGTTCAGGAGAGTATCTTCATTCCCATTGCAGTATATTCCATAATATAAGTGAGGTAATCTGCTTTTGACTTTGGGAACATAGTTGTACTGAGACCCTAGAATCAGTTATAATAGATACCTGTTACTATTATGATAGGTATTATAGCTAGATTTCAATCAAGCTTGTTTTTATTACAGAATGCATGTGTTGGCTCCATTTCTGTGTATAGATGGACATGGCATTTCTTGTCCCTGAAGTGTCATGCGTTGAGAAATTCTATTATACAACATGGATTTCCAACCATCAGGATTCCTCATAGGCATATTCACAGTATAGTTATATACATAAGTGAAGTTTCCTTTGATTAAACCTTTGGACACATCATGGAGAATTGGAGGTGTGGATAACAGAATGGTTCTAATTCACATCAACTACTTACAGTCCCATGGATATCCTAACTGGCGACACACCACTTCTGCATCCGGTGTATCCCAGGACGAACTAGTTACAGTTCCCCATGCACCATCCAGACAGATCTCCACCACACCCTCACTCCTCTTACTTCCACCAGTCAGACGTACAGATCCATCAGCACAATTATCAATAGCTAAATTATCATAATAATATGCAGTGATTAAATTCACTTAGCTACATAGCTATACACACTAACTTTCCCAACTAACCATAGCAGCCAACAATCACTGACCGAGACAAGGTTTGTAAATCATAACTGCAGTCTCGAACAAACCTTGAATTTACTCTGTTGCTACATGCAACATTTATTAGAGTAGTATTAGTCATAGGGGAAATCCTATTGCAGCAGGAAGTATACAGAGTAGCTGCAGATATACATGAAATAGAATCCGAACTCAGTATATATGTTTTAGTCAACATAATATTATGCATGGAACGAGTTACATAGTCTTGGTTCTAAACTGAAGAAATCCATGTTATTAGGGTGTAAGATAAATGGATCATAATATTATATCACTACACTAAACTAGCTTGCACTTACTAATATTCTCTTTTCCAAGCAGTTGTTTACAGAAAACACTGCTGTCAGTTTCATCCCAACTATTATAGTGTATGCTTGCCCACAGTCCATTAATACACACTTCAGCTGCACCATCTGCTCTGGTGTAACCTCCATACAACCTCACATCACCATGGTTACATGAGGTAGCTACATTATGTATACAGTAGAAAATCAATAATAATAGTTATGATCAGCTATACCATCACAGCGAACTCCAGCATCCTGTCCAGAGGAGCAAGTGTGATATCCTATTTGTGAATTTCTATATGAGCATTCTGTTAGATTCCTCTCATGACCTCTGCATCTAACACTACTCAATAAGTAAGGGCCAGATCCTTCACCATATTCTAGAGATCTTATTGCTGTGCTATCTGCATGCAACCAAGCAGTAATTGATTTTATTAGACTTATACTCATTCTTACTTTCTCCTTGAAATCCTAACTGTCTACATACCACAGCAGCATCAATGTTGTCCCATCTACTATTACATATGGACCCCCACACTCCTTTGTAGCACATCTCTACTCGCCCTTCACTGGAACTGTTTCCTCCAACAAGACGAACCTCTCCTGACTTACACGTTTGGACTGAATAAAAATATGTTCCTGAATTTGACTTCTGTATGGGCTCAAACCCATAGCTAGCTACCTGATTCAGAATTTAATTGACACCTCACACCAGCATCATTGTAGTGGCCAGTATAGTAACTACTGCTAGATGGACAGTCCACTATTCTTCCTTCAGTTCTATTACACCTCACATTATATAGCAGAATTGGCCCCACACCAGGTCCAAAAGTGGGCAATGTAATTCCTATGTTATTATTATAAAATCAAGTATGCAAAACAGATAATGTATTAGCTATATACTTGTTAATATTCCACTTCCTTGAAGCAATCCAAGTTGTCTGCAGGCCACAGTAGCATCATTGGAGTCCCATCCTGTACGACTCACAGTCCCCCAGACTCCATTACTGCATACTTCCACTCTCCCCTCAAACTGATCCCTACCACCAGAGAGACGTATTGCCCCAGGCGTGCACTGATTGAGATCTAGAGGGCCAGGGAGTGTTTTTAATAACTAGGGTAGGTATTCAATTGGTGAGCAAAGCAGTGAACAAGTACCAACTCATTAAATATGTGTTTCAAATCCTTAGGCTAAAATATTGGTGGTTCCAACCAGGCAGCTGCATACCTATGAGATGCTTACCACTAAGCCAAGCACCTACAATCCACTTGTATTAGCCCTGTGGTGGACATTGAACTGGCATTATAATCACCCTTTACCCATTATCTTTGTGTCACGTGACAGTCACACTTATCTTTGCCATTAGTTAGCATATACCTGCAATTTTTCCCCTGCAAAAGAGATGGATTTGTTGATAAAGACCAACCGAGTTATCAAGTTGGCATGACTGATGAGACACATAGTTACAGCTGAGTAGAGAACTCTCATTTCCAATACAGTTGTAGGCATTAGTGGATGGTACAAAGCCTATGTGACCATGGGATGTGATGGTAGCATGTTCTGTAAGGAATTAGGGTAGGAGGTGATAGAATTAAGAGTGCAACAGTTACAAGCCAATACCTGCTCGAGTGGCAGGAAATCTCAGTTGTCTGCACACAACAAAGGAGTCCTTGTAGTCCCAATTTCTACCACACACTCTTGACCATGTTCCACTAAGGCAGACTTCAACATTACCTTGTTGTGGAACCAACCCACCAGTCAAACGAACAGCTCCACTTGGACCTATAAGGATGATGTCACAACAAATATTGAGCAGAGTATTTTTAGCTGTTCTATAACTTTAGCTAAGTGCTTTCGTGTGTAGTCAATTAGTCTTAAGTACTTTGAGGTATAATGTTCCAAGTTTATAATTTCTAAATAGCCTCAATAAACATTTACTATATTCCACTTGATATATTACTTCCATTCATTTACTATATACTTCTATTAGTTATAAACATTTACTATACTTCTATCATTTACTATACTTCCATTAGCATTTACTATATTCCACTTAATACATTTACTTCCATTACTTTGCCTCAATTATGCAACTAGGTTACATGCATGGTCTATTTTACTTCAATGCTAACTACACGTACAAAAATATATGTCACTATAACTTTCCCTCTCCAGAGGGGTCGAACTAGTTAGTGACCTGTGGCTGAAAACCTATATAGCTAGAGGTTCTTCTACAGGAAACACATCATTTGAGCTTACATGTAGGACAAGTTATTACGGTTGGATAGCAGTAGAAAGATCTCCAATAATAATTATTGTTGACTCTACAATCAGATATAGTAGCCTCATCTCCATTGCAGGTAAGGGTATATCTCAAATAACTTGTACTTCCATCATAAAGGGTGCTTCCTACGCTTGAAACAACGTCATATCGAATAAACTATTCATCCTGAACCAGTAGCTACTTAGTACATAATAGCTATAGATTAATAATGGTTCCTCCTATAGCTAACCTATAGCTATGCAGTGACTCATTTCAAACACCATCATACTTCATTAATAATGGCTAATAATTTAAATGACTCCACTTGCTTGAGTGTGAGATCCTTCCACTGTCTGACTCGTATCCCAACATGCGGCATACCACAGATTTAATTTTGATGATATTTATATTATCACTTTCACAATAATTCAGCCATCCACTTCCTACAGAATTATCAAACTGTAGTGTTCCTGAGTTACCACCACCATTCAGACGCACATTGCTGATTACAGCACTTTGAGCTGACACTAGCACTACAGATATAATTGAGTAAGTTTAATCATATTAGATAGCCTTCATAGATTTTACCACTTGCTGTTATATACCTGAATGCTGAAGTACTCCTGGAACAGCTAACATGAAAATCAGAAGATAGACATCCATGTTTCTAGCTATACAGGTACAACTGCATGTCATTCAATTACGAGTTAAATCCCTTTATTAAGGGAGACAGGAAGTGAAGTAGAAATCAGGGCAGGTGGTTAAGATAAGCCCATATAAGGTTCTTGGTCCTGTGCAATAATTACCCCACCCAGCTATGAAACTTAAATCAAGGCAGTTGTATGCATTCAGTTCATCATCATATGTAGCTGGTTGTGAGGCCTTTATCTGCTCAAAGGAACAGGTCGGTGTTGCTGATGTATCACTGCCTCCACTCGCCATCATTGCTACACACTTTCACATAGCTACCATTACTATCATAGCTACAAATGCATCCTAAACAAAATTGAGTGCATGTGTGTACAAGAACCATGCATAGCATAATGCATAGATAAATACCATGCATAGATAAATAAATGGAAGACAATGTCAAACATAAAGCAAGTCAAATAAACCTCAATGTTGCCTTGTACCTCATACAACTCATATCGACACTTTCCACTGCAGCAAGCTTATAGTCTTAGTACAAGCTATAGGGGGTCAGGAACTGCTGATTTTTCTTAGTAGGGACTTCAGGTTGTTGTTTTTTTGTTGTTGTTTTTGGTTTTTTATTGTTGTTGTTGTTTTTGTGGTGTTTTTTTTTTCTCGTTCAATCTGTAGCCATAGTTATACCTTATAGCTAAGGTTGTTGGTGTATGCATGTCTGGAATAATCCACCCAGCCCTGAAACTTTGCATGCAATTGTACCCAGTATCTACTACTTCATGCAATGCATCGTCATATGTACATACAACAACAACTGCTTGTACAATATCAAACATTAAGAAAACCAAAGTTCTGTGAGCTAGCTACCAATAATTCTTACACATAGCTACAAAGTTATCTCTTTTATTATTCAAGCACACTCCTCGTACACTTCCTGATCAATGTTGTCTGGGCCATCCATCACCTCATACAACTCCAAATCGATATTTTCCACTTCTGCAACCCTGGTCTTATTAGTACGAGCCAGAGAGTCGGTCCTGACAGGAACTGCTGGTTTTGCGACCTTTTTCCTAGTGGAGATTTCAGGTTTCTTTTTGTACACTGTAGGCTTACGTCCCCTCTGCAGTTGCTCATCACAGTTGGTATAACGCTCTTCGTTCACAATATTAGTAGCAGCTCTTATGGGTAGGTTTACATTCTCAGAAGACTTCCTTCGATACCTGTAGTTCATAGCTAAGTATATTATCACTACATATTTCTGATTGTAGCATATGTTCATGTGTATAGGTATACAGTTTATGCATATTTTTATACAGACTCTTTATACAGCGTAACCTCGGTTATCCGCCCTCATTTATACAGAACCTCGTAAATACATGTACTACAAGCATTTTTAATGGATTTTAACAACTGTTTGAGTTTTTTTGTTGTTGCTTTGCACAGGCACATAATTAGCAACTGCATAACAATAATCAGTAGTATCTACACTGTTCTAGGCTGTTAGTACTACCCCATAATATTAAACTATACACTGTAAAAACAGAAGCGTTATATGCACACTAAAATGTCCCAATACACACACTATATGTGTGCAATGCACACTAAATAGTCTCTATATACACACTATAGGTGTGCTGTGTACACTTCATTTTTACAGTGTACAACACAGCATAACCACAACACTATTATTTTAATGCATTTCACTTATCTGGACTAATTCAGTTATCCAGCAGCCCAGAAAAAAAATTTGGACAAAGGTGTCTGGATAACCGAGGTTCAACTGTAATACAGTAGTTAAGTGCATAGCTACATATATTATAACTCAGGTTGTAGAGTATCTTAACTACCTTATGTATACAACCATAGCTAGCAGTGCTATGAGGACCATGGAAAAGATAACACCACCAAAGAAGATTCCAGCATTAGCACCATGATGGGAAGAGCAGTCAGTACAAGCAGATGTGATTAAAGCTTTATTTCCATTCAAGTCGAGGTGTACGGCCGATGCTGATACTTGAGAAGAGAGCCTGTTAGTAAGTGTGGATGCGGTTTCATCACCACTGTCACTGGAGAACACCACCAAAGTCGAGAATGTAACAGTTTGAGCATTGTTACATTGCAGTAAAGACATTTGTAAGTCGTTAGCAGTTATATTACAAGAACAGTCTCCTCTCAGCTTGGCAGTAACACTTGCTTCAACCATTCGTATGAAGACCTATAGATTAAATAAACATGCAGTGCTATATCTACATATGTATACTTCCACATTTCTAAGCTGTTATGACTTGCATTATTTTTCCTACACTCCAAATGTCCTTTAATTTCAAACTCTATCATCAGATGAACTGCATAATTAAGAGCCGTATTAATTATTTCTGCATTTGAAGCATACAATAATTATATATTACCTTTCTCCTTTATCCTCAATTTCAATGAAATCGGTACTCTAGTGGTATCCACTCTGCACTGATACAGACCAAATGTACTCACTCCCATTCGACCAGTCCTCACTGAGAGAGTGGTACCAGTGGTTGTTTGGAGAGTGATGTTGTTCTTCACTATGGAGATACTGGACAGTGGAGGATACCTGATAGTGGCAGAACACCTCAGGAGAGCTGCTTCATTTGAAGACAGTGCATTTTTATCAGCAGAGAAGGAATGGTCAAGGGACACTGCAGAAAATTTATTCCAATAAAAACCTTTAAGTATGATATTGTAACCAAAGAGCATATCTATTAGAACACTGGATGTAGAGATCATCTTAGCCATGCAGCCATGCACTCACCAAAATATCTCACTTCTATGCTTGTTCTTGCTAAAATCACTGGATTGTTTGATAACTGTCTATAATAAGAAGAGCATTCTTGATTCATATTCCACACAAGCAATGCTTCGTAAATTCCATCATGAAGGTAAGTAGAACTAGTGCGGCTCAAGTCTCTGGAAATAAAGTTTCGATTTTGTACATGACTTGATGGTACCACAGAATAGCCATTGAAGTACCAGACTATATCAACTTCACTTGGTTCAATTGATGTTGCAAGTTGTCCCACAGCCTTAAGAGTGAAATTATCACCATTTGTGAAAGTAATAACACTCTCTATTGCACCATTGAACAGTATGCTGATCGTGGGTCTTTGATTCATCAACTCTATAATTGTATGAAAAGTTAAATAATACAGCAAATAAATGCAAAATTCAGCATACCTTGTGTGTTGATCAAGTAATACATTGGCTTAAATAAAGGGTAGTGTCTTAAGTTGCTCAGAATCATTTTCTCACAAACACTGTTATAAGGATTGGCCAGAAGCAATCCATCATATCTCACTTCATACACTCCAGCAGTGCTATCAGTTGTGGTCAATGTTTTGTTATCATTGTAGATCGTTGTATTTGGAGAATTTTGGATTAAGTTTCCATTGAAGTACCAACTTAAATTCCTCATGATGTACTTGGCACTGTCAGAAGTAATATTCACTTCCAGAGTCAAATTATCCAGTCCCACAGGTTGTGAAGGAGACAGGGTGGCAGAAAGGATCAAAAAATCTGCGATTAATATAAAGCCTAAAACCTGACTTAGAAGTATCAGATAGCTATAGTTATTATTATCATTAGTTTATTTAGTTATTGAGCTGAGCATGATATGACTATGTAAGAACCCAAGCCTTAATAGCTGTAGTTTACCTTTTGCATGGATATCGATGCTACCAGTGGCCAAAATGTGGTTATTAATGGACACAGTACAGATGTAGTTTGTGGTTTCATAATGTGTATATTCAATCAACACTGTCCAGTTGGGACTTGATGTACCAAAACGTAGGTTGTTGTCTCCTCTCCAGCTATACAGCAATTGTACTGGCCTTCCTATTGATGGGTCAGGGCTTATAGAACAGTGCAACTCAACAGCATCGCCAAGTTGAACCGGACCAGTTGCATTTGAAGTGACCGTGACACGGAAGACTGAGGCAGAATCTAAAAATCATGATGTATTGTGATTATTACAATCACAGTGAGCAATAGCTATTAACTATTGTGTCTGCATGGAGAATTGTACACCATTAGCTTATAATATACTGGATTGAAATTTATATGTAGCTAGATGTTACCTTGGCACACTACTCCAACATCTCTTCCATGGTGACAATTACCAGAATTACTTTGATGATGAATTGTACAGGAGCTAACATTTGGAGAATTAGAATTGCAGGTGACTCCATAAATGATGGGAATATCTGTTGTTCCATAAAATCCTCCATGGACTGCAAATGATCCTAAATGATGTGATAATGTCATCATTTACACACCACCATGCATGATGTAATCCATACCTGGTATCGTATGTCCAAGTTGTTTACAAAAAGCCTGTGTTTCATAACTTCTCCAGTTGCTATCACAAACACTGACCCACGTGCCACTGGTGCAGATTTCCACTCTTCCCTCCATGTTATTGTTGGAGGAATTGGCAAGTCTCACATCACCTGAGGTACATTCACGACTAAGTTGACTGGAATTCCCTTGACATGTCACAGCAGCTGCTGGGTAGGAGTTGTATCTCAAGCTAGAAGATATTGAGAGTGATAGACGTGTATAACGGCAGTTCAATAAAGAAGCTTCATTTCCATTGCAAAGCATTTGATGCAGCAAGTGGGGTGATTGGTTTTGAATAGATGCAGTGTAATGATACAGTGACCCTATAATAATAATAGTCCTATAGAATTAGCTATGATATGTATCATTAACACTGACACAACTCACAATTCCCTTGATATCCTAACTGGCGACATACTACTTCTGCATCTGGTAAACCCCATGATGTGTAAGTTATGGTTCCCCACCTGCCACTCTGACAGACTTCAACAGTGCCTTCATTCATTCCAATCCTGTCCCTATTAACCAGGCGTAGTGCTCCAGTAACACAACTAAAACCAGTAACTGAAATTAAATCATTGAGCAAGAGCTGGTGCAATAATATATGAAATGAAATACTTCAAAAAACAATATCTCATGTATAAAACTAACCATAACATCCAATAGTCACTGGGGAACAACTGGAACTTGAATACCCTCGGACCAACTGATAGTTACAGTCATTATCAATTCTTGGATTCGATGTGACACTACATGAAACACTCATTAGAGCAGTGTTAGAAGTGGGAGGAACTCTTTTGCAGCAGGTGGTGTACAGTGCGGCTATAGTACAACCAAAACTCCATAACATGCATAGCTATAGTAAATCATCTCTTTATGCATGATGTTACATACACCTCTATTGCTAGCTAAATCTTATGGCCTGTAGTTATCTCCTCAACCCCTCTCCTCTCTCCTGGCTACATCATGCAGCAGAGTGAAAATAGCCACTATAATACCATGCAGTTTATACCTATACTTGATCTTCCAAGTAATTGTCTACAGAATACAGTGCTGTCTGTTGAACCCCAGTTCTGGGAGCACATGACCGTCCACACTCCACTCAAACAAATTTCAGCAGATCCATCTGCTCTGCTGTGACCTCCATATAACCGCACATCACCATGGTTACACATGCTTGCTAGAAATTAACACATTAGTTAACAAACTATTGCGCCATACAAATAGTGTTTCTATTGTAATAGCTACATGCTCATAATTATAGCTAATGTGACTAATTTCACCATCACAGCGAACTCCAGCATCCTGTCCAGAAGAACAAATATGATATCCAATTTGTGAATTTTGATAAGAGCATGCTGTGAGAATCCTTTCAGTTCCTATGCAAGTGATTGACTCAGTAGGTAAGGGCCAGCCCCCTCACCATAACTTAAACTTGTAATCGCAGTACTATCTGTAAGAAAAAGATGAAATTTAGCATTACAACCTATTGTCATCATGCTCTATTACGTACTCTCTCCTTGGAATCTTAACTGCCTGCACACCACTGCAGCATCAATGTTATTCCATCCAGCATTGCATATGGATCCCCACACTCCATTGTAGCACATCTCTACTCGTCCTTCACTGGAACTGCTTCCTCCAACAAGACGAACATCACCGTTACTGCATGTAAGGACTGAGTTTTGGGAAAATGGACCATGAATCTATGAAGATACACTGATATGGATTACCTGGTGATGGATTTATCTGGCACCTCACACCAGCATCACTGCTGTGAAATGTTCCGTAATTACTGCTGGATGGACAGTCTACAAGTCTTCCTTCAGATCCAGTACACCTCACATTATATATCAGAATCGGTCCCACACCAGGTCCAAAAGTTGGCAATGTCACTCCTGTGATAATATAATAGTTACCATGACTACTAGCAGCTTGACTGTATAAGTTCCTTAACACATAGCAGGAAATTTTTATGGGGTAAAATTATCATATGTTTTTTTCAACCACAAAAATTTTTACCCCCTTATACATCATCATCATTACTTGTTCTTATTCCACTATCTTGGAGCAATCCAAGTTGTCTGCAGGCCACTTTAGCATCATTGAAATCCCATCCTGTACGACTCACAGTTCCCCAGAGTCCATTACTACTGCACACCTCCACTCTTCCCTCAAACTGATCCCTTCCATCGGAGAGACGTATTGTCCCAGGAGAGCACTGATTGAGATCTGAGAAATAATGAAATTGGGGGCTGTGCAAGATAATTATAAAGCCATAGCCTACACCCCTTAAATGTATATATGAAATACACCCATGCATCTAGCTCCACCCCTGGTTCCCATTGTGGGTATAAAATTAACCTGCAAGTTCTCCTTTACAGAAGAGATGGATCTGTGGGTAGATACTATTCTGTTGGCATGTCTGAGAAGAAGACGAACTGCAACTAGTTAAAGAATTCTCTGTTCCCACACAGTTATAGGTAGTGCTGGATGGCATAAAGCCTATGCCTTGGCCATAGTATGTTTTGGTAGTGAATTCTGTGGACACAAAGCACAAAGTTAGCTCATGTAGGCATGATTGTAGACTTAGCTATGGCTATTACCTGCTTGAGTGGCAGGAAATCCTAGCTGTCTGCACACAACAAAGGAGTCCTTATAGTCCCAATCCTGATTACACACTCTTGACCATGCTCCATTCTGGCAGACTTCAACATTACCTTGTTGTGGAACCAACCCACCAGTCAAACGAACAGCTCCATTTGAACCTATTGTAATATAATAATTATTGTGTCAAAAAAAAATTGAAAGAATGCACGGTTAGTTAATCTATCTTGCATATAGCTAAATTGTGTTGCTTCATACTGACTATGCTCCATTTAGTGATGTGTTTACTTGCAATTTGTGATGTTTTAGTCTGTTTATCTTATTCTGTTTTGGATTCAACTGCAATTGTGACCATTCTTGTGATGCAAGAAAATTGTAAATATCAGCCTGTTATTATGTTTACCATAAATGTTTTTACCTCTCACTCTGTTGTTATGGATTCTTCCAAAATGTTTTTGTATGAATATTTATATATATTTATGTAGATATCACTTCCATGTGGTTGTTGGTGTTTGGCCTTTTATAGCTAACATCATGCATGCATAATCATAGCCTGTTTTGACAATTATCACCACCTTTTCCCATAGCATTCAATCTTCTACAGCTTTAGACAACTCAATAAACGGTGAAAAAGAAAGCACTAGTTTTCCTGAAATAGTGCATAGCTACATGCAAGAGCTTTCATCTTGGAGCTCCTTTTAGTATAACCTCCGTGGGTACTAGCAGCATATACACAATTGTATAATACATTTTAACTTATATATGCTCACATATAGGACAGGTGATTTGAAGATGATAACAAGTATTGGTTTCATAACGATAGTTACTGACTCTGCAATCAGCTATGGTGGCCTCATTTCCAGTACATTGCAGGTCAAAGTGAATACCCGATATTCTACCTTGATAACCTATTGTGATTGATAAAATACCTTGATTATAATTCTGTATGTATACACAACCTGTAATTTACTTGGGGGAGAGAGGTGGAATTTTTATGGTTTGAACCATAAATTCCATGGGGGGAGGAATTAACAATATCAATATCCTGTAAAAAAATTGTAAACTGAAGCATATTCTTCAGTATCTATAGCTATTATCCTGACTAATTCACTGATCTATAGCACCCTTGGGGGGGGGGGGGGGGGGGGGGGGGGGGATTGACATGGTTAATATTTTACATACCAGTATGGTAGCTAGCTAGTTATCATTTGCAAGAATGCTGCAGTTTTATTATCTATTTTCACTTGCTTGTGGAAATGACCCCTCCTCTCGCTGCATATCCTAACATATGGCACACCACTGATACAATTCTTGTATTCGTTGTGGAAGTTGAGGAACTTGTAGTTCCACAGTAGTTCTGCCAGCTTCCAGATGTTCCACTGGGAAGGAGAAACTGCAGTCTTCCTGAACGACCTGAATTATAAAGACGTGCATAGGAAATCCTTGGGCCTTGAGCTGTCACTGCATGTATGATAAATGATATTATATATAATCATCCTACAATATTTGCACTTGGAAGTTATAGCTACCTGAATATTGAAGGAGTCCAGGAACAGCAAAAAGAATTACTATGAAAATGATACTGAAGTTGGCCATTTGACAGTTAGCACTGCATTGACTACAAAATAATTTGAAGCTCAGAGACCCCACTCCTTTTATACTAACAAATTCTATTTCTGGATAGGGTTTTTTTTTCATTTAAAATAACAAACTGTACGGATGAGCACTTAATGGCTATAATACATACATGTATATCTCTATTATTTCAGTACTAAATATAACTAGCTAATGTTAATTAACAGTCATTATCGAGAAGAGTTTAATTGCTTCTTGTTGCACCTCAGGACTCAGTACTCTGCTCTTCTTCAGGAATTCCTGTCTCCTTGGTTATGTTACCAATGTGCAACTCCTCACTATGGCTGGAATAACGCACTCCTTCATCACTACAGCTTGAATAACGCACTCCTTCAGTATTCACACTAACGAAGCCCAGTGGGGCATTTTGAGATGACTTCTTTCGACATCTGGAACATCTAGAGAGACAAATGAATGAACTTTAACCTCACTTTACTTCTATCACTCAATTAACTTACACAGCCACAACAGTTGTTATAAACACAGCGCTAAGTAATACACCTCCACAAAAGGCTGATATATGAGCACCATAGAATCTTGCAGACCGATATATGCCACACTCCTGGTTATCAGCACAAGCAAATGCGTTCCTTCCATTTGAGTTCTGCTCATCATGGCAAGCAGATGTTATCAGAACTTCACTTCCATTCAAGTCGAGGGCTACAGCAGAGAGAGATACTCGATAAGAGAAAGTGTTGGCAAGTTTAGTTGCAGTTTCACTTCCGCTGTCACTTGAAAAAACCAATAAGGTCCAAACCATGGCAGTGTGGGCATCCTTGCATCGGACTGAAGTGTCTTGGACCATTACTTGGCACAAACAATCCTCTCTTAACTTGGAGATGATGCTTCCTTCAATCATATGCATGAAGACCTACAGGAATTATGACTATAGCAAGCTGGTCAAAAGTAATATATTCAACTTGTTTGGTAAGGTTAACATATATTTGTATGTTTGGCCATGAAGTTAAAACTAGAAGCTAGCTCTTTTAATCAGCAGATTTGCATTACACTTGACTCACAGTATCTCCTCTGCATTCCAAAGATCCTCTGATATCAATTTGCATTCTTAGCCGAGCTGCATAATAATAATTATATAACACGGGAAGCTCCATGATGTGTATGCATACCTTTCTCTCGTATCATCACTTTGAGTGAGAATAAAATTCCAGTGGCATTCAATTTGCACTCATATTGACCAAACGGACTTGGTTGTACCGTATCAGTACTCACAGTGATAGAGGGACCCTCACTTATTTGGAGAGTGGCATTGTTCTTCACTACAGAGATGCTGGACAGTGGAGGATACCTTATGGTGGCAGAACACTTTAAGAGAGTAGCTTCACTTGGAAACAGCACAGATTCATTAGCAGAGAATGAGTGGTGAGGAGGTACTGTGGGAGATTATTGGCAAGCAATACTCAATGAGTGGTGAGGAGGTACTGTGGGATTATATGGCAATTGGCAAGCAATACTCAATGAGTGGTGAGGAGGTACTGTGGGAGATTACATGGCAATTGGCAAGCAATACTCAATGAGCGGTGAGGAGGTACTGTGGGAGATTACATGGCAATTGGCAAGCAATACTCAATGAGCGGTGAGGAGGTACTGTGGGAGATTACATGGCAATTGGCAAGCAATACTCAATGAGCGGTGAGGAGGTACTGTGGGAGATTACATGGCAATTGGCAAGCAATACTCAATACATAACTACGTATGCTGTAAATCTTTATCATACATACAAAACTTTACATGGTGTAGTTAAGCTCTAACTACAAGTACCCGATTTACAGTAGCTATAGCTACTTACCATAATACCTCACTTCTATGCTTGATTTTGCTAGAATCCTACTATTTGTGGATAGCCGTCCATAGTAATGAGAACATTGATGATTCATATTCCATACCAGCAGTGCTTCATATATTCCAGCATCATGATAAGTCATTCTAGTGTAACTTAAATTCTGGGAAATATATCGACTGCTCCGAACACCAATTGGTGCTTTTAATTGTTCACCATTGAAAAGCCAGACTATATCAACTTCATTTTTTTCTATTGATGCCACGACATGTCCCACAGCCATAAAAGTGAAATTGTCACCACTTGTGAATGTAACAACACTTTCTATTCCACCATTTAACAATATGATGTTGTTGTCTTCTTTATTCATTGACTCTACATAATAAGAAAATCAGATACATTTTTATATTTAAGAAGAATCAGCTGCATGCATGGCATGTGCAACTTTTTTTTTTTGAAAACCTGTCCATCACCATGCATGTCCAATAACTTATATCTCAACGTAGCCTTGTACCCATGCCTCATTCAAAAGGGAGAATGCAAAAGAAAGAAAAAAGAGACAGTGGTCTCAAAGGTGAATGACACATTGAAGGAGTCCAGAAATACTGCAAGGGTCCCATGAGACTGGCATAGAAGTAAGTCATGTATCGATAATTAGGCATTCTTCCTACATACTGTAGTGATAGCTAGCTAGTATTTATATCACTCTCCATTCTATAAGGCCACTATTTATAGAATCCTAGTTTCCTGTCCAAGAAGACATCCACAAGTGCTGCGGGCGGGAGGTTATTATAATTATTCTATTATTGCTTCGTTGTTTGTCTCAAAGGTCCTGTCTTCATCATTCCCCACGGGCTTTCCCAAAAAGAGCTGTATGTGAAGCCAAACGTGTGCGCTCTACTGCGTGCATGAGCAGTGAGTGGTAATAATAATATTTTTTGATGCGGTAACACTTTCAATACAGCGGTGGACAGGAAGCAATCATTCTATTAATAGTGGCTTAATACTATTATAGCAGCTACAGTTGGAGGAGTCCATACCTTTTGTATTGACCAGGAATTTAGCTGGCTTAAACAATGGATAATGCCTCAAATTGTTCAGAATCATTTTCTCACAATTTTCATTATAGCGGTAAAATAGGAGGAGTCCATTGTATCTCACTTCATAATCTCCGGCACTGCCATTGATCGAAGTCAATGTTTTGTTATCATCTGAGATGATTGCATTGGACGATTTTTGAATTAAACTTCCATTATGATACCAATTTAGATTTCTCATGATGTACTTGGCACTATCAGAAGTGATGTTCACCTCCAGAGTTAAACTCTGTTCATCCAATTGTGGTAACATAGGCATCAATAAATCTGCAAGCCAGCATAGAAGATAAGCCTCGCCCCTACAATCCACTTTGACATAAGCCGTGTTTACACGCACGGGTTGAGATTTGAACCGGATTCCAATCCACCTAATTGATATGGGTTGGGCTACCCGGATTGGAATCCGGGTTGGTACCGTTCACACGCGAAGCAAATCCGGGTTAGAACCCCCATGTAAACGGGGCTATAAACTGTAGAAACTTGCCTACCATCTTCGGAAAATGTCGTTGGCTACTAGGCTAGTCTGCACATGTGTAGTAGATACTAGGAGTGCAATTAGGGATTAATTGCACACGAAAATAATTATTACGAGGTAAAAAAATAATTACCTAGGTTGGAGGGGAGGGAAATGCATCTCCACTTAGCTAAGAACTATTTTGTGTGGAAATTGTGCAATGATAGAAATACTCAGAGATGTATACATGTCTATCCATGGATAGCATTAGCCAGCTAGATATACCCATTACCTTTCATTCTGATGACAATGCTACTGACACCTATAATGTGCTGATTGATTGCAATAGCACAAAAGTAGAAACTGGCTTCATAGTGTGTGACCCCAATATGCAAAGTCACACTAGGACTTGCACTAGCAGAAGACCATCGCTCAGAATGTTGTGTCCACCTATACTTCAGTTGTACTGGCCTGCCTATTGATGGGTTGGGGCTTATGGAGCAGTGCAACTTAACAACACTACCAAGTGGAACTGGACCAGTTGTATTTGAAGTGACTGTGACATGAAAAGCTGAATCTGCAATGATAAACATGATTATAGCTTCCAAGACTATTGGTAATAGCTAATCAATGCACCTTGGCATACAACACACATATTCTTTCGACGGTCACAGCTATTCCGGAAAGAGTGATAGTAGAATTTACATGACTGTATATCTGGAGTGTTGTAATCTTCATTGCAGGCAATTCCAACAAGGACTGGAGTATTTCTCATCCCATAAAATCTTCCATCAAGCGGAAAAGATCCTGTTGTGTGATTTTTCAATATCATACATGGCATATTGAATAAGATATTTCACACTATATTATGGTATTATTACTAAGACAAACAGTTCAAAATGTGTTGGAATAAGTGCCTTACATACACTGAAAATGCTGATTATTTTTAGCATGAAGATTTTTTTGATACAGGGTATATAATTAGCTAGCTATAAAGGTCTTAATACTACCTGGTATAGGATATCCAAGGAGTTTACTACCTGGTATAGGATATCCAAGGAGTTTACTACCTGGTATAAGATATCCAAGGAGTTTACTACCTGGTATAGGATATCCAAGGAGTTGTTTGCAGAAGATATATGTTTCAAATTTAGTCCAAGCCAAACTCTCATAAACGCTGACCCACATGCCACTAGTGCAGATTTCCACTCTTCCTTCCGTGGTATTGGTAAGTCTCACATCACCAGAGGTACATTCATGACTAGGTTGACTGGAATTCCCCTGGCATATTATGGCAGCTGGAGGGAATGACGTGTACCTCAAAACATGGTTGACACCAGAAGATGACGAGAATGAAAGCTGCTTGTCATATCCACACTTCAACAGAGTATCTTCGTTCCCTTTGCACTTCATTTTGTGTAGCAAGTGAGGTAGATGTATTTGTTTTTCAGCCACCTCATCTCTACAAGGCTGAGCCCCTGAAATCATTAACAAAGTGCTATACAGAAGGGCATGAAATGGGAGTGCAGTTATTGTAAGTAAGATAACTAGTATAGCTATTAATTTTTGACCCAATCTGTCCAATCTCTATATAGGAATATTGTACCACCAAAATTGCTATGGAAAGTAAATGAGAAGAGTCGATAATTATAGCTATAGAGAAGGGAGAGATGTGATTATTTTGATATTGATTTTCCTGATTGGACTTACAATTCCATGGAAATCCTAACTGCCGACATACCACCTCAGCTTCAGTAATGCTACTTTCATACATAGAAGTCACAGTTCCCCATACACCATCCAAACAGATCTCCACAATTCCCTCATTCTTTTCAAGTCCTCTTATTAGACGTATTGTACCATTAACACAATCATCAATAACTATAGATGGTTAATAAAATAATGATAGTAGTATGGCTAAGCAGTTTCAAAGGATTCTTTTAAGGTGTATGGAACCCATATGTCCATGGCATTGGGTCTATGGAAATCTCTAATATTGCCACTTACCATAGCAACCAACAACTACTGAGTCAGTCAAACGGCAATCTGAACTCTCATCTCCTTGGGAGATAAACTGATAAGTACAGTCACGGATAAATCTCGGATTACTAGTGTTGCTACAGGCCACATTGATAAGAGTGGTGTTAGTAGTTGAAGTGAGCTTTTTATATGAAGAAGAGGAATGCACTGCAACTGTAAATATAACCAAATGAATCATCAAAATTTGCGTCCACCATATCTCTATCGTATCAGGAAACCCAACAGCGATATTTTGACCTTCTAAAGGAGACCACCTCCCAACTGTGTATTTAAGTACACAATCACATTATTGTCCATACCAATTTTTTCCCTTCCAAGCAGATCTCTACAGAAAATACTGCTGTCAGTTTCATCCCAATTCCGATAGCATATGTTTCCCCATAGTCCATTTATACACACTTCAGCTGCACCAGCTGCTCTGTTGTAGCCTCCATACAATCTCACATCACCATGCTCACACTTGTCAGCTAAAGATCATCAAGTAATTGAGTAAGTAAGTATATAGTTGTGAGGTAACATTTGCAATTAGTTTAATTGTTGTTGAGTAAGATAGTGAAATTTTCCCAAATCGACTACAATAATCTAACTCTAAACTTATAGATTCAATTTCTGTTGATGAATCTCTCTCTCTCTCTCTCTCTCTCTCTCTCTCTCTCTCTCTCTCTCTCTCTCTCTCTCTCTGCCACTGTGTGTGTTATGATAATGTCTAATTATATGGCTAACCATCACAGTGAACTCCAGCATCTTGTTCAGAGGAACAGGTGTGGAGTCTATGCACACACTCTGTGATTTTCCTTTCATGACCTTTGCAGAATACGTTACTTAGGATATATGGACCATGTCCCGCACCAAAAGCCAAATTGACAATACTTTTGCTGTCTGTACAAAAAAAAAAAAGCCGTAAAGATAATCTTTTAAAAAATAACAACGCCATCCAAGACTTCTACCCAGTGGAGTTTAAGTATGCTTTCTCTCTAAGAGCTGTAATATCAACCTAAAGAGTTATAGTGGGAGTTCTTATTATAGCACTCACTTTCTCCTTGGAAACCTAACTGTCTGCATACCACAGCAGCATCAATGCGATTCCACCCACTATCACATATGGACCCCCACACTCCATTGTAGCACACCTCCACTCGTCCTTCACTGGAACTGTTTCCTCCAACTAAACGAACCTCTCCGAAATTGCATAAAGATACTGATTTCAAAAAATAGCTAGCATCAATTAAAGGTATGATGCTACAGTTATATGGGATTACCTGGTGATGGATTCAACTGACACCTCAAACCAGCATCAAGAAAGTGTCGCACACGATTAGTATATCTCAGTGAAGGACAGTCAACCAGTCTTCTTTCTAATCCAGTACACTTCAAACCAAAGAGTAAGATTGGTCCCACACCAGAACCAAATCTGTTAACTTGTTCTATTGTTATTCCTGCATTGACATAGTATAATTTCTCTATAGTTGTTAAGTGCTAACTATATTATGAACCATGCTTATAGACCCCATGCAGGCTAGCTATTTTAATTTTCATAAGTTTACTTGTCCTTCCATCTTCTTGATACAATCCAAGTTGTCTACAGGCCACCTTAGCATCAAGAGAGTCCCATTCTAAACGGTTCACAGTTCCCCAGAGTCCATTATTACTGCACACCTCCACTCTCCCCTCAAATTGATCCCTTCCACCAGAGAGACGTATTGCCCCAGGAGAACACTGTGTTGTGTCTACATAGAAATGCAAGCCAGCCATCAATGCTGCTACACAATACAGATAGCAGGGGGGTTGTACTTTTGAAAATTTTTTCCTCATTGTGCATACCTATAACCTCTCCTTTACAATAAACATAAACTTGTTTATTGATACCAACGGACTGCTCCGAGTGACAAAACCTATTGGATTGATGATCACAGTAGAGTAAGGCACTCTCATTTCCTCTGCAGCTGTAGGTATTGCTGGATGGCACATAGCCAATGAAGTGACTGATGAACACATTAGTAACATATTCTAATGGGGAAAAATAATAAAGTAAATAGCTAGTTAGTTATATATGGTTTGCCAATGGGGTAAGTTGTAGAAAGTGTAATGCTTACCTGCTTTGGTGGCAGGATAGCCGAGTTGCCTGCATACAACAAAGGAGTTCCTATAGTGCCAATCCCTACTGCACACTCTGGACCATGATCCATCTATGCAAACTTCAACATTACCTTGTTGTGGAACCAACCCATCAGTCAAACGAATATCTCTATATTGGCCTAGAAAGACAACAACCATATCCCAATATCCCAATCCAGCTGTTCCATGCACCCGTGCCTTGATAGTCATTGAATCCATTAGCAGTTACTAGCTTTTATTTACTATAGCTTTAAACTTTAGTTTACTAAACATAGCAAATTCAAAATTGTATGTGAAAAGTGTTTAACACCAATCTACAGGGGGCAATTACGAGGGTGGGGCAATTCTGACACTGTAAAATTTCAGTTCGCCTAGTTAGAGAAACAAAAATGACGGAATTGCCCCACCCTCGTAATTTCCCCGCCTTACCTTACCAATAGCTAGGTTACTTACAGGTAGGACAGATGACTTCAGTGTGGGTACAGGTGAAGGATACAAAGTAATTCAAAACAGTGCAATCAGATAGAGTAGACTCATTGCCATTACAGGAAAGATAATAAACCAAGTGTTCAGTGCTTGCACTACGAAAGACTGCAAAGCTTTCTGCGATATCTATAGAATAACAGTAGCCAAACTGCATAGATAGTTACTAAAAAAATGATTAACCCTTTATAGCTAACCAGTAGTTACAGAGCTATTATTATGCTTATTCATGCATATTAAAAAGTATAGTAGTTAGCTAACAGGTTCCTAAAGTCTATTTGCATGATCATTCGCTATAACTGCTATAACTTTCTCACTCAAATTTTAACCAAATTAGAGAGCTGATTATCCACTCTCTGCTGCATGGTGTTTGAAATTTGAAAAATAAGTTACAGTAATTATAGTGAATGATGAAGGGGTAAGGTGAATGTAAATACTAGCTCATGCATATCTGCATGCATAGAGAATATGCATTTCAACTTGCTTGAGAATGAAATCCTTCTACTGTCGGAGTCATATCCCAACATGCGGCATACAACAGATAAGATGTGGATATCTACTGCAGAATTGCAACTATATAGCCAGACAGTTCCTTCAAGAACAGGATGAAGAAATTGCAGTATTCCTGCATTACTATGACTGGAATTACCTACGAGACGCACATTGAGAATTTTAGCACTCTCAGTCTGTCTTTGAGCAACTGCAAAATTTAATAGAGCTAGTCACTACATATACGTATGCATAATCAAGTAGCTATCTTACCTGAATGCTGGATTAGTCCAGGAAGAATGAACAAAAGGATAATATAGACACCAGAACATGCCATGTTGATACTTCAGCTAGAGCTGCAGCAATGCAGACTTAATTGTTAGCTATTATAATAGTTACTGTGAAGTGAAGATTATGTTTTACACTTGATTGTCAAAGGACCCATCCCTGGGGATATAAATTGCCACTATGTTTGGTGTTTAACTGTCAAAGAACCATCCCAGGGTATGAGGTTTCATTGTAAATTGCCACTATGTATTAGTTGTTTTTGTTTGCTAATCGTCACTATGCCTACCATGTATACTGGGTGGGTACTATAGCTACTAATAAATTGGCTCATTCTTTCATCCAATCAACAAAAAAAAAGTTTCAACAATAATTATAGGTAGCTGAATTATATGGTTATAGTTCATAGGTAAATTCATTTAGCTAGACAAATGTTACAGTAGTCATGACTTTTCACTGGGCATTCATCACCTCAGAAGATTCTCCTTCAGGATCTCTCTTGCATCTGATGCTCAAGTCTCCACCAGGGTTGGAGTAATGAACTGCTCCTTCTGCACTGTTCTTGGATGACTTCATTCGACACCTGCATGCACTGATAAAAGTATAGATAGCTAGCTAACTACTGAACACTTAATTTGCATGCATTTTTGGCAATGTTATAGATAATTCATGAGAACAATATTGTTGTGTATAGCTTGCTTTTAACACTAGATTAAAAACAATTGTAATATTTTCGGATAGTAACGTGCATCCGAAAATATTTTAACAACGAAAAAAGCCACCTAGCTATATCTCATCTTATTCATGTCGTGAATCATAAGCTTGATATTATACCCAGGTCCATTTTTTGCACCTCTGTCTTGGTAAGTATAAACAAAACTTACACAATCATGGAGAGTGTCAAGAGAAATGCACCAACTAGTACTCCCCCAAAAAAGAATCCAATATTAATGCCGATCATGACAGTTGATTGAGGTCTTGAGAGTGTGCAGTCACCACTACAAGCAGACGTAACGAGAACTTCACTTCCATTCAAGTTGAGGGATACAGAAGATGCTGATACTTGAGAAGAGAATCTGTTAGTAAGTGTGGATGCAGTTTCATCACCACTGTCACTGGAGAACACCACCAAAGTCGAGAATGTAACAGTTTGAGCATTGTTGCATTGCAGTGAAGAGTTTTGAAGATCGTTAGTGGTTATATTACAAGAACAGCCCTTCTTCAGTTTAGCAATGATGCTCACTTCAATCATTCTCATTAAAATCTACAATCAATTGTAAATTGAATGGATGTGGTCATACTAAGTGAACTATCATAATATACTGTGGACATGCAAAAACAGGTGAAACACAATACACTCAATCCTCTGATAATAATGTATTTCCTTACAGTGTCTTCTTTACATGCAATAGATCCTTTCATATCAACTTGTATTCTTATATGAGCTGCATGTGTGGACAATATTTATGATTTTATGCATGCTGTATGATATATTATGCACCTTTCTCTTTTATCATCACTTGTAATGAGAACAGCACTCCAGTGGCATTCACTCTGCACTGGTACAGACCAAATGAATACCCTTTGACACTTTCTGTACCTACAGTTACAGAGGAGCCTCCAGTTGTATGGAGAGTGATGTTATTCTTCACTATGGAGATGCTGGACAGTGGAGGATACTTAATAGTGGCAGAACACATTAGGAGAGTAGCTTCATCTGAAAATAGCACAGGGTTACCAGCAGAGAAAGAGTGGTTGAGGGATACTGCATCAAAGTCATGATAATTTCTTGAGTAAAAGCTGTTTATAGGTTATAGATAACACTCACCATAATACCTCAATTCTATGCTAGACCTTGCCAAAATGACATAGCTGTCTACAGCGACTCTTAATTTTCTGTAGTATTCAGTACATTCTTCACTCATATTCCACACAAGCAACGCTTCATAAATTCCAGCATACTGGAAGTTTAAGTTAGTGAGGCTTAGACGTCTGGAGATGATTTGATGCTTAGCCTGCACACGACTTGTCAGTGAAGACATTGATTCACTACTGCCATTGAGTAACCAAACCACATCAACTTCACTTAGTTCAAATGATGCTGTAACTCGTCCAACAGTCTTGAGAGTGATGTTGTCCCCATTTGTGAAGGCAACAACATGTTCTTGTGCATTATTGAAGAGTATGTCAATGCTAGGGCTCTGATCAATGAACTCTATTCAAGAATAATAATAAAATCATAAATTAGATTCCATGCATGATTGTTAGCTATGAACCTCTAATGAAGGATATAATAGAGGACAAGCTTCTCAATAAAAAGTATATACAATCTCTCTACAAAAGACAAAAGGCTGGGTCCCAATGTGTCCACTGTTCATTGCTAGGTTCCTGTTTAGTATCTAGCAGCTACCTTTAACATCGACCAGGAACTTCACAGGTTTAAACAATGGAAGGTGTCTCGAATTCTCTAGAATCATTTTCTCGCAAGTTTCATTATAGGGGTTGTTCAGGAGCAATCCATCATATCTCGCTTCATATTCCCCAGCAGTGCCATCAGTTACAAGTGTATTATTGCCATTCGAATTTGAAGTATTTCCTATAGGGTTGCCATTCAAGTACCAATTCAGATTCCTCACAATGTACTTTGCACCCATTGAAGTGATATTCACTTCTAAAGTCAAGTTATTCCGTTCCTGAAATTGTGTAGAAGATAGCACAATAGCAGGGATCAGCAAATCTGCATCCACAAATAATTGAGTAGCATGTTATTCTCTTAGTTGTTTTATGTTACCTCTTGTTTGGATAATGATACTCCCAATAGCCAAATAACTGTTTCCAAGAGCAACCGCACAGAAATAGTAGGATATTCCATAATGTGCCATATCTATATGTACAGTCACTTTATTCTCACTACTTGTATAGGAAGTAAAAGTTCCATGATTTCCTCTCCATATTTACTCCATTTGTACTACTGGCAAGCGTATTGATGGGTCTGGGTCAATGGAGCAGTATAACTCAACACTGCTACCGAGTTCAACTGGGCCTGTTGTATTTGAAGTGATTGTGACATGGTAGATTGAATCTATATCATAGTAATAATCATGGGCACATGTTATTTATCACACAACTAGCTAGTTTTTTTGCAAGTGACATTTTTTGAGCAACTGAGGTGAGCTATAATCATGTTCTACCTTGGCATGAAATTCCAATTTCCCTCCCATGATAACAGTAACCTATGGAAGACTGATATCCAACTCTACATGACTTTATATCATGAATGCTGTGAACACAGGAGAGCCCAGATAAGAACGGATTATTTCCCGTTCCATAAAACCCTCCTTTAATTGAAAATGATCCTATAATATATAATACAATAATAAGATCAAAAGATATACTCAATACATATTTGGATAGCTACCTGGTATTGGGTAGCCAACAAGCTGTTTGCAAAAAACTAGTGTTTCATATTTGCCCCAGTACTCCTCACAAACACCAACCCACATGCCACTGCTGCAGATTTCCACTCTTCCCTCCATGTTATTGTTGGAGGAATTGGCAAGTCTCACATCACCTGAGGCACATTCATGACTAATTTGACTGGAATTCCCTTGACATGTCACAGCAACTGCTGGATAGGAGTTGTATCTCAATGCACTGGAGAAAGAAGATGATGAAAGAGACGTTCGAGAATAATCACAATTGAATACAGAGGCTTCGATCCCTTTGCAACTTATTCGAGTCACTAAGTGAGGAAATTGGGTCTGAGTAATCATGTCTGTACGTCTGTAGTAGGAAGACCCTATAAAGGAAGGAATCGTAGGTGGTGATGACCAGTGTTAACACATCATTGGGTGAGGGTGCATGAGAGGGAGGAAGCACCTAATGTATGAATTTCTGATAGAATTCCTTCACACCTTGATCATGAAAATCCTGATCAGATAATTTGCATGGGGGGGGGGGGGGGGGGGGGGGGGGGCTAGGAGCTAGGTCAAGTCTAGCTCTGCACTGCAAACCAGAGATGACTAGCTACTGTTGGTGAAAGATGCTACAAAGCAGCATCCGATTTGTTTTACTTACAATTCCATGGGAAACCCAATTGGCGGCATATGACCTCGGCAATAGAATTAGTCATGGACGGAAATGGTAGGGTCCCCCAAATGCCATCCAAACAGATTTCCACAATTCCCTTACTCTCTCCAGTCTTGTCTCCGTTCGTCAAACGTACTGATCCATCAATGCACCTTTGGGAAACTGTAAGACATAAGCTAGAATGCCATATTTGTTTGTTTTGTTTCCCAATATCAAATGTACTGAGGGAAAATGATTTCACTGCCATTGACCAATCAGCTTACGTACTTATCATTTGCAGTAAAAAGGTTTAATTGCATGCTGATTGGTTAGAGCTGAGCATGCGCGTGAACGATCTGCCATATCTGTCAGCAGACAATGAACAAGACTACAGAACTGGATCAAGGAAGCTTTCACTCATCAAAAGCAGTGAAAGCCACGACTCAACGTGGAAGAGTATTTACACTGGGGGACCAAGGTGAATGGCATGAGTACAAATGAGGAATAACTTGCTCAGATATCACATCAAAAGTATTATCTCCACATAAAGATTCAAATAGATATTGTGGGACTTGTAGTGAGAATATTAATGGCTAATTGCCATTCTCATGAAATTTATCCCGAATTCCTCATACCCAAGCTATTACATATACATACTCATCTTTAGCTATAGGAATATCTATCCTGTGGATGGGAGTTATCCATGCAGGAATAAATTTAAGATGTCTGTCTACAGAACTAACCAAAGCAGCCAATGACTACTGACGAACTTTGCCATTGGCAACCTGAGCTTGAATATCCTTGGACAAAGTCATAGCTGCAGTCGTCAACAATTCTTGGACTGTTTGTATTGGTGCATGTGACGTCTAGAAGAGTGGTATTAGTCGTGGGATTGACTTTAGTGCAGCAGGCTGAAGAGTGGATTGCAACTGTACAGTATGAAATATGATAGTTTCATTAAATAGTGCAATAAGTTGCACCATAGTTTAGCTATTGCAAACTGGGAAGGTCTTCTTATTTCTTTCTATTGTAATTACAAGTTAGCATTGTATCAACATTAACTGTATTGTAGCTGAGTAATACTTTTGCATATGGTAGCTATCATACCAAAGTTAGTTCTATTTCTTCCAAGTAATTGTCCACAGAAAACGTTAGTGTCAATTGCATCCCAATTTTGGTGGCATATGTTTGCCCATACTCCATTGATGCACACTTCTGCTATTCCAGAAGATCTACTGAAGCCTCCATACAACCTCACATCTCCATGACTACATATGGCAGCTGCATGGAGAACATACATTGAAACTTAAATAAAGACATGCATCCCCATATAGCCAGAAACTATAGAATAGGTTTACTAACCATCACAGCGAACTCTAGCATCTGATCCAGATTGACATGTATGATATCCAATTTGTGAATTTCTATATCTGCATTCTGTGAGATTTTTTTCATGACCTCTGCACGAGACATGACTCAGTAAGTAAGGACCAGTCCCTTTGCCTTTATTTTTGGTTCTTATTGCTGTGGCATCTGCAAGAGGAATGCTATTTTTAACATACAAGCTACATAGCTAGAATAACAGTTCTTGTCAAACAGGTTTTGATTACATACTTTCTCCTTGGAATCCTAGCTGTCTACACACCACAGCAGCATCAATATCATTCCATCCAACATAGCAAATGGACCCCCACACTCCTCTGTAGCACATCTCTACTCGTCCTTCACTGGAACTGTTTCCTCCAACAAGACGAACCTCTCCAAAAGTGCAAGTATGAACTGCATACGTAAAGTATAGATATGCATGGTTGACTATACATCATGTACTTGTGGTTAAGATCACAGAACTAGCTATAGGGTGGCCTTTGTGGAATTTTGAATGCATATAATAATTATAGAAACTCTTGAGAACCTCCAAAAAAAAAAAAAAAAAAAAAGAGGAGACATAGAACCTTTCTACAAACCAAATGTTCATATTTACCTCTGAAGAGAGCACATGCAACCTCTCGAAATGGCTGCATGCCCCCCCCCCCCCCCCCCCCCCAACCTATATGTAACTAGAGGTGTGCTCTTTTGAGATCAGGAATAACAATTAGTTCAGGATGTGTACAATGACCTAGGGAATCTTACCTGGTGATGGATTCAACTGACACCTCAGACCAGCATCACTGAAGTGAGAAACATGATAACTATATCTGTATGAAGGACAGTCTACCAATCTTCCTTCTGATCCACTACACTTCGAACCATATATCAAAATTGGCCCCACGCCACTGCTAAAGCTCTCCAGTGTTACTCCTATGAATAGTGAAGGATGGATTGGCAAGAATTAATGATGGTTCAATCCATAGACACTTTATTAGTTTACTTGTCCTTTCATCTTCTTGAAAAAATCCAAGTTGTCTGCAGGCCACTTTGGCATCATTGGAGTCCCATCCTGTATGACTCACAGTTCCCCATACTCCATTACTACTGCACACTTCCACTCTTCCCTCAAACTGATCTCTTCCATCAGAAAGACGTATTGCCCCAGGAGAGCACTGTGTAGTGTCTATACATAAAAATAGAGCCAAACATATAATGCTTAATTTTCCTGATATGACTCTTTCACCTAATATTATTATACTATGTAGCTATATACCTGCAAGCTCTCCTTTGCAGAAGAGATTGATATGTCTAATGACACCTAATGAGTTATCTTGTTGGCATGACTGTTCAGGTGCATGGCTACAGTTGAGTAGAGAACTCTCGTTTCCAATACACTTGTAGGTATTACTGGATGGCACAAAGCCAATGATGAAGGTATGGTAAATGTTGATCGCATATTCTATTGGGATAAAAATTGGCTAAGGGTATACAGGTCATTATAGCTAAGATGTACCTGCTCGAGTGGCAGGATAGCGGAGTTGCTTGCACACAACAAAGGAGTTCTTATAGTTCCAATTCCTATTGCACACTCTGGACCATGAGCCACTAAGGCAGACTTCAACATTACCTTGTTGTGGAACCAACCCACCAGTCAAACGAACAACTCCATTTGAACCTAAATATATTATAAGACACCCCCTTAATAGCCATGCATGGCTATATATAGCTTTCTAGCCCCTATAGCTAATTAATATCCAATTAACTGGCTATAATATAGCTTAAACTTACATTCAGGGCAGACAACTTTAGTGAATGTACATGCGGAAGACCTGAAGAAATTATCAGTTTTGCAGTCTGCTAGGGTAGATTCATCCCCATTACAGGAGAGAGAATACATCATATACTTAGCACTTTGATCAAAGGGTCCATGTCTTGCTGTATATATATCATAACAAGTAAAATATGCATGAACAAGTATTCACAGTTAGCCTAGCAATAGTTTGCTATAAATAAATATTAGACTTCATCTAGTTGGACACCTTAGCTAGACAGTCCCGAGCAGTTATATGCTTTGACATAATTGGTTAGATATCTCTCTACACCAAATTTCAGTCAACTTTGGAGAGAAATGGAATGTGTCTAGCATAAATACTGTTTATCATTGATTCCACTTGCTTGAGAATGTGACCCGTTCACTGTCTGACTCGTATCCCAACATGCGACATATCACTGATAGAGTGCTGATGTCAGTCACACCACAGCTGTACAGCCAATCAGTTCCTGTAGGAGTAGGACTAAGAAACTGCAGTACTCCAAAGTTACTTCCTTCTCCCTCATCTTTCAGGCGCACATTAAGAATTTTAATATCTTGAGCAGCTGACAAAACAATACAGTAATGCATCACTCAGATTTATCTGGCTGCTGAGGAATTCTACATGCTTTCAACATGACTTACCTGGATGCTGAGTCAATCCAGAAAGTGTTAATAAAACCAACTTAAAACATAAACCAAAACTTCCCATGTTATTGAGAGACAGCAACATACAACAGTTGAATTGAGTTCAGCTTTCCTGGGAAAATTGTCACCTATAAGTAGCTGTATACCCCTATGCAATGGGTGACTTCACACTTCAGAGAATAAAGGCCTACCTTTAAAAATTGTAGGTTTCACTGTGAAATGTCACCATGCATGGCACAAAGTGAATCAATCATAATATATCTTCTCACCCATATGGCAAGCAAGCTCATGATATAGCTATAGCACATGCCCAAAATACGGCCATGAATAAGTTATTCTTAATAAAAATCACAGAAACACAAAAATCCGATTTATATTATAACAACATTATAAAGAGCACATGCACTTTAGTTATATGAGGAGTATAATTCTACTACTGTCCAGTAATGAGAGTATAAATATTGTCCTGAGAGGAAATCATAGTTTGAGCTTGTTCACTTCCCACTATTCTACACAAAGCCAAAACATCAAATCGCGAGTAAACCATAGTGCAGGTGACACCTTCCATTTCAGCTTTTTCTCTCAAGAGGTTGACAAGCTCTGGATAGAACTCTGGATAGGTTGGTATGGAGTAAAATATGATATGACGAACACCACGAAGTTTGAGCCTGTACAATGAGTGAAGTATGTATATAATTAGCTATGTCATGTAGAAACCAATATTATGGGAACTGCCAAAAAATTTTAAATTTTAATCTTGCGATTGTAGTCTCCAGGCGGTTTCTTCTTGAGTTATCTTAGATCCCTAAAACTCCCTTTTAAAAAAATTCTAATAATCACAAAAACAGAGTTTATAGTAAGGACCCACGTGGCTGAAATTTGGTGTAGGGATAGTCCATAGAACACATGACAGAAGTTTGCTTCAAAACATGTTGGCACATACGGTAACTATCATCTGTATTACATAATGATGAAATTGAAGGACCTTTTGGGGGTGGTATGTGCCACTTTCATGATAAAATCTTACATAATGGACAATAACTGGAAAAGCGTAAGTCCATGCATGCATGCTCAGCCATGAGAGCTAGAGAATAGTTCCCAACATTATAAATGTATGTAACTATACAGTACTAAACATATACCTTCTGAAGAAATGCATTCTTTCTGTGTATAGAAGAAAGTGGGTCTGTCCATGATAGAACTTGGTTCTTGCTCGGGAAACATTGGATGTTTTGGTGTACTCACTTAGCTGGAGGAAGTCCACTTCATGCTTGGTCATGTGATTTCTCAGACGAATGAAATCAAAGTACGAAGGAATAACTATGCAGGTCTGCTTCATAAGTTCTCCAGTGAAATCAGGTAAAATCTGAAATAAGGAAAAAAAAAAAAAAAAAAAAAAAAAACATTAAGGCCATGCTATAATGATAACACTTTTTTTTTTCTGGAATAGCTATTTTGATGGTTTCAGGACCTTAGAGTGTAAGAATATCATGCCCAGGGTTAGGAACGTGATAAGATATTCATAACTTATGAGTGAAGAGTGTCATGTGTACCTTTGACCTTGTACTTTGATGTTTTCTTTTCTTGCAGTAAAACACCTCTCAAAATATGGCTTAAAAATTCATAATAGCTACATGCATGCACAGCATTTTCAATTGCTACTACAGTGTATAAATAGGGGAAGGTGACAAGCTCCATGGAGTATCGAACCTCTCGGATAAGATTGCTATTTCCAGCATCTGAAATGGATGGAAGTGAGCTTCACAATCAAATGTTTCACATGAAACAAAACTACAGTTATGACACTACTGGAAGGGCTATTTACAATGAAATTCAAAATTCTGTTACTTATGAAAGCAATGGTTCTGCAAAAAAGGAGGCCAGTTCGAATTATCATGTCAATTTTTATGATGATTGTGATATTGGGTGCAGTAAGTGCATGCATATTCTTCGCACTTGAGATCAATGAACGAAAATCAGATGCTGCATCTTTGCTAAAGGCTACTTCGAATTCTCATAATGATGTCCAAGAGTTGAATGCCTCTATTAACAGTATCACACAGTTAAATCACACAGTTCATTTTGCACTGACTTCAGTCCAAAGTTTAAACAACTCATTCAATCAACGTGCAAGTCAAAATCAGCTATCAACAGACAACACGATTCAGCAATTAAACAATGTCATACTTCAAATAATTCAATCAATTGCAGTGTTATCCTGTGCTGCTCTGCCTCCCTCCTCATCCTCAGGCTACTATTGGGTCAAGTCCTCTAATGACACTGCTGTGTGTGTGTATTGTGACATGACCAAGGTATGTGGTAACATCACTGGAGGGTGGATGAGAGTGGCTGAACTGAACATGAGTAACAGTGATCAGCAGTATCCCAGTGAACTCATTGAGCACAATAATTCAGATATTCGGACATGCACTCGTCCAACTGTCCAGACAACACAAACTTCTCTTTTTTGCATTTCATCTGGAGGCAGTGTAGGTCTAGATGGCTATTTCGTTGATGGAGTTATCCTCACTCATGGAAGCCCACCACGACAACACATCTGGACGTTTGCTGGAACCCGTGACGAATTGGTTACTCATTCTTGGTCTGGCTGTCTCTGCCTTCGTCCTTTTCCATTTGTTCCACAGCCATCATTCTTCATTGGGAATGACTATTTCTGCGATGCAGGCAGTAGAGATCACTTTGTAGCTCAGACATTCTACACTGATCCATTATGGGACGGGGCCGGTTGCGAATCCCCTAGTTTTCCTAACACGTGCTGCAGCTTCAACAATCCTCCATGGTTCTTGAAACAGTTGCCACGACCTACCACAGACCCTATCGAGATGAGAGTATCCCATACCAGTGATGGTATTCGCATCCATTCATACGAAATATACGTTCAGTAAAACACTAGTTATGACAAGATTTATTTTGTGCCCTTTCTTATTATTTATTAGCTTCACTTGTATGCTCATCATTTTAGCTATACACCTTACCCAAGTTATGTATGACATCATCATATATTATGTATGACATCATCATACAAATCATGTGATCACTTTAAATTACTTAAAATATTCAGAGGAGATATGGACCTACCTGAGTGATGAAGTAATCGAATCTTGCTGTAGGCAGGTCCACATGTGAAAGACAGGAGATCCTATGGTAGACGTGAGACACCTGGACCACCACTTGTGAGATGGACCCTCCATAATAGGGCTCACAAGCTTTAACTCTTCCTGCAAAGTCTATTCATTTCAAGTCAAGGGTATCCTGTAGTCAGTTTAGCTAGAAGTCATTCCTTTTATACTTTAGTACAGTTTATATCCAAACCTGGATGATAGACATGGGAATCTTGAAATTGTAATATAGGCATATAGGATACTTTTACACTGTGTGTTGAATAAAGAGTTTATTTCAGGAGTCTCAAATTCGCTGAAAATGAGGGTCTGCCGGTAGAACTTGCTCCATCCATTAATGGACCACATTCTCACTCGTGAGAAATCCACACCATGCGATTCTCTCGGCTGCAAGTGGGTGTGGTCAAACAAGTGGAGCAGGTGATCCCAGTTCTGCATGAGATACACATCAGCTTGGTCTAAGATTATCACTTCCAGTGAGGAAAGAAAGTCATAATCTCTGTTCTTGTCCCTATGGAATTATATCACGGCAACTATATGCAACACCACAAGTTCATAACTATACTAATACCGAAGTCAATATAAAGCCATTAGTACTATAGCATGAACTAAAATTACCGATAAAGCCCGGCCCATTTATAACGAGGGTTTATTCGACTGCTAATTCTGCAGCCATTAAAATGTATACCAGGATTGAAATGATACAGCTCAACTCTTTGTGGTCTGTTAGCAGTACCAATTCACTTTACAAGAGAGGGTGTGTGGACAGAACTAAAATTGGGATTGAGTCCGGGTTGAATCAGGACTATAAAATTAAAGATTACCATAATCATCATAACGGTGGAAATGATTTCATGCAAGACTATACATCATACTTACTATAAGCAAACAAGCTAACAGCTAGGCCATAATTATGAGTCATGATACCAGAAAATAAGGGGAGGTGCTTAGCTAAGGTCAGACTCTTTGACTAACTCTTACCCTTCAGCTCCAATAATGGTTCGTAGTCCTAAAGGTGAAGCGATGATGATATCAGAGGAATAGAACTCGCTGTATAAGTTGACAGTGTTCCGTTTTATTGCTATCCCAACTCGAAAGCAGTCATCAATATTACCAGCAAACATGGACTCGTAAGATGCTTAAAGAAAGAAGGAAAGAAAGAAAGATAGAAAGAAAAAAGAAACTCATTTTGCACTTGCATACAGAGCTAACGTTGTACCTGGCTTGGGGATTTTAGACTTAATGTGTTCCTCTTCTCTATACTCCTCTATAAACCGCTTCCTATTGTTGACTTGTCCCTGTACATCAAGATAAATTGAATGGTATGTATCAGAAGAGCACAACCATGTGACCATGACAGTTTTTGCAAACCTTTCCCTTGGGCAAAAGAAGGCTAATGAGCATATTAACAGTTCTTAGTGCGGCTTCACGAAAGGGAACCAAAATGAGGACCTTTGGACGTGTCAATCCCTGATCACGAAGCTCTCTAGTTCAAAAAAAGCATAATATAACACTCAGTGGTACCTCACAATGTGAATATTTTAAAACCAGAAAAAAGAATTGCTAGAGATGCCTTGGACAAAGTTACAAAAGAGAAAGTCTCCTCATTAGTTATATTATTAAGAAAGGGGTTTTGAGGATTTCACTTACTCAATATCTCTGCCCTCCTTGGCAGCTAGAGTTAACTTGGCGTTGTTTTTCAGTATCTTTGAACGTGTCTTCAAGATGTGGTTTAGACCATGCAACAAGTAGAGTTCACGGAGCTCTTCACCATTCTCAAAGGTTCTTCTTGCAAACAGAATGTCCTGGGTGATATTATGCTGTATCCTTTTACCATGACAATGGCAGGCATTTATGGTGACATTAATTAATGGCTGTCCTTGGCATAGCATAATATTAAGTGCTTTCAGGAGAGAGTGATGTTTTTGTTTTTTTACTCTATGAATAATAGACCACTCACCTTATATGAAGCTAATATTGAAAACAACTCCTTCTGAAGTGGCGAAAATACACAACTTATATCAGCATCAACACTTACAGAGTGAACTGTACACCACACGCCTGATAGGACTTTCTTGACCTATAATTACACCAACAAATATTATACCAATTCATACTAGTTGGAGTAATATGATATACATGGAGCTCTGGGAGAGATTTTCCTTCAGAGTTCATTCGTTGAGGAGTCCTAGTAGACAGACATTCAGCTGTACTCACACCACCGAGTGCAGGCTCCTAAATTAAACGATAATAATGAATCCTGCTATTACAATTTTTATTTTAAACAGATCACCATTGTATGCTTGTATTTCAAAGGCTTGGATAAAGTACTTGATAGCTCCTCTACTTCGTGCTCACTCAAATCTTGTTCAAAGTGGACCACAAATGGATCTTAAAGATTACACATCTGTTGTAATAGAGCTTAGAGAGTGCACATTGACATATCAGCTGACCATTACTGGGTGTTGAGGATTCCATCTCATCCATTTCCAGTTCATTCTCCATTTCCAGTGCTGCTTCGGCAGATTCAGATCCACATTCAACACTATCGATATCACTCCTTCCATTTTCATTACTAGGGCTACTCTCACCAGTCAAGCCATCGTCAATGTCTTCATCGTGTCTGCTCTCAAGTTTGGCTTCACTTCTTTTGACTTCATTTTTATCACCAACCCCATCCAGATAGTCGGCTTCAGATTTGTCTCCTCCATCATAGCCCAGCATATTCATCAATAGGTCATACTCACTAGGACCTTCACATTCACTCTGCACAGTGATTAAAATCTCATCAAATACTGTGCTATGGAATTATACTGGAAGTTAACATAAGTATTCAGTGATAGAATTGATATAGCTAGCTAGTACTAAAGTGGATGGGATCCAAGGATTGAGGGGATTTCGATCCCCCCCCAAAAAAAAAAAAAAATTTTTTTTTTGACCATGCCTACTTTGCCTAGTTCTACCCCCCTGATCCTGCAACCCACAACAGATCCGGCCCTGAATAACAATCCATGGTGACAGTTTACTCTCAACCTGCAATGCATTACAGTACACATATCAGCCAATCTTGTTATTAACTTCTACTAACTTCATCACTTGAAACCAATAGGTCCCTTTCCTTCTTTTCAATTGAACTAGATCGAGATGAAGCTGCAACCTGCAACTTCGGTTTCTTGGGTTTTGGGTGTGTTTTGGACTTCCTGCCACCACCTCGTCTCTTCTGCTGCCTCTGGATGATCCAAAGGTGGGTAATATCAACGATGGTAAGGAGAAATCAAGGAGAAACTTACACCCATCTTTCACAAAGTCCACGTGGGTAACATGGTAATAATCGTCACGTCAGGTTCAAAGGTTAAAGCTGGCCAAGGTCAGTCATAATAGCGCGCGCTAGCATACAGCGCGCGCAATTAAGTGCGCGTGCGCATCACGAAGAATAACTAGCCCCACCCTATAACCCTAGCCCTGCAATTCAAGTGGATGAGCGAGATGACATTCACAGCTGTGTTAACGCTTTATTTTATTCTGTCAGCTGGTAGAATTGAAGGTCAGAATCAGATCAGCAATGTCAAATACAGACCAGGTCAGCAATGTTCCAATTTAAAAAAGTGTATTTTAATATCCTTAAAATTTTAGGTCAATGTTTAACTGGTGACAAGCATCGTGAACTTCCATGTCCCCAGCCTGAAGGACCAGACTACAGGGCCTGTTTCCAGTGGAGCAATAACACTTGCTGCACTGCTGAATTCACCACCCAACTCGAGAATGCCACTGTGAGAAATGTCGATGGTTTTCACTGGAGCAGGTGTCCCACTCCTCTCTCTGAGCGCTGTCAAGACTACTTCAAGAGAATAGAGTGTTTTTATAGGTCAGTACTATAAAATGATAATCATAGGTAAGGCAAAGCAGGCTACTCTGAACGGTAGGTAATTCCAAATTGTTCAAAATAGAGCTCATAAGCTCGAGGAATTTTGACTGTTCGGAATAGCCCTGCTTTGCCTTGTGACTAGAGCATTATTTTAGCTAGCTAACTGCATCCTTAATGACTTTATGAATGAAGTGCATAATTATCTTCTGAACTGGGAAGCTTTCTAACAAAACTAAGGAACAGTTGACTGGGCTATTGATATTCTTAATGGTGCAAACAATCAATATATATATGTGACAGTCGAGGGTATAAATCAAACTTTATTCATGTTTTAGTCAAAGTTTCCTTTTGTCATGACTGATACTCTACAATACAATTTTCTGCCTTTCGAGCTTTTTTTTTTTCAAAAGTAGAAAGCGTGAATAAAGTTTGATTTCTACCCTCGACTGCCACATATATATATCTTGATGTAAAGAGCTGGTTTAACAACTTATAACAGTTATATAATGTAATGGCAACTAAGATAAACTGTAAAGAGATACATAGAAAAAGATTATGCAACTGCCTTGTTATGATCATTGAGCAGGTGTTCTCCTAATGTGGCTCATTGGGCCCTGGAACCCTATCCTAGTGCATTCACTGGGCTTCCTGTGTGTGGAGACTTTTGTGACAATTGGTTTGATGCCTGTGCAAGCGACTTCACCTGTGCTAGGAACTGGCTCACTGACTGGGTTGAAATCAATGGGATAAATCACTGTGTCAATGACACATGCCAAACATTCAGGTATTCTTTTTTGTTACGTAATATTTTTAGTAGGGGAAGCCCTTTAATTAATTAGCTAGCACACCTGTCACCTGTTATGTGAGCAGAATAATTCCAAGGGTTGTGTTTCAAGCCAATCCCTTGAACATTAGCATAGTGATATTCACTCTCGCAACTTTCAATGAAACCCCAACCTTTTACCACACGTAGTGAAGTCATCGTTGAGTCATTACCACATTAATTGTCCTTAATTTTAATAATGTAGTGAGATTTATGGTAATGGTACCAACCTCTGCAACGTATTGTGGGGTAACTCCTTCATCTACACCAACACCTCTCCAATGGACCCAAACCGTCAGTGTCTATCCATATGGTGGCCTGCCAATGAAACCAATCCAAATGACATTCCTGTGAGGAACATTTTTGGAAGTGCAGTGGACACTGTGACTCCACCTGCTTGTAATGGAAGTGCAATGGACACTGTAACTCCTAATGGAGTTGGAAGGAGTGCTATCAGTTTGAGTGCCACAATCTTAGTAATGGTTACTACCGTGTGTTTGTTTCTATGATGCAGAGAGGAGTTAACTTGTTGTTAGGTATTCATTATATTTTACACATTGGTTGTTGTTATCATCAGTTTTGATCTCCTCTCAGTTATTTAGACTATTCAACTATTTCAGGGCAATGTACAACATTGGATATGCAAAATGCACATGGGTGGAAAAACTCTAGGATCTATTATTAGCTATATCAGACGTTACCGCGAGTGGCTCACTTTATTAGTAAAAATCATAAAAAGGAAGATAAAAAATTCAACACCATTGCATTATTATTATTAGCATTCATTCACTCATTTTTAATTTTCATAGCTTCTGTTTCATCTCTGACTTCCTTCAGGAACTCAATTAAATTGGATCCTCCAGTGCCCTTATTGTCCAGAGCAGGATTCACACTGTGTTTGGTTTGGTTTACAATGTACCGTGTAGCAAGAATCAAGTGGTTCTTTCGAAAACGAACAAGCTCTTCCACAACTTCATCATAGCTTGCAACCAAGTCCTTATCTCCAGATGCTTTGCAATAATCTCGAATGGAAGGCATCTTCTCCAATTCTATCAGAAAGTCTCTATGCTGTTGCGGCATATAGTCTCTCATCGCCAAGACAAATTCACTACATTCTTTACCTGAATGCTCAGTGCCAAGAAATAAGTCAAAAGCATATATGATTGAACTTTGACCAGCACTTGCACCATAATACTGCTTAGGAGCAGGATCTACTCCTTCGTATATTACACCTTTTGGAAATGCATCCAGTCCCCTAGATCCAGCAAAGAAAGGACGCATTTTAACAAAGAAGGTCTTTGGATCACAGCCATCGTACATCCTGTCCACTGCCTTTTGCATATCCTGTAAAGCTGTCTTCATGGTCTGCAAGTTCTGTGAAATCAATTTATAATTTCGACCGGCCATTTCGTTAAAAATGGTGGCCATGGCCTTCAAAGCAGGAACGGCAGCCACTTCCACTAGAATGTGAACCGCAAAAAACCATGATTCGTCCTTTGTACCAGTGAAGGTGTGCAGTATCTGTAGGTTGTCCAAATCCATTGGCTGAGAAGGATCCTGGAGTCTGTAATTATACAGGACAGTAGTTGCATAGCAACCAATTGGTTGCATCCCAAGATGCTCACTGACTGCAAACCATGGAATGGCTATCTTTCTTGGCACCACATTGACAAGTCCTGCCTCACCTTCCATCCAGATGTAACCCTGTCCAAGGAAAGACAGCATCAGATACGCACGCTGCCACTCCTTCACACTTTTCAGAGTGGATTCGTTGAAATCTCTTTCTGGAAGTGAGTCAATTACTCGTCGGAGCTGCTTCTTCTCGATCAGCTCTGATATGTTCGACAAGACCCTTTCCCATTCGGAGAAATACTCTCCTGGAAGAGATGCCAGAGGCAGTGAGGACACAAAGCCTGTTTCAGAGGAGATGTCGAAATTTGATAAGTCCATCTCTCCTGATCAGCTGTTTTAACAGTTATCAATGGTAAGTTGATCCAGCCGTGGGCGTTTCTTTACTGCCAAGTGTGTGGTGGGTGTGTGGTCATGTGATTTTCAGAATATTGCGCATGCGCGCATAATAAATAAAACTTTGTACTAAAAACTAAATATTAGTTATTAGTGTTAGGGTTAAAGCAGCTTAAAATTGAGTGGTCGAGGAGTCATGAACTGACGAACAATATCATCAGTGACAGCTTTGCGACGTTCCTGATGTCCTCCAACCAGCTTCTGCAACACTGAAATCAGTTCCTTCTTCAGCTCACCAGTCAACATATGACCAGATTCATACTCCTACAAGAGATAGAATATTTCCTAAAATAGATTCCATAGTAAAACCTAGTGGTAAAAATCACATGACTGTCTAGTTATATACCCACAAAGTAAAAAGGGTCAAGTACACAGCTGACCCATTCCTTGCATATTATATCTCCACTACTCTGAAAGTGGACAACCTCTCAACAAAGGACAATCTAAAAGTATCATTGTATATACAAGCTATATAAACTCTGTACAACCTCTCTCAAAGGACAAAAGGCTGTCCATTATTTGGAGGCTTCACTTTAGATTTCTGCTCTAAGAACTTGGCTCTTACTGTTTTGATACGAGCTAGTTGGTCGTCATCTTCTAAGAAGAAAGAGAGGTACTGGTAGGATACATCAACTTCTGTGTTCCCACCCAACTTTCTGTGTTCCTCTACTGTGTCTTGTCCACCGGAAAATGCATACTTGTTGATCTGTAACACGAATACATTATTCTGACAGTCACACAAAGCAGCAAACATCAAACTCTAAAATGTGAACACTGATAGAGGCTCAGAGAGAATAAATTTCCAGGGTAAAGCTCTGAAGACAACACATTAACAATGTTTGCCATAATGGGGTTTGTAGACAAGGCATACTGCAAACCCAACTTGACGATGATTACACACACCTTATGTTTGATGTCCTTCATGGAATCAGTAAGGAAAATGGAAGATGTGGGGTCAGAGGCACTCATCTTCGACTGGGGGCCTTGCAGGGCGGGAAAGAAAGTGGAGTGGAGTAGAGCTGGCTTGTGGAAGCCAAGGCGAGGGGCCACATCTCTCGTCATCCGAAAGTAAGGATCCTGAAAACCCATCAATAATCACATTAGGGCTAGCAACACTAAAGTCGGTTAAGGATTTATTTTTACATCATTGTACGCATCTTTGTACCTATTCTTGGGTAAACTGAATATGCAGTAATAACCTTTGTATTATGGATGGTACCTTGATAGATTCATGACTATTTCCATTTTCATACACTCTGCTTTAAACTATTCTAACCTGATCAATAGCACAGGGTATCAGACATTGTATGTCTTTCCTCTCCCCGAAGATTTGGGGAAAAGTCGTGCTGAAGGCTGGAGCAGCCTGAACAGCAGGAAAGCCCATCTTTCCAATATTGTCACTGTCCTGGAATCCAAAGATACCCCTAGCCTGGTTCATTGTCACACACTTCTGCACACGAAGAATCTGACGGTAGAAACTTGGCTCTGAACTGTAGGTAGGAAAAAGCAAGAGATGCGGATCAGGAGAACTAATTTAAAGATAATCTCCCTTGTCTTGAGTTTTGCATCTGCAACAGCTAATTTTCACAATAGACTATTTTGTCATTATTGTTGTTGTTGTTGCTCTGACCTCAAATACTCAATGTCTGAGAAGATAAAGGTCTTATTGACGTCAAAGCCGCAGGCGATGATATCTTTGGCGTTTTCATGTGCTAGTCGGTTGGATTCCTCCACTGTCATATCTTTCCAGAGGAACTTTTCGTCATCGGTCATCTGGACCACAAGTGGAACATCAAATACATCCTGCAGATACCTTTAAAAAACAAACAAACAAACAATTTTATCATAAATGACTAGCAAAGCATATTATTATTCTAAAATGGTAGGACTAAGCCTATACTAAACTTTATGACAAGGTCACTTGTAGTCATGAAAATGACCCAAATCTCGAACTAGAGTACCATAACAGACTCTTACTTTGTGAATAAGAATGGAATGAGATGACCAAGATGCATGGATTCAGAAGAAGGTCCCCGGCCTGTGTACAGAAAGAAGGGCTGCTCCTTCTCATATGCATCTAGGATCTTCTCAACATCACTACAAAATACAATGATCTGGTAAAGGATCATCAAATAACTATAATCTGGTAAAGTGAGGCCAAAGGTGGGTACTTACCGATGTGAGAAGAAAATATTTCTCCGTAAAAAGTGGTGGACTTTTCTTTTAGTGACTGCCTCAATCCTTGCAAGAAGGTCATCGCCAATTCTCATGCTTCCAAATTGTCCTAGATAAGGAACCAGATTGCTTCCAAATTTCCCAGGGAACATGACACATTTGAAAGGCCTCACTTACTGATTAGTTTATCATAGTCAATAGTAGCCTGCCCTTGGCCAGCCTTTGCCACCCATGGCGTCACTACCTGTTCTTCTTCACCCATTTCCTCTTTCTTCTCCACTTGATCTGTCATCTTCTTAAACATACAATCTTCTTCACCTTACACACACACAATATATAAACTATCAACTATCTGTGCTGATGCAACGATCTGTGCTGATGCAACCTGACAGGGTTATTGGTTTACTCCACGTGCAATACACGAGGGGTGGAGCTTGTGAATATATCAGCTCCGCCCACCATTTGGTGCACCGCCCACTACAAACGAGCATGCCGACCGAGCTAGTCCTATGCATCCGACTTTGAGAACGTTTTTATAGCCTTGGTATCTTGCTAGCAATGAAGAGCTACATATATCTGGCTCGTAGTTAAAAGGATAGGAACCGGCTAGGCTATAGGACACGTTTATAGTCCTACATGTGGTGAATTGAAGTGACATGGCTGGAATAAGGGGTGGAAAATCCACAGAGGAGGTTGGGGAGAAAGAGAAGTTGCTCTCTGCAGTGAACAAGTCCTTGGCTAGTGCGTGTGAGAACGAAAACTGGGGACTGATAGTGGAGGCAGCAGAGGATTATCAAAGGTCAAAGAGTTCAGATGCATGTTGTATTGTCTGCATAAGTATTAACATACTTTCATATTGATTGATAGTTAGATAAAGTACTGAATTCAGGATGTTATTACATATTCTCTTATTTTGGCTAAACTATTTATTTACTGTATCCAACAGAACTAGCTACAAATTGAAACACACTGCACTGCCAGAAATCAAGTGCTTTTCACAAGATGAAAAGGTAAGTGTGTTAGCTAATCAATTGGAAGTATAGCTATTCCTTTTTTGTAAGATAACAGGCTAGCCTATACTAAGATTTACTACAGCTGATTTGAAGTTTAGATTGAAATCTGTTTCAGTTTTGGGTGGCTACCGCTCTTTGTTAACTCTCTTTTCTTATATTTCTCCATTCCCTTTACTTACCTCTCTTCCTGCATGCTCCCTTCCTTTACATCCAATTCTCTTTCTTATCTTCCTCTTTTTCTGCATGTCCCTTGACTCTACAACCTCCAACTTTCAGGAAGTCTTCTTAAAGATCAGCACTACTCTCTACCAGAAGTCTCAGAGTCTCCATAGCATTGCATCTGTCAATGACCTGACTTCTGAAGTCCAGAAAACTGTAGACGCAAAGAAACTTCACTCTGGTATGCATCATACCCCCAAACTGAAGTATATTATAGGCCATACTATTATTACTTACTTAAGAGACCAAATGTACTAACAAAGACTGTATTTCTAGGGCTGCCATGACATTGAGCTTATGATTACAGCTGTGTGCATTGTACCTCTTAAAACAAGGTCTCTGTATTAACAATACCAGGTCATTTCACTATCAAAATAACTGCAGTGTGTATATATAACGTTCAGATGGTGATAGAGCTTCAATGCAACATTTTAAAAGACAGCTAGCTACAGAGCTGGATTGTCTTTATCAGATTCTGTATCAAATCCCTAATCCATCTATTGTTTGTATATATCTATTGTGTGCTAACTTGGTGTTGTGGGGTTGTACATATTATTAGTGCATGGGGATTGATGTGGATTGGATTATAATTATGTATGTATGCAACGTTTAGTTCCTGTGTAATCTGATGTGGAGTTACCATAACATTAACTGCATACAGACATAATGTATGTGTGGGTGCATGCCCATTCAACAATACTATGTACTGGACCATTGGGGGAATACCTAGCTAATTTCACTTTTGTCCTTTTAAGGGATAAGGCAATTATTATTGGATCAGAGCCATAACAAGACAGTATGTTGTCTTGGCAAGACTATCTATGATTTAAACCTGGAACTAACTACGACCTTTGTATATGTTATCATCACCGCAGCCCTTGAAAGCTTTGAAAAAGAACGTTTATCTTTATCTGAACTCGAAAGCACACTCCAAGAAATTCTCCCTCCATCTCCTAGACATAATCCTAGCATGGAGGCTATGGAAAAGAAAAGAACTGCCATAGATTCTGAAGATATGAGACTACAAGCTTTCTTGAATATGCCTGAAGAAGAATTTGCAAATGCATTGGATCAGGCCATGGAGACAAAAGGTTGGTAGACATAGAGCTGTTGCTGCCAAATGAATCTTTGTATTATCATAGTATATAGTATAGTATATCATAGTATATTATAGTATATCATAGTATATCATAGTATAATCACAGTATATCATGCATACAGTAGTATCATTCTATTTTGGAGTCTTGACTGTCTTTCCACAATGCAGCAGGTACCCTGCTCATTAGAAGGGATATTCTCCCAGGCTATAGCTACTTGAATATCACCATCGAGAAGATTGCACTGAAGGACCCCCACAACTACATCGATCCTTTCATCACTGTATCAGTTAAGAGTAAGCATGTTACGTATTATGTTCCAGCCTGGCCATTGCAAAATAACGGACACACTCGGGACCCAGCCTTTTGTCCTTTGTAGAGAGCTAGGTTGTCCTCTTTCTGTATAGAGTCAATTATACAAAGGTTGTCCTTTGGTGTGAGGTCTGTCTTGGTGTCCTTTATATGGAGTTTCCACTGTAATTATTATTCTACACATAGGCTTAGTAGCAGAAAACATAGAGGAGAGTCAAGATACACCAGTGATGAATGAGAGGGAGCCCTCGGCCATCACCTTCAACACCACTATCCAGATCCAGCGTCCGTTGGAAGAGATTCCAGGAGGCTCTGCCATTTTCTTTGAGTTCAAGCACTACAAGCCAAAGAAAGCTATCACCAGCACAAAGTGCTTTTCGTTTATGGAGATGGACGAAATAAAACCAGGGACTACTTACCTGGAAATGTGAGTTGTTTATTCGTAGTTGTTTAGGTTTTGGTAAAGAGATTATCCATTTGGGACTCAGCTCATTAGTTTAATAATTATAGCTAATTGCTTATATTATGGCTAGTAGCAAAAATTGATTCATTGCGTGTGGTATTTTATTTGTAGATATAAAAAGCCTACTGACTTTCGTCGCAAGAAACTCTCTCTTCTCTCAGCAAAACCTCTTTATCTTCACTTGAATTTATCATTAATAAAACCATAATCTTTACTGTCTATTGTTAATACAAATAAACTGCCTTTTTGCTACATACAATTGCACTTTTCAGATATGAATCATTATGTCCCAGTGTAGCACATCCTCTTCATATATCAACAGTAAAAGTTTTCTTAGCTACTAGCTACATCAACTAAAAACTACATAGCTGCACCTGTCCCCTGGAGAAAGCTCAGGCCACCTTCAGATCCTGAGAAGTGTGCTTTGGTGGCATACCTACAAAGACTGCTCCTTTGAAGGTCATTGAAGGTCATGAAGAATTGGGGAAATCCTCTCCAAATGGCTACATATACAATTACAATTAGCTAGTAGCCCCCCCCCCCCCCCCCCCAGAGTTGCACCAATTGACAGACTTATTAAGAATCATGGAATAATAATTATTCGAATTTAGCTAATAATAACCGAATTATTATGTAATGAGATTAAGCTAGCTACAGCCTATATAATTATATGTCACCACTTACATCTTATGTAATTATAGTATTTTATAGTGTGGATTGTTGTGTCTCTCCATGCTCAATAGCTTCAAGAAGAGCATCATGAAGGAAGATATACTCGGGCTACAAGTATTAAAAATTGCATGTAACTATGACTACATAATATTGTCTTCTTCATGCGAACTTCTATCAAAAGATTACTTATCATCTACCACATAGCCCTATAGTCCTACCTCAAACCCTAGCCCTAGCCCTAAGCCCTAGTCCTATCTCTAGCCCTAAGCCCTAGTCCTATCTCTAGCCCTAAGCTCTAGTCCTACCTCTAGCCCTAAGCCCTACCTCAGTTTGCACCATGAAACATCTCTTTTTCCGCATGCTCTGGACAAAATTGAAGATGTCCACAGTGCCTTCATCACGGATTCTGAGAAGCTGACTGTGGAGGGCGATAAAAACACCAGTCCTTCCAACTCCATCACTGCAGTGGACAACCATGGGCCCAGCTTTGTTTTGAGTTACTTCCTGTACAAAGTGGAGAAAAGGAGCTGGGCTCTCTGGCACACAGTTGTCGGGCCAACTAGTGAAGTGGAAGTGTTGTATGGTCCTCTCGGCTCTTTCCATTTGCAGGGAGAAAGTTCGGATGGTGTACCCAGCAAGAACACAGGATTTCAGAAGAGTGACTTTGATACATCCATGCATTTCAGGTGTATCTGGCTCTTCAGGCCAGTACTTGTGGCATTTGACCTGGAGTGAATACGTATAGGTATTAGATTATTGCAAAAAAAAAAAAAAAAAAGCTTACTTGTCCATTATCTTCACAGTTAGTGAGCATGACAACAGTGGCACTCTCCTGCTCCCAAACCATCCTCCAAAAGTCAGGCAGAGTGTCTTGAATGGGACCTACGGGTGAAGCAAGTGAAGTGAGTCAGTGAGTGAAAAATGAATGCACAAGAGATGGTAGAAGTGACTAATGTAAATGTATACTCTTGCCTTGTGTTGCAATGAAGTAGTTAGTAGTGCCATAGCCCTGTGATAATAGTGAAAAGGGTATTCAGCATGAGATACTTATCCACTACTTTGACTCACATCGATGAAGCTGGCATTAATGTAGTCAGAGCCAGGTTCACCTGCAATCTCTTCAAGCTTTACTCTAGAATGATCATCTTGTTTTGTATAATGATTAAGTAAATAATTACTATAATATTATGCAGGATGAGGCTTACATGTGGTAATATTGGCGTATCTGTTCTTCTTAATGTTTTCTGGTCTTCTAGAATTCTCAGTTGAAGGATGATGATTGGGTTCGATCAGCTATATAAGAGTTAAACATCAGTCATGAATACTATATACTGATAGCTATAGACTACTCTGCTTCTAGCTAGCTATCTAGCTGCTCACAGCATGTTCTTTGGTGAAAAGATGGTTGTCATTGGCATGGAGATTTTGCACATGGTTTTCAAAGTCCTCAATCAGCACTGGTTCTGGTTCAGCTGCAAAGAAAAAAGTATGGAAGCAGCAAATCTGACTATTTACTTGTGGCTAATTATACTACATACTGTGATGTATTAAGTCCATCATGGGATTAGAATAGAATCCTTTATCTTCCACCTTTTGCTTGCTCTTGTTGGGTTCATACATCCCCCTGTGCAAGACAATAATTATCTTGATCATTCCTTATAAGATGTCAGAGTTACAAATAATTTTTTCAGGGCAGCCAGCCTTATGACCAACCACTTCAAGGTTTGATTGGTCATCTGGCAAAGTTGGGTGGCCATAAAGCAAAAAGCATTAAAGTCCTATCGAACCCTCAGAACAGTGTGCAGTGTGTATGTGTGTGCATGTGTGTTGCTCAGATAGTGAGCAGCAGATAAGTACATACACTGTCTACATTTTCATTTGAATCAGTTGGCATTCCACACTTATTGTTGAGGATATGAGTCAACAAACTGCTAAGCTGCACTCTAAAGTGAAAGTGAAAGTGTGTATATTACATAATTATCTTAGGAATGTTCTCTGTAATCAGTAATGTTTACAGAGAACATTGTGAGGTGACCACCTAACTGCTACATACCTTCCAAAGGACTTAAAGATGACAATTGCCAGCACGATAATGATAATAAGGAGGATAGCAACAACAATCGCGACTCCCACTCCTAATCCTTCACGGCTGTATGGTAATGCTGCATGTGGTGCACATTATAAATGCAACTGCTATATAGCTACTTGAGGCCACATGTAGAAGAGAACAAAACACAAAATTTTATGGCAACCACTATTATCATAATCTGATGGAGATGTGGTTTACATTATCTAAAAATCAATATTATTACATGCAGGCATGCAGACTTACATGTCTTTTTGACCGTGTTGTTTGAATAGACATGGTATGGCTAATATGGACACATAATTATAGCCAACATCAGTAAAGGTATGTACACTGCATGAAAATACCTACCTTTCCAATCCCATTCCCATCATTATAAATGTCATATCGAACAAAAATAGAATACTTTGTGTCCGATTTAAGTGGCACATTGATGTAGGTGGTAGTTCTCCCTTGGACGTGGACGACATATGAATCTTTTGTGCTGTTACCTACTGTGAACGAGTTAGGGACTCTACTGGCGATTACATCTTGCTCATCCCAAGCCGCCGCTATGTAATAAGGATTAGGAGCATCTGGCACGTAAGCCCTGGCATCATCATAAGCTGACTGGCTCATCAGTGGGGAATCAGTAGTAAGAGTAACAACAATGACAGCACACAATCTGAAGGAAACAAGTGAATTAATAAATACAATCTGAGAGCTTATATATTAGCTAGCTGTATATTAGCTATATTCAATGGTGATGACTTACATGACTCTACCAGTATCAATCTGTTTGGGATCACCTATCAGGATCTGAATGCTGTCTGACGTGGGATTAACAGTAGCTACCTCTATAGCTGGTGTGGGTATATCGGGATCTGGGGCGCTATGGGTTTGTATAAGTCGTTCTTCTTCGATTGCACCAAGTAGTTCGCTCTGCATAGCTAGATGTGGAGTCACTACTGCTTGTACGTGAACAGTGTAATTCTTGTAAGGAATGAGGCTCCCTATGTAACACTGGTGTCTAATGCTTCCCATGATCGGGTAAACTCTAATACTGCTGTATCCACTGCTATCGATATTCCTGCTCTGGATGCTGTTACCGAGTCTGTAGAAGATGGTGTAACTAGTGATATTCCCATACGGACATTGAGGACTATTCCACATCACGCTAACGGTGCTCGAGTTGATGGCAGTTGTATTAAGATCCTGAATCTGGGTCGATTCTATAATAGAGAAGATGATGGAACTTCATAATTTTGAGTACCAAGTGCATGAAGGAGTGCTATTGAGTATCGACTAAGTAGCCAGCCAAATAACGATGTACTATAGTTATAGTGAACAGCCACGGCACATAGCATGCATTTTACATACACTTACCACTCTCAAGTGTCATGAACTGTCTTGGAGGAGAGAACATTCCATAACCAATAGCTGTCGCAGATTGTACTCTGAACTGGTACACAGTGTAAGGTGCTACGATAAGAGAGTGAAATTATCATGGGGGAAGGATCAAATCCATGGAAACTTTCTGTAAGTTGCTAGCTACTTCATTAAGATTGCACTTACTCAAGCCAGAGAGGAAATATGTAGTTGAATTTCCAGCAGCGGTCACATTGAAATCCACTTTATCCTCACCACCATTAATGCAAGGATACCTGATGGATGGAACTTGCCTCTTCCTCCTGTCTCCCCGACTGCCACCACCCATACCCATCATAGTGAAAGCAAGTGGGTCGGAGGAGAGAATCCGAATATTGATGATGGAGCTCACGATTTCTCCATTGGGATCTTCTGGAGCATCCCATTGCAGCAATACTGATGTAGCAGTTGAAATATCATTGTCTACCGCTGGAGGCTTGCCAACTGCTCCAGGTCCTATGAAAATAATACATGATCACCAAGGAGATAAGTAAAGACATGCAAATTATGCTTTTTTTCCTTCCCTATTATGCTATGCTCCAATGCCAGAACCCCTGCCATATTATGCTCAACAAACATGCCTATTATGCTTTAAAAATTGGTAAGAAAATTAATAAGTGATGGTTTATTGTAGCATAATTGCAGCCTCTTTTAGTCATCCATCATAATTTTATCAGCAGCAAGTTAGTTTGCTGGAACATTTAGTAAAGAAAACAGCAACAGAAGACAGTTGTAATAACACAGCCGGAGGCACTGCTACGACTGGTACAGCCATGGCCGTACCACCATTCAGAGTGTGTGTGTGTGTGTATGTGTGTGTATGCAATTTAAATAATAATAATAATATTGACTTATAAGTTAGTACATGGCATTGCCTGGATCATACCAGATTGAAATTGATATTGAGCTTACTGGAGGGAATTCCCCAGACCCTCCAGATGGTAGCTATGGCTGTACCACTATAAATGAGGTGGCTCCGGCTCTGAATAATAGTTTGTTTTACCACCACCAATTACGTAGGTGGCTACTCTAATTCAGCAGTTTATACAAAGGAACTCAAGAGTGACATCAATACCTCCATATCTGCCAACCCCTGGAAGTAAAAATCCCCTATTATGCCAGCATTGTGCTGGCATTAAGGTTCAACCCATTATGCCCAAAACTATGCTGGCATAATTTGCATGTCCCTAGAGATAAGCACTTAATTTGTGGCTTCTGAACGCACTAGTCATACATAAAGAGAATCCTGCATGGTTATTGTGACTACCTTAAAATTGGTGGGTTGGGGTCTTACTAATAGGGTGGTCTGGTTTATTTTTAAAAGGGAGAATATTGATGATGTATATAGGAATTGGGCTATTATCATCAGATACGTACGGTCTTCAGGGGTCTCTTCTTCCAATGGAGAACTAAATGGGCCTGGCCCAACTGAAGTGTAACCTCTGACTCTGATCCTATATATCTCAGCTTCATAGAGTCCAGTCAGTTCAAGGGAAAGAGGTGGTTCCAAAACAGTTGTATTCTCAACTGAAATAGTGGCAGCAGTAAACTCAACCTCGTACGCAATGATCACTCCATTCTTGTTCTTTTGTGGTATTCCCTCCCACGTCACAGTGATGGAAGTAGATGAAGTGGCAATGGCAGTCACACTTTGAGGAGATGAGCTAGGAACTATAAGTATGTGTAAGAAATACATAAGAAGTGTATATGAATTGAATTCTACGTACCATCCTGCAATGTTGCTATGGTCACTGGTGTGTTATAAGGCCCTCCCCCCACGCTGGTGTATGCGTGGAGTGAAATGCTGTAGTTCACAAACTCTTGCAACTCCATCAGAGTCACTGACATCTCTGGCTCAGTTACATTCACTCTCCGAGTCACAATGCTTCCATTGAATGTCTCCAATGGTTGGTACATCACCTCATACTCGGTTATGATGCCATTTTGGTCTATGGGAGGCACTGGATCCCAGCTCACCATTATGGTAGTGGAGGAGTCAGCCAGTGCCCTCATATTCACAGGAGAACTAGAAGGAGCTGTGAAATTAGACCATAAAATTATATACCTTTTCCACCACGTAATGATACTCACCATCTTCACTGGTTAGCACTCTCCTTTCTCTGCTATAAGGTCCTGCCCCAACACTTGTATAAGCTCGAATAGAGACGCTGTAGTTTATAAACTCTTGCAATCCCACCAGGGTCATAGACATCTCTGACTGAGTCACGTTTACTGTCTGAGTCTCAATGCTTCCTCTAAATGTCTCCAGTGGTTGATACATCACCTCATATTTGGTGATGATACCATTTTGATCTATGGGAGAGACTGGATTCCAAGTCACCATTATCTCAGTGGATGATATTGCTGATACCACAGCATTGACTGGTGCACTGGAAGGAACTATAATGTGGGGGATAATAAAATAAAGAAGATGTATGACTTTATTCCTATTATAACTACTCACCACTTTCATTAGTTATAGCAAATCCTTCATTGCTATAAGGTCCTGCCCCCACACTGGTGTAGGCTCGGACAGAGATGCTGTAGTTCACAAACTCTTGCAACTCCATCAGAGTCACTGACATCTCTGGCTCAGTTATATTCACTTTCTGAGTCTCAATGCTTCCATTGAATGTCTCCAGCGGTTGGTACATCACCTCATACTCAGTTATGATGCCATTCTGGTCTATAAGAGGGACTGGACCCCAGCTCACCATTATGGTGGTTGGTGACACACCATTAACAGCAACAGTAGTGGGTGGACTCCTTGGAACTGAAAAAGAGTGGGATTTTGAATGATGGACTAGATTTGTCTCAGTACTTATCTTACCATCTTCATGTGTGATACTAATCACTGGATGGCTGAATGGGCCAGGACCTATGCTAGTGAAGGCACGCACTGTGATGTTATACTGAGCAGACTCATGTAAGTCCCTCAGTACAATGGTAGTGTTGGTTGTGTTAACACGACTGAGGTCAATAGGATTGCTAAATGGCACTATAGGCTGATAGTCCACTTCATAATGAGTGATGATTCCATTTCGATCAATAGGGTTCACTTCAGACCACGTCACTTCAACTTCAGTGGATGAAATCTCCATTGCTTCAGTGATCAAAGGACTTCTTGATGGCACTGCAACGATAAAAGATAACAGACATGATGTTTGCATGCTACAGATGAGCAGGAGTTTAGAGTATAGTTAATACCATCTTCATTGGTCCTTTCTTGAACAGCAGGACTGAGTGGACTGGGTCCAACACTTGTGAAAGCCCTGACTCTGATATTGTAGTTGACATACTCATGCAAACCAATGAGGATGACTGATGTGTTCGGTGCTGTTACATTGATGGAACCACTCCCGATGGAGCCATTGAATGTCTCCAGTGGTTGATATGTAACCTCATACTCAGTGATGATACCATTCTGGTCAATGGGTGAGACTGGGTCCCAGGAAGCCATTATTTCAGTTGACGATATTGCTCTTAGTAATGCATTAAGTGGTTCACTGGCAGGAACTATAAAATGGATGCTTATGGAAATGTATTAAGTTCATACAACTCAATGAATATACTCACCACTTTCATTAGTCATAGCATATACTCCACTGCTATAAGGTCCTGCCCCCACACTGGTGTAGGCTCGGACAGAGATGCTGTAGTTCACGAACTCTTGCAACTCCATCAGAGTCACTGACATCTCTGGCTCAGTTACATTCACTCTCTGAGTCACAATGCTTCCATTGAATGTCTCCAGTGGTTCATACATCACTTCGTACTCAGTTATGATGCCATTCTGGTCTATAAGAGGGACTGGACCCCAGCTCACCATTATGGTGGTTGGTGACACACCATTAACGGCAACAGTGGTGGGTGGACTCCTTGGAACTATTTGAACAAGATCAATAAATGATATCAAGATAATCATAGTCAATTATATGGCCTTTTCCAAATTTAGAAATACACACCAGTCTATTACCTCCAGATAAATTGCACAAGACTAACGGTTAAACCAACATCCTTACCATCTTCATGTGTGATACTGAGAGAAGGATTGCTGAATGGGCCAGGACCAATGCCAGTGAAGGCACGCACTGTGATGTTATACTGAGCAGACTCATGTAAGTCCCTCAGTACGATGGTAGTGTTGGTTGTGTTAACATGACTGAGGTCCATAGGGTTGTTAAATGGCACTATAGGCTGATAGTCTACTTCATAACGAGTGATGATTCCATTTCTATCAATAGGGTTCACTTCAGACCACATCACTTCAACTTCAGTGGATGAAATCTCCATTGCTTCAGTGATTAAAGGAGCTCTGGATGGCACTATGATAGTAAACATCCCTTTATAGAAATCACATGCCACATTTTTATGTTCTTACCATCTTCATGAGTTCTTTCTTGAACAGCAGGACTGAGTGGACTTGGTCCGACACTTGTGAAAGCCCTGACTCTGATACTGTAGTCGACATACTCCTGCAAATCACTGAGGATGACTGATGTGTTCGGTACTGTTACATTGATGGCATTTATCCTGATGGAGTCATTGAATGTCTCCAGTGGCTCATATACCACTTCATACTCAGTGATGATACCATTCTGGTCTATGGGAAGGACTGGATCCCAAGTCACAATTATTTCAGTTGATGATACTGCTGTTGCCATGGTGTTAATTGGTGCACTGGCAGGAGCTAAATATATGATCAGTATAGTCATCTAAATGATGGCTACATGTTCAATCCTTAAAGCACTCACCATTTTCATTAGTCATAGCAAATCCTTCACTGCTATAAGGTCCTGCCCCCACACTGGTATATGCTCGGACAGAGATGCTGTAGTTCACAAACTCTTGCAACTCCATCAGAGTCACTGCCATCTCTGGCTCAGTTACATTCACTCTCTGAGTCACAATGCTTCCATTGAATGTCTCCAGCGGTTGGTACATCACCTCATGCTCAGTTATGATGCCATTCTGGTCTATAAGAGGGACTGGATCCCAGCTCACCATTATGGTGGTCGATGATATGCTATTGATGGCAATACTTGTGGGGGGACTTCCTGGAACTAAAAGATATCGAATGATAATATCACTAGATATTTATTTTTCGATACCTTACCATCTTCATGTGTAATACTCAGAGTGGGATTGCTGAATGGGCCAGGACCAATGCTAGTGAAGGCGCGCACTGTGATGTTATATCGAGCAGACTCATGTAAGTTTCTCAGTGTGATAGTAGTGTCAGTAGTGTTAATGCGACTTAAGTCCATAGGGTTGCTAAAAGGCACTATAGGCTGATAGTCTACTTCATACTGAGTGATGATTCCGTTTCGATCAATAGGGTTCACTTCAGACCATGTCACTTCAACTTCAGTGGATGAAATTTCCATTGCTTCAGTGATCAAAGGAGCTCTGGATGGAACTGTGACAGTAGCATATGTCTTCATAAAACCACATGCATATTCTTATGTTCTTGTCTTACCATCTTCATTGGTTCTTTCTTGAATAGCAGAACTGAGTGGACTTGGCCCGACACTTGTGAAAGCCCTGACTCTGATACTGTAGTTGACATACTCCTGCAAACCACTGAGGATGACTGATGTGTTCGGTGCTGTTACATTGATGGCATTTATCCTGATGGAATCATTGAATGTCTCCAGTGGCTCATACATTACTTCATACTCAGTGATGATACCATTCTGGTCTATGGGAAGGACTGGCTCCCAAGTCACAATTATTTCAGTTGATGATACTGCTGTTGCCATGGAATTAAGAGGTGCACTGGCAGGTGCTATTAGTAAGAAAACTCGTGATAACACATTAATAATAGTAATCACCCTTTTAATGCTCACCACTTTCATTGGTCATAATGAACACTTCACTGCTATAAGGTCCTGCCCCCACACTGGTGTAGGCTCGGACAGAGATACTGTAGCTCACAAACTCTTGTAACTCCATCAGGGTCACTGACATCTCTGGCGACGTCACATTCACCCTCCGAGTCTCGATGCTTCCATTGAATGTCTCCAGTGGTTGGTACATCACTTCATACTCAGTTATGATGCCATTCTGGTCGATAAAGGGTACAGGACCCCAACTCACCCTTATGTTGGTTGATGACATGGTCCTAATAGCAACAGTGGTGGGTGGACTCCTTGGAACTGTAACATAAGAACAAGATTTCAAGTAGTGTACCAAAATTATGCAGCCATTTACCATCTTCTTGTGTGATGCTGATTGCCGGATTGCTGAAAGGACCAGGACCGATGCTTGTGAAGGCACGTATTCTGAAGTTGTATTGAGTAGATTCTTGTAAGTTTCTCAGTGTAATCGTGGTGTTGGTGGTATTGACACAACTCAGGGCTCCATGATTTCCCAATGATACAACAGGCCGATATTCCACTTCGTACTGGGTGATAATCCCATTTTGATTGATAGGATTCAGTTCAGACCATGTCACTGCAACTTCAGTAGATGAAATTTCCATTGCCTCGGTGATCAAAGGACCTCTTGATGGAACTGCAAATAATGAAAGAATATATGTATGATCATCATAAAACCAGATGACCAGATGGCTTCTTTTTTTTAATTTTTTTTACCATCTTCATTGGTCCTTTCCAGAACAGCAGGACTGAGTGGACTGGGTCCGACACTTGTGAAAGCCCTGACTCTGATACTGTAGTCGACATACTCCTGCAAACCACTGAGGATGACTGATGTGTTCGGTGCTGTTACATTGATGGCATTTATCCTGATGGAATCATTGAATGTCTCCAGTGGCTCGTACATCACTTCATACTCAGTGATGATACCATTCTGGTCTATCGGTGAGACTGGACCCCACCTCACAGTTACTTCCGTTGATGATAATGCTGTTGCCGTGGAATTAATTGGTGCACTTGCAGGAACTATAGTGAAGTGAGACCCCCATAATCAGACACATTAATTTAGATGATTTAAAAAAATACTCACCACTTTCATTAGTCATAGCAAATCCTTCACTGCCGTAAGGTCCTGCCCCCACACTGGTGTAGGCTCGGACAGAGATGCTGTAGTTCACAAATTCTTCTAATTCCATAAGAGTAATGGTCATATCTGACCCTGACACATTAGCTGTTTGAGTCTCAATGCTTCCATTGAATGTCTCCAGTGGTTCATACATCACTTCATACTCGGTTATGATGCCATTTTGGTCGATAAGAGGGACTGGACCCCAGCTCACCATTATGGCAGTCGATGATACACCATTAACAGTAACAGAAGCAGGGGGACTTCTTGGAACTGAAGAATAAGGTTACTGTAATCATTAATTGGCTGTAGCCATTGGTAAGCTTACCATCTTCATGTGTGGTGCTGAGAGCAGGATAGCTGAATGGGCCAGGACCTATGCCAGTGAAGGCACGCACTGTGATGTTATACTGAGCAGACTCATGTAAGTCCCTCAGTACCATGGTAGTGTTGGTTGTGTTAACACGACTGAGGTCCATAGGGTTGCTAAATGGCACTATAGGTTGATAGTCCACTTCATAATGAGTGATGATCCCATTTCTATCAATGGGGTTCACTTCAGACCACGTCACTTCAACTTCAGTGGATGAAATCTCCATTGCTTCAGTGATTGAAGGAGCTCTTGATGGAACTATGATAGTAATATAATCTTTCATTGAAATCATATGCACTATTTGTTCTTGTCTTACCATCTTCACTGGTTCTTTCCTGGATAGCAGAACTGAGTGGACCGGGTCCGACACTTGTGAAAGCCCTGACTCTGACACTGTAGTCGACATACTCCTGCAAACCACTGAGGACAATTGATGTGTTCGGTGTTGTTACATTGATGGTACCAATCCCAATGGAATCATTGAATGTCTCCAGTGGTTCGTACATCACTTCGTACTCAGTGATGATGCCATTCTGGTCTATGGGAAACACCAGATCCCAAGTCACCATTATTTCAGTTGATGACACTGCTGTTGCCATGGAATTAATCGGTGCACTTGCAGGAACTAATGAAATAATGGTCATCATATAGAGGGTATATCAGAGTACCAGTAACCAGTATACTCACCACTTTCATTAGTCACAGCAAATCCTTCATTGCTATAGGGTCCTGCCCCCACACTGGTGTAGGCTCGGACAGAGATGCTGTAGTTCACAAACTCTTCTAATCCTGTAAGAGTAATGGTCATATCTGACCCTGACACATTAGCTGTTTGAGTCTCAATGCTTCCATTGAATGTCTCCAGTGGTTCATACATCACTTCGTATTCAGTTATGATGCCATTTTGGTCGATAAGAGGGACTGGACCCCAGCTCACCATTATGGTGGTCGATGATACACCATTAACAGCAACAGCAGTGGGAGGACTCACTGGAACTGTAAAGAAGATTGGATATCATCATTTCTTTATTATTGCTCAGTAGCTGCACTTACCATCTTCGTGTGTGGTACTGAGAGCAGGATAGCTGAATGGGCCAGGACCAATGCCAGTGAAGGCACGCACTGTGATGTTATACTGAGCAGACTCATGTAAGTCCCTCAGTATGATGGTAGTGTTGGTTGTGTTAACACGACTGAGATCCATAGGGTTGCTAAATGGCACTATAGGCTGATAGTCCACTTCATAATGAGTGATGATCCCATTTCTATCAATAGGGTTCACTTCAGACCATATCACTTCAACTTCAGTGGATGAGATTTCCATTGCTTCAGTGATCAAAGGAGCTCTGGATGGCACTGCAATATTATGTCAATAATGGATGTTTTTAATCCAAAATATGTCTTCACTTACCATCTTCATAGGTTCTTTCTTGAAAAGTAGTGCTATAATTACTGGGTCCGACACTTGTGAAAGCCCTGACTCTGATACTGTAGTCAACATGCTCCTGTAGACCACTGAGAATGACTGCTGTATTTGGTGCTGTTACATTAACAACGCTCATCCCAATGGAATCATTGAATGTCTCCAGTGGTTCGTATGTCACTTCATACTCAGTAATGATGCCATTCTGGTCTATGGGAGGAATTGGACCCCAGGTCACCGTGATGGTGGTAGAGGAGTCAGCCAGTGCAGTCATATTAACAGGGGAACTAGAAGGAGCTGATGAAAATGGTATCGTGACACAATATAATTACCTCATCAGACGTACACTATCCACTTACCAGCCTGATTAGTCGTCACTCTAATTCCTGCACTAAAAGGTCCTGCACCCACACTGGTATATGCTCGGACAGAGATAGTATAGTTCACGAACTCTTGCAACTCCATCAGAGTCACAGACATCTCTGATCCAGTCAAGTTCACTCTTTGAGTCCCAATTTTTCCATTGAATGTCTCCAGTGGTTGGTTCATCACCTCGTACTTCATGATTATGCCATTCTGGTCTATTGGCAAAACCTCCAACCAGTTTACTTGTATTTCCATGGAAGAAGTTACTATAGCAGAGACACTCTGAGGTGGGCTAGCAGGCACTGTTCATATAAATATCAAGGAAGGCATAAATATACAATACCCAATTGCTATTATACTCACCATCCGGAAGGGTCAATATGGTAAAGTTTCGACTATAAGGCCCTGCTCCTACACTGGTGTAGGCTCTAACAGAAATACTGTAATTCACAAACTCTTCCAGATTGATCAACACCGTTGACATGTTGGTCAAGTTGATCGAGTTTGCCACCAGAACCCCGCCAAATTCCTCCAATGGTTGGTAAAACACTTCGTATATGGTGATGTAGCCATTTTGATCAATTGGAGGAACTTCATCCCATGATAGAGCAATAGTAGTGGAAGATATCGCCATGGCAACTATATTAGCTGGTGGACTAGATGGTTCTATGTGTAAATACATAATATGAATACATTATAATTTATAATTACGACATCACTGCTATTTACCATCTTCCAAAGTTTTAGTGGTCGCCATGACACTGAAAGGTCCAGGTCCCATGTTAGTGTATGCTCGGATAGATATATCATAAGTCACGAACTCTTGCAAATCCATCAGAGTCACTGACATCACTGACCCTGATACATTAGTAGTTTGAGTTGCTATGCTTCCACCGAATGTCTCTTGTGGCTGGTACATAATGTCATATCTGGTAATGATGCCATTTTGGTCTATAGGAAGGAGTGGACCCCAGGTCACTATAATGGCAGTGGAGGAACCAACGAATGCTGTCACGTTCACAGGAGAACTTGAAGGAACTATAATAAGAATCATAAGAATACGTGACACACTTTGAATAGATTATCAATCAGTTCTTATACTCACCATCCTCATGGGTCATATTCGTTATTACTGTGCTAAAGGGTCCTGCTCCAATTCTAGTGTATGCTCGGACAGATATACTATAGTTCACAAATGCTTGTAATCCCGTCAAGATCACCGACATTGCTGGAGCAGTCACGTTAGCAGTCTGAGTCGTTATGGTCCCACTGAACGTCTCCAGTGGTTCAAACATCACTTCATACTCAGTTATGATACCGTTCTGATCTACGGGAGGAACTGGACCCCAGGTCACCATTATTTCAGTTGATGATAGAACTGTAATCATTATGTTAATTGGTGGGCTGGCAGGAGCTAGATTGAATGATAAAGAATCAGCATAAGTAAATGGCTTTAAAATTAGTCAAACTAATATTCACCATCTTCCCGTGGTCTACTGATCACTGAAGCACTGAAGGGTCCTGGTCCCACACTAGTGAAGGCACGCACTGTGATGTTATATTCAACTGATTCTTCCAGTCCTTCTAGTACTATGGTTCTGTTTGATGTGTTTCTGGTATCAGCGACTCCGAATTCTTCCAGTGGTACGTACATCACTTCATACATGATGATGATGCCATTCTGGTTGATAGCCTGCACCTCAGTCCACTCCACTAGCAGTTGCATTGAAGACAAATCTATCGCTCTTGTTATAAATGGTGCTCCTGATGGTGCTGTGTAGTGTCAAGAAAATAATACATGATTGGGGCAGGGCTAGGGCTAGGGATAGGACTATGCACTAGGGCTATAGCTATAGCTAGGGCTAGGGCTCACCTTCGTCAAGTGTTCTCACTGTTCTTGGATTACTGGGACGGGAAGAACCTATCTCATTGTAGGCAGTTATGGTGAATTCATAGTCCACTCCAGGAGAGAGGTCAGTGATGGTGGCCATCTCTGCTGATGCGTTTACTACTCTCTCCAAGTCCCCTCCCACAAATTCAGGTTCCATGTATGTCACTAAGTACCCCGTAACGGGGGCATTGTTGTCATGTGGCTCCACCCAAGTCAAAGTGACCATGTGTGAAGTGGTGTTGAAAACCAAGACATTTTGAGGCTGTTCAGGGATATCTATGAGAAATTGAATACTAAAAGATCATGGTAATCCTCCCAATACTTATTTATCTTGCCTTGTACTAGAACTTCCAAGCGTCGTGTGATCGAGTTATATTCAAGTACTGGACTGGTCACTTCACAGCTATAACTTCCTGTATCATTTGTCATTGCCATAACAACATCAACCACACTTATCACACTCTCGCTTCCCACTGTCTTATTTATCGTCACTCTGCTGCTCTGAGAGAGAATGGTGCCATTGTGATACCAAACAATGTCAGGCAGAGGATATCCTGAAGCTTCGCATGACAAGGTAGCATTTTCCAGTTTAGCCACACTTAAATTAGAAGAGACATCAATAAAGAATGGAGCAACTGTGAAAGAAATTGAACATAAAACACAACAACAATGATGGTGAGCTCTATAACTTTTTTTAAAACTATGCAGTATGTCCTTACTGTTAAGTGTTGTTTCGGCTGAATCATTGCCAGCACTGTTCGTCACAGTGCACTCATACACGCCTCCTCTTGAAACATCATCTACTGTGATGTTGATTCTTGCAGTGGCTCCAGTACTAGTCATATTATCATCATCTTGCTTGATCCAATTGAAGGAATTGCCTGGTCCTCCCATAGCCGTGCAGATGAGTTCTTCTGTTTCCCCTAGTTGGCTATTAACAGTGGGTGGTGTCACCACACTGCCTGCAGGAGATACTGCAAAAACGCATACCACAATCACATAAATCATGCTTATGTTCTTGTGCTCCTTATAGCCAGGCCCTCATCAATAAAAAAGGAGGACCTGGCCTGGGGCAAAAACTATGCTCCTTACTTGTTAGTGTAGCTGTCTCTGATTGAAAATGCAGTCCTCTTGATGAAATATTGCAGTAGTATTCTCCCTCATCCCCAAATAAGACTTGAACAAAGTTCAACTCAGAAGTGGTCCTCCCTGTCACATCGTCACTGATCCTCTGTCCATTGCTACGCATCCACTGATATTCCGGAGTAGGAAATGCCTCAGCCTCACATGATAGAGTTGTCATAGACCCATTGTTGAGCTCTATATTCTGAGGTTGAGAGGTGAAGTAAGGAAAGATGAAGACAGATGTGGTAGCAGTGCTACTTCCAGCACTATTGGATACGACACAGGTATACCCCCCTCCATCAGAGGCATTCACGTTAGCCACAGTCAGTTCTGTAGAGGTCTCTCCGTCAATATCAGACCCCATAAACTGCCACTGATATGTGTTGCCAGGACCACCCATACCGGAACACTCCAATGTAACATTATCACTTAAATTATGAGTTCGTTCGATGGGAGTAATCACTGCCAATGGAACAACTGCAAAATAAAGAGTTTAAGAGCTGTAAAATCTCTATTACATTGTATGTATGATGACGTACTGGTCAATGTTACAGCATCTGACTGAATTGTCAACCCTCCTGATGTGGCATTGCAGTAATATTCGCCCTCATTCCCGAAGAGAAGAGGACTAAATGTTATGTTCGGCAAGTTGTTCCCTAGAGTATTGCTTCCAATCTCCTCTTCATCCACACGCCCCCATTGGTAGCTTGGAGCAGGGAAACCTTCGGCTTCACATGTAAAAGCTATAGTAGACCCATTGGATTCCATAGCACCCTCTGGCTCAGTGATGAAGTAAGGCATAACATGAAGAGACACGGTGGCAGTGCCATTTCCAGCCCTGTTGCTCACTATACACGTATAGTCCCCACCCAAAGAGGCAGTGATGTTGACAATATTCAATGTTGTCGATTCCACCAGTAACTCTCCATTTCTCCTCCATTGGAATGTATTTCCTGGTCCACCTTGTGCTGAACAAAGTAAAGTCGCATTTTCTCCTGTATCGTACACTTGATTATCACTGTCTTGAATAGTGACAGTACCCTGAGGTGAAACTAGAAGTTCATAAAGGTAAACACACTCATTGCGAACTAGCTAGCATCCTACTGACATTACTAACCAATTTCACAGAATTCTCCAGTTTGCCCAGGAGGGCAAAAGCATGAGTAATCCAAAACATGTTTCAAACAAGTCCCTCCATTCTGACAAGGACTGTCATTCTCGTCACAGAAATAAGCAACTAAATAAAAGAGATCATAACCTTGTGTAGCTACGTATCATCGATGGCTATACCTGAATATGAGCAATAATAGCCCTCATAACCTTCTTCACAGAAGCATGTGTTATTGGCCACACACACTCCAAAATCACATGGAGGGTCGCACACGACTACAATAATAAAAATAGTATCGCATTTCATCACCTCATGATAATATGATATTGACATCACCTGGTATCTGGATTTGCATGATTTCTTCATACTCAAGACCGATATCCCTCGTTGATTGGCCAATTTCTACTTGCCCGGTGGCCGCTACATCAAATAAGCACTGCTGGTCACTGCCACAAATAGCATTAGCTTGACTCTGTAATGCTGGGTTGGAGAATACGACTGTGTAGACTGGAACAAAACAGGGATCATAGTACGTAGCCCAACTTTCACCAGGCTGGTATGTGAAGAGACTGTCAGTGGGAGCATCTACAATCCCTGCATTGGTGCATAATCAGGTATTGTAATTAATGTATGGCATAGTTAATATTTTACATGTAATTCCGAATAATTCATGTATGTCCTGAAGAGAAGAATTCAGTGGCAGAGGAACTTGACCACAATTAGGAAGTAGGTCATCAGAGGCATTGCCATTAAAGGAACCCATCAAACCTTGTGTTTCGTTTTCTCGGAACACACTCGGTAAGGTAACAGTTAGCGTCGAGAAGAAATTGTTTTCCTCTTTCACTTCCAAATATGCACCACTTGAATAAGAAGCAGTAAAAGTGTTATTTCCTAGATCTTTAACAAGGACATTCAGGAACTCTTGCTCCTTAATGACTGTTAAGTCGATCTCCTCTCCATTGACTAGAGTTGCAGTACCATTTTCTGTGATCTCAAACTGAACGGTGTCCGAATCATTCTGTCTCCCCACAACAGCTGTGAATACAGTTGCTCGAGTATTGTTGAATGGCACCATGCGGGCTTGAAGGGAGAAACTGTCATCTGGTGTATCAATGAGAACAAACTCTCCTTTCCCATTGAATGTGTACTGGTGGCCATCGAGAGTGATAAGATGAGGATCTCCACGTATAATGGCTGCATGTGATAATATATTTAGCAGCTAGTAAATAAAATTAGTTAGCTTCTTCATATCTTCTACATGTGTTGGCCCTTGTAAAAAGGAAATTAGATGCTATTTCTCAAAGGTGCTTAGGGCTGTAGGTAATGGGTTCTCATACCTGGAGGAGGAGGAGGGCTGAAGTCTATTCCTCTATCTGATGGACGGTGTTCATAGTATGTCCTGCAATTTGAAAATGGCCCAGCTTTGCAACAGAATATGAACGGGATGACATCAACCATGAAGTGAGTGAGAGTGACAGTGCTGAAGGGGCTGTCATCAGGAGCGACCAGATCTACAGTTCCTCCTCCGGGAGGACCAGTGATAAGGAACTCTCCATTGTAACAACAATGTTGTTGAGATCCACCAGTCAGAGCTCTGAATAATAATAGTGGGATAATATATAATAGCTAAATGCTGTATAATCATTGTGGCTTGATATCCATGGATTGACTATGATATAGTACTCACACATCTCCCCTCTGATAAAAGCACTTAGTAGTTCCTGGATGGAAATATCTCCTAATGGCCTCATCAGTAACAGTATAAGCAGCGTGGCCCCCTACTCTTCCAACAAATGGCAGATTGAGGCTCCCCATTCCAGTTTGAATTTCTCCAATCACTGGAGAGGCGGAAGAAAATAGCTGTTCTGTGAAGCCACTATTAGGAGCCAGTATGTCCCTGATTCTCTGTGGACACGCTGGCAACCGGCTCAAAATGTCTTGACCAATGCCAGAAGGCTGTAGAGCACTCCATGCCTGACATAATCCGTGCTGAATGGACAGTCTTCTGAGTTTCTTCAAGTAGCGAACTGGAGCGTTGCGTGCTGTTTTCAGAGCCAATCGACCAAGCCTTCTTAGGATATCAGAATTGTTGGCACTGCTGCTCAAACTGACTCTTACCACCACAAGAGAGACAGCCTCTTCCAATGTATCTCTTACTTCTACACTTGGTATGGGAACATCAGTGAACCCATTGTTAGGAATATTGGATGCCAGAGGTGTTGAATTGTTCCAAGTTCCTGTATTATTCATCTCCAATAACTCAATATCAACCGTATAAGTATTTGAAGGTTGCATGGGAAAGATACTAACAGGAGACCACTGCACACGTACTGTCATTCCTTCAGTAAACACCACATCATCGTTAGCCAAGTACACATCATATGACTTCAAATATGACACTATTATATAACATGGGAAAAACTTAATACAGCTACCTCTTATATTGCTTCATAGCTATATCATCCTTACGTGAATTAAAGTTTGCTTCTCCAGTGAACGAATTGATTCCCGTAACACGCAGTCTGAACTCCACTTGCCCTATCCTCTCCAGCAAAGGTGAGACACATAGAGCTTGTGTGCTACTGACATAAACGCCGGGTACTTGGACTCCATCAAATGTGCACATTATGTTGTCCCCTGTGGACAGTCGGAGCATGTCTCCAGTTACGATGACTCCTGTGCCACCCAATGCACTGCCATAGGAGGGATTGAGGTGCATCATTCCTGCATGCATGGAGTAATAAGTCACACATATATAGCTTGTGGGAAGGGCATAGGATGAATGCCCGTGTTCTCAGTTGGAAATGGTCATCAGCTTAATGAGTACACCAAGCAATGAATAATTCAAGGCATGATGCCTTATGGGTTGGTGAGCAATGTCATAGCTACCCACACAGACTGTGAATTCTCCAGTCTGGCCTAGAGTCTGAGCATGCATGCATGGCACCAAGGAAAAAAGCTGAAGGCTATGATTTTCATTAGGATTATTACCCTTCCTCATATGATTAGTGAATTCATAACTGATCATGATGGTTATTTTATAGCGCTGATGAGGCAATGATACCTACCCCCATATGTTTTAGTCTTTGAAGTAGTGAAATTCATTTCCTAGCAAGACTGCTTTCTGCCCTGTTGCATGCACACACACACATACATGCATGTAAAAATTACATGCAGTCATGTAGCTCAACTGAAATTTTTTCAATACAATTGGGCATTAGATGAAAAGGTCATGACTTCATGCAGCTAATTGATCACTGCACTTATGTGAGAGTTTGAAAAGTGATCAATTTGGCTGAGATTTAGCTGGCTATTAGGTTTACATACCATCATCATTAACTATTGTGATTTCTGTCCTTGGAAATGGAGAGAGATGAACACCAGCTCCGGCTGTGAGGTACAGCTGAAACGTCTCATTCCTTTCTAACCTTTTGTCGTTTTTGATAGAAACAGTTATCCGTTGGTTAGTTACTCCAGGCGGGAATTCCAGAATAGTAGATATTGAACTGTAATCCTCCATTGCTGTATAGTGATAATTATAAATCAATCATCAAAATTCAAACTTGTATGCATGCAGCTACATCATATCAAGAGAGTAGCTAGCTAGCTAGCTAATTCTTTGTGATGATATACAGGGCCTGTAAGATATGAGATGGGGGTCTGAAAAACTCAAACCTGAGGCGGTGCCTTCGGAATTGTCAGATGCTACCATTACAACAGCCAAAATCGAAGTGTCTCCTGCTCTGGTGATGCTTAATTCCAAACTCTCAGTTCCTTCAGATATTCTGTAACTTGCAGCTGAAAAGCTCACTGTGGCCACTATTATAGAGATAGCATAGTTATAGGTTTATAGAAAATAGCACAATACATTCACTCACATTGAACAGGTGTCAGTTCTATCCCTCCAGGATAACCATACGAGTCAAATGAATTGAATCCATATGCAGACACACCAACTCTTGCACTGGGATCTTGATGATAAAGTCTGTGTTCACCAGCAGACAAGCTTACACGAGTTATGTATCCACAAATGAGGCCAGATGAGCAATACACTGCAGTCCAAGCTGAACCAGCTAGACTAGTAGAATCAACATAAATTCTTCCTGGCTGGTAGAACCTTGTAGCAACATATATTGTTATGTAGTTTGTAGAAAATGATGAAAGGACGCTAAAGACATAATTGTTGCTGTATTGTTCAACTGGCGGTATTATCATCATGAAAGGGTCACCAACACCATCTAGATCATTTGCAAGTGCAAACTGAGTGACTAATATTGGGGCTGAAGATTCAATGCTACAGAAACTAGGGAAATTTATTCTAAATTCATTCCAACTCCCTGCAGCTGAGAGAAAGTAAACCTGCACTCGACTGAATGTAGTACAATTTACTCTGACAGTGGTAGAAGCCTTAGCAGCAAGGATTCTGAAGATTTCTCCTGATCTTCGTCCCTCAAGGGAGGCAACAAGGAAAGAAGAGCCCCATGTAGATGTTGGCGGTATCTGTTCAGTAAGGTGATCACAAGCAAACCTATTTGCTGGTATATTGGTACATTGTTGATTACTATAAAAAGAGACTGGTTTAGTGGATGTAATTCTCACACCAGTGAAGTCGCTTGAACCTGAATACAAATATGTTTCACGACTATTTAGCGTGACTGTACCTGATGGTGTAGTAATCATTGTAGCATCTTGACATGCAACAATGAGTATCTCACTCAAAGAAAAAGTAACAGCACGGTAAGTCATCCCGTAATATTCATACTCATCCACTGCCTGACTACCGCAAGGTAGAGCTAAGAAAGCATCACTTGAAAATGCAGCAGAAGATAGACCATATACAACGATTTTACTATTTCCTTCGGCTTTTATATGTATCCCTTTATTTCGTTCATTACTATGCTGAACTCGCAAATCAGTGGGCAAAGTCACAATTGTTGATGAGTGACGAGTAGCTGTTCTGCTGTAGTTGAAGCTTCTGCCTGCCACAGTGAATCTCACAGGATTAGATTCTGGTGTACTCACGAATATTTGGATGGTTGTCGCATAGGTATATTGATAGTTAATCGAAAATCCCACAAAAAACTCATTTGCAGCACTTTCTGTAACACTCCCTAGTATTGATAATTAAGACCAGTAAAAAATTTGACAACTATAGCTATGGCAGATACACAATAATTATTGAGTGAATCTCAAGCAACAACCCTGCTCAATAGCTAGCTACTGGGAGTCTGGTGGACTGGACCAAAATTTAACCACACAAATCAATTTTTGGCCTAATTGCCTCAGTCCTTGTCTTGCTTTTCCTAAAGCACTATCTAGAGATCACTGTGAAACAGTGAGAGGATTGTTTATGTACAATGAACACTAGCTGTGCTATAACCAATACTTCATACCTTCTAGACCAGTAGATGTGGTCACAAAATCTGAGACGTCTCCATTAGTATTGTAATGCTGAATCCAAATCCGAGCCTGTCCTGCAAGATCACTAGCAGGAGGGAAAGCACACACTGCATTATAAAGAATGAGTCTTGCAGCCAGTACACTGTGGAGGGGCCTGCGTAAATCACTCCATGCAACTGTGAGCCAGCTAATCCCAAAACTTTGCTGGATCTGCTTCAACTTGGCAGGTAGTCTTGCATTTCGTGCGACATTTTTGGTGCTGATGAATGCAGACTCATCCACAGCCCATATCCCTCCATTATAGCCTGTCCTGAATGTGTTTGGAAGAGTTCCATCACGAGTCTCCACATAAGCTATGCGACGTAACAGGTCATTGTCACTTCCAAACACTCCAGACTGCTGTATTCTACCTATTGCAGCTAACACTGCAGTTGAACCACTAGCTCCATCTTGAAATAGTATGTCCTGTGAACTTATAGTGGTGATAACACCACACACACACAATAGTGCAATGACAAGCATCTTCACCATGAGCAAAATATGCCAGTCACAATCTAGTTACACTAACCGAACTTCAGCCAATTTTATATAGCTATACTCCTAGCTATGAAAGTCATCATGAGCCTATGAACATTTTGCAAGCATACCATCTTTTGATGAATATCTCTATATGAATATCTCTATATGAATAATCTTATATGCAGAGGCGTGAAGTGTTTTGTGCAATGATCAGGCAAATAGTCTTGCTAGTCAGGCTCTCCACCATAATACTGAGTGGTATGAAGAATCTGAGAGGTGTTGGTGTCAGTAAATGAATCATAGGACTGGAGTCATGCAAACTGCATTAATGGACCATATATACAGTTGTAGCCTCGTTCCCAGGCCCCCTTTTTTTTTTCTTTCAGGAACGAGGCTAATACAGTTGTAGCTACCTGAAGTGAGACCATCGGGAATGTGAAAGATATTGATCAAGAAAATGCCTGACCTGCCTGACCCAACGCTATACACTTATGTAATATGGCATATTAACATTCCTGCCATAAGGACAGATGAAGAATGAAAATTGAAGGGTAGCTAACTAGCTATTTAATAGCACAAATGAATACATACAAAGCATATTTCTGTGAGTAGCTAACAAGAGCGCCATAACTTATAATATAACTATAGCTATGACAAGAATTTTATCATCCATACTGTTGCAAGGTCAGCATTATGAATAGCAGCAGGTGGAGGTGGGGGTGGTGGACATGGAGGTGGAATGCAGGGAGCAGCTGGGGCTGGTGGATGGGGGGCGAGTGGCAATTCTTCTAACGATTCCAACAATTTATCATCATTGTCATCAGTATGAGACACTAGAGAATTGCTTCCTCCAGCTGCTTCCAATGAAACCTTCTAAAAGTTAAAATTAACTGTCATAATGCTTGCATATTACTGCAACATTGAGTATCTATGTCTATTTAATATCATACAACTATAGCTTGAAAACGGATTATTCATTTTGATGTTGGTAATGAATAAAGTATAGCTGCCTACCTGATTCTGCAGCACGGCAATGCATTTCCTCAAAGGACTGACAACAGGACCGTTCTTGTAGCCGAGGTGAGAATAGAAGTGTACCTTATCGTGAGTGGAGAGGTGTAAGCTGGTGATTCCAATGCTGCTTGCATGATGCTCCAATTCCTCCATTATGCGCCTACCCAGACCATGTCCCCTTAGTTCTGGTGACACAATAACTATAAATGTGACAAAAAATTAATAGATAAATTCTCCAAGTAAGCATATGTGAGAGTCGAGGGTAGAAATCATGTTTTAGTCGAAGTTTACTTTTGTCATGACTGATGCTTTACAATAAAATTTTCTGCCTTTCGAATTTTTTTTTTTTTTCAAAAGTAGAAAGCGTGAATAAAGTTTGATTTCTACCCTCGACTGTCACATGTGTTAATATATAGACATCCACATACATCCATATGACTGTTCTACATGAATCATTGACCTCCACTCAGTCAGAAATATAGCTTTGAAAAGTCATTTTCCAACTTGCAATGCTTAATAGTGAGATAAATACTCCGGCTCAAAAAGTAGTGCTAACCAGTCTCGATAAGAGCAGATTCAGGTTGGCCAATGACAGGCATTAGTCGTGCATGTCCAATGACTCTGTTGCTGGGTGAAATAGTCATAACAAGAGAACATGGCAATGGTCCCTCTTGTGCAGCAGAGAGGGAAGACATTCTGAAATGGAGGAAATTTAATGTGTCAATGAAGAGTAATGATTTAGGTTGGAAGGGATAGGAATGAGGTACCTAGCAGTCGTGGATCTGGGCCATTCCTTGTTGATGAGTTGGGCTGTCTCCTCCAAGAGGTCAGCTCTGGAATGTAGTAAGTGAATCTCCACCCTCTCATCATCCTGCATCATCAATTTTAAATTTCTCCTAATAACGCGCACCAGGTATCGATCGTCGCTCGAGAAGAGACTAGCTAGCTCTAGCTTCGTTGGACATAACCACTCCATTTCAAAAAGTCATGTCTACTGAGAAGGATGTAGACTTGAATAAAACTGCTGGATATCCAGAGAAAAAGCGTATGTCAGCACGCTTTGAAGGGTGAGCAAGCTAGCTAGCTAGCTACTAGGCCTAGGTGATAGATAGTTTGTAGCTGAGAAAGTGGAGATAGTATGATTGGGTTATATTTGCAGGACATTTGCTCATCTGACTGTTAAGGATCGCATGCCTCGTATTCTGACACAAGTCATTGATACTGTGAACCAAGAAGAAAAGAATGTTTTTAAAACTCATGGAGAGGTAAGTGGACTGTGTTTACCACCTGAATACTACTTTGATGACTTTAGAATATTACTATTAACAATGATGGTACTGTATTTCATCTCCTCAATTCTGATAGTCATAAAGGTCATGAATATAAGGCCAGACCCAATTGATTTTCTGTTGCTCGGGCGGCTGAGTGCAAAAAAGTGACCCAGGTGGCTGGAAAAAAAAAATTTTTTTTTTTTCACATCAGAAGATCAATAAATTGAGCTTACAAAGCTAAAAAAATTACTGATTTTTTATTATTTTACAGCCAGATTGAGCTAAGTTAATGATTTCATGATAGAAATTTTTATTTCAGCTTGACTAAAAATGGACCCAGCAGCAGAAAATCTATTAGGTCTGGTCTGGCCTAAACTATCAGGTCAAAGGTTTTTATCACTTGTATCAAGTCCAAAAGTTGAAGGATAATGAGCTCAAAGGTCATTAATTTGCTATCAGAAGAGTATGCATCTGTTCTCCTACTACCTGCAAGGCAATATAAATTTTTCTAAGTGTCTGTTTGGATAATGTCTCAAATTGGCTCTATGACGTTGCTAAGGATCCAGGGTTGTGTGGTGAAACCTGGTGACCATATTAGTGGTCAGTATTGTAGGGATGCTTTCAACTAAGTCACTTTTTTTTTTTTATTGCTTCCTCAATCTCAGGCTAGCACTGAAGATGTCAAGACAGTGATCTCACAGTTGTCTGAGCTTCGCTACCAGCTCCTGACTGATAAACCAATGGAGCCTGTCATTGTTGGGGATGACCTGAAGGAGTGGGACTCGGTCTTTGATACTTACCGCAAGAAGTTCAAGGGTGAGAATCCCAAGTGGTTCTCAGTCTCGTGGCTCTTTGCAGAGTGTTTCATGTACAGGAAGATCGCACAAATTTTCAGAAACAGGTTTGTAAGATCTTTTTTATTGAAGTTCCCTGCTACTCCATTTAACTTCGTTCTCATGTTCTTGGTGGTATTCTAAATAATGCTCACCCAAATACTACCTTATTTCCTATAGCACGTACTTGAAAAACTTCGACCCCTTTGGTGGCCAGAAGGAAGTATCTTTCATCAACTCCCTCCCTCAGATCCTGTCTATCGCTACATTCCTCACTGGCATACTCCCCACCCCTGACGCACCTGAGAAATCTCTGCCCAATATCAAGACTGAATTCGAACACTTAGTCCTGGTAAGTAGTCACTTTGCCTTATTTTGATATTATTAGTGGATCACTCAAAAAAGAGAAAAGACCTCCTAAAATTTGGTCAGACATCTAGTAACGTCTGGAGATTCCCAGAATCTTTTTTGCATCAATCATCACACTGGGTCAGTAAAAGAGTGTGGAGATCACTGTGTAAACACACTAGAGCAAAAGAACAATACTCCTAACTTCCATAAAGACATGTTTTGTTGTAAAGAAGCAGTGGGAATGGAACACTTTCTTAGATTGCATTATATCTTAAGTAAGACAGTGTTTCCAGTTCTCTCTGTGTATACCTGGAGCACTGTTTATCTTGGAGCATCCATGATTGACGTGTTATATTACACAGATATCTCTTTGGGGTAACAAGATGGACCTCTCCATGATTGTCACAGTGGACAGCTACGACACATCACAGCCGGCGGCTGACTCAGCAACTTCCTCCACAATGCAGACACAACTCATGCGCACCAACCTTCTCTCTGACCACACCTCCATTCTCTGGGACCTCGTCAAGCTTCTCCGTCAGCCAAAATCCACTTCTGAGTCACGTAGGATCGACTTTGTCCTGGATAATTCTGGATTGGAATTATTTTCTGATGTCTGCTTTGCCGACTGGCTACTGAGTAGTGGATTAGCAGATAAAGTGATGCTCCATTTCAAACAGATGCCTTGGTTCGTCTCTGATGCACTGATCAAGGATTTCAATTGGACCTTGAAGCAAATGCTGACCAGTGAGAATAAGATTCTATCTGCCCTCGGTGAAAGGTGGGAAAAACGGGTCAAGGAAGGAACCTTTATACTCACAGATCATACCTTTTGGACCACTTCTTATGAGTATGCAGCTATGCCTAGTGTGGCTAAGGACCTTTATAATTTATTGTCCGAGTCCTTTCTAGTTTTCTTCAAAGGAGATCTTAACTACCGCAAGCTCCTTGCCGATAGAAACTGGCTTTACACTGAGAATTTCAGCATCGCTCTTGGTGGATTTGAGCCCACTAGTGTGTGCGCCCTGCGGACGTTGAAAGCAGATTTGGTGACTGGATTGCCGTCAGGAGCTGCAGCTAAGGCTGCCAAGGAAAATAAGGACTGGATGGTCACTGGACAATATGCAATATGCCAAGTCAACCGGAAAAAATAGAAAGAATTATGTGTTGTGAATATAATTTTGTCATAGATTATGATTTTACTAATTTTGATGAACGTGATTTTAATTGAAAATTCTGTGGTTGAATAATTATTTTTGGTGGACTGAAATGGCGTTCTCCAGCTGTTGGGGTTGTCTCTTAGCCCTGCTCTTTCTAACATGCAAAACAAGGGCAGACTGGCTTGACGGCAATGATGGAGTGGACAGGTCTGGAAACGACCTTCCAAACATGCCTATCTCGCTCAAAGAAGGCTCAAAACCAAGGGACTGTGCCAGCATGTGCTCCAACAACCCCGAGTGTCAGGCCTGGGTCTTCAGTAAGCCCAACTGCGGAGGCAGTGGAAATCAGTGTTGGTTTAAGGCTGCAGTTCCAAAGCAAGTGCAGGATTCTTGCAAGGTGAGTTAGCTACAGAGTAGCCACACCTCCCTAGCTAGTCCATGCAGCTATAATCATAATGGTGAATCTTGTACGACCTGCATTTTCATCTCATTGTTACTACCTTTAGGTCTCGGGTATCAATGGACCACCATTTCTGGAGCCTTTAAAGTTCAAGCCCTTTCCTGTGGGTTCCATTAAACCCAAAGGTTGGCTGTTGGATCAGCTCCAGCTGCAAGCAGACGGTCTCTCTGGTCACCTTCCCTTCTTCTGGGCTGATGTGATGAACTCCAGCTGGGTAGGAGGAAAAGCAGACACTTACCTTCATGAGAGGACCCCATACTGGCTTAATGGTTTCGTTTCGCTGGCATACCAACTGGACAACAAGACTCTGATAGCCACAGTGGAAAAGTACATTGATTACATTCTGAGTCACCAAGGAGATGATGGATGGTTGGGACCAGATGATGTGCATGACGGAAACCAGTACTGGTCCAAGTACATGGCCATGTATTTCCTACGACAGGTGAGGACCTGGGTGGGCCTGATGAGTCAATGGGCCACAGTACTTTCTCCCAAGACCTCAAAGCAGTGGAACTAGGCCCCCTCAAACAGTGGGACTGGGGCCCCTCAATCTGGAATCTTACCATGCAATGCCATTGAAGCAGAAAAGTGTTTGCTTTCTCATGTTTGGGATTGAGTAGAACTACAAAAGACTTGTATTCATATACTTATCTCACAGTACCACGAAGCCAATCCCTCCGATGCTCGCATCGTGCCAGCCATGATGAAGTTCCTCAAGGTGGCGTATGGTCGGATGTTCAATGTGAGCTTGGGCAACACATGGAGTGGAGCCAGGTGGCAAGACCTCATGGTCTCGGTCCACTGGATGCTGGAGAACTACCCCTCGGGGCAGGAACAAATGCTTTGGGACCTTGCAGAGCTCTTAAACCAGCAGGGCTTTGACTGGAAGAGTTGGTACGGGACTGATTCCTTTCCTACCGAAGCTGTCGGACCTACAACACTGTTCACTCATGGAGTCAATAATGGAATGGCCCTCAAATCTGAAGCTGTCTGGTACGTAGCTATAATGATGACATCATAGCTATAATGATGACATCATAGCTATAATGATGACATCATAGCTATGTACTTGAAAAATAAGTGGAATTTATCCTTCCCAGCTGAAGCTTTACTTGATTGCTGAATTCCACATTACAAAAACCTATTAGGGACAAGAATACTGCTAATACATATTGAACCTCTGAAGAGTGGAGACCTCTCTATTGTGTGTCCATCATAATTATGATTCCACTGTTAATGCATGCTTTATAGACACTGTTTTAGAGGAAATAATTAAACCAACATCACCCTATATAGGTATCGACAATCACATAATCATTCAGATGCCGAGTCATCATACGTTCGCATGGAGAAGATGGATCGCTATCATGGACAGGCCTCGGGGATATTTTCCTGTGATGAGCACTTGGCCGGACTAATGCCATCCCGAGGTCAGTTACCTTCAATTGTACTTGCAGTGTTATATTTGGGTGGGAGGTCATCTCATTATAGGGTGGTCTCATCATAGGGTGGTCTCATTATAGGGTGGTCTCATTATAGGGTGGTCTCATCATAGGGTGGTCTCATTATAGGGTGGTCTGGTTATGCACACACAGGTACTGAGCTCTGCACAGTGGTGGAGGCCATGTTTTCATTTGAGACTCAATTCTCTATTCTTGGAGACCCAATCTTTGCCGAGAGGGCAGAGCAGCTAGCCTACAATGCCCTTCCAGCCACCATCACTTCTGACATGTGGGCCCACCAGTATCTCCAGCAGAGCAACGAGATGAATGCTGTGCACTCTGACGACCATATTTGGACTCATGACGGACCTGATTCTACTCTGTTAGTCACCCTCAAAAAAAAAAAAAAAAGTGTCACATGTTATTTCTTTATTTTGAGGCCCTTTATTGGAGGAAATTTCACTGCATCCCAAGGGCTCAGGCTAGGGCTAGGCTAGGGCTCAGGCTAGGGCTCAGGCTAGGGCTCAGGCTAGGGCTAGGCTAGGGCTCAGGCTAGGGCTCAGGCTAGGGCTAGGGCTAGGCTAATTTTCCCCTACAGTTTGGGTTAGAATTAGCAGCTAGGGTAGGGGTAGCTTATCTTATTATCAATACCACATTTTCCCCGTACTTTTTCAGGTTTGGTCTTGCTCCTAACTACGGTTGCTGTACTGCCAACTTTAACCAGGGCTGGCCCAAATTCACTCAACACATTTTGATGCAGCTCAGTGATCTAACAGGTGTGGCCATCTCCATGTACGCCCCAGCACTACTGAACTTCACCCAACCAAACAAAATGAATGCTTCTGTTGAAATCGCTACCGATTACCCATTTGATGGAAATGTGACGATCTATGCAAGTTGTAATTTGGGGATGACCCTGTCATTAAGGATACCATCATGGACATTTAATCCTGTGATATCAATAAATGGTACCGCAGCCCCCTCACCCCCAGTGCCTGGAACAATGTATGAACTCAACTGTGCCTACGATACCGTTATTAATCTCACTCTGCCTATGAGGACAAAGGTCACCAGAAGATACAACAATGCTGCTTCGATATACAGAGGGTATGCAAATAGAGAGCAATGAAGTACAGCAACCATTATATCTCACAGGCACAATAATTTTTTTGTCTGCATTATATTAATTACTATGCTAATAGAAGATAATGATTCTCTTTTTTAACATGCAGCCCCTTACTCTATGGTCTGCATATGGATGAGCAGTTCAAGGAGTTGAATAGCTATGCATTTGAAAGCAAGGACTACCAAGTGACAGCTGGTTCTCCCTGGAACTATGCCCTCTACCTCCCTAGTGATGAAGAGGTCGAGCAAGACTTGCAAGTGGTTGTACGAGGCATGCAAAAGGGAGTGCCTCCGTTTTCATATAAAGGGACTCCTGTCATGATTAATGCAAAGGTAAACATAGGCATGTGATGGTACAGGATCGTCAATATTACACATAATAGTATCATGGAAATGTGGTACGGGGTCGTTATCATTATTTGATTTTGTATTAAATTTGACCACTTACCATACAACAAAATCTGCAGGGGAGAGTACTGGACTCATGGACTGTGGCTCACAATGCAGCTGATGCTCCACCCATGTCCCCTGTGAAGTCCTCCAATCCTCTAACTAACATTACCCTCATTCCCTTTGGAGCTAGTGACCTTCGCATAGCAGAGCTACCAACTCTGGATGAAAACAACTGACATATAACAGCATTGTATTTCTTCCCTCCACTGTCTTCATGTCTTCATGTTAATATAAAATTGAGTTCTAAGCATGTCGTGCTGTGGTGGGACCGCGTTGTGGTTAACTTTGCTAGCTAATTGGCTTAATGTTTAGTCGTGCATGAAATGGCGTCCTCCAGCTGCTGGGGCTATTTCTTAGTCCTCTTTCTAACATGCAAAGCTAGGGCAGACTGGCTTGATGGCAATGATGGAGTGGACAGGTCTGGAAGTGACCTTCCAAACATGCCTATCTCGCTCAAAGAAGGCTCAAAACCAAGGGACTGTGCTGAGAAATGTAGACACAACATGGATTGTCAGGCCTGGGTCTTCAGTAAGCCCAACTGCGGAGGCAATGGAAATCAGTGTTACCTTAAGGCTGCAGTCCCAAAGCAAGTACAAAACTATTGCAGGGTGAGTTGAAACTGAAATTCTTAATAGCTAGCTAGCTAGTTGCATTTCTGCAATATGAGTTAGGTCTCTGGTATCAACGGACCACCATTTCTGGAACCTCTTGCCTACAAGCCCTTTCCTGTGGGTTCCATTAAACCCAAAGGTTGGCTGTTGGATCAGCTCCAACTGCAAGCAGACGGTCTTTCTGGTCACCTTCCCTTCTTCTGGCCTGATGTGATGAACTCCAGCTGGGTAGGAGGAAAGGCAGATGGTTACCTTCATCAGAGTACCCCATACTGGCTCAACGGCTTTGTTCCGCTGGCGTACCAACTGGATAACAAGACTCTGATAGCCACAGTGGAGAAGTACGTTGATTACATTTTGAGTCACCAAGGAGATGATGGATGGTTGGGACCAGATGATGTGCATGATGGAAACCAGTACTGGTCCAAGTACATGGCCATGTATTTCCTACGACAGGTGAGGGCCTGATATTCCTTCTTGCATTCAGATTTGCTCCATGGGAATTGTTTTTCATACAGTACCACGAAGCCAATCCTTCCGATGCTCGCATCGTGCCAGCCATGATGAAGTTCCTCAAGGTGGCGTATGCTCGAATGTTCAACACGAGCTTGGGAAACACATGGAGTGGAGCCAGGTGGCAAGACCTTGTTATCTCAGTCCACTGGATGCTGGAGAACTACCCTTCAGGGCAAGAGCAAATGCTCTGGGACCTTGCAGAGCTTTTAAACCAGCAGGGTTTTGACTGGAAGAGTTGGTATGAAAGCGATTCTTTTCCCACTGAAGCTGTTAATCACACATCTTTGTTCACTCACGGAGTCAATAATGGAATGGCTTGTAAATCTGGAGCAGTGTGGTACGTACTGGTTACATTGGAACCCCTCCACTTATGATCAGGACACTCACATAATCTGTAATAGATTCGAAATTAGGATACCTCCGAATCAGGACACTTATACATCCCCTGAAATTAGGACACCTCTCTAGTTATTCAGGACATTACCCCTCCTCTTGTCCCATAATAATGGGATATGCTTATCTTTCCCTAGGTACCGACAGTCTCATGATACATCTGATGTTCTGGCCCCTTATACCTGCATGCGGCAGCTGGATCGCTACCATGGACAGGCCTCAGGGATATTTTCCTGTGACGAACACTTGGCTGGGAAGATGCCTTCTCGAGGTTGTTTGCAAGACGTTGTCAGTAGTTAATTACTCGTGTGTGTGTGTGTGTGTGGGCAATTAATAGACCACAGTCCTTTCGTTCAGTGTTAGGGCTGTCTGGAGGCAACAGAAGGTTTCAATATCCATGACAGTACATATTAGGTTACCACACACAGGTACTGAGCTGTGCACAGTGGTGGAGACCATGTTCTCATTTGAGACCATAGTTTCTCTTCTTGGAGGCTCTATAATCTTTGCTGAGAGGGCAGAGCAGCTGGCCTACAATGCCCTTCCAGCCACCATCACTTCTGACATGTGGGCCCACCAGTATCTCCAGCAGAGCAACGAGATGAATGCTGTGCACTCTGACGACCATATTTGGACTCATGATGGACCTGATTCTACTCTGTTAGTCACCCACCAAAATAATATATCTTGGAGGGTCCTTTATTGATTGTATGCCTTGGACTAGGACTATTAATTTAGCCCAAGGGTAAGGGCTATTTTCCCCTAGGGCTAGGGTTAGGATTAGGGCTATTTGGCCTATCCTAGGATCCTATTATTGATAGTTCCACTTTTATGCTTCATTCATACTGTTCAGGTTTGGACTTGCTCCTAACTATGGTTGCTGCACTGCCAACTTCAACCAGGGCTGGCCCAAATTCACTCAGCATCTCATGATGAAGCTTCGTTATAATGATGGTGTTGCCATCTTTATGTATGCCCCAGCGATAGTGAACTTCACCATTCCACCATATGATAGAAAAGTTTCTGTTGAGATTGTTACAGATTACCCCTTCGATGGAAATGTAACAGTCTATGCCAGTTGTAGCTGGAAGATGTTTTTGTCGTTCAGGATACCATCATGGACACTTAATCCTGTTATTACTGTCAATGGTACCGCACGTGTAGTTCCTGACTATCCCGTATTACCAGGGAAGATGTATGAAGTAGCTTGTTTCTACAATACGGTTGTGAAACTTACCTTTCCTATGAAGATCAGAGTCACTAGACGATTCAATAATGCTGCTTCAATATACAGAGGGTAATATATTCAGTAGATACCAAGGCTCACTAATTATTATTGAATTATCACATTATTTATGCAGCCCTTTACTCTATGGTCTGCATATGGACGAGCAGTTTAAGGTGTTGCATAGCTATGCGTTTGAAAGCAAAGACTACCAAGTGACAGCTGGTTCCCCTTGGAACTATGCCCTCTACCTCCCTAGTGATGAAGAGGTCGAGCAAGACCTTCAAGTGGTTGTACGAGGCATGCAGAAGGGAGTGTCTCCATTTTCATTCAAAGGGACTCCTGTCATGATTAATGCCAAGGTATCATAATGTGGTAAAGGGTTACCAATACTTATGATGCTGGTACCATTAACCTTTTACCAAGATGCACTACTGTGTATAGGGGAGAGTACTGGATTCATGGACTTTGGCCCACAATGCAGCTGATGCTCCACCCATATCCCCTGTGAAGTCCTCCAACCCTCTAACTAACATCACCCTCATTCCCTTTGGAGCTAGTGACCTTCGCATAGCAGAGATACCAACTCTGAATGAGAGCAAAATCTCACAGTGACTAAATAATCAGAATGGAATTCCTTTAGTTATAGGAATGAAGCAATCATCTCTATTATTTAATTATTTACACTGTCTGGCTGGATGCAGTTGAGTTGGGTGTGTGTACTATAGCATGAAGAGGAGGTCAGGGTTTTTCTCGCCAGTGCCACAGTAGAAGTAGCCGTAGTTGGTAGTGTTGGGGACATGATAGGCCACCATGCCCAGCCACTGTAGGCTACGTAGCACTACTGATGTTCCTCCCTGATCACACTGCAAACTCCAGCAACCTGCAGTAGAAAAAAAAAATCAACAGCTGTAGGTATAACACTTCAGTGCCCTGATGTTAAGAGCATATGCAATCCACATGACCAACTCTTTAGTTACACTTGGTCCACACACTGGCAAAACTTGAACATCATAGCTACAGCCCATACGTACCTTTTGGAATATCATATTCAATCGATGGAATGAAATCAATGGACCGTGTTAAACTCTGGGGAAAGAAATAGTTCATTAAGTGTCTATCATTAATAACTATTTACAGCCATACATTAGCATTGGCAAGAGCAGTACTCTCGGAACCACAAAAGTGAAAATAATATTTCATCCGTTTTGCTTCATCCAGAGGTAAGCCTATGAGTACAGAAAGTAACAGCTAGACTTTGCCAAAGCACTCTGAATATCTAGCACATAAAAACACCTTTAAAAGACTGATTGACAACAATTTCTCCAAGAGGAGTCTTCATATATGCTCCACGAGGAACAACAGCAGCTTCCTCATCAATACAAGCCACCACACCTGCCACTCGCTCTTCCTCTTTCATTTCAACCTACAAGAGGGAAGTAGGTATACTTTGATCACTGAAAAAGAGCACACTATATTGTGGAGAAAAGACCATTCATTCACGCACAATTGTATTGAACGTACAGATGTTGACTGCTCCTGAGCATTTTCTCCATCACCGACTCTGTGTGTTACAGTGTGTTCATACTCGAAAGAAGGATCACCTGTGAACCTTCCCTCAAGGAGAGAACACTTTGCCTTGATCTCTGGGCCAGCATGAGGGAGGAGATGCCACTGAATACAATCTTGACTGTAGATTGAAATAAGATCATTTGCAATGCCAGCTAGCCAAGAAAGAAGCATTACCTATAGAGAGCCTTCCTATCTTTAAGTTCGTTTTTTCCTACTCCATGCACGATGAAGTAGTCTTTCTGAACTCCTCGAATTATCCCCCACAACTTCACATGACAAAACTTGTGGTCCCTCTTGATGATGGTCAGAGATGATTGTAAAGAAGCCTTCTGTTCCACACTAAGCACCACACCACTGCTTCCCAAGTATTCCAGGTTAGAGCATAAAGACTCTGAGTCCATCTTTGACTGCTCTCCTCAGAAGTTATACGTACGTTGTCATGGCATTAACTTTCTACCACGCCCACTAAAATTACTTCCGGAAGTGAATTAGAAAAACCACGCCTATTATTATTGATAACAACCTCATCAGCAGTTCAACTCAGTCAATGCAGTCTAGTGAAGTTCGAATCTGTTTCTCTAGGCTGTAGTCTTTACTATGGGTGAAGAAGTCGATATGGACACCATTCCGGAAGATCTCCGGCATCTGAAAGACTTTCCTATCTTTGACGCCAGTTTCCAGGACAAACCCAACTTCAGGCAGAACCTCTCTCACTGGGTTCTGAAAACGGACAAGGTGAGTCTGGTTATGCTGGCTTCCACTAAACGAGGCGTGCATGAATGAGTTGTGGGTCACCTAAGGCTACTGTTAACTCTATAGATCCTGGCATGCAAACATCTAGACGTGTTAATAGGTTATTGCAAAAGGATCTGAATTAGCAGGTATTGACTCTTATGCATGCAATAGTAGTCATTGAGCTGTAAACCACCTGTCCATTTCATAGCAAGTCTGCTTCTTTTTTTACTGCATTTCACAGATAATAGGGACTATAACATAATAGAAAGTAATGGCTAAACAGTTAAGTTACATCTGCTGCAGACTGCTAAGCTTGTTGCAGTTCATTTGCAACCAATTAACACTACAGATTTCACAAATTAATTAAGGATGTCATCTTTTTCTTTTACAGATAGCCACAACGTTGACAACTTTTGCAGATGCATTCCAGCAGTTTTATAACTCTGGTCAGGAGCAGTTGGCAGCTGCAAAGCAGATCGCAGCATGCATGCAGGAGTTTGCTTCCCTCTACAGCAACAATAATGGAAACTCACTCTCATCTCTCTTTACTCAAGTAAGGACAAATTGTATTAGTGAAAATGGCTAGCCAAGTTGGTGCACGAGAGAAGTCTACAGCACATGCTGGGCATGCTGATGGAGGGAAAATTGGCATTGAATTTTGAGTCTCCATGAATCAAGCACCCAATAGCATTTTATAGACAGTATGGTGTGTTTTTGCATGCATGTATGATTTCTACATGCCCCCAGGAGGAGTTAGTGGCAAGTTGGCTGGCTAAGTAAGCCCCAGGGTGACCTTTAACAATAACTTTCAGAATCCTTTTGCCACACGGAGCCTTGTTATCTCTTCAAGGTTGACCACGATTACTTCAGTCTGATAATTCCAATTCCTCTGTTGCATGAATGAATATGAGCATAATAGTCATCACCCTTTGCTTAATGGTACTGAATTATTGGTACAACTTGAGGTAAAGAAAACACCAAAGAAAACACCTCTCCTTATTAAGGTTGCTTATTCCTGGCCCATAGGTGGTCACAGTAAGCAGAGCTTACGATAGCAGCCTGACACCTGACATTTTCTGGCCAATATTGGCATATGTTTGGTCATTGTTTGTTTGTCAGGACAAAAGTACTGGTCAAAATTTGTGGGAACAGCATGTCCAATCAATATCTTATCATAAGCACTGAGTAAGCAAGTTTCACTGTGGCACTGTATATACAGTTATAGTACCAGTATAGTGATTTTCCCTACCTACTGTGAGATCATGTCTTAGGTGTACACATGTGATTTCCTTTGGTCCTGATAATGGCAGAGCATTAATTAAAGTCAACTGCTGCTCTCCATTTGGGCAGGACAATCTGATCATGTTGCTATAATAACTTGTGTTTTTGAATAGGCTATTAGGGAGTTTGTGGTATACTTTGTGGACACAGCCAATAGCAAAAGGTCAAAGTCTGGGAGTGGTGAATCTCCATAGTTATTATTATTATAATCCTTCGCTTTGATAATCTAGGAGTGGGTGTAATGCATTTTTCTTTTTAAGCTGAAAGAATGAATTGGTGTGTGTTATGAGTACTACACTATTGGACAAAGTATTTGGGCTGTCCTATTTCAGAGATGGGGGGAGGTACCTGTCTTGCTACATTAAATACGGCCAGATTCTCCAAGTAAAGATAGAGATGTGTTTTCAATTTGTGGGTGCCGAGGGTGTGATAATGTTACGTCAAACAGTCTCCCCCTCATTCTTCCTCGCAGTCTCAAATAGCCTGCTTATTTACGGTGACTCCTGAAGTGGGATGTCCCTGTTGTTTTCGGTTGGGGTTTCCATGGCAATGCAATCAAGTGAGGAGGTGTGGAGAAATTCGATCGATCATCCTGAAAGTTGTGTGGATAGATAAAAGGCATTATCATGATCTCCCTGCACGCATCAACATTAGGATTCACTTTTATTTCATTTTGTTTCATTTTGGAGAGAGAGAGAGAGAGAGAGCTATGGGAGGTAGCTGTGTTCAGTGTATCATAGCTAGCTAACAGTTTATGTAGCTTCCTTTCCTAGGGGAAACTTTTCTCCATTATAAGTATGGAAATTCAGTTGTCTTATATCCCACACATCGTGTGGCCATAAAAAGAAACAGACATCTTGTGCAATCTGTTGCTCCATAAGATTTTGACTATAAGAGGCTATAAGTTATCACCTCGGTCACTCAGACATGATGCTGCTGTAAAGGCACATATCCTTGGTTAATCGTGTCTTCCTTCCCCTGCAGGTGTCGGAGCAGATGAGCACAGTTTGGCAATACTACGAGGTGTTCTTAGGCCAGACACAGTTACTCAATGTTCTCCCAATTAGAGAGCTGGCTGCCACCTTCTCCAACCTCAAGGTTTGTGTTAATGACTTCTTTAGTCCCCTCCCAACTCTGTGGATAGTTAGTTGAGAAAGCTGTGGTACCCTCTATCACAATAGAAAGCTATTTCTATTTCAACACTCAAAGGCTGCTCTATTTTCCACATTTGGTCGCCTTTTATAGGAGTCTATTAATTTTTATCCTACTCAAGCTCCACATGAATCCATTAGCATTCATTAAGAAGTCCAAGAGCATTCATTAAGAAGTCTATTTAGCATTCAAGGTAGAAACTTTTATTACTATAGTATCCAGCTTCAATTGCTATAGTCTCTATCTACGTAGATCCCACATTCTTTAGCTGTTTAGCACACTCAGTTTAGCAGCTCTCTCCTTCAACAAAACGACAGGCACACATTAATATTGCACATTCTTTTCCTTCTCTCACATCAAAGGAATCTCACTAGTGAGGGGTCATGCTTCCTTTAGCTTTGTGAGAAGTCCTACTTGCTTATTTTTATCAATCGCTGTCGGTTTATCAACTGGTCGTCCTAAATCCTTTATGCTTGCAACATATTGAAACCAAGTGATAGAGCCAGTTTGTGAAGGATTAGGTGATAGTAGTGGTAGGTAAAGAAACCAGGCTAACATCTGTCTTAGGGAAATGCTTCTATTATTCCATAAACCTATGAATTCAGGTCTCTTGTCACTTATCAACAATCAGTTTGATAATGACCTCATTGTACCCCTCCCCACCCCATGATTGATCAGCTATTAGTTTCTAGAAAACACCTGCTTGATCTGATAAGCCTATTTTCAGAACACCCACTGTGTCTCCAATAATTTCAGACCTAGAGTCATAATAGTTTTAATATGGACAAGTCAAAAGTGTGATTGAATGATTCATGGATACATGGCTCCAGCCATCGTTCTTTCTCCCACTTTTCATGTGTATATGCATGGGTCATCGGTGAGACATGGCTGATTTTTTTCCTGCTGTTTTGTTTGCCAACTCTTTACGAAGGATGAGTTGATATCATATCAACTCCCTCTTGGCATGGCACCATCCACTGATGATCCAGTGATGTGTGCATGCGTATAAGGATCACTTGCCTGGATGATCATTAATATTATTAGATTTTGAGACTTGGCCTGCAGCTTAACTGCCTTAATTAGTGGAGTGAAAGCTCTTGAAAGGACATTTTTTGGCATCCCAAAAGTGAAGAGGTACATTTAATACTAAATTTGCGCTCACTTGTAACTTACTCAAATTAAAAAACAAAACAACAACAACAACAACAACAGCTCATAGAGTGGGTGATCAGCTCTGGTTTAAATGTGATAAAATTTGAGTATGTTACAGCTATGTAAATGTTCCTTTAATTTCCTCATGTTTTCCTTGTTCTGTTTGTGTAGAAAATCCATGAAGAACTAACTTTTTATCGCTCACAATATATCAAGAAAGCTGAAGAATTGTGCTCACTTCGTCATACTTCGAACCTTGCTGACGTAAGTCCAATATTGAAGGTCGAGTGAGTGATGTCATTATACTATCACCAGTAACATCAGAGATAACCGTGTGTTTGGAACCCCCCCAATGTTGAAATGCAAACAATTGGGTCACTTACATACCTTCAAGTCAGTAGTATCATTACTTGAAGGAACCAAACAAGTTTCTCCACTTAAATGAGGATGCCACTCTAATCATGGTCAGAAACGTGCTTATATGGAACATTGGAAGCTGTTTTACTCCTTTTGCACAATGTGTAAACCACCTCATGTTTTCGTATACTGGTTTCTCTATTATTGCAACTTTCGACCCATTTCCTTATATGGCATTGATAACATGGTTGTGTGCATTTTTTAATGGCTTGGCAATAGCAATAACATTAAAAGGTTACTCTTAGTATATTCTCATGTAAAAGGTTAGTATTCTCACTTGGCAGATTAGTATTCTCATATGGAAAGTTAGTATTCTCACATGGCAGATTAGTATTCGGTTATAGTATTCTCATAATATTTTCACACGGGAAGTTTAGTAATCTCACATTAGAAGATCGACTAGTATTCTACTGTCCATTGCAAGTTGGTTGTCAGGAAGGTTTGGGGAAGAGGTGGAGCCAAAATTGCTTGTTGAATACTAACTCTTCTCATGTACTGTAGATTTCAGGATGGTTGTCAGTAAGGAATGAGAAATAGGTAGTGGCTTACAAGGACCTAAGAAACCTGATCCTTTCATGTCCTATACAATTCATGCAGTTGTGTAAACCATAGAACAAATTGTCTGGCCTTAGTTACGTGGTGTGAACAAGAATGAAGTAGAATAGTGTAGTGGGGGACCTACCCTCTAAGAGTCTGGCCATCTCCATGCCAACTGGTACAAACAATACTCTTAAACTGTCAACCACAATTCACTTTAGAGGAATGGAAATCTAAAGGGTTTCTTTGATTGGTGAGCAATTGAAGTTGCATGGCTGGATCAGGTTAACATGTAAGTACCCCAGAACCCACAGTCACAACATTGGCATATGAGCTTGACAAGATTTTAGTTTGTGTTGTGTTGAGTATTTTGCAGGCTGCAATACATACATAAGACATGCTAAAGGATTTCAAATCACTGGTTTTTCGGTCTTTCTCAATAATGTGTTCAGCAGAACCTCATCTAACTGTGTGGTCTTGGTACCTAACTGTGGATTAGTTATTTCATACCTTCTTTTACTTTCATTCTCTCTCTCTCTCTCTCTCTCTCTCTCTCTCTCTCTCTCTCTCTCTCTCTCTCTCTCTCTCTCTCTCTCTCTCTCTCCTGATTGCAGAAAACGGTTTTCAACAGTTTGACAGAAGAGTGCTACACAGCTCAGAAGACCTATCGTCTCCTTCTCTCAAAGTACTTGACATCTTTGCGACAGGCAAACACCAAAGACATGGTGAGAATTAACTGTTGAGCAAACTATCACTTTGTTATGTCTTATTCTCAGCATTGGGTTCTTATTGAATGATGCATTGATAAACTATTGTAATCCAGTGCAGAACAAATTGGATTCTGCCTCAGAATAAAGGGGATGGGTGGGGACCTCTGACTCTATAATTGTTATCCTTGAATGGTTTGTGAGCGTTGTGTATATGGCACATTAAAAGAACAACACTGTGTGGCATCTTGTGATAAGAATAGTTTTAATCTAGGAGGAAAAAATCATGTTGTGTGTTATGGGTTTAAAAGAAGTAAAAAAAAAAACAAAAACCATTTTGAAAGTATGTAGAGAGCATGGAAAAAATATGACTTGTGTAAGTTTGTTGTTGCTGGAATAAGTCGGTTCAGACTGGTGAGTGAGTGTTGTGCTGTAGTCTGAACATGTCTACATGATTTCTAGTTGTTTGAAATGGGGCAAATAAAACAAGTCTGGTATAGAGGTCAAAGTACGTGTATGTGCTCATTGAAGAGTGAAGACTGTTTTGATCCATACATGTATTCAGTCACTTCCCATTCATACAATGGGATGTATGTATGTATGTATTAAGTGTCACTGTTGATGATATCATGCAGCCGAGTATTCAGATACTGTTTTAAACAATGAGACGCATATAATGCAGCCAACACTTGACTTCACAGAGTGTTCGGTGAGACTTTTCTCTCTCTGTGGGTCGACACTCACGAGACCATGGAAATGGGCTGAATTTAGGCTTAAAGCATCGAGGTTGTTATTGACCTCTGATTATCTCATTAATACGGAGTGTGTGCCCTCATTGTATTTACTGTCTCCTTGGATGCACGTGGCAGCTGCCCATGTCACCACTAAAGAGGTGCCAATGTGTGTGTCCATGTCTATCTGCTTACAAGTAATCACTTGAATGTCACGCACACACACACATACACTCTCTCTCCTTTTTGTCCAGTTTCAAATTACGGAAAATGCACTCTGTTTCATGTTTCTTGCTGAACGAATGAACTCATTAGAGTGTGTGTGTCAATATTAGTGAAGACAGAGTCACAGAGGAAGAGGATACATCCTATTCAAGTGTAAAGGATGTGGCCTTTTTAGGTTTAATGTATTGCTAAATCGGCTGCTTCAACGGATAAATGACTGAGCTCACAGTATCGTGTTAAGTGTGTGTGAGCAAGTTTTATTTGTCGTGTGTGTGTGTTACTAAGGCCTCCCAGGTAGAAGTCACCCTGAATTCATCGGACCAAATTTCAGCCCCCAGGGCTACTAGTGCTAAGCAATATAACTGGCACACTAATTTCTGCATTTGATATGTATTTTCAAAGATGCAAATTAGGGGAAGGGTAGCCTGTCTGGTAGAAACACTTAACCTTTTGGGGGGAGAAGGTTGATCACCACCCACCCACCCATTCACACATAATATGATCGATAGCTTCAATAGAGCCTGTCCTGATCTGACTGCATGCAGAGCCTGTCCTGATCTGGCTGCATGCAGAGCCTGTCCTGATCTGGCTGCATGCAGAGCAGCCAGTCATGATCAAGCTGTATGCAGAACCTGACATTACTATTTCCTCTGTGTGTCTCAAGATGCTTTGCTTCCTTGACGAGTGTTGTGACACACTATGCTGTAAGCCTATGAGTGACATCATGCAGGGGACAACATTGTTTCCTCAGGTAATTGTACAATGCCATGTACTTCATGCATGCATACATACATACATACATACATACATACATACATACATACATACATACATACATACATACATATGTGGGTTCTCCCCAGTCAGAGTAGTTGTTTGTTTCTCATAAAGCAAGTATGTGACTTTTTTGTTGAGTTGCTGCAATAGTGAAACTTGTTAAAAATCCCCCCTATTTGTGTATCCTCCCTCTCCTTACAGTAGATATGACAAGATGTAATCTAGTTCCATGTTTAGTGTTTTTCCGAGCCTTATCATAACTCCTTTTTTGTGTGGTTGGTTGGAGCAGTTGTTACATGTTTATCTCCTGTCATATGCCATACATAAATAAATATACTAGCTTGGAAGTTCCCTGGTGATGCTGAAAGCAATGGTTTGATAGACATGATTATCTAATAGCAGTTTTTAAGCTATAATAGAAGAAAATAGGTCACACAATGGCCAGACTGATGAAGAAATTGACCAGAAAATGTCATCATTATGTTTCATACGTACCATGCTTTGAAAGTTCCCATTTATCGTGTACTTGTAGATTGAATATGTATCTCGCACATGCTGTTAAGTTTCATACCAATGGTGTTTATCACAGACAGTCTGTAGACACTTCACCCTGTGCTTTGAGACCAACAATGACTCTTAGCCAGACCAGTGTTCCATGGGCAAGGGGGAAGGGGGAGGGAAGCCGACACTGTAGACATGATTAGACAAATCAAGTCATCACAGTTTAGAGTGGAAAAATAAAACAAACAAAAAAAATATTCAATTCCTTCTTCAATCCTGTGTGTGTGTGTGTGCGCGTGCGTGTGCGTGCAGTACATGGGTTCCATACATGCATGCACAGGTACACTTAAGTGTCTTGTTCCCAGTAGGGTACATTACATTGCAGAGGATTTTGTGCTTCCTGTCCCCCCTCCCACACACACACACACACACACACACACACACACACACACACACACACACATTCTCAATCTGACTATAAGGTGTAGGTTATTTTATTGATTGTTATGTTTCACAGCACAGAACTGTAACATGACAAGGGAAAGTCAACATTTCACCCTTGTGTGTGATTAAATCAACAGGATTGTGTGATCATTATCCTAGATCCTGATCTCTCTGCTTGATTAATGTATATACTACTGTACTGTTGTCATGGTACTATGGTACTTGTACAACATTAGTCATGACTGTAAGTAAACTTGTTTGTTTTTTGTGCAGGTGGTCATGCTACGTCACAATGTGGAGCACATCCTCAGTCAGTTTGTCTTGCACAAAAGTTGCTCCAAGGTGAGTGAGTGTACATATACTTAATGGTGGAAGTAAGCAAGTATTATATGATTAATTGCCCATGGGCTGTTAAATAAACCCCAATTTATTGATCGCCCATGAGGGAAACAACGTGTCCAATGTCTGTGTGTTCATTCTTGTGCACTGCCTGGGGGGGAAATCGCTGATTGGATTTTATCTGTGTTCTTTAAGTGTCGGTAGCAGCTGCAATATCTAGAGTTACACATAGCATGTGTGGTGTGGCACTTTGTGCCCAGGACACAGGAGAGCTCAAGTGCCTGGGAAGATTTGGTTCCATTTTCTTTTGATGAGAGTCAACTTCTTTTGAAGAGACACTTCCCTATACTTAAATTTGGGCCGTGTGGGGCCTTACGTAAACATTCTCTCTGTCTTCAAAGTTCTCTAGGAACAAAGAGTTTGTTTTTAAATAGACCTTGTGCTCTAAATTATAGAGATGCTGAAGTAGTGTACCAATACATACATGTACATACACCAGTTAACCTGATTAGAGAAGGTAGCAATGTACCTTCCTTGCTTCCCATCTTTCAATTAAGTAGTTTCGTGTTTGTGCTACAACAGAGTGAGGGTATAAACTTGTCTCGATAGTTCAGGTTTCTTGCTTTATGACACATGATTGTAGTATGTCGTATATTGTGGTTCATGTAGATGGTGGAAGTTGACACTTTAGAGCTAAGGCTAGATGGCAGAATTGTGTATCATTGTTGACTATGGCTAGGGCTAGGGCTAAGTGTAGATGATGGAATTACGTATCATCATTGTTGACTAGGGCTAGGGGCTAAGTAGAATTACATATTATTGACTAGGGCTAGGGGCTAAGTAGAATTACATATTATTGACTATGGCTAGGGGCTAAGTAGAATTACATATTATTATTGACTAGGGCTAGGGGCTAAGTAGAATTGCTATTACATTGGTAGCAGAGAATAACTCGCTCAGTGGTAAGATGGCAGGATTTATTGAAGGCATAGGGACAATTACAGGGTTCTCCCCAGGATTTATTGAAGGCATAGGGACAACACCATGATCACCATGAAAAGGAAGGACCCAACAACTTTAAGGTGTTAGTCTGAGAGAGAACTCAGAAATACATTAGTAAGGCATAAGCTGGAGAACTGAAAGGCACAGTGGCCTGCTATATGCCTTGAGGTGACTGGGGAGAAGTCTGAATTTCGGTTTTTTTAACTAACAATTCTGCTTTCTAGTTCCTTACCTTTTAATTGCTTGTCTTTTTCTCTTGGTCCAGGTTATGGGAGATGCTGAGGATGAGGTGAGCATGATGTTTTCACAGACCAAGCAATGGGGTGACTTCTTCGACATAGAGCTGGGCCTGTGGAGCAAACTGCACACTAGCATCCAGAAACACATCCTAGCCGAGTTCCAGATGGAGCTCGGTTTGGTCAACACCGAGTAAGTTACTAATCTCTGTCCTCAGAAAGACTGAAGTGTTCTGACTTGGTAAAATGTCCTGATTAATGAAGTGTCCTGATTAATGAAGTATCCTGATTAATAAAGTGTCCTAATTTTCATGAAATGTCTACACATTGGCAGAATTTTTTTTTGCATTTCAAGGGGTCAAAGTTCAAGGGTTCTCACTGAGATTATACAATACATTTCCGTCATGATATTTTATTCTCCTCTGACTGTGCAGGCCAGTGGTACGAAACAGGCCAAAGAATATCCCTCATTACAAGAACGACTCGAGAGCAGCTGCGGTAAGTGTTTTTTGAGTATAACATAAGCATTTAACCAACACAGTACGAGATGACATTCTTTCTCTTGCAGCACACCCTGCCTAGTACAATGCCCAACACCACTATCTCTCAAGAATGGGTGACCATCGAGCATGACGACTGCAGCAGTTTGGACAAGAGTCATCGCCATCCTCAATCTCACGTGGCCTCTCTCCCTCTCAACAAACGTACATACAGCAGCCCCTCCTTCAACCCTCGGAATATTCCAATGAATGTGGAGAAAAAAGAGATTGTAGCGCAGGAGATTCTGTCAGAGAGCTGTCGTTCCGTCTCTGATCCTGACTTGGTGTCTAGTTTGGACAAGGAGCGTTCGAGTGTGAGTAGCGGAGAAGGTGATGGTGGCGAGGGAGGCAGGAATTCCCGGACTCTAAGCACCAATGGTCATAATGAGGTCATGCGTAATGGCAGGCAGAGGTTGCCATACAACGTTCGCTATTCTGACAACTCTTTGGATCGATCAGAAGTCAATACGATCCTTGATGGTCTACAGAACATGTCTGGGAATACAGTGCTACCTGGGGAACGGCCAAGTACCAATGCCAGTTCTTCGGGTGCTCCGACCTACAACACCACTGTGTCTAAGCTCAAAGGTGTCATTTCCAAGTCCAAAGGCAAACACAAAACCAAAGAGAAGAAGCTAAGCATTGCCAGAGGTTTCCAATCGTCTGAAAATCTCGAGAAAGATTGTCGAAATTCATCTTCCACTTCTCCACAGGATGTCGAAGGTCCATTCTCAAAGAAGAAAAGCAGTACAGGAAAACTCAAAAATACTAAGAAGAAAAATTCAAAGTCTATCATCATATCATCTCCTATAATTCCCCCACCATCTCCTCAGGAAGAGCCGTTCACAAAGGAAGTGTCGTTTTCGCCTCCCGGCCAGCCAGATCCATCAGTAGTGGATAATGAAGGTCAGGGATTGGTCAACGGACATGCCAGTCCAAGTTCCGCTACAAGCGACGATGCCTCCCCAAAGCACATCCACGTGGTTTCCAACCCGATTGGTGTCAAGCAGCAGCTCGAGACTGACTCTCACTTCAACCTCCAGACTCTAGTGCAGCCAGTTAACAAGAGCTGGTTGAAGTGCGGCTACCTCTGGTTACGGATGAAGCTGCCCAACTTACCTGGGAGATATGCTTGGACGCACATTGTAAGTGACTGTTTTCCATGTTCAGTATTCTCATATGACAGGGTGTAGTAAAATGGTCAATTAGTTCACAAGTATTGTATTCATGCAGTTAACTATGCTTGAAAAAAACTTAATTGAAATTGGTGAAAAATCAGCCTAATAAAGACTTATCCCTAAGAAGCACTCATGTCCAAGTTTTAAGGAGTGGTTGTTGTACGTGCAGGAGGGTCAAGTATTAAGTTTCAACTCTTCTTTGTTGGTGTACTTTGCAATATTTTTACTGAGCTACAAAGTGTGTAACTGCTTCACTAAAAATATAATACTGTCCAAAAAAATTAATGGTGGGTGGTGATTACAGACGAATACAACTTACCCTCTCTTGTAAAAGTAACTCACTTCCCATGTTCCTTGTGTCTACACTATATCATGTGCAAGTATTCCAAATTCCAAGAAACTCTTTCTAGAGTCTCCTCCATATCACTTACGTGCCTTGCTTTCAAGTTCTAGAAATAACCCCCTTTAAAACTCATATAGTTTCCTTGTAACACAAGCTTAACAATTATGGCATGCATATTATGCACGCTGACAGAACTTGGCTGGATTCTTCACTAGAGCACCACGCTAAGCTCGTGTGGAGTTGAAAACTAGGCAGGACATGTCCATAATTATTAGAATTTGACGGTGTTTAAAAACCGAGTATTTAGTACATAATCCATCCTTTCTGTGCAACAATAGTGGGTACCTTGTTTTGTGTGTGTGTGTATCAACAAGGATTGTATACTAGGAAGCCTTAATTGACGCAAGCTCCGTTGGCTGGAATGCAGATATCATTAGATTACGAATGACGGCAGCACCAACAAAAGTGCCAAAAAAAGAGAAAAAAAGCTTTTTTTGTTGTAGTTAAAATGGTTATTATACGCAGCAAGGAGGAGGGGTGTACAGTCAGTGTACACACCAAACTGTAAATGGATGCGTCTTTTGTGAATATTTGGCTGGTGATGGACATCAGTGGCATTCCAGTATGCATGTGCTTGCTGTGTGTGGGTCAGAGCTAGCCCTAGCCCTAGGGCTGGGGGCAGGTCAGGCATGTGTGTGTGTGTGTTGTGATCATGTGTGCAATCATTGCCCCATAAGGCTTTAGCACCATTTTTTTAATGCACAATTTAATATAAAGTGGAGAATATAATAATATTATGATATGCAAAAGTAACTTAATTGGTATGTCACTAATAACCTTCCTGCAAAAGTCTTAATTTCAAGTGATTTTTTTTTCCTTCAATTGGTGTCCCTTACCACATAAGCCATACAATCTATTAATGATCTGCTTAATGTTTCTATAATGACCAATACTTCTTTCAATGACACACAAGTGATATCTGCTTTATGTTTCCTTTCAATGACATGACATATGCGTACGCCATTCAGTGATACTTCCTTTCAACGGTATGACATGTATACCATATCTGCTTTATACTTGGTTTCAATGACATGGATTTCCTTTCAAAGTTTGTACTCTTTGGCACAGTTCATAATATCCTTCAGTTCTACTTGCACTGTGGAACAATGGAGAAACATTTTGTGTACACAACAGAGAGTGCCAGGGGTAGTTATGTTAGGGCCATGGCTAGCCCTAGAACAAGGGTTAGGGGTTAGGGCAAATGCTAGGGCTAGGGCTAGAAAGGAGAGGGTGGTTATTATAATGAAGGTAGCTCACCCTCCTTGACAGTATTCTACAGATTTCATTTAACTCGTGTTCCCTTCCACTTCTGTCTCTCCTCCTCTCCCCTCCCCTCCCCTCCCTTACCCCTCCTTTCCTCCCCCCTCTCCCCCCTCCTCTCCCCTCCCCTCCCCTTCCTTACCCCTCCTTTCCTCCCCCCTCTCCCCCCTCCTTTTCCCTCCCCTCCTCTCTACATCTCCCAGTACTGTGTGGTGGATAAGGACCGAGGAGAACTGATGATTCAGGAGCAGAGTCTTCCCGAGCCTCGGACACTGGAGAACCTGATGCTCTGTAACACTCGTCCATGCCCTCCCACCTACATCGACAGAAACTTCTGCTTCAGAGTGAGTCCTCTTAAATATGTTTTCCTGACAGGTCCTCGTAGAGTGCTATGGGATACCAACAAAGTTTCCTGATTGTAGAAGTTTTAGGATTTCAGTTAGCCTGTATTTGAAGGGCTTCACCCTATGTATATACGTGTGTGTGTGTGTGTGTGTGTGTGTGTGTGTGTGCAATGCAGCATTTTCAGGGCTGGTATTAGATTGAGTGTAAGTGTGAGTTGAGTGTGGTACACAATGCCAGCATGCAGGACAACAGATACACAACCGCTACAAGACTCAGAGTCACTGGTAGTACACAGCTGGAAGACTAGCAAGTGATTGAGGAATGACAGGTAATTTCTGGAACGTGCATTGTGTATACAAACAAAAGTCCACCAAGTAATAAAATAAGAACGATCGGTTACTTTGTTTACGGCTTACAATGTCTCCAAGAACACCTGATCTGATAAGCCCCACAGGTTCGATTTAGCAAGCTTCATGGCATGCTCAACTTGTACTAGCTACCCTAGCATGCAGTGACTGTTGTCCTGCTGAGTCTTGTAGTGACTATGTACCTACCTGTTGTCCCGCTGGCATTGTATACATTGCGTTGTTGAGAAACATGCAAGTGCACGACATGCATACATACATACATACATACATACATAAGCTAATATGGAACTCTTTAACTACACCCATTTCTTATACAATGTCTACTGATATCCCATCTTTTCCAGTACACCAAAACCATTCATGATGCATTCCCTCACATGTTATGTATGCAATAATTTCATCTGCTGTGCCATATGTACGTACGCAGGTGATATCCCCTAGCTCCGAGCATCTTTTCCAGACTATCAACGAGCACCAGATGAACTCCTGGGTAGCTGCCCTTCAGGAGACAACGGAAGAGGCCTTGAAACACTCCAACCCCAGCAGGAAACCCTCCTCTTCCTCCTCCTCCTCCGGTCTTCAGAATCAGGATTTCTCTCGATCTGCCTCGCAGCCTGTGATGACAGGTGACGCAGTGCCCAATGCCATGGAAGTCATACTGGGCATACCTGGGAACCAGCAATGTGCAGACTGTGGCAGTACTGTGGGTGAGTGCAGCTGGATGCAATGAATCACTTCATCCCTTGATCATTCGCTATATCTGCTTCAACTTTCTCTCAATTCCCAAATTTTCAAATTTCAAACACCTGATAGTAGATCAACCCTTACATAATGTGCCTTCTTTAATAAGACCCTCAGATTTGGGCTCATGGGTGGACAGGTTTGCATCTCACATGCTATCTCTTTTTGCAGAGCTTGAATGGGCCAGTGTCAATCTTGGCATTGTCATCTGCATCAAGTGCTCGGGGGTGCACAGGGGTCTCGGAGTCCACGTGTCAAAGGTCAAATCCCTCAACTTGGACAAGTGGGACCGGGCGATGGTGGAGTTTATGCAGTCACAGGGGAACACAAAGTCCAACAGTTACTACGAGAGCACACTAGGGGACTGCCTCTTCTCAGAGGACATCAAGAAACCAACACCAAACGCATCAAAGTGAGTGCAAAATTTGACTCTTCATCTACTGTTATATAAGTCCCTTTTGATAGTGTTTTCAACGAATAGTTTTAGCTAATTAAAGGAACACTTGACAACTTTTGACTGTTTTGAGTTGCAAGTGTGCAGTTGATCAGTGAGTAACAAGTGTGTTTGCACACTACTCCAGGAAGGGAAGTTACGAATCAATGTTAACTGGCGACCTTCAAAAACAAAACAAACTTATCTCTTTGCCATATTATTGTTGTGGACCTTTGTTGCTAATAGGTAGCTATGAGTGGCATTTCACGTCATTTAAGACATTGGATGAGGTCCAGGGTTCAAGTGACCCCCACTTGGACGCTTGTACTTTCAAGTAGTTACATGAATAACAAAGTAGTCATTTGCTGCACATGTCATGTTAACCACAAGAATTTTTGGCTGCATGCCTGGGTATCTGAGTGGGTATCTCCTATGATTATGACCACACCTTATCTATTAACCCATGATTATGACCACACCTTACCTATTAACCCATGATTATGACCACACCTTACCTATTAATACCACCATTCTGCATCTGTTGACTACAGGGAAGTACGGAAAGTGTTCATACAGCAGAAGTATGTGGCACTTGCCTTTGTCCCGGAGTGTGGAGATGAGAGGAGCACACAGCTCTGAGCCCTCCTTACATACGACCATGAATCAGCTCAGACAGTTGCAATAATTATAATATCTGAATCAGCACTACTTGAACTATCATTATTATTGACTGCACATTATTAATGATACTTATAATCATAACGATCACAAATAATTCCCTCCATCATCATTCACACAACTTTTTGGCAGCAAGAAAGCAATGCTATGGTAAGCTTTCTCTCTCCTTCATGTTCAGTATCACAGTAACTATATCATTACTGCTTTGTGTGTTGACTTATAATTTTAGTACTAAAATCAATTTTTTTTTTTTTGGTTCTTCAGAATTAATTTTAATGATATTGACTACATTCAGTGATGGGAGAAGGTGGGTGGTGTGCGTTATTATGGATAATTGTTAGTTTACTGAATGGAATGTTGGTTTTGCGAGATTCAGCACTTCCAAATTCTTATATTTTTGAAGCAGATCACTACAAAACAGAAAGTAATGGTTATGACTGAATTTATCTTCCCAGCAGTGATAATCTACTTTGTGGGATCTACCATTAAATTGTACCATTTGTGATGCAACTGTTCCTTCTTTGTTTCCAAGACAGTTTTTAGCTCTTCAAGGGTATGATCAAGACAAGGATAGAGGGCTATCAACTGATGACAGCGCTGGAGTTGTGCATTCAATTCAGTTACCTGCATTGGTCAGATGAAGAGCTGGCTACAAAACTATGATTTTCATCACTTACTGCTGCTTGAACCTGTTGTTGCTGCTTCTGTGGGTCATTCTGTACCACCTGTACTGCTCTAAGTATCTTCAACACTTGAGGAAGAAGGGAAAAAGCGGCCTTAAAGTCAACATTGCCTCCAGCACTCTGTGTTGTGGAACCTTCAGGCATCTTCTACTTAGAGCACACTGGGTGGTTCTATTTAAAGCGCACCATGATCAGCTCCGCCCATCAGATTCCACACAACAGATAAGGTTTTCGACATGATTCCGTGGCAATATCGTCTCTACTTCTGGGGAGTGCATGGGGTATTTGCAGAGGTTGTGTTCACTGGAATATGGGAATTTATCGTTAGTGGGAACTGGCGTCTGATGGGCACCTCATCCATCTGGTCCTTCTTTGTGTACGGCCTTGGAACGATCCTGTTAGCCGAGATTTCTCACAACTTCCTCGTTCCTTATAAAGTCCACCTTCTTCTCCGATGTCTGGTGTACGTCATGGCCACATATCTTTGGGAATTCTCATGGGGCATGTTTTTGGATCTCTTCAATGCAAGACCTTGGGACTATTCCAACTTCAGATACAACGTGAAGGGTCTGATCACCATGGAGTATGCCCCTCTTTGGTTCCTTGCTGGTCTCTATTTTGAAGTGATCATATCTGTGATGAAGACCATGGAGCCAGTCCCCAGATGGAGCCAAAAAATTGACTGAAAAATTGCAATCAAATCTATTAATCAAACTGAATACTATAAACATGATGATTCTTCATTGCATTTCAAGTCATCAAAATCACATGATTGTACTCGTCTTTGGTTAAGAAGAATTAAAAAAAAAAAAAAAAAAAAAAATCAAACACAAGGAATAACTAATCACTATTACAATAGTCTCATGGCTCAGTTATCACAGACATGACCACTGCACCTGGCTGCCGTTGAATAGTGAATCTGTAAAAAAAATGAAGCTGCATTAGTACACACACAAAATGTGACCAGAAAGTTTATAAGGTCATGCAGAGGAAGTCATGAACCATTGGAGACCAATCACTTTGAAAAGCCTATATCAGTTTCACCTGCATAATTATGTGCACAGGAGAACTAGTTGTTAAACAGCCAGTGTCTGTGGGGATATAGCCAGAGGCCTAATGATGATACTTACTTCTCTGCAGCCTTGATCAGGACAGAGCTTCCTTTGGTCATTTTCCCACTGCCTCTATCACAGACTATTTCAGATTCCCCTTCCTGGATCAATGAGCAAATAGTGAGCACAGGGTGCCCAGGGATAACTCAAAACATAACCCTACCAGCTGCCAGAGGAAAGTCTCTCCAGGATTCTCAGCTGTCCAATCACCTTTACCCCACACAAGTATCTATGTAGAGTAATATAAAAACCATCCATCAATTTAGTGAAAGAAATCAATAATTTTGTCAAGTGTGGACTTTTAAAATGACTCATTATCCTACTTAATTGCAGGGTGCTTTTACATCACTGGCACTGGCAATTTACCTCCAGGTGACACACACACAGACATGCACACACACACTGCAATACAGTAGACTATTTTATATACATGCCTTGAATTCACCATTTCCGAACAACTGTTTGCTGCCTTTGTTTTCAATTTCAACAGTGTTATCAACTATCCACTAGACACAAACACAAGATTATAAAAATCATGATGGGTACAATCTATTACCTTCTTCAAGCTGAAGGGTTTATCTGTGGTGGTGGTTACATCAATCTTCACTGGAGGTGGTGGGAAAACTTTACCTGCAATCATAAAGAAGGCTCCGAATGAAATATGGAGCAGTATAGCATAGGCTAACTAAGCTATGGACAACAGTGAGAATAGAGCAACAGAATGGATCCTCATTTTGATGTCTACCTTGAGGCGGCTTTCCTGTTTTATATTCATCTGAAGCAAAGAATCTGCAGTAATAGTATGTCATGTGATGGGACGATCTTTTTGGCGATACAAGGACTTTTTATGCCTAGTACTTTTTGATGACTGGGCCAAGTTGGGTGCCCAGATCATAGCAGTGAAACCACTCCTCCCACAAAGGGTCCACCGTACCGTCCACATAATACCTACAAAGAATCCAGATGTAAAATGGGTCATCCCAATTTTCCATAATGCTTCAAATGAGTGAATTTAGTTGCTTTTTTTGTAGCCACTTTGTTGATTCAAAATGTTTTCTTTTCAGAAAAAAAATAAACGTTTCTTGCTACTCTTTCTTCAGTACATTAATTTTATTCTAATTAGTCGAGATTACCTCAAACCATCAGACTCGTCCTTTGACCTTTCTCTCTCGATGACAAGTCCAACTGTGTTCTCAAAGCGCTGAGGAGAGTGAGGGATTCGACTAGGATGCAAGTAACACTGCAAAGGTGCAGTAGCTAATTGGGAGTAACTTTAAATTGACATAGCTACCTCTCCCTCATGGATGTCAACATCTTTGTGCTGGTTCTTCTCTACGATTTTCAGACACATATCACCTTTGAGTTGAAAAAAGAACTGCAAACATGAATGACTGTCATATAGTGTACGTAATTATTTATATAATGACAAGACCACACCTCCTCTCCTTCCTCAATGTGATAATCCTTGCGTTGGTTAGGTCCTCCAATGAACATCACCTTCAGCTGACCACTTCCATGCCTGAATAACACACAAGATGAAAGGGATCAGTGAGTGTTGAGTGTGCAGTGCCTGGCCCGACTACTGTGCTAAATATCATACTCACATGAGCTTATTGCACACTGGAGGGAGGAAGGAGCTCTTATTTTCCTCGATCCACTCATCTATGTTGATGATTTCCAGTGCCATAGCTTTGCTCACTGGTTTTCACGAGGTCAGAGTTTACGGATTTGCTAAGTCAGCAGAAATAGCTGGAGGAGGCGCGGTCATGAGCCCCTCCCACTATTGTATTGAACTAGAATGGCGGATTTTGGAAGTCTGGAGCGAAGCATACCAGGCCAAAAGCAAGCATGGGACACAGATCATCCACCAAGGTTAGTTTACATCTCTAGCTGAATAGTTCTGTTGCTAGCTCTCTTACGTAAATCTGCTTCTTTTGCTGGATTCAGGAGTATTGAAGCACTACCACCACCTCCTTCAGCAACATTTGCAAGTATGAAAAGACCAGGTGTTCCAGGGAAAGTAGACCCCCAGATGCAGAGATCAGATCATTCATTGAAACTGGTAAGTGGCTAACTATTAGCCAGCTATGTGTTGCTATGCTAGCTACACTGATTTTAGACAAATTTTTCTTCTAGAATGCCCCATCTTCTTCCAGCACACCTGATGCAAGTGAGCAAGGAAGACACAATAAAGCAGCATCTCCTTCTCTTAAAGATGACAAGGAAAATCAAAGATCAAGTTCATCTCCCGAAGGTAGCTCTTTCAAGGAAAGAATAAGCATAGTTAGTCTACTTCCCTTCTTGCATAAAATGATAGCTATTATGCTGGGCAGGGGATGTTTCAAAAATAGTTAATTTATGCTATAGCTAAAGTCTATTTCACCTTACCCCTTGCTCATTCACTATAACTGCTATAACTTCTTAACCAAATTTCAAATTTCAGATACCAGCAGGGAGAGTGGATAACCAGCTCTCTTTTGATACATTAAACTAGAAATTTGGTTAAGAATTGAGAAAGTTATAGCAGTTATAGTGAATGATCAAGGGGCAAGGTGAATGCAAATAGACTTTTAGCTAGTATTAATAATATTAGCTAGTATCCATCCAGAGATCAGCTGGAATCAGTTTATCTCCTGCTGAGGCCCTGCTGCATAGCTAGTTACTCTAACCAGCCATATTCTATGCCTAATGCATAATTATTATTATACATACGTAGATACTGACAGTGAGTCTGAAAGTGAGACTCCAGCAACTCCAGCAACTCCAGCTGGTGTGCCCCTCCCCCCTCCTCTCCGGAATATCCCCCACCAGACGCCTGATGGCTCTCCAACTACATCCCAGCTCTTCAGTTATGGAGGAATGCGTCCCGGAAACATCAATCATCTCCCATCACCATCAACATCCACCCCTCATTCTCTCACAACCACAGTATTAAAGCTTCCGACAAGAATATCCGTCCTGCCATCTCCTTCCAGACCAAACCAAATGCCTTTTCCTGGTAGGCCTCCGAGTGGTATGATGCCTCAGTCCACTCTCGTGATGCCCACCAGTTCTTCAAGTTCGAGAAAGCTCACACCTAGTCCACCAGTGAAGTCAAATGCCAATGCCTTAATGAAACCCCCTGGTACTACAGTAGACCCCCGAGCATTAAAATCAGGTCCCCCCCATGCTGCTGCAGCCAATTTTGAACCTTTCATTACTTCAACACCAAAGGCTAAACGCTCACTTTTCGATGATGGTGATGAAACAGGCAAGCTTCAACCTCTTCCTGGGGGGTCTGAAACAAGAGGTGAAAGTACTGAGATCGCTATCAAAGAAGATTCAAGGGAGATGGTTCATATTTCTAGTGCTACTGATCAGAATATGTCTGCAATGGTTGTCCAGTTGGCTCCGAAGAAGAAGACTCCAAGAATCCCCTCACTTCACTTCCAATCAGCTATGTCTCAGCAATCATCCAGTGATGACAGTTATAGCGAGTCAGAGAGCATTTCATCCTCTGAGAGTGACCAATCAATGGAGGCTGAAGAAAGGGACAGATTTGATCCAGGTAGGTTAACACCACACTGCACTGTTTCTACATATTTTACTTACCATACTTGCAGAAATGCAGAGGAGGAGTTTGCCAATGGTCACCACAAGACAAGGTAGCTATAGCAACTAGTCTTAGGCTAAACCTATATTTATGTTCATACTAGTCTGGTATGGTAATGTAGGATCAGTACCTAGACGTTCACTTCTGCCACCTATATCAAGCCCATTGAGTGCCACTGGTGCTGAATTTCCCAGCTCTCGAGTCCTGCCATCCATTGGAATGGGGAGGCCTTCCTCTCTCCCTCTTCAACTGTCCAGTATGCCTGCCAGCAACCTCCCAACTTACCGAGAAGCAAGCTTAGGAAGTCCCAGGCAGGAGGGAAACCCTCTTAATTATTACAATAATCAAGCAAGGAATGCAGTGAGGGGATCACAAACAGGGAATAGAAGCAGCTCTTTAGGGATCATGGGTACAATTGATGCTCTGAGTGATGAGCAGATTCATTTGGCAGCCTTGGAAGGAATCAGTGCCTCACAGATGAAGAACCTTGCTCTGCAGTGTGGAGTGGACTATCGAGATTCAGGAGGAAGGACTCCACTGATGTATGCCGTGCTGGGAAACCAGCCAAAGATGTGTGAAGTTTTGCTCAAGTTGAAAGCGTCCATCAATGCCAGAGACCTCACGGGACATACTCCACTGTTGTGGGCCACTTATCAGTCCAAACCTGATGTCATGAGAGTCCTACTGAAGTAATTAGCTACAATTGAAACATAGCCTAGCCTCATACTAGTCTGGGACTTTTGTCTGAACAGTTTCATCTAAGCATAATAGTTTAGTATTAGCAGTACTTAGCTACATCTGTGTACTGGTAGGCCTAAGGGGAATGTTACACTTTGTTTGAGGAAATGTAAACATAAGATTGGAGTGCCACATATGCCTCACTGTTTTCACAGGAATGGTGCCAACACTCGATTCACAGATCCAGATGGTAGGACAGCCTTTCACTGGGCTATGAGAAGTCCGAACATCCACTGTCTCAAATGGTTGTGCAAATATGCCAACATTCCAGAAGTTATCAACCTACAAGTAAGCTGTCAGTCATGTGCATATTAATTAACTATGGAGACAAGATTTAAAAAAAAAAAATGGAATCTCTCAATGCATGCAGACACTTTTGAGGCCAGAAAAAAGTGTCTCGATTAGCTAAAAATTTCATTTCAAGGATAAAATAATTACCAAATAATGGACACATTTGGTTGGGAGGCTGCCAGCCTTTTGTAATTAATATTTTGTACTGTAGAGAGGTTTTAAATTCTTTTTCTAAGATAGTCCTTTGTTGAGAGGTTTGTCCTCCTTAGGGGATCTCTTATTGGAGGTTGCCACTGTATTTTAACACTTCTGGATTTGTCATCATGCATAGCTAAACTAGCTAGCTACAATATTTCCCTTCCCTCATGCAGGATGGAGAAGGGCTGACATGTCTTCATTGGGCAGTGATGAGTGACCAACCGTCGCATATCAAGATGCTCCTTGGGACAACAAATGCTGACATCAGCATCCAAGACAACGAAGGGAGAGCAGCTTTGAACTACGCAGTTCTAAATTTCTCCCCACCTTGTATCCGAGTAAGAAATTAGTTAGCTAACAACCATTAGCTATACGTATGTCAGGCAGGAATAATTGACTTTTGATTATTCTATTTTTCAAAAAGGCAATATTAGGTCATAATGAAGTGGCAGTGAATGTGATTGATGTCAAAGGGAGGACGGCTCTGCATTACGCTTGTGCTGAGGGTTCAGCTGACTCTGTTAGAACTCTTCTCTCCTATCGAAAGTCAGTACTGCTCTCTTATAATAATGATTATGATAAAGTATATGATAAACTGAAACCTATAATGGTAGCTGCTGCATTAATCTTGCACATGATAATCATAGATGTGATATCCACTGCACTGATGATAATGGGACCACACCCCTTCATTGGGCTGCTGCTGCTAATCAACCTGGACTAATCCAACTTCTACTTCGGTAAGAATATCTGGTTTACCTGCTAGCTAACAGCCTTTTCCTTTCGGAAGCTACTTAATAATGACGTTGTGATTACATGACTGCTGCCATGCCCATCCATATGTTTTGCATCACCAATCTGCCAGAAAGAGTCTGGCAAGTGGCTACTATATCTGATTATTTTCTTTCTGCTATCATTCACAGACGTGGGGCTGACAGGGGACAAAGGGACAACAGTGACTGCACTCCCCTAAACTATGCCGAACAGCGTGGACACATGGACTGCATAAAGATCCTCCAGTCCTACGGTCTTCGTAGACCGGGATCAGCCATGTCCCTAGCTTCTCACGTCTCTGTCAATGCAGCGATAGAGCCACCAACTCTGGATGAGCATGGCCACGTGGTGTTTAGAAGACCCGGCAGACAATTTTCTCTGTCTGGGAGCTCTGTGTCATCACTGGATCGCCTTCCAGCCGATGGACAGGCTCAACCCGAGAGCAGCATGGTTGGTGAACACTTGCAGGATGGTCATGTGGGTGGAGAAGAGGAAGGATCTATTAACAGTCAACTGAGTCTATCAGCAGAACACTCTGAACAGGTATATTTTGACTGATTGAGGATTTTATTATCATTATTTATTTGTTGTTGTTTGTTTGTTTGTTTTTGTTGTTGTTTTTCAGCAGAGAAGTAGAAGATGGATGGCATCAATTTGTTGTGTTTGCTGTGCGAAAAGAAGCAACACTGTTGTACCCTTATAGCCTCTAGCTAGCTTTAAAAAGGTTGAACTTTTTTGTTAACTATAAGAATCATGGTTAGCTAATTGCTATCACTCTTTCTCTCTCTCTTTCTTTAAACACTCACGTAGCAATAGCTAATTATGGGAACGCATCACAGTTCCAAATAAAGACTAAATTCAATCTCTCATGATACTATGAATAATCCTGATGTAGTGATAGCTATGTACAACTTATATGGTAGGTGCCGAGTGTCTTTTTGTGTCAAAGGTTTCTTTTTAAGGGGATTGGGTACAATTGGGTGAGTATTGGGTGAGTATTGGTCTGAATTAACGACTGTGTGACAATACAAGTTACGTAGCTACTATTACATTCTCTAATACAAAAGTGATTTTTCAGCCCATAGCAAGCTGGCTAATTAGCTTATAGTATTCTAGCTAAAAATAATAATGGAGTGCTTCCTTCTCAGCATTATCATATCGTCATTATTCTTGGTAAGTAAGTGTATTAGCTATAGCTAACCCCAAACAGCTATAGCTATCTAGTTAGTAGCTATGACAGGTGGCAGGCAAGGCTTTCAGCTATGACAGGTGGCAGGCAGGCAGGCTTTCCAATGATATAACTATAGCTATCTAGTTAGTAGCTATGACAGGTGACAGGCAAGGCTTTCAGCTATGACAGGTGGCAGGCAGGTAGGCTTTCCAATGACATAATAACTATAGCTGTCTAGTTTGTAGCTAGCTGTGACAGTGATAGGCAGGCTTTCCAATGATATAATAATTGCATCTTTAGGTGACACATGCACGAAATCTAGCTCTCCTGATCCAGTTAGAAGGTTACAGTGAAAAGTGTGTTCAACCTTGCAACACTTCCATACGGTTCTGCCTGGATGACTCTAGTGGCCAATTCTCCAACTCGTGCCCATTTGGTGAATTCAACATACTACACTCTGGTGGAATTGGTGTGACAGATTCTGGAGGTTCAATTGAAGCCGATCCCTTTTCCTTTCAAGTCCCTGTGGTAAGGCTACATAATAGCACACTATAATATACAGTACCTCAGAGTGAACAAACCTCTGAATGAACTTTGAAAGGATGAACAAAAGATGACTGCTAATACATTTTTTACTCCTGAGAGAGGACAATCTCTCAACAAGAGACAAAATAGGCCATTCAGTTATACACAAGAGCTAACATCATCTTTCTTTGCAGGGATTATACAGACTTCGAATTGATATTCTTGATAGAGACGTAAGGTTCATGAATGGGAATATCGATGTCACTACTGTAGGATTTGTATCTCCTTCACTCTCACATTCTTCATCAATTAACAGTATCATGCTGAATTACACTTATCGAGTCCAAGGTGAGGAGGTTGTTCTCTTTAAGGCGGTTGAAATAAGTGCTGTTTGAATGAGTATATAGTCTTGATTGAGAGGTGGTTTTACTACTGGGTGAATTAAGACACCATTAATTTTGTGCAATTGTTTTTCCACAGCTACCAATACAACAATAAGGATGGAAGGTGTGGTCATTTGACATGCTCTGTCCACTGAGTTAATGTATGACTTTTTATCTTGCAGGCCTCTCTGGTGGTGGGATTGCTGGGGTAGTTATCGCGGTGCTTGTTGTTATTCTATTGGTGGTTGGAGCAGCAGTAACTGGAATTCTGTTGTGGAAGTATCAGCCCTGGAATAGCAATGTGACCAATGAAAACAGAGCTAATGGTAAGGGACTATCCACAGTAGTAGGTTGTATCGTTGTATAACTATTTGATTATTAGCTTATAGCTAGCACTAATGAAAATGGTTCCTGAGGGAAGGGAACTCCCCTTATGACATCACACTTGAGGCTATTAAAATTTTTTCAATAATATTATGTGTGTGCAGTTTTAGATAACCCCGTTTATGAGGTGGATGCACTCAAAAAGACAGCAAGTGGAATCCCTAAGACGAACGTATCAAATCATGAAAAATCGACCGAAGAGTCAAGCAGAAGTGCTCACTCTTCACAGTCCTCTCACGAAATAACCAATCAGAATCCCCTTGGCCATAAAAATACTGATGGTGATACAAGGGAGCAAAGCGTTTTTGTAGAGAATCAAGCCCTGGTGCAGGCATTGCAACTCGACATTGCTCAGGATGTCGAGATTTCGGGAAATTCTTCTGCTTCCAACATCCACAGTCCCACCAGCATACTTGATCCATATGCAAGCTATAAGGATAACAGCTTCCCCATAGGAGTAGGCAGTCCACCGCAATCACCCATCACTGACGAAGATGATCACGATTATGAGCCAGTTGAATCCATTGATGAGTTGGATAGTGTTGAGCCCTCTGAGAAGAAAGATGAAGCAGTATTCGATGACCCTGACTACGAATTTATGCAATAAACTGTTACTATATGAAGCCATTTTTAACAAGTTTTTATGGGTGGAGCATGTTGCAACTAGCTATTCACTTCCTGTAAAAATTAATGTTTTAGCTAAATGCGATAGCTAGAGTATTAGTCCTCACCGAAGTAGTAGCATAATTCCATCGTATTATAGAAATGGAAACTCCTACCTTGAGCGCTGCAGCGGGCTCATGCCTGCTTCTGTGCTTGATTGTAAGTTCATAAAAAAGTTCTTTTAAATTGCTAGCTAGCTATATTTTATAGCTATGGTTGTAGCTATCTATGTAAACCGTACAAGAAGGAGCTGCCTCTTGGGACTATGCTAATACTCTTAAAACTTGTGTGCTATTCTTAGGCTATGGCTGAATGTGATTACAAGTTGGAGATTCATCTGAACAGTTATCACAATCCATCACACAAGCAAGCAGATGGCAGATGTTGCAACATAAACTATGGTGACTATTTTCCAGCTGGACGATGCATGAACTGTCTCAACAGATTCACATTCTGCATCAGACAGTTCAAGACAGATTTCGACCCCCCGGATTTGCAAGGAGTTTGTTCTCAATCAGGACAGAAGTATGTTACTGGCATAGTTGGAGAATCAGACAGCATATCTTTTAAAAAGCAGAAGTATATTGACGAGATGAACAATATCTCGAATCCCCTTGTCTTTACCAGTGAAGGAATATGGCCAGTGAGTGTATTATATAACAACTTAGCTAAAATACTTCTTCAGGTTATTCTGTGCTACTAAAATAACTACCTATTTGCTTACTTTTTAAAAAACAACAAACCACAAATTGACATAATTACTACAGGGTGGATTTCAATTTGTGGTCAGAATAATGAATTGGAAATCGATTTTCCACGAGTTTGTAGTGGATTACATTGTGGAGGATTGGGAACTGGCAGTGAATGACAATGCCAAATCGCAGAGGAAGCTTTACGGAGTGAAAGAGGTGGCCGATCTGACAGTTTCAGCAGTAGTTGAGTGCACTGGACGACTCCTTTGCCAGAACTGTACAGAAATATGTGGTGAGTATGTTTTACAAGTGCCATGCATAGTGCCAACTCAGTCAACTGCAATAATTACTGACTATAGTTATCTTAACTTGTGCTTTCCATGCTTCAAATTTGTACATTTCAAAAGAGGGAACAGCAAGCTATCAAAAAATTACAAAAAATAAAAATAAAAAATAAAAATGTAGCTAACTATTATTATAGGTACAGTCTCCCCTTTTTTTGGATATGCATGGGTATGCATGGGTAACTAGACACAACTTCTCCTTATATATAAATGTGTCAATTCACAAGCTCAGCTCATAATAAGGCAGTGACTGGCAATGCATTATTTGGCACACTTTCAAAGTTGCAGTGGCTGGGAAATCTATATTATTATGTACATGTCAGTGGACACTCCCTGGACTACTGACGAGGCTTCTTGAATCCTAATACAGGAAGCTATATAGGACAGTATAGGTATTTGATAAACCTGATAACCACATTAAATAATCTTTGTGTACAGTAGCAAGAATGAAACTCTTGAAAGAGCAGAAACATTACATTTATGATGTTATTTTTCTACACGGTTTATGTTTTTTTTTTTTTACAGTGTTAAGTTACAGCTAGCTATAGCTACCCATAAAGCCAGTTCATCATTATTCTGTGATTTCTTCCCAGAAAATGAAGAAGAGTTCTTCATGGATATGAACACAGAGGATTCCAACACATCTAACACTACTGTTCTTCCAAAAGGTGCACTAGTATTATACCTTAATGGCTGAAAGACTGAAAGAGCTATTTTGTTGCTAGCTATGGCTCTGGCTATAGCTATGACTTCTTCCCTATAGACAGTAAAAATGTGAATGCTAACTACATCTGGTAGTTCAGTGTGGTAGTTTGCAAAACAGTAGCGTCCAGTATAGCAAAAGAGTTTATGGTCTGGAAAGAAATACTGAATGTGTACCTATATATGTAGTGACAACTCCAAGTGACCTGAATATTCTAAAAATTATTTTCAATATAGAAAAGATCATTGACTTGCTGCATGGTTTTAGAAAATACAGACCTTACTAAAGAGCTGCTCTTGTAAACAGTATATATTAAAGGTATTATTGATGCTCTTTTGCCACTCTTCAATTTAGAAAACGGTTCCAGTCGTCCACTTGCTATTGGTTTGTCGGTTGTAGGCAGTTTATTTCTACTGATTGCACTGGTGATAGTGATCCTTTTTGCGGTTTTATTTTGGAGGAAAAGGACCAAGCTGACAGGTAGAAGTGAACGCCAGCCATTTCTGCGAGATAACACAGGTATAGCTCTCCATGTGTACTGTTACTATAGTGTGCACATGTCTGTCTGACTCTCTGAGTCCCAAGTAAAAATCAATATTTACTAATAGTGGCCTCAGACAAAGTTTTATGTGGAAAGATCTGCATGGGCTGTTATTATTACTGAGAACTTTCAAAAGAAGTCTGGAACAATCATCAGTATGGACTAATTCTATAACTTCAACTATTAATGTACAACAATGCAGGTGACGGTGCAAGGAATAAAAGGTATGAAGCGGCAAATTCCCTTGCTACAGATGAGGACACTCAAGAAGATGATATGACTTTTGAAAATCCTCACTATGGACTATCACTTCAAGGATCTAAGAAGTATCAAAGACTTCCTGCTTCTGAAAATGTGTACGACGAAGTATCGTCCGGTGGGAAAACTCGTTTCCAGAATCGTGCAGCTCAGGTGAATGTAATGACAAGCGCCATGGGTGATAGGGGTGGTCCTGGAGAGGGAGATGCAGGGTACAGCATCATCAGAAGACAAGATTGCGGTTCCTCAGAGTCTCTCATTGAAGATGCGCAAAGAAGTGAAGGAAAGAGTGAGTACATAGAGTCGGGTTACAGTGTGATCACAAAGGAGGATATGAATGAGCATGTCAGCGAGGCATCTTCTGGAGGGGAAGATGAAGGTATTGAAGTTGCAGAGGCTGGTGAAGATAGAGATGTGAATAAAGGTGTTGGAAGTAGAACAGTCCAGGAAAGTGGTGAAGATGACAAAGTTGGGAAGGCTATGAATAGACCACGATTACAAACGCCTCCCGTTGACAATAAACCACAATTGCAAACTCCTCCCATTGATGACAGACCATGTTTACCCACTCCTCCTCCATGAATTTGAATCATCTTAGCTGTAATTTTTTAGCTGTTAGCTAGCTAGCTACCTACCCTTTTAATTATTGAACTTCTAAGAAAGAACAAGGGATTGGCACATAATGACATTAGCTAGATAGCACACCTCAAGTTCAACATACAAGTGTGGCAGGAGGGACAACCCCTCGATAGGTATGCTAGCCCCACCCACTTTCGGATTAACGGTTGCATCAGCAGCCATGGTGATCCTTTGATCAAGTTTGGCCTGAGACCATGTTCAATTGGTATGTATGGAGTAGAGCTATATTCGTTTCCTTCGGCGGGTTCTTTTTTGGTTATGATGTGGGGTAAGCTCAAGTCTTAAACGCCATACTCTAGTTTAGTCCACGAGTTCAAAACTTATTATCTGACTGCTCCATTCTTATTCCACTACATGTAAACAATAGTGTCATAAATGGAGTAAAAGACATGGTAGGCTATCGTCTTGCTCTCAACCTTCCATACCTTCCTTCTGATGGAGGGCCTGGGGAGATGAATAGCAGTGATCGCCATGTTAATATGTCATGTAACTATGAAGATAACGTGGAAACTAGTGCAATACTGGTGAGTTACTAGCCGCCCTATCATGTCCTGCATGAACCATGATCACTAACTATTCTCCTGAGAGTGACACTATACATAATTATAGGATCTGTGGCTAATTCAAGCAATCCTCGTGCCATGAACGCCTCTACTGAGTGGAACCTCCAAGTAAAGGACACTTTGGGATCAGCCACTTTGTCCTTGGTAGAGGGGGTTGTCCTTTTCTCAGAGGTTAAAACTGTACTAAATGCTATGGGAAAGGGGCCCAAAAGAACCTCCTTTGTTTGGAGGTTGTCCTTTTCTTGGAGGGTCCTTTATCGGAGGTTCCACTGTAATGTATATTCAATGAATCAAGAAATTAAGTGTGCTTCCAATTTGTATCAGTGATTATTCCAGTGCTTCAGTACAAGACTAGTATTGTGATGTGATGTCATCCTTCACTTATAATTGCACCATTGTGTATAGGGGTTGATAGTAGCACTGGTTTCTGTGGGTGGACTCGTTGGAGCATTGATGGCTGGTTTCATCTCTGACTTGGCAGGCAGGAAGCCAGTTATCATACTAGGAGCCAGCCTTGTGGCCGCAGGTTCTTTACTACACACAGCAGCAGTACATTTATGGTTAGTGAGTGTGGTATTGTCCTCCATGTGTTATTTCCCAAATAAGGGTCATAATTAGTATCATGTGACGTACATTAATGATTCACTTTTCACCCGAAATTCTGTCCTTAGAATTGCTCAATTCTCGACCAAATTCCCAATCTCAAAGTATCGTATAGAAAGATAACTGGATGAGAATCAATATGAATAGTAATCAGAAATAGACTTTACCTTCCTCCCCTCCCCTCCCCTTTTCCTCCCCTCCCCCCTCCCCTTCCCCTCTCCCTCCCCTTCTCCTTTCCCCTTCCCTCCCCTTTTCCTCCCCCTCCCCTCCCCTCCCCTCCCCTTTTCCTCCCCCTCCCCTCCCCTCCTCCCCTTTTCCTCCCCCTCCCCTTTCCCTCCCCCTCTCCTTTCCCTCTCCCTCCCCCTCTCCTCCCCTCCCCTCCTTACTAGGATGGCATTACTCAGTAGAATCATTGTAGGCATTGGCATAGGGTAAGTGAGTGAAGTTGAACTTCATCTCCATGTTTAATTAAACTACAACATTGACTTTAATCTCAGGATAGCATACCAAGTAACTCCGCTCTATGTGGCAGAGACTGCGCCAGAGAGTTTGAGGGGAAGGCTATTATCTTTCATTACGATTATAGCCACAAGTGGATATCTCGTAAGTTGAGACCCACTGCCATTGGGAGTAGTATAGCTAGATTTAACTTTGCAAATTTTTTTTTTTGGAAAATTGTCCTCTTTTGGCAAAGATCGAGGTTTGTGTTTCCACTGTATTCCTATTACAGATGGCGACAATTTTGAACGTCATTGTCAAGGACCACTTGCACGGATGGCGGATATCTCTGAGTGTGCATTCGTTGGCAGGGATCATCTTGGCTCTCGGAATGTTATTCCTTCCAGAGTCTCCGAGGTGAAATATCATAGCTGAAATTTTTAAAAATAATAAAATATGTATGCACGTGCTAGGTGGTTAGTGAAACGACAGAAAGAAAAGAAGGCTTTGCAGGTTCTGAATAGGATGTATAAGGATGAAAGCAAAGCTCAGAGTCAACTTGTGGAGATCAAGTCTTCACTGTGCCAAACCAAAGAGCCCCTTTTACAGACACTGAAGTACTTGTGCAAATGGATAAATTTCCAGCGGTTACTTCTCGGTTTTTCCATCATCTTGTTTGGACGATTGACTGGTGGAACTGTGATTGTGTGAGTTGATGGACAGTAGTTATAGCTAGTCTCTCCCAGTGGAATCCAGTCCCAGAACCCAGCCCATGATATTATTGTAAACGGGAGGCAGTAAGAAACTGTTCCTGAGTGTAGTAGTATTTTCTCAAGTTTATTCAAGTCGAAAAGAGAAGTGAACACAAATGACCAGCATAGTGCTTAAATACCAAGTGCAAAAAAAGTCTAAACTTAGAATACTATGAATAATGATAGAGTGATAGACAAAGACACAAATCAGTGAACAATACACACATGAGTCAAAGGTCACTTCATGCCACACTGAGTGTGTGTAGGGAGTCTACAATGCCATATTTTCATGCAGGTCTTTCTCGGTGACTCTATTCTGTGGTATTGGCTTGCCGGGATTCATTGTCTCCATAGCAATTGGTGCTACTATGTTTGGATCCATGTTGCTGTCATTAACAGTTATCGATAAGGTAAGTGAAGGGTCTCAGCTGTGTCATATTACATAGCACTTTGTCTTAAATTTTTCTTAGTTTGGAAGAAGACCTCTGTTTTTGATGGGACTTCTAGTGATGTCTGCCTCTCATATTGTTTCTGCTTCACTAATCATTGCATTTAACCTTGAAGAAAGTACATCACGCGATTCAGATGTAGTTGCATACTTTGTAGTCGTCTTTGCATGTCTTTACCTTGGAGGCTGGGCCACGACATGTGGGTGAGTATAGCTGTGTATACAGCTAGGGCAGGGCTGTAGGGTAACTAACCTGACCAGTCGCTCCGCCACTGATTAGTGGACAAACCATTTTTCATAGCTACATTAGACTGTTTCACTCTCTCTTTTAATTATTATTAGGGCCAGGGTTGGGGCTAGGTTAGGGCTGAGCTCAATCATAATTTTCTGATTTCTTATAGGAATGTTCCTTGGATCATTCTGGGTGAAATCTTTCCACTCAAATCTAAAGGTGTGTATAATAGACTGTATGCAAAGAGGTTTAAATAATGCTCACTCCATTTTTCACCAAACCCCACACTGGGAGTGGAATTGGTACTATATTGTATGTTCTAATGATGCAGTTTCTTTTCCATGACAACTTTGGCTAAACTGATGCATTTTCCCTAGTAGCCATTATTAAGGTGTATATTATTTAGACCTTTTTTTGTATAGCCATGTACTTTTAGCTCAGTTTCAATTGCCTAGCTAAAAATGACGACATTTTTCCATGCAGGTCTGATGGTGTCCATATGCAACATTGGGTTTTGGATAGGGATCATTGCTCTCGGTCAAATTGGTCCCATCCTACTGAGTTCTCCTCTTCGCATTCCAGGCACATTGCTTCTTTTCTCTGGCATCTCCCTCTTCTTCTTTGTATTCATTTTCCTCCTATTACCAGAAACCAAGGTATGTTCATTACACCTCCGAATAATAATGGACACACGTGGGAACCAGACTTTTATCCTCTGTAGAGAGGTTATCAGAGTGTATGTATACCAAAGTTACATAGGATTCTCCTTTGTTGAGAGATTGTCCTCTTCCTTCAATATTAAGCTAATCAAAAATAGTCCTGCTCTATAACCACTCTTCATTAAATCTTTAGCCTTATCAGTATTCCAATTCAAAAAATTGCAGGGACAAATCTTGGAGAAGATGGAGGAAGTCTTTTCCAAGCCATGGCTGGAGAGAGAACATATATCCTATTACTTACAGTGCAGCTGTTTTCGCAGAGAAAGAGACAGGAAACATGTCAGTGAAGAGATAGGCAGGCGCCTCAGCACTGTGTCCTTCGTCAATGCTATTTACTCTGAATCACATGAAGATGGTAAAGATGAATGTGTTACTGACAGTAAAGATGAATGTGTCATGGACAGAAAAATCAGTACCACAACTATTGTATAGCAGCTGGCTATTCTCTATTTCAGTAATATTTATCATGACCACACCATTATTATAGCCATGATTCAAATCAGGTATCAATGTCATATTTTCTTACATCAATTATTTGTACCAGACCCTCATGGATGTCATGGTTATTTCTGTGTTTAGTTTTGAGGTTTCATATAATTATGTAATTCCATGGCCAATCATGCTGATTCATGTACACGTGATCATAAATAATAAATATCATTCATGTCATGTAATAAAATTATGTGATTGTACAGCGGAATGATCAATACTCAGATGAATCATTAACAAGTTGCACCTCATAAGTTGCATGCATGTACTGTGATTTATGGTGGATACTTCATTCATGTGAGTCAGATGATAAGACACGGTCCAGGGAACTTGAAGAAGAGGTGGAAATCATTTCCTGTGTGTCTTCTTCCTCTTCCTGAATCGTGTACTTGTTCCCCTTGGAGCTGGAGAGAGGGTCCCAGAAACAGCCACAGCGTAAGTAGTACAGCACATTCACCCTCTCCAGCCACGGCTTAGAAAACAGTTCCTCCATCTTCTCTAAGGTCCGGCCCTATATACAGTTTAGCAGTTGAGTCAAGCTAGCTCTTTGGATAATGAAGAGTAACTCACTTTAGTCTCTGGAACCACTAACAAAATGAACATGAAGACCAGGAGATTGATGCCGGCGAAAAGCAACACCGTTCCAGATAAACGGAGAGAAGAACTGACAAGGATGGGACTAATCTCATTGACAACAACAACTCCAATCCAGAATCCAGTACTGCTTATCGATATCATCAAACCTGCATAATAACAACTCATGTCTGCCTGTATACATGATTTTGATACTTACTTCTTCCTCTGAGAGGAAAGAATTCACCCATAATGATCCATGGAACACACCTGCAGAATTAGTTAATGATACTATAATATAGCCTCAAGGTTAAAACCTCACATTGAAAAATTAATGAAGGTTCCACTGTATAACTTACTCACCCAAATGACATGCTGAATACTCCCACAAAGATGCACATGAAAGTCATCATAAAGTACCCAGCTACTCTCTGGCTGACAGTGAATTCCTCAAATAGACCATCTTCCAAGTCATAACCAATAATCAACGAGGCAGCTATGATAAGGCAAGCAAAGTCTAGGAATGCTCCAATGAGAAGTATTGGCTTGCGTCCAATCTATAGTACTTTATATTAACTGCATCAGTAATAAAACCAGTAGTTAATAAAACCTTGTCAATGATGAGCAGTGAACATAATATTAAAGCAATGTTGAGTACTCCGATCAATATAGATGCCACAAATCCTGGTAAACCAATACTGCAAAATATCGACACGGAGTAATATCTGCATGAATTTAAGAAGATCAATTAGCAGTAATGTTATTGGGAGTGGGGGTAGGGGAAAGGAGGGACATATTTAAGAAGAACCTGGCTAATTATTATTCATGATAAATTTGCTTACAAAACAAAATTTGCACCAGAAAGTCGAGCAAGAATGTGAATGGAGAAGCCAAGTAAAATCCTATATAGATGAAAGAAGCAATGACCACAATCACAAGCTACCTCTAAATACCTTTACCTCTGTAACGTTTTGCACTTAAGCATGTACTTCAATGTTTGTGAAAGAGGCTCTTTGGTTTTTTCACATGATAACTTGATCTCCTCAAGCTGATTCCAAGCTTTATCTTCATCCTTACAACAAATTTTTACCAGCACAACCAAAGCCTCTTCATTTCTGTGTTTTTTCACTAACCACCTACGAATAAACAATAAATATGAACTATCTTGTGATCATTTTAACTTCATTTTCACCTGGGTGATCTGGGAAGAAGAAACATTCCCAAAGCCAAGGATAATCCCACCACAAGTTGAACACTTAAAGATATCCGCCAACCGAAGAAAATTTTTTTAACAATGATATTTAAAAGAGTCCCTGTCTGAAAAATTATTAGCATTCATAATGAATAACCATCTTATCAACTTACAAAGTATGCAAATGTATTATAAACAGTGATCAAAGATAGCAACCTTCCTCTGAGGTCTTCAGGCGCAATCTCTGCCATGTAGAGTGGAGTCACTTGATACAATACACTAAATGTGTAAATCAAAGCCCCAATGTGATTGTTAGCATTGGTGCATGGTTATGATTGGACTCACCCTAAACCAATACCTGCAATGGTTCTGCCAACCAATACCATCCTGGAATTAACAACACTTGTAGTGAATAACAGATATTATTAAATTTCCTCCTAGTACACTGCCACCCTCCACTAATATCTGCACATCTTCAATACTACTGTATTATAGCTAAGTGCATGTGATAGGAAAACAGATATTGTTAAAATTCCTCCTGCCACCCTATAGCTATAGTGCATGTGGTAGGAAAATCGCTACTATGCACAAAGGTTAGCTATATCTAGGAGGAGGTACAGAAGCAGGAACGGAGGAAAAGAATAGCCATTAGACAGCAAGTAGGCTCTCTCAATGTTTGGCCACGCAGAGATGGTACCTGGAAAGAAATCAATTAGCTCACAGAACATGGCAAAAATGAAAATAGGTACTGCATGTTACTGTATCCTGCCAGCTACACAAGGGCTGTACTGCGCATATGTGTACATGTATCTAAGCTATAGAGTACTCACAGCTTCAAACTCACCCTAAATGTACTGCTGCTGTGTGTAGTAAAGAACCTATGGCCACAAGACTTGCTCCTAATATGACGGCTGGCTTCCTGCCAGCTAAGTCAGAGATGAAGCCAGCCACCAGTGCTCCGATAAGAGCACCAACGAAGAACACTGACACTATCAAACCCTGAAAGAGGATGGAACGATAATCATGCAATCAGCCCACCTGTGAATTTGGTTGGATTAAAATGTGCAGGTCATAGCTAAATCATAAATGGAGTACAACTAAATGGTTTTAGTGAGCATGCTCAGTTATTCACTCGCTTCTATTTGTACTCAGTTCACTATTAGTGTAATGCACTTTAAATGAAAATTGTAAGATCAAACAGATGTTTGTAAATGCACCACAAAAAGACCCACATTCTGTCTGGAGACATGCCAGCACATGATGTACTTACCAATACTGCACTGGTTTCCACATCATCCTGCGAGTCACAGGACTCAAGGTCACTGGCATTGATCCCTTCAGAAGTCTGAGGTAAGTATGAAAGGTTGAGAGCAAGGCGATAGCCCTCCATGTCCTTCACTCCATTCAATGAACTAGTGAGCAATGCATACAAGTTACAGAGTAGCGCAATAAAGGGATGAAAAATGGTAGCATAATTACATAGACACTATATGTACTAGATGCTTGTTGTATAACTATATCCATGTGACGTCATAGTGACACCATACTCTTCCTTGGTCACGTTGTTCACATAAATATTTCTATCTTTTTGCCTTCACAGCCGAAAGACTGATCACTTACCGAACCAGACACTACACTTATTACTTACCCCATTTCATATCCGAACATGAATCCACTTAGTGAGATAAAAAGAGCCCTAGTCCATACGTACCAGTTCATTGTAAGAACCGAAAAACAAAGCACCTTGGCGGTGGGGGCGTGGCTTGTGGCTTAATTTTGTACATCAAGTCAATCATACATGACAATCTGCAATTATTTTTGCAATAAAATTTATGGGAGTAAATAAAATGATAAGAAAAATCAGATGACAACACAGTGGTCCAGGGAACTTGAATAAAAAAAAATTAACTAAATATATATGACAGGCTCTTGGTGGTGTTATTCTTAACATGAAATATTCCTGAGTGACGGTATTTGTTGCCATCTAAACACAACTTCTTCTTTTTTGATACTGAGTCCAACACACAGCCACAGCGTAAGTAGTACAGCACATTCACCCTCTCCAGCCATGGCTTAGAAAACAGTTCCTCTATCTTCTCCAAGGTCCGGCCCTATAATGATCACACAAGTGCAATGAAAATGTATTCTGTAAAACAGTACAGTGGAACCTGAATAACGGACACTTGGGACCCAACCTTTTGTCCTTTATAGAGAGCTAGGTTGGAGCATAGAGTGCATAACTACACAAAAGTTCCTTTGTTAAGAAGTCTGTCCTCTTTCAGAGTGTCCTTTATTGGAGGTTACACTTGCACTTATGCATTCACTTTAGTTTCTGGGAGCATTAGTAGGATGAAGACGAAAACAAACAGGTTAATGCCGGCAAAGAGCAGTGTTGTTCCAGACACGCGCAGAGGGGTGCTGACAAGAACGGGACCAATCTGATTGATGACCACAAATCCAATCCAAAATCCAGTATTACTTATTGATATCATCAAACCTAAACACAGCAGGGTACATCAGGTGGGTTTGCCAGTAGCTAGCTATGTTAGATAATCATAATTCCCCCCCCCCCCCCCCCAGACCCTCCTCTTTTGAGTCATAATTAAGGGCCTGGGGATGAGACTACCATAATAGGCCACATGACACACCCTCTGCTAGCTGGTGAACAGTATGGGCTACTTACTGTCTTACGATTAGAATAATGATACTTACTTCTACCCCTGAGAGGAAAGAGTTCACCCATGATGACCCATGGAATGCTCCTATAGGATGTTAGAATGGAAAAGCTAAAGAGGCAGTTATGTTTTCTTTCTGTATGTATGATAATGTAGGTAGGTAATCTCTATAGAAAGCTATCAACATGAAAAAATTGTTCAGTGTGTATGCAGGACAAACCAGAACTCACCCAAAAGACATAGTGTGCATCCCCACCAAGAGAGACACAATAATCATCATAAAGTACCCTGCCACTCGCTGGCTCAGGGTGAGTCCTTCCATCACACTGTTTTCCAAATCAAATCTGAAAATCAGTGCGGCAGCCACGATGAAACAAACAAAGATTATAAAAGCTCCAATCAAAAGCAGTGGCTTTCGACCAATCTGAAGTATTCAGTGAACATAATTATTCTTTAAAAATTTCTTTGATTAGCTATGGTGTGAAAGCAAACTCACCTTATCTATAACGAAAAGAGACAAAGCTATGAAGATAATGTTAACTACAGCTATTGCTAGAGATGCTACAAATCCTGGTAAACCGATGCTGCAAAACACTGACACAGAGAAATACCTGAAGAGACATTGAAAAATGAACTCACTCATACATGCAGTCATTAGCTACAATCCCACTGCTTACGTGATAAAATTCACGCCAACCACACGTCCAAGGAAGAGGATAAGAAATCCAAGCAAAATCCTATTGTGTAATGAGTGGAAAACAACAAACAAACAAACAAACAAACAAAAGCAATAAAACAACAAAACTCCAATTCACTAGCTACTTTTACCTTTGGATATTTTTCCATGTACATATGTACTTCAGCGTTTGTGAAAGTGATTCTTCTGTCTCACTCAGTGTTGATTTGATCTCTAGCAGTTGTTCTCCTGCTCTCTTTTCATCTCCGTATATTCTGACTAGTACCTGTAAAGCCTCTTCTTCTCTGTGTCTTTTCACTAACCACCTAGAAACACAAATGCCAATTTGGAGTGCAAAATTATAATCTGTTATGTATCTACCTGAATCAGTTAGAGATCTCCCTCTCATGCATACGTTATAATCTACCTGAATCAGCTCCCTCTCATATGTAGCTACCTGAATCAGCTCCCTCTCATATGTAGCTACCTGAATCAGCTCCCTCTCATATGTAGCTACCTGAATCAGCTCCCTCTCATATGTAGCTACCTGAATCAGCTCCCTCTCATATGTAGCTACCTGAATCAGCTCCCTCTCATATGTAGCTACCTGAATCAGCTCCCTCTCATATGTAGCTACCTGAATCAGCTCCCTCTCATATGTAGCTACCTGAATCAGCTCCCTCTCATATGTAGCTACCTGAATCAGCTCCCTCTCATATGTAGCTACCTGAATCAGCTCCCTCTCATATGTAGCTACCTGAATCAGCTCCCTCTCATATGTAGCTACCTGAATCAGCTCCCTCTCATATGTAGCTACCTGAATCAGCTCCCTCTCATATGTAGCTACCTGAATCAGCTCCCTCTCATATGTAGCTACCTGAATCAGCTCCCTCTCATATGTAGCTACCTGAATCAGCTCCCTCTCATATGTAGCTACCTGAATCAGCTAGAGATCGATGTATTATTCCCTCTCAGGTTAGCCATAAGACTACATTGTAAAACCTATTTAATAAGCTATTGCTCCTCGATCAATATGGAATACTTACACCCCCAGGCTCCTAATGTTCTCACTGTGTTTGGAGGGCAAATCATATGTACCTTGGGACCCTTAGCGTGGATCCCTTGGCCTCATTGCATATGTAACTACGTATAATTCTAACCTTGGAGATCTTGGGAAGAAGACCATTCCCACTGCCAAGAGTGTTCCTGCCACAGATGGAACTCCCAGAGATATTCTCCATCCGAAACAGGTGTCTTTCACGGCAATATTCAAAACAGTTCCCAGCTGTAAAGTGACAGTATTCTTCACAGCTGTAACATTCATGCTTATTTTATTAGAGGCCAAAGCATTTGTTGGTTAACATAACTGCCTGGTGTAGCTGACCCTTTACCATATTTCCCTACCATATTTTGGCTACACCAGACTATTCATAGGGCTGCACCCTCCTTCAATACTCAAGTGCTCACTACTTACCAAGTATGCACAAGCACCATAAATAGTGATAAATGACAACAGTCTTCCTCGTAAGTCTTCAGGTGCCATTTCGGCCATGTAGAGTGGAGTCACTTGATACAATACACTATAATATTATATGACAGCATTAACAGCAATTGCACAGCCATAATGTAGCAAATTGGACTCACCCTAAACCAATACCTCCAATTACTCGGCCAGCGAGTGCCATCCTGTTAATTTAAAAAGTTCATCGTTGATTATTTGTATATAGTAGATTGACTCACCCTAAATGTACTGCTGCTGCATGTAGTAGAGCACCTGAGGCCACAAGACTTGCTCCTAATATGACAGCTGGCTTCCTGCCTGCTAAGTCAGAGATGAAGCCAGCCATCAGTGCTCCAGCGAGTCCACAGATAAAGAACAGTGACACTATCAAACCCTGGAAATGGTGGAGCGATAAAAAAAAATAATCATGTGACTTGCAGGATTAGAGTAGCATACAGTTAGAGTGAGACACCAATTATCAGACACCACCTATAATCGGACGCCGTATTCCAGTTTATAAAGCTCCCCCAAATATAATTTAAGTACATAAAAATAGTAGTTTGAGTGTCTAAAAATTATTCCCCAAAAGAGTAGCTATGCTTCAAAATTACCGTTGCAACAGTTGATTGTTTCACAGTCCGAAATACATCGATTCTCGCATGCTTACCTCAATGTTCGAGCGCTTAACAAAAACCTTGCTTTCTAGTAATTCAAGGCATAAATTATCCCACAAATGATTAGGTTTGTGCCATAGCTATCACGTTAGAGAGAGAAAAAGTTTCTGACCTTTTCAATAAACTGCTGGCATTCTCATGATCAAAGAATATACGGACGGCCGATCTTACGCATGCGCGCATAATCAATTGTCGATCGATCCGACGGAGAAGGACTGAAGAGTGTTGTAGAGCTGCTTAACTGCCTGCTGGTGCTGCTGGTGACCAGGTTTGTTTTGTAGGTAGTGCATGTGCTTCATTTACAACTAGCTAGCTATAGATCTAGTTGCCTGTTGCAGAGCCAATTCGCAAAATCAGTCTAAGCTTAAGCTTATCTGCACTGAGATTCTTCCCTTTTGGAATGATCACATAATTATTCCCCTATTAATATAGCTATGCCATTCTAAGGCCTTAGATTTCAGTATTTAAATCATACCAACAAAAATAAGTAAAATACTGAAGAATCGGAGCCATGAGCTAGCTATTTCATTATAATTTCATGTTTGAGCATTATGTCCTGAGGTGTGCAATACAGCAGATTGCAGTGATCTTACAACATGAAATCCAGAACAGCAAAACCAAAATTTACATAGCCTCCTTTCAAATGACTTTGGAGTTGGGCTACTTGAAAGGAGGCTATGTAAATTTTGGTTTTGCAGTTTTGGATTTCCTGTTGCAAGATTACTGCAATCTGCTGTATGCACCTGTTGAATGATCAGAGCTATCATGTTTATACAGGGAGGAGCTAAACTACTACTAATTTAATATGGCTCCAAAGACTATAACCATACACTTCCTATATAATGTCAACTTTTGTATTCTTAGAGAATGTGGCCTAATCTTCCCTTAAAAGAGCGTATTTTCAAGTCTTCTGGTGCGAAACATTCTTACACATGTACCTCCACCGAAAGACCAACTAAATATAAGACTTACAGTTGTGAAAAACTTCAAAGAGCACTTCATGCAGTAGCATCCAGTGATATAAGTGTTCGTCGTGCAGCTGAGGAATACGGGATTCCAAGATCTACACTCTGGGATCATGCCTCTGGTCGTGTAACTGGCTTACGTAGCGGTCCACCGACCTACTTAACAGAAGAAGAAGAGAGGGAACTGGAGATGTTTCTTGTTGGATGTGCAAAGGTTGGTTTCCCACGGTCACGTCAAGATGTAATGGAAATTGTGAGTAACAAGCTTGGTCATCAAGTGTCGAATGGTTGGTGGGACAATTTTTGTAGGAGACACCCCAATCTAACTTTGAGAGTTGGTGCTCCACTCTCCAAGGCCAGGGCCATGGCTGCAGATCCAGGATCACTTCGTGAATATTTTGATGTTCTTGAAGATACACTCACAAAAAATAATTTGATGGATAAACCAAATTTAATTTTTAATATGGACGAATCAGGCTTTCCACTAAGTCCTAAAGCAATTAAAGGAATCTACAGCTGCGATGAGAGACATCCTGTTACAGTTACCTCTGGAGACAAGACTCAAATAACTGTTGTTGCCTGTGTTAGTGCTGCAGGTTATTGTATTCCCCCTATGATCATTTGGGACAGGAAGAACCTTGCCCATGATTTAACAATAGGAGAAGTACCAGGTACTGTGTATGGACTTTCTATGAAAGGATGGATCGACCAAGGCTTGTTTAACGAGTGGTTTATAAAGCATTTCTTGAAGTATGCACCAAGTACACGACCTTTACTTCTTATATTTGATGGCCATTCGTCGCACTATTGCCCTGAAACTATAAGTTTAGCAGCAAAGCAAGAGGTCTTGCTATTCACACTACCTCCGAATACAACCAATCTTACGCAGCCATTGGACAAGGGATGTTTTGGTCCCTTAAAAGCAGCCTGGAGAAAAGCATGCCACCAGTTTATAATGGCACACCCAGGACAAGTCGTCACACGGTACAATTTTGCTACACTTTTTAATGAAGCTTGGATGAACTCGATGTCAGTAAAAAATATTACTGCTGGCTTCAAAACGACTGGTAAAGTGCCGTTCAATCCAAGTGCTCTCGAATTAGTATCAGAATCACAAGAGCCAACACTGACCACGTCTTCAAATCTTGCCTATATACCATTTTATAGTCCATGCCATAAATGTGCACAAAGACGTCCTTTCCTGGATTCGTATTCAGCCAATGAGGATGATGGTTTAGAAGGTTCGATTATGATGCCCGAGTTTGAAGAGAAAGAAGGAAGTGCTAGTGTTGAGAATATTGTGGTATTAGCTGAAAGATCAAAAAGTTTCATGAATCTCCAGGTCCCTTCTCCAATTTATAAAACTAAAATGCATCAGCCAAAGAAATCCAGTCGGGTTTTGACCAGTGAAGAAAATTTAAGGCTATTAAAGGAAAAGGAAAAAAAGAAGACAGAAGAAGCTGAGAAAAAGAGAAAGAAGAAGGAAGAACAAGATAAGAAAAGGGAAGAAAATGCAAAGAAAAAGAAGAAGAAAGAAGAGGATGCAAAGAAAAAAGATCAGACAGAAAAGGAGGCAGATGCAATTGTTCGAAGCAAATTAGATTGTCCAGATTTTACTGAGGAAGAGCTCATTTTGTTCAAGCAGCGGTATGACAATGGTTATGACTTGCTACATGATGAAAGATACAATTTGTGGGTGAAACTGAAAATTATAGAAGATACCAGTACAGGCAAGTTCAATTAGAGAGCTTTACTCATGTTTCATGTGACTACTAACACAGCTGCAGGGTTTTATTTAACCTGTTTTGATAAGGTCTAGACTACACCATGGATAGTGTCATAATTGTCATTTCTCACCCTTTTTTTGTGTAGCTAGAGCTATATATCTAACTAGTGATGTTACTATACAGGACAACCAACAAAGAACTTGAGCCAAAAGGAACAATTACAATTAAAGGAGCAGAGGAAGCTTGGACGTGAACTAAAGGCAGTGGAGAGAAAAAAGAAAAATATAGCTGGCAAAACTAGGGAAAGTGTAGCACCTGCAGTGACTTGTAAGTGGCTTGAAGCTATACTATAATCATTGCACTCTATAATTTGACTAACATAGCTCCTGGGCATGTGTTCACTGAACTAGAATTAGCTCTATTTGAGAGTCGATTTGAAGAGGGGTACGATATCAATACTGATACTCGTTACAATGCCTGGTTAAGTAAGTGCAAAAATATTTTTAAAATTTCATAATTATCTTTTCACTATTCAGAAGTCAGAACCGATCAGCGTGAAAGTATGCAACCTGTTTACTCCAAATATATAATATAATACTGTATGATTCATTTTTCCCAGAAACATTTCTGGAGTCTACATTTACAAGCAGCACACCAGCCCCCCCTACTACCCAACCCCTTGGTCGTGGTAAGCGTGTGATGATGAGGGGAGCTGGATCTCTCAGTGACAAAGGCAAGAGTCTGATCTACATACTTGTAATTTCAGTCTGTACGTAATTCTCTGATTCTAAATAGTACCCCCTGCCAAACCCCGTGGAAGTCGTGGTACCCAAAACAGAGAGATTGATGGATCAGTCACAGAGGAAGAAGATAAAGAAGAAGCAGCAATCGGTAACCAGTCACACACTTTTAAATGATTACGTTTATTTTTACTTTTCACTTTAGTACCCCCCTCTGGCCATGGTAAGCGTGTGACAAGGAGAGCTGCATCTCTCAAAGGTAAAATAAAAAGTATGTGTAAAGGCAAGAGTTGTCTAAATAGTAGTGCCCCCATGTAGGTCATGGTGCACAAAGCAAAGAGACCAATCCCAAATCCTCAGCTGGCCGTGGCAAGTGTATGAGGGGAGCTGCATCTCTCAAAGGTAAGGCAAAATCTGATCTACACTTGTAATTCTCAGTACAACTTTAAATAGTGCCCCCTGCCAAACCCCATGGAGGTCATGGTACCCAAATCAGAGAGACTAATCTATTAGTCACAGAGGGAGAGGATGAAGAAGAAGCAGCAATTGGTAAGCAGTTACACACTTGTGTGAGTGTGAAAAATGGCCCCCCCCCCCTCCCTCCCTATAGTCATGGTAAGCATGTGGTAATGAGGGGAGCTGCACCTCTCAATCTATGTTATGCACTTCTAAATAGTGCCCCCTACTAAAACTTGTGGAAGTCAAGTTAATTGGTAGTGGTCCTTTTTCTGTAGGAAGTGATATCGAGATTACAGTCAGCAGCAAGTGCTCTGAAAGAAAGTGTGCCCACCCTAGAGCAAGAACATGGGTGCAATGTGGATTATGCAGTAGATGGTGGCACTGCATGTGTACAAAACTTACAAGAGCTAA